>JAMXIJ010000009.1:0-600000 GCA_025742365.1 Coniothyrium glycines | reverse complement strand
GGACACAACTTTCTTCAACGACCTCGGTATCACAGGGTATGTTGCGCCTTCAGCGCGCGGAACTGTTACAGGAACAGCAACAGGGGTAGCATCCAATTTCCAGAGAGTCCTCCATTGGTACAATGACGCAGCACAATACTGGGCGTACGCTGACAGCTCCGGCAAATTCACCTCGCCAGCCATGAAGCCCGGCACTTACACGCAGGCGCTGTATCAGGGCGAATTCAAGGTCAAGGCAGCAAGTGTCAGCATCAGCGCCGGTAAGGCAACCACTGCCAATATCGCAGCTGACACCGAGACTAAGACGTCTATCTGGCGCATCGGTGAGTGGGACGGCCGACCTACAGGGTTTCGAAACGCGGATAAACAGCTCCGCATGCACCCCACTGATTCACGCATGTCGTCCTGGGGCCCGCTCACGTACACTGTTGGTTCTAGCAGTCTCGATAGCGTGCCCATGGCCATTGTCAAGGACAAGAATCCCCTGACTATCAAGTTTAGCTCGACATCTACCGCAGCTGCCACGCTACGCGTTGGTACTACTCTATCATTTGCCGGCTGCAGACCCTCTGTCGCTGTGAATTCCTACAGCCCAGCTACGCCTGCTGCGCCAACGAAGATAGATTCGAGAGGCTTGACGCGCGGGGCGTACCGGGGTTTTGGCGAAGTCTATAATTATGCTATTCCGGCGAATACCATTACGAGTGGTTCCAACACGATTACAATTAGCTGCACGAGTGGCAGCTCAGGGGATGGCTTCCTTGCTCCCAATGTCATACTGGATGCGATAGAACTCTTCAAGGCGTGAGCATACGGGATGGCCGATCGCCAGCCACGGGTTGATGCTGTGGTTATTCTTCGTTGTAAATACTTTTTTGGCCGCTTCTACTTCCCTATTCCCGTACGTACTTTTGGGAATGCAGCACCTTTATCTGCTCATATCGTCGATCTCCTCCCTTGCCTCGCGCACACTGATTGAATGCTTGTTTCAATTAAGCTTCGTTGTTCGGCCATGGAGTCTCCCGTTCGATGATATCGGGGTATGAGGTTAGGGTGATAGCGTGATCGACACCCATGCATGGCACGTTGAGCACAGACGGTGGTCAATTGAAATTGCTGTATCCGCAACATGAAGTGCATACCGGCATCTGCCGTGTCATTCATCTCGTGGCGAAGCCGGAACAGCGGAAGAAGCATGGATGCCCCCAACCATGTTCAGACCAGCGTGTAGTCAGCGGTAAGCACGGTTTATATGCAGTGCTCAGGCAGATCGCCTGACTTGAGGTTCTTAGTGGCAGCCCTGGCCCACCACTCAGCATCCTTCTCCAGCGTGCTGCAGCATTGGCGACGCTTGCGGTCGAGATACCGGATATGATCAACGTACCATGATTGGTACCACGAGTCAAGACTTGTATCCCAATAGTACTAATGCGGTTGGGCAGCCTTTCTGATGGGATTCGCAGAAATCGCATGGATTGTGCTCGAGCATAATGGGGGGATGATTGGCATCTTTTGCTTTGCGAGGATACCAGGTCGTTTTAGCGAAAACGTTGTTCGATTGAAATCCCATGTCTTCACAATGGGCACCCATCGGCACGATACATCCGCGGTGGCGCTGAGAATTGCTAAAAGATTTGTTGGTCAACGCACTACCATGTCCGACCTATCGGGGCAATGGCTTTGCTGGAATCTGCATGTCTTCCTGGCATACATTATTGTCTAGCATTCCAGCACAAACAACATGTCTGAGTAAGAGTGTGTGGTGTAAAGCTGTCGCTTTCGTGCGCGGGGCGTCCATCTTATGACCAACTATTGATGCCGAGGGCGAGGCGATAGAGAGGGACGGAAGGGAGGGCAAAGCACGACTGAGAATGATTGATTCACTCTACGAAAGGTAGTGTGCATGTGCTAGTCATATGTTGCTTTACAGACCATCCCTGTTGTACGGCATGGGATGAATCGAGTTGAATCCTATGG
The DNA here is from genome assembly GCA_025742365.1 of Coniothyrium glycines. Classification (NCBI taxonomy): domain Eukaryota; kingdom Fungi; phylum Ascomycota; class Dothideomycetes; order Pleosporales; family Coniothyriaceae; genus Coniothyrium; species Coniothyrium glycines. The sequence goes on along the minus strand of JAMXIJ010000009.1, from coordinate 598,023 downwards.
CCGAATCAGCTTTGCTAGAGAGGCACGTCCTAACACAGAGGCGGAGCTCTTGCAAAGTTTGGGAATCGATCTTTAGCACCACAATGGTCTTGGAGCTTTCATATCGTGTCTTGCGCGTCATTGTCATGGAGATTTGGAAAAGCATATGCACTATAGGTGCAGAGTTGACCGTTCGTGATTCTAGTAGTTAGGTGTCCGTTTCGTACGACCAGGGGGATTATCAGCGCTGGCCGTTATCAACCTTGGAAGCAAGAGCGTCACTGTCATGGACACCATGATGATCGGACGAGCTGAGCTTGAATAAGCAATGCGCGGGGATCGATACAATCGCCTCGTTTCGCTTTTCAGCATATCGTTCGATATGGAGTTTGGTGACGGCATTGGCAGTCGCTAACTGTGCCACACCGCCACGCGAAGGGGTCGTCGGTAAGCGCGCGTGCTGCTGGTAATTTGGCAATGTGCGCGGGGAGTCGGGATCCAAGCTGATGATTAATGTGCGTTGAATTGTGGTGATGGTCCCTGTCGACCCGACTATTGTACTGCACGTCGTGCGACTCCGAGGCGGGCTAGATTAAGAAAATTGTCCATTGACCCAATGTAAGTCATTCAAGCGGTTCTTCATCACAGGACATCGGGCTAGATTCTGAGACCATCCTCCAACGTGTTTCTCCACAAGACCAAAAATTCGACATTTTTCATATTTGCGAAATGGCACTGGCAAATGTACCGGTATCTCTGAACATTCGTATCTTCCAGAATTCGGATGTATGCAATTCCCAGTATACGTGTGGTTGATATGCGCGACACTGTTTCGCACATGGTAGAACATAGGGATGCGCTAGCATTTGCTAGAATGAAACGACATCATGTACTTTGAGCTTTACTCATATTGCATGCACAGCAATTGATGCTAAGGCTGGCGAGTCAATTTGCGTACCGGGAAGCATACTGTGATTTTGCTACTCTTCGATGAAGCTGATGTGGCCAAGAAGCACTGTGATCGCTCTGGCCAGTTGGCTTCCGAGTTGTGATAGCCAGCGTCCAGAAGAACGAAGAGAGCAACGATCAGCATGTTGCTCACTGGAAATTGCAAGAAAGGATTATCGAGATGTCTCTTCAAACTTTGGTGGGGTGTTGTCGGGAACACAAGAGCTCCAGGGCTGTCATCGAAGCAGACGTTGCATGATGAGAGTCGAGACATGACACAGCGATGCTGCGACCACTGGCGGCACGAGATCCCCGCTCCACAAGTTCTGATAGTCAGCTCTGGGAGCTGATTGATTGGATCTGTGGTCCATTGGCATTGCTGATCCATCACCGTATGCTACGACAGCTGCATTACAGCATCGTGCATGCCGGCTGCGCGATCATGGAAGCGACGGCGAAGCTGGCGATGTACAGACGCACTGTACCAAGCTTTCGTGATGGACAGAATCACAGTATCATCTGCACGGCACCTGGCTCTGATTGGCAAGAGTTGGCTGGTTCAGGCTCGTCAGGAGGCGGGCCGGCTGCACAGCGACGCCCAGGAACAGGTGTTTGACATGGAATTGGGTCCTGTGGTGACGTGGTCGTCTGCTTGCACCGCCCTCACCGATCAGGCTCGAGGTAGCAACAGTCGCAGGCAGCACTCGTGAATGGAAGGTCGTCCGAAACGGGTTCGTGTTCAGTCAGCTCAGACAGTAAGCTCGCAAGCGATGACCATGGCCTGTTTGTGTGTCACGGGACTTCGGAACGTCGACTGAACGCTCCAATAACTCTCTGAGAGCAAACGGCTGTTGCGAAAACTGCTCAACGAGACCTGAGACCAGGTGGTGTGATGCTTGTTTGTATCTCGCGACGAGATTGGAGCGTCCATTGACCTATGCCGGACTGACTTTCCGGCTGGGGGTTGACCAGACGGACATCATCGCTCGGGAGGAATCTGGTCGCCGCAGGCAGCGCAGCCGCATCCGCGCAACATCAGGGCGACCCCTAGGGACTGCGAAGGACTTCTCCGCAGCGGGTCTGCCAGGCCATTCTCGAATGTACGGTGCAAAGTGGTCTGCCGCCGGCCGACGAGCTATTCGACCTGTGCCTAGGTAATGATCCGGCAAGCCACACGCTGTGCCAGCGTACCTCGTTTTGTCTAGCATCGTCGATCACAAGTCTGACTTTGAACTCGTGGAACAGCGTCCCTGCATCCCACATCCCGCGCAGCTAATTTGGTGACGCATGGCATGCGCCTAACGATTTCAGGTATGCCGCCGTCTGAGTCGCCAGCTGTTGCGGTCGACGCCCTGTGCGCAAGGACAAGCGGCGGATCTGCTCCCACATAATCTTCCCTGTAATGCCCGCACTTGACCCTCTGCTCCATGCTGATTCGCTGCTTGGACTGCATTTCCAACGTGTGGTACATACACCTATGCCTCCCGAAGCATGGTGTGCAACGCCCTATTCACTTGGCCCGGACCCCGAGAGATCAGGACTCAGGAGCTTGTGTGCCACGGAAGACTCTCCTCGCCTACCATCTTACAGGCCTGGTCTTCAACAGCTTTTTCAGAACCGCTACGGTTTACTGCTTTTCATTCTTCATTTGAGACTTAGTCGAGTGCTCCACTACCACATCTGTCTCAAGCTCAGTCTTGAACTCACTCACACAACTGCAAAATGTCTTGGTACGCATGCTCGGTGCACAATTAACAGACTGAACACGCCCTGACTTCGTTTACCGCCATCTAGGACGTTTCAACTTGAAAATATAAATCGTTCCTTTGATCGAATCGCAATTTGGTAGTAAGCATTAGTAGATGCGACCTCTACTTGTTCGTTGTTGATCGCCTATAGTAAGGAATTCATGCATAGAACGGAGCAATGCTTTCGCGAATTTCATGAACGCATACTGGTTCTCGAGAGACGACAGACCACACAAGGTCTCTCAGATGAGCAACTCGAACGCGTTCTCCGCAAGATACTGGCGGAGAAATTCTCGCTATCCGGCGTCCAAAATACTGCACATACTCCGCCGTGCACAGACAGACAGTTTGTGGAATACCCGAAAGATACGTCGTGTCCACGGCCAGTCCCATTCGATCCTGCTTCACTGGTTGTGGAACCAGACTCGATCCCTTCCAAGGCATACATGGACACTTTTGAGATGTTGGAAGGCCACTTGACCCAATTTCCACGGCTGCCTTCTCGGCCGGCCGGTGTCAACGGAATCAAAAGCGAGACCAAAAAGCCTCGCGGCTTAGACAGTGACTGAAGCAATTTCAAGTTGGTGAGCCGAATAGGTTATCACCTAGCAGCTACATCATCAGTACACCAGTCTTCAATCTGCCCGAGGCAATATACACGAACAAAGTCTTAATCGGCACCATCCCCGAGTCTCATACCCACTCAATTAAGTCACAATAGCGCATCACGAAGGCAAGAAAGGTAGCTTTGCTGGCGTTGGTAAAGCTCGATAGCCAAATCACTATTTTCGTCATCACGAACAATATGGATACCTATGGCAGCTACGAACAAAGTGCAGTCACCAAACGCAGGAGACAGCTGTTCCTGCAGGAATGATGGCGAGTATCAGTTGGAAGTAGTGATTATCGGCAGTAGTCTAGATCGAGCCTTCTTGTTAGCATGAGGTTGGGCTAGGTAAGCAATTGCAGTCGGTTGGGCATCTCCACGTTCCATCGTGCCCAACTACCTACGTGTTGGGCTCTTGGGTAACGTCATGATGAAAACGATTTTAACATTCACCGTCTCTGCCTCCAAAAACAAGCTCGTGACCAATGTCCACATGCGCACCTGTCCCCAAGCCAAAAACCTGATATTGCCGAAGTCTTCCCATATATCTAAGATTAGCTTATTATACCTCGATAACACACATTCTTGGCCCCGACGATGGATCGATCGTGAAATCTCATGGCGTACATGTTTGCTTTTTGCGTAAAATTTCGTGCATGCGCGATCATAAAGGGTGGGCCGCCGAAAAGCCCGTCCTGTCGGCCGCTTGCACACCGCCGAGCCTGCAGTGCGGTATCCTGCATATCCACCTCACTGGGACCAACCATTTATCTTCTTTGTGGGACTTTCGTTTCGTCTGCACAACACTTCGAGGCGGCGCGCCAATGACGAGGTCTAGTACACAGGAGGGATTGGCCTGCACCAGATTCAACGCTATGAGGGCGTCGATTGCTTCCGCCCTGAAGCTTCAACCACGAGTCTGGGGCAATCCACCATGTTTTAACAGTGGGGAACGTTTATCACTTACCTCCACCACCTTTGCAATACAAATCCGTTCCCGCGTCTTAAACAAAAGCACTGACAGTACGTACACATGCCAACAGATTATCCAGTCAGCTGGCACCGGAAACACAACAGGGTGCATCCTTGACGCTAAGCATCCTTCGCGCCTCAATCCGAGCTGATATTGACCTCACAGTGCAGGCACATTACTCTCCGTAAATGACTACATCTTGACCACCTGCCCCGAGGTACTTGCACGATACCACCGAGACCGCTAGCCTCTGGTCGGGCCTCATTTGGTGGCACCAAGACTGCAAGTTGACCGTGAAGCACAACATTCGAACTCGATGATGCACGTTGCTACTCGGCAACCGACTTACCGATACTCCCTGTTGTCAACTACGAGGGAAACTGACAAGGGTCACTACAGAGTGACAAATGCGAAAAAAACCTAAGTTCTTCAAGCAGCTCTTGCCTGTGATTTGTTCATCATCTTTTCAGGCACCCTTGCTACTTTCCCTCGTAGCTGACAAGAGGCGGTACGTTGCATGTTAAAAGTAATTGTGTCCCGTACCATTTGCACGTCAAGAGCTGCAGGTCGAAGCATCGGTGCCAAACTTGGAGCAGCCTAGCCTCACTGTACAACGTCAGTCCTTTCACAGCAGCACACTCATGAGGCAATTGGCAACATAGGAGCCCGCGTCTACAATCGTGTTTGCAATGCTGAATGACGTGAGGAGCGCATAGCAGGCAAACTGTTGATCTTATTGTACTCGATTGGTGCACAAAGTGGCCGAGGAAAATGAGGTCCATCGCCCGCCTCCTTCAATTGAGTCAATTCCAGTGGAGGGTTTGATTGCATCACTTTGATGATCAGGCAATCTCATGACACTTGTGCTTCTGCCCGAAACGCCAAAAAAAAAGCAAATCACATGTACACGTAAACATTTGCAAGTTGATCAAAGGCCACGAGAACAGTGCCGCCCAATGTGGCAGACTATACTAGTCCAGGCATCATCTCGGTCCCTGCGCCGTCGACGGCACACACTCACACACACACACACACACACACTAAATTATGTAGCACGCATAGCGCCCGTTCGGTTCCATTCATTTTACCCCAGAGTCATGTCCGCAGAGCCACCGGTCGGCAGCAGCCATGCGCAAGGCAGCGCATTCTCCGCCTCGCGCGGCGAGCCCCGTGGGCCGTGGAGGGGCGCAGTCTACGACAACCGCCCAGTGGCCACACACAACCGCAGCTCGGACATTTGGGCCGCCGGCTCCCGGCCAACCCAGCCGTCTCCGTCTTTCCCTTGCCCTTCTCTCTCTCTCTCTCCTAAGACCACCTACCGAGAATCCGAAAAGTCCTCGAGCAAGATAACCGAGCGCGGGACTAGGGGCGTTGCCACCCGGCGCGGGCTCCCTCGTCTCGTATCCAAGCATCCCCGCCGATCTTGCGCCCGCGTCCAACGACTCCATGCTGCCTCGTGCATGGCCCTGATATGTTTTTATGTTACCCTACCTACCTACCTACCTTACAACATCTCCATCGCCACAGCTCCCAGCGTGCCAACTGGAGGTGAGTACCATGTGCATGTGCATGTGCATGTGCATGTGCATTTCTTTCTTTCTGTCCTGGACTGGCCCCGCCTACCCGTTTTCGTTGTTCAACTTTTTGCTTGGCGTGGGCGCCGGAACAGCCATGATGCCGGTACCACTCCCGGTACACTTACCCGGGTGATGGGGCTGGCTCGTTCGTTCGCGAGTCGCAATCCATTCCTTGATCGTGCTGGGCTAGCACAAGGAACGGACCATGGTCCATGGTAGATGTAGATCGGGGGGACGGGAACTGTTGGGGGGGGGGAGATGGGTGCGTTCCGCGTCTGACTCTCCTTGCTGCTGGGACATGTTGCTTTTGTTGTCCTGCGGAAAGTGGCCGGATGCTTGCGCGGCATGCCGGCTGCACATGCATATTATACATGGTATTGTCACTGGGGCTGAACGCGATGCCGTTGTTGACGAGATGATCAAGGGAAAATTGTCATGGATTACTAATTTTGGTCACATTGCTCGTGAAAGCATCGACCCGTGACCAAGTTGGTGACATTTCACATGTCATCTCAAAAACGCCCTAGCGCCAGACAATGCATTCGCTCCTGTACAGTCCGCAAATCGATGCTATACACAATTCACGGCTAGTCCTTCTCGGCCTTCCCCAGCCTAGCTACTGCCATGACTTCTCAACCTCCTCCCTGCTGCAAGCCCTGGGCCTACTGAACTTGAAAAGTTCGTAATGTTCTCCCGGTCGCCTCTATCACCCGCGACTGCATGTACCGTCTTCCTCATTTTCTTCATGGGCAACTTGGAATCGTCATTGGTCCGCTGTTTTTTACTTGGAGGAATGGCCATGACGAGCGAGTCGGAAGATTGCGAGACGAGAGGGAGAGGTTGAGTGTGAGCCTCATGCGTGACAATGTTAACGTCTAATTCGCGCAGTGACGAGCCAGTAGGAAGACTAGTGATAGTGTGGGCGTGTGCACTGACGGACCGTGCGAAAAAGGGTTTGTTGAGGCTGACATTGAACATGTCTGTGGGTGATGGTACGGAATTGGTTGCGTCGTTGAAGATTGGCTGTTTTGATGGACTGCGTGACGTGCTTTCAGAAGTTGCTGGTCGATCCCGTAAGCGGGACAGGATGTTCTCATGTGCTTCAGTACGAGGTAAAGTCGAAGGAATTGTGTAGCTGATACGTTGAGGAGTTTGTCCCGTTGGATCGTATTCGATGAGGTTCTGGTTTGCAATATTTTCGCGCAGGTCGTGCAAGGGCGCTCGTATATCCGCGTCTGCTGCAAGAAAAGGCAGCGTTTCTTTCAGGTTTTCGGCCTGCGCGGACATATCCGCCTCCAGAGTTTGGACACGATCAAAGGTTGAAGAGAGGTGTTCGCCAATGCTTGAGTATGATGCTGCCACGGTCGACGATAAGGACGCCAGTGATGAAGTATGGGCGGCGTGATGAGTATCGTTTTGTTCACGGATTCGCGTGACTATGTCGTCCAAGGACTGGAGTTGGGTGTCAAGATGCGCCATCTGAGCCTCGACAGTCTTGACAGTACTCTCATGTACCGATGTAGTTGTGTCCCTGATGGATGTCGAGTGCTGTGTTGCAGCTGCAAAATCAGCCTGTATCTTGGTCTTTACAGTGTCTCTAGATTGCGAAACACCGGCGAGGATTTCTTTTGAACGATTCGTCCGTGAATCGACTCCTTCTGTGTATGCAGCTTGCCGTTGCTCAAAGGCGGTATTTGCAGTAGTGATGTCATCGCTCACGGTCAGGAGACGATTCGACAGCCTTTCTTCCTGTGCCTTCGCGTTGGCATCAATCAATGCTGTTATCTGCAAGAGAAGCTGTTGACGGTCCTCGGTCGACTTCTGCTTCTCCTCATCTGCAAGCCGCACTACTGCCACCTGGTTCATCTTGTTTGCCTCTATCAGGGCTGCGTTCGCCTCAAGAACCTCCTTGTGCAAGCGGTCGTTTTCTGCCTGCTGGTCGTTGAGATTCCTCACAAGATCATCGAATGTTCCCTTGAACGCCTTTCCGAGCGATGCGTACGAAGTGTGTACCTGTGTATGGAATGCTTCGAGCTCAGTGATTATGCTGGCTGAAATTGTCTCGGCGGCTGCTGAAAGCTCCTCCAATCCAGCACCAATTTTCTGCTTCACGTCCTCTCGCAAGGTCTTGATCTCTTCCAGAACCTCATTCACGTTCTCGCGAGACTGCGCAGTCTGCTCAATAACTTCGCCCTCCGAGGTATGGTATGCCTCCATCTTCTCTTGCAAGAAGGACTGCGATGCTCCAAGTTTCTCTAATTCAACCCTGACGAATGTTTGCATACGATCCGTAAGAGTCATCATGAGTTGCTCCTGTTGCTGTTGAAATTCCTCTATGCGGTCTTCGACCACTCGGGTTGTATCTACAACTTGACTTTGTGAGGCATTCCAGTTGCGACGGTTCTTTGATTGAAGCTCAGATTTACGGCGAATCTTGGATCGAAGACCTTCGATATCGGACGTTGTTCTGCCGAGAGTAGTTATCATCTCTTTCCCAATATCCGCAAGCTCGTTCTCGGTCTTCGCGTGAGCTTCTCGAAGCTGGGTCTCTTCGGCTAAATTCTGGCGAGTGTGCTGCAGGACGATTTCGGTCTTCTCGAGTATACCCTTGGTTCCCTCTAATGCTAATTGTGTCTGCTCATTGTCCTTTTTGAGGGTTTGGAAACTCGTTGTTATTTTGAACAGATCCTCCACCTTGTTTCTGAGGTTGACCTCCATGGTCTCAAGCCTGTCGCGTTGTTCTTCGCTAAGAATTCGTCTCGACTCGCTGATCGTTGTGATCTCCTCGTAGTTCTCCTGTGTGAGGTACACGCCATTCCGCTGACGCGTCGCAATCAGTTCGCTTTTGAGCTTCTCGATTTCTGCGGTGTATTCTTTCAGCAGTGTCTTCTTGTTGATAGCTTGATTGACCTGTGGCTTGTTGCGGATGTTCTTCGCGCGGAATGCGTAATCAAGCGTAGAAATGGTTTCTTCGAGATTGCTCTTCGCCGGTGATAATGTCGCGATGATGCACGTCTTGGTTCGTCCTCCTAACGAATCTTGTAGCAATCGTGTCAACTTGGACTCGCGGTATGGGATATGTGAACTGCGTTCAACGAGCGCATTGATAACACGACCGAGGGTAAGCAAGCTCTTATTGATCAGACCAGCTTCAGCTGCGCGTTTGTTCTCGGCACCACTTCGCTGGATGTTCTCGCTACCCGCAAGATCGACAAGATTGAGCTTTCCAGCACTCAAGTATTCTTGACCATCCTCATTCATCCGCTTGATGTAGACTGTGATGGTGAAAACTGTGTGACTTCGTGAACTGAGGTCATTACATTTTGTTGCCGCAACTTGTCGCTTGTTCGTGCCATCGCGTAACAAAGTGATACCCTCCACCGCAGTCTTAAGATGGCATTCCTCCATACCCTGAACCATGGTTGTACTGTGTCCTTTCCTGCTATTATCATCGAAGATTTTGAGCTTCACCGATTCATCAGTGGACAGTAGATCACGCAATTCTTCGTTATACAGCTCGATGAAGGAGCACTTGACGGAATTCTCGGTCTCTGCAGCTTCGAGACGTTGAAAGAGAGCATAGAGTACGCGTGGAATGATACCTGCTGCGTCAGGTAATGGAAGTACGTTGGAGATATCGCCGGTCATGGTGTAGGTTTTGCCAGTGCCAGTCTGCCCATAGGCAAAAATTGTGCAGTTGAACCCATCTAGAACCTGAAGACTGTAAGTGGATGGCGCGCAAGCTGTCATGGATGGTATTCACCTCGTCCAGGATAGGAGATACAACTTCGTCGAAGACCATGTTTTGGTCTGCTGCTGGTGAGAAGACCTTGTCGAATTGATAGGTCTTGTTACTCAGCGCCGATGGTCCCATGGACAGATCGACAGTGGAGCCTTTGATACCATTTGTCGATACCACGACGCCGCTGTTCTCGCGTACTTCGCGATCATTGCGCCCTCGACACCGGACGACAACATTGATATTGGTCTCTTCCCCTTCGGCCTCGAAATCTCGCTCTTTCCGCTTCAACGGTGAAGATCTTGGTGCTCTTGAAGAGGCTACTGATTCCGCCCGCGATGTGCGACCGTCCATGGCCGGTGTTGCAGAGCGGCCACGCGCAAGAAAGGACGCTGGACGCGGTGCTGGTGGGCGCATGGAGGAAGTGGTCCGCTTGACCGGCGGCGCACCTGGCCGTGGAAGAGCCGACATTTTCGCGTGCTAGGTATACTGGACGTGAAAAGGCTGGTGTTGATGACGGTGGGTCTGTGTTGACGATGTGGGCTTGGACCAAAACAAAGCCAAGGCAGGAAGCGCAGGGGCCCCAGCCCGGCGCGGAGCTCCGACAGCCCGCGCTAGAGCCTAGGTATACCGTATTGGTATGTAGTATGTTACTGTATGTACCGCACTGGCCAGTAGCCTCCGCAGGCACCTCCGCATACTCCGCAACACCGCGATAGCGATCGTGGCCATGTGAACAGCCACGCTTCAGCGTCATCTCTTTTTTTTCCTGGTTACTCCTGTGGTGCTTGCATATGATATCCACGTCGCGCATTTCCTTTGACCGTCTTCTGCTTCCTCGCTCTGCCTTGCCCTTGACTGCCTCCAAACGATACCGCTTCCACCCCGCATCATCGAGCACAGTACGCCCTCGCAAAGCACCGGCATCCTTCCTTGTAATTGCTGCATCACTTGTTGTCCACACCTAATTCACATCTCTCACCAAGAAAGCGCTTGTCACGTTTGCGGTCGCCTTCGGTCAGCTGGCAGGTGTGCACGTGAACAACCACGAGAGGGGTGTCACGCAAGAACACCAGGCGGCACATAAGCAGACACCATTGCACTCAGCACAATACATCTTTCACTCTCCCATACTATGGACGATGGAAGCATGCATTTGCAGCCCGGGCGCAGCGTAGGGTTCATGAGTACGCGCTTCATTGTATAGTCGTGGAACGTCTGAGCTGATCACATTCATAGCACTGGGCTGTTCCTTACACGAAATCCTGACAACCATCAAAGCCGAGGTCAAGGCCTTCCCGCGATTCCAACTGTATCATGACGACGCTCGACCGATTTCCTCCCCGATTCAGCTCGCACTGCCCGACAACGGTCTGCGCCTACAGTTTGATGGCCCGGATCAACGGCTGCGCTTGATTGAAGTCCTTGACTTCGCCAAAGCAAGACTCATATACAAAGATATAGAGGTTTTCAGGTTCGGTGATAGCCACGGCCTGACGGGACCGAAGTTTAGGCATATCTACGACAAACTACTGGGCCCAACCTATGGCGGCGAATATGTCCCACCGCGCTCAGAGGACCCAAATGCAAGAGGCACATATAATCTTTCCTATCCAGGCATAGCGTTCAACTTTCCTGTGCAGCACTCCGCATATTCGCCTAAAAAGGATTTTATATCGCTGCTGTCATCTTCAGCAACTGGTCCTGCAACGTCCATGGCTGTTTTCAGCGGAGAATCATGGCAGAAAGCACGAGGAACACTGTTCACAGCATTACCTGCGAACCCCAGGTCACTTTCGGTGGGCAAGGGAAAAGAGGCGCCGGATGAGATTGACCACATTAAAGTGCATGGGGAGGGCCGTGTGGAGCTTGTTAGACGATCTAGCCCGTCTTTCTGGATCATACTTAGCGAGACTACCCCTCAAGATCTGATCATGGAGCTTGGGGCACCAGACTCGATATACCGCAAGAATGATCATAGACTGTCGATACACAAAGACCGAAGAACAAGCGATGCGTCGGACTTGTCACCGGGCGGGCTCACACCAGATGATGATTCGGATCATGGCTCGGCCGTCGATTCTGACACGGAAGACACCTGGGAGGACGATGAAGAAGCTGCATTGGAAGCACAAGAGCGTGAAATTGCCGCAGCGGAACACTTCTACAACTATTATCATCACGGATTGGACATCCTGATCTCACAGCCTACGGACATATCTCCACCTTCCCCGAGAGCGGAAAGAAAGGAACTGGACATTAAAGAGGAAGGCGCAATCAGCGCTAGGCCGCTCAATCATCTCACCGTGACTAAAGTGGTTCTTCATGGCAATGTGCCAGGATCGTATCAGTTCAATAGGCACCGAAGAAGTAGATGGACGCTTGAGCATGTCGCTTCCGAGACGTATCGGGAGCCGTTGAGTTCGGAGATGCAGTTTGGTGATATTTCAGGGAGACTGAAGGAGGTTTTCAGGCCATCCTATGAGAGCGAAGAACAAGAAAGGCTGCAGCAACGAGGCATGGCCTTGAATAGAGGTTGGGGCGATTCGCCAGGAAGTAGTGTTGAGCTTCTTGGCGGGTTCGAGGATAGCTACGGGAAGAAGAGCAGATTTGCAAATCCTGGAAGCGTAGTCATGGACACCGCCGCAGAAGTAGGTAACGTTGAGCTTTTTGGGTTTCCGGGCATGGTCTTCGAGGTTTTGAAGAATGGTGCTGTCAGTGCTTTGACGGTCTATTGAGCTCTACGAGTGTCATCACGGCTGTTGCGAAAGTTTACATATAGATACATGATACCCCGAGTACAGTTTAAGCAAACAAACGCTACGATTCATAGTTCGAATAGACAGCTTTTTTAGCAGTTACCTATCTATCAAACTTGTCGTGCGTGGTGCTGAGTAAAATCATATCGGATCGTGGGCAAGTTTTCCAGCCCTGGCCTGCTATGTGTAACCCTTAGAACGAAACAATAACATCTTATGTCCCTTACTTGCATGTCTTAAAAGAAATTATTAATTGTTTTTGCAAGGCATCGCACGTTGTGATACGCGTTGGCATGGAAGCACGATATCTCCGAATCGCCGAGGGATCCCCGCTTCGAAGTCGCGGTTCCAAAAAATGTCGAGCAAGCCGCCACGACCTCGAGTGTCCACAAGCCTGGCCAGGATGCTATTATGCTAACACCTACACGCATCCTCCGCGCATCATGGTCGTCAACACTTCGGCTTCCCAAATCGGCCTTTCCGCCTCGACCGCAGGACTCTGCAAGACTCGAATACACTCGGCGGTCGACCGATGAACTATATGCGTGGCAGCGCAGCTCCGAACGCGTCTTGCACGGTACACACTCAAATACCTCTCCAAATGCACTTTTGAGTGCGAAGGACTCCTCGCAAGGCGCATGCGAGACATTCACGCTCCACGATGGCCCACCATACGCCAATGGGCCGCTTCACATTGGACACGCGCTGAATAAGATCTTAAAGGACATCATTTGCAGATTCCAAGTGTCGCAGGGGAAGAAAGTGTCTTATATTCCTGGTTGGGACTGTCACGGGCTGCCTATCGAAATCAAGGCTCTGCAAGCGCAGAAGAAGGATGCCTCCTCGCAGGTCGATGCAGTGGGCGTGCGCAAAGCGGCGCGTGAATTGGCGACACGTACAATCGAGGACCAGAAACAGGGCTTCAGAGAGTGGGCGGTCATGGGCGATTGGGACAATGCATACAAAACCATGGACCGAGGATTCGAGATCAACCAGCTCGAGGTGTTCAAGAGCATGTTCGAAAAAGGCTTGATTTACAGACAATTCAAGCCTGTATACTGGAGTCCGAGTTCGAGGACCGCACTTGCAGAAGCAGAGCTGGAATACGACGAGAGCCACAAAAGTTTAGCAGCTTTCGTGCGATTCCCTGTACAGGTAGGAGAAAAGCTTCGGCAGGGAGCCTTGCGGAATATCGAGGGCGACATTAATGTGGTCATTTGGACAACGACACCTTGGACATTACCTGCCAATAAAGCTATCGCGCTGCACAAAGACATGGAATATTGTCTTGTCAAGGACGCGAAAAAGGACGGTGAATTGACATTGGTTGCGGCTTCGCGAGTTTCGGAGTACGAGAAAGTCCTTGAACGAAAGCTTGAGATTCATCTAGGAGGGTTGCGAGGCTCTGAACTTGCGGACCAGCTTTGGTATGAGAATCCTTTCCAAAAGGCTAATGGCTTGCAGCCTGTTCTTCATGCGGATTTTGTGACCGACACATCTGGCACAGGCCTCGTACATATGGCGCCAGGCCATGGAATGGATGACTATCAGGTTTGCGGCGCTTTCGGTATTCCAGCATTTGCTCCTGTCGATGATGCGGGTGCATTCACGAAGGAAGCTTTCCCTGAGCATCCAGAGCTTCTTGAAGGATTATTGGTGTCAGATACTAAGAAAACTGGTAGTAACGCTGTATGCGAACACCTTGACAAGCTCAACCTACTTCGTGCCAAGCAGGACTTCACTCACAAGTATCCCATCGATTGGAGGACAAAACAACCTGTGATCACGAGGGCGACTGAACAATGGTTCGCCAATGTGGAGAGCGTCAAGGCTGCGTCAATGAGTGCCATTGCTAATGTTAATTTCTTGCCAGAGACTGGCCGCAGTCGTCTCGAGAGCTTCATACAGGGGAGAAGTCAATGGTGTATTTCGAGACAGCGCGCATGGGGCGTACCCATTCCTGCCTTATACAAAGTTACAGGTGATACACTTGAAGCCACCATGGATTCGGAAACTATCGATCACATCATCAATCTCATCAAGGAACGAGGTATCGATGCTTGGTGGACGGACGCTCAAGACGATGAGGTGTGGAAACCAAAACACCTTGAAGGCACTTTTGTGCGTGGTCGAGATACTATGGATGTGTGGTTTGACAGTGGATCTAGCTGGAAGCTACTGCCACATAAGCAGGACCAACCGGTAGCTGATGTTTACCTCGAGGGTACTGACCAGCATCGTGGCTGGTTCCAATCCTCGCTTTTAACACATGTCGCTACCCAGCCATATGAGTTACAGAATGTCCGAGCTCCCTACAAGACGCTGATTACCCATGGATTTACTCTAGACTCAGTGGGTCGCAAGATGAGCAAATCATTGGGCAATGTTATTTCACCGTCTCAGATCATGTCAGGCGAATTGCTCCCGCCAATCAAGCGCAAGAAGCAGAAGGGTAAAGGCGCAAAGCCGGACCAGAACGGTACTGCAGCACCTGCATACGATGCCATGGGACCTGATGCCCTCCGTCTGTGGGTTGCAAGCAGCGACTATACTCGTGATGTCACTATCGGACAGCCCGTCCTGATGTCCGTCAACCAAGCACTCCACAAGTACCGCGTGACGTTCAAATGGTTGCTCGGCATCTTCTCATTACCAACATGTCCACCAACCTTCACGTCCTTCAACGCAGTGAGCGATACATCTGCGTCGCAGCGAGGACACCAGTATACCGATCTCGCAGACCAGCTAGCCATCCACCGACTCACCCAAGTCAGCGCAGAAGTCCACACCCACTTTGCCAGATACGAATTCTTCAAAGGCGTCAATACGCTCAACAAATACATCGCCACCGACCTCTCCGCATTCTACTTTGAAACACTCAAAGACCGCATCTACACCGGAGACCGCCAAGACTGCGAGACCCTCCAGCGCGTGCTCGGTCTCGTCTTCTACCAACTGCTGCAGATGCTCGCGCCCGTGTGTCCGCTGCTCGTCGAAGAGGTCTGGGACCACCTCCCCGGCGCGCTCAGGGACGGAAGCATACATCCCGCCCGCGCGCTTTGGCAGCCGCTCTCTCCGCTTCCCGCGGCCCAGGCACAGCGTCTGCAGTGCCTTGGCGATGAGGTGGTCGTGCCGCTTGGCTCGGGGATCAAGGTCGCGCAGGAGCGTCTGCGTGCGGATAAGAAGATTGGCTCGAGTCTCGAGGCGGGCGTCACGCTGTTCGTTCACCCTGCTGCCGCGCACGACTTCGAGGCTGCCAGCGCGTCCGTTGTTGATGGTCTTGATGACGTGCAAACGCAATTCGCGAGCTTGTTCGTCGTCAGTGAGTTCAGGGTGCGGGTGTTGCCGGGGACTTCATCCTCCGAGACAAAGTTTGAGATGCAGGACCCGGAGGCGTTGAAGCAAGACGCGGCGTGGTGGGCAGAAGAGAAACTGGAGTTGGACGGACCGCTGAAGAATGCTGTGGTTATTGTTCATCCCCCGAGTCAAGACAAGTGTCCGCGATGCTGGCGCTTCGTTCGGAATGAGAATGAGGATCTTTGTGAGCGTTGCGACAGTGTCGTTACTCAAGAAGCATCGAAAGGACTTGTAATGTGAGGTGCTATGTATCATAAACTTTGTACATTGTGTTGAAAGGGTATCAAGTTCTCTCGTCTTTACAGTTTGTTCAGTGAACAGCATCCTCTTCGTCATTCCGTCTTCCTGATGAGACCTTCGCCAGGCTTGACGCGCTGTGCCCATTCTGTCCAACTACCATCGTACAACCGCCGGTGCTGGGTGGGATAGCCAGCTTCTGTGAGCGCAGCATCAATTACAGCTGCCGTAACGCCAGTTCCGCAGCTGTTGATGATAGGCTTATTTGGATGCACACCTTTTGCCTTGAAAATTGCCTGAAGTTCGGCGGCAGGAAGCAGAGCCTTGCTTTCTGGATCTAGGAGATCACTGACGGGCACAGATGTCGAGTACGGAATATGTCCAGAAGATAGACCTAAACATTATCAGCCGACAGTATTCACTTGATGGACTTAAGCCAAGCATACCTTCACGCGGCTCTGGATCCACGCCCTTCCACCTTCCAAGACTCCTTGCATCTAGGATTTGCACTTCATCCGCACCCTCTTTACCCAGTTCTTTCGCGATATCCCTGACCTCCTCAAAAGCCACAACTTTGCTTTCCTCGAGCTGCGGAACCGCATACTCTGTCGGATATGGATCCTTGGGCTCTCCGTTCTCGGTGGGGTAACCCTCTTCCACCCACTTCCGAAAATTATTCAGCACGTGCACGTTCGGGTGCCCAAACACTTGTAGTGTCCACCCGACACGCGGCGCGGAGAAGATACCCAGCTCTTTGGTGTCGTATACGACGACGCTATCTTCCCTTCGTATGCCTAATTTTCTCATGGCACTGGCGAATTGCTCAGCAGACGGGAGCATGTGTGGGTAGGGCGAGTGCAGGTCTTTGACTTCGTCGAGATCGAAGAATCGGGCGTGAGGAATGCGCTGCTGGATGAATGTGTCGTATCCGTTACGAGCGTCGTTGGGGAGGAACCATGATGCGCAGAGTGGGATGACGCGGGGGGCGGTGGAGAGTTTGCTGTGTACATTCTTCTGCAAGGCGGAGTTGAGGTCGGCAGGAGAGACGAGGTAGGAATCTAGCGTGTAATGGGAGGACATGGCACGGCGGGCTTGGGATGATATGCGGAGGCGGAGAGGGGATGAGGCGGAGATGGGACGCAAAGAGCACCGGAAGCTGGAGATGAACATTGTGGCAATTGGTGAAGTCTCGGGCTCGACTGAAGGTGAGGCGATAGGAAGGTCGGACGGGAGCTAAAGATTGTGGATATCGCTGGCAGGGGCGTCTCTCCCAGATATGTACATATGTATATCGCGTATTACGCAGAATTGAGGGCACTAGTCAGCTTCACATGCGAGCGGGGAAGCTGCACATTCCTTGTGCTTGTCACTCTACAAGCACAGAAATAGCTTATGATACCCAATGCGGGCTTGTTGGCTCATCAAACTATAGCTTTGATTGTGGTTGCGTATTGCAATGGCAAGCGATATCGCAGTGGTGTCAAGCGCACCTGCTCTGTCGTCATCCGCCATGTGGAGCTGTAGGAAAGAGCCGTGGAAGCTTACGCAGAGACCCTGACATCTGACACGGTGCGGGCGCGTTTGCCGCCTTGTTCACCGCCACCATTCTGCCGCATCAATTACTGTGGGTGTCTGTGTCCATCATTCCTAAACAAATATTCGAGCTCTGTCCTACAATCATAGCAATACCGCAACGCCAGAACAGCGATGAAGGTCACGATTCTAGAGTGGAACGCTGTCGCAGCGTGGCGCTGGGACATGCCTGACGACGACGTTTGTGGCATCTGCCGTAACCCTTACGATAGTACTTGCTCCAAGTGCAAGTTTCCTGGCGACGAGTGCCCGCTCCGTATGTTCCTAGATCCGCGAGTTGGATATCACACTGACAGAATAAAGTTTTGGGCGAATGTAACCACTCGTTCCACATGGTGTGATGGAACTGCGGATCAGTATCGCAAGCAATATGCTGACATTGTTCCAGCACTGCATCTTGTCATGGCTGAAGCAAGAAGCGTCGCAAGAAAAATGTCCCATGTGCCGTCAACGTGAGTTGTCCGTGATGCCATCGAAACTCTCTCTGACACATTTGTGCAGCTTTCAAATCCAAGGGCCAAGACACACCAACCACAACGCCTCGGGCCCAAAACCAGGAGCCAGTCACCAGCCCTGTCTGACGTCGCGATGTCCTGATAGTGCTCAACATTTTACGGTCAAAGTAATCGCATCAATCGTAAGGGGTACCGTGGCAACAATATCTTGGTTTTTCGGGCTGACTTCTAAGAAGTTTTTGGTGGAATTTGAGGTCGTTGGATTGTACTCGAGCTACTGCCTGTTTCCCAAGCATCTAGTCTTCGTGTTCTCTTTGTGCAGTTTTGGACTCGGACACTGTCGCGTTCCGCACGCGATCACATCAGTACTCGCGACGCGTGCACGGTCACCGCTTATCGATAGCGTGCGCCTTCCTAAAGTCCGGAGCTCCATTAGCTGCCGTTGTCTGCCTACATCAACCCTTCAATATGTCGATGAATGCGTATTCACCCAAATCATCGCCAGTCCCTCGAGTAGCGCGTTCGCCGAGGTCCCCACCACTTCCTCAGTTTGAGGAACCTCCAGAAGATGACTACCATGACGAGCCACAAGCGAACGACGCGCCTCATGAAGACGATATACCATACCCGGAACCCAGCTCCGAGCAGTTGCTTCTACCACCACCAAACTTCAGACCTTTCTTTACCTTGATTGAAGATGCGACATCGGGCGAACACTACCATCCCTACGTGCACTATGTGTTTGCTGATGATGATCCTGTCATCATGACAGCTGCGTCGATGCGAGGCTTGGGTTTAGACGACACGAGGTATTTGCCGCAGGAGGTAGTCGAAGGCGAAGAGCGACAGTCGGGCCCGGAGGATATAGAAGGCGGTGAGGATGACTTGCCAGTAGAGTCTCCTCTGCCACCACCAATACCAGGTGTGAAAGAGCATTACCTCGTAATCGACATCAGTGCGGACGGTCGATCCATCGTGGACGCGCAATCGCTCTCGTCAGAATGGCAAGTCACGAAGACCGACGTCCGGACAGCACCCTCTTTCGACGAAAGCTCTCCGGATCAAGGCTACATGCTTCGAGTACATGGCACTGAGATACAAAGAAAGAACAAAGGCAAAGGGAAAGGCTCGGCGCAACAGGACAAGTTCAGTGAAGCTCGTGAAAAGAATCAGGGCGACATTTTCGGAGCAATGGATGGATTAGTACAGGGTATCGAAGAAAGCTTGAGTATTGCAGGCTGTATATCCGGAGAAGATACTACGAGAATCCATGAAATCGTGCTGACGGACGCGACGACACAGAATCAGGGCAGTCAACAGCAATGATGAGGATGACTAGCGGCCAACAGTCTTGCCATGTTAAGTCACACGGCTCATGCTGTCACTTGCTTGCGGCTCAGTTAACATACCTGGGCATACATGAAACTTATGATACCCATGCTACATACTTGCGGAAATGAAGCAAACATTTTTGACATATAATCCAAGAACAAATACGACATCATTCGGTGTCAATGAAAGCACGAACCTTTCCCTGCCAATAACAGGACCTAGTAATGGCCACAACAGCCCCTGGTATAAACGTCTGCACTTTAAACTCTGGTGTATTGATGCGTTCGCGAGTCGCGTTGATGCATAAACACAACTTCAGCGACTATACCAGCTTTCTCCGCCGTTACCACGTAATCTCCACTCCAAAACGATCCGTAAACTTTCCACTTTCCGCTAGCTCAACACGATCAATAACCTCCAAGCAGTCGCTCAAGCTCTCTTCCACACTAATTGCCCCTTCCTCTTTCCACTCCACAAGACTCGTCTCCACACGGCCTGGATGCAGCAACAAGAATGTAACATCCGGAGCATCCACAACAAAGCTCCTCACTATGGCATTAAGCGCGGCTTTACTAGCACGGTACGCATACCTATCTTGCGCATCAACTTGTTATATTCCCACGATGACCGAAACCCGCTCCACAAGAGAAATAAAAAAAAAGGAGGTAAATAGAAAAAAGAAGGCTTACCCGCCACCCGCGCGATTCGCGCCAATAGACCCCATTCTCGAACTCAAAACCACGACTTTCGGCCGCTGCCCCCGTCGCGCTGCATCCTGGAGGCCGGGCAATGCTGCTCTGACGACATTGAACGCGCCCCACGTATTCACCTCGAGCGTCTTCAGCAGCGTCGCGTGGTCCATGGCCTGCAACGTCTCTGCAGCTGCTGCGTCGCCGGGTGTGCTGCGCACGACGGCTGGCACGAGACCGCGAGTGCCGGCGCAGTGGATGAGCAGGGATATTGGGGTTGCTGGAATGGGGAGGTCGGGGGAGGTTATGTCGGTTTGGTGGAAGACTGTGGTGGGAGATAATAGGGAAGAGTGGGAGGAGGGGAAGGTAGTGTTGTCCAAGGCGACTATTGATGGAGGGGAGGGGAGAGAGGCGTAGTGCTTGAAGAAGGCGAGGCCGAGACCGCTGGAGGCACCGGTTATGAGGACGGTTTCTGGGGATGGAAGGGTCATGTTTTGGGTGTATAGAGGTCAGTCGTAGGGAGGGGTCTTTTTCTTTTTCTTCGTTGAAATTGTGGCCAGGAGAAAAGGTGATGTGCTGTGCTTTGTATGTTTCCAGCAACGAAAATGGTAATGCCATCTACAAATGGCAACTCTTCATCGGGAGCTATACTGCGTGCAGTGCTAGCGCGGGTACCGGTAGGTTTGTTCGGGCGAACAGCTCAAGGGTCTTTCTACACGCGCCGTACCCAGACTCGGTTGTCCCCCAGGTGTCACTGGAGCAGGGTACATTATTTGTCCATGATCCTTTGGGTGTCACGAAGCATAAGCCGATACGCACGAGTGAGTATTTCTCAACAACGTGTGCATCATTGATATCCCTCGATCACTTTCAGAATCAGTGACCCAGCTCGGCTGTCTCGTTCCCCGCATCGAACTATGTTCTACCAACCTGGGAAGGAAGATCATGGACTTTCTTATGATCCGTTCAAGGTAAGAGATTGGAAAAAAAAAGGGTTTTCCTTGACGTACCTTTGGACATGCGTAAATTGATTCTCTCGATCGTCAAGCACAACCAGAGAGTCGATGCGTGAAGCCCTCTCACACACACAGACATAACAAGCACCTCCTATCCCCATCTCCAACCATCCCCATCCACATCCCCCACCCCAGCCCACAAGAAGAAGCAAACTCCCACTGACCCCCCAACCCAGGCCTGCGTCCTCCCCCGCCCCATTGGCTGGATCTCCACGCTCTCCCCAACAGGCACACCCAACCTAGCGCCGTACTCGCAATTCAACAACCTCAGCTTCGACCCGCCGTACATCATGTTCAGCGCGAACCAGACGCCCTCGCAGCAGCAAAAGGACACGGTGCGCAACGCCGAAGCCACGGGCGTCTTCTGCTGGAACCTCGCGACGTACGCGCTGCGCGAGGCCGTCAACGCGACGGCCGAGCAGCTCCCGCCCAGCGTCGACGAGTTTGAGCGCGCGGGCCTCGCGAAACAAGAGAGCATGCTGAGCTGCGTGGATGTGCGGGGTATGCGGCACAGCGTCCCGCTGGTCGCCGCCAGCCCGGTCAAGTTCGAGTGCGTGCACTACTCCACGCTGCGGCTTCCGGGGACGGCGCCCATGGGTGCGGTGGATGTCGTGGTGGGGAAGGTGGTCGGGATTCATATCGACGATGGGGTGCTGACGGAGGGGAAGGTCGATGTGCGCAAGACGCAGCCGATTGCGAGGTGTGGGTATCATGAGTACACGGTTGTGAGGGAGGTGTTTGAGATGAGGGTTCCGGGGACGGATGAGGCGATAATGAAGGGGTTGGAGGGGAGTGTGGCGTTTAATAGGGGGTTGCGTGGGAGCGGGAGTGAGAGTGGGAGTGGGACGGGGGGAGGTGGCGGTCACGATGATGATCATGGAGGGAGTAAGATGGAGGGATAGAACAGGGTCGAAAGCGCCTTTTTGCTAATGAATAGTCAATGTTGATAGACTGGTCTCTAACGAAAGCAGTATATCATGCACTACTCATTACAACATCAATGCTGCCGCCTAGTAAACATAGCGGAAGTTGGGATTCTCGCGATCCGTCAAATCATCGAAGCCATGCGTGGTATTGATTTCCTTGCCGAATTCACGATCCTTCTTCTTGTTCCGCAGAGTCAAGTTGAATCTCAAGAACGCGATGACGAACAGGAGTGCGGAATAGCAACCAAGGTGGATGGCGAGCGACTTGAGGTAGCGAGGATCGTTGTCGAAGAACACCTTGGGACCTGTAGCGTTGCCAGCGCACCAGGCGAAGAAGTTCATGGTAATGCAGACCGACTTCTTCGTCTGCCCACCGACGTTTCGTGTAAGCATACTCATGCCGAGACCCTGTGCAGCCCAGAAGGTGAAGACGATCCAGTAGCTGATGAGAAGACCGGCTCGGGTGGCATTGTTCTTGTTCTTGACTGTCATGATAACAATGGTTCCGACGAACGCTCTGATGAACTGTTAGCACGGGAAGACAGTCAATGACAACCTTGGACTTACGGAATCATGAAGATGGCCATGGTAAGTATATTCTGCTTCGTCTTCTTGACCATCCACGCAGAACCCATGAGTGTGGCTATAATCACAACGCCAAGAACCATGGCGAGAAGCTGAGTCTCGAGTACGCTGAAGCCAAGTCCGTTGATGATGATGTTGTAGAAAGCGCCGAGACCAGACGTAGGAAGCGTTGTGAAGAACTGGATTCCCATGTAGCAGTAAGTCTGGGGATCGAGGAGCGCCTCCTTGAACTGGTAAGAACGGAATTTCTTGTTCTGCAGACCGGTCTGGTTGGATCGGACACGCTCGACCATCAGCTTCTTGTCTTCCTCGGACCAGCACTTGGCACGCATCGGACTGTCGGGCAGTCTGAAAATGACCCAAAGACCCCAGATGAACGAGATGATTCCGTAGGTGATGAAGATGGCTTGCCATGACCGGATGGGGGCGTTGCCAGGAACCGGCCTAGAGGAAGGGTGCTTAATGGTAGAGAACCCATAGGCCAGAAGACCGCCGACAATCTGTTGCATACCGTCTAAACTATGTTAGACGGTGTTTGGACATGGCTGATCTGCAGACTTACTCATCATGTACCAGTAAGTCACAATCTGTGCTTGCTCCTCACGCTTGTACCAGATACTTGTCATGACCAGGAAAGCAGGCTGGCAAACAGCCTCGAAGATACCGAGTAGAGTTCGCACCACAACGAGGGCAGGAAAGGAGAAGCAGAGAGCATGGCAGCACAGCACGATACTCCACGCGAGAATGTTGGCACCGAGATACTTGGCGACAGGCACGCGTTGGATGATCCAGTTGGTCGGGTATTCAACGACAAGCACAGCGAGGTAGATACAAGTGGTCAGCCATCCAAACTGGGATTTTGCTGGTCAGTGGTCGTTTTATCATGGTAGGTTGAAAGTTTTCTGCTCACCACTTGATTCGACTTGAGGACTGGAA
Source organism: Coniothyrium glycines (assembly GCA_025742365.1). Lineage (NCBI taxonomy): Eukaryota > Fungi > Ascomycota > Dothideomycetes > Pleosporales > Coniothyriaceae > Coniothyrium > Coniothyrium glycines. The sequence goes on along the minus strand of JAMXIJ010000009.1, from coordinate 574,567 downwards.
TGTCGTTACGGATGCCCATGATGGATGTTGCAGACATGGTTCCCTTGTCAAGAGACTGGAGAAAGTATGTGATAACCATGATGGGGAGCACTCGACGATCGATCATCCGCTTCAAGCGTTTGTTGTCCTCGTCCGAGATTTCGGTCCCGACGGCATCGGCATATTTGGCGACTTCGTCGTCAACACGGTCGTAGTTGACGTGGTCAGCCTTGAGGTCATCGGCAGACAGGACGCGCTCGACATTGGTGATGTCCTTCTTCTCGTTGACGGAGTTGCGGTGGACTTGAGGAGCTGTGTGAACACCGTCCACGCTAGCTCTGGTGCTGCCGCCCATGATGAATGACCTTCCTGCAAGCTTGGCAATGGGAAGAGATTGGGGGAGCAGAAGGAAAAACCCCAAGACTCGCGGTGAGCTGCAGACGCAAAGGGCGGAGAGCTCGACGTTGTATTTCTATCTGTTTAGATTGACCGTCCGAGTGTCCCCATGGCGCGGTGCAGACTACCCCCATGGGGGCTGGCTACTCCGCAATCCTGGACAAAGACCTTGCGATTCCACCGTCTAGCTCACATCAAGTCATTAAGGATCCCTTCAGGTTGTTCCCCACCATAGACTAAGGCAGCGACTGGGGTGCCGATGCTCGCTCCTGAATCGTTAGCTTTGGCAGCTCTCCATCCCCGCAGTCATGCCGGCCATACAGAGTCCGGGGTGGGCTGTTGAAGGATGAACGGCGAGCGCTGGATCAAGCAGTGCGGAGGCGCCACCGCTTTGGCTCATTCCCGCCTGTGGTCAGCTGTCGGGGGAATGCCGGCCGATGGGCTCCTCCGATGGGCTGGCCAGCGCATGTGATGAGAGAAGTTCGTGCGAGCACCAGGCGAAGCCCGCCCTGCATATCGCACTCGGCTTGGTGGAGAAATTCCTCCGCGTGAGGTTGGTGGCGGTGGACTTTGCAGAGTAACAGTAGCGCTCGAGCTTGGCCTAGCCGGCGCCGGCGCTCTTTTGCAGTCGCAGGTGGTATCTATCCATCGCATCGTGCATGTTCCATGCGTGCCAAGCTTCCGGCCCGTCGCAATGTCGGTGCAGCGCATGACGAGATCGGTGCAGCGACAGGCGAGGGCGGCCTCGCACTCCCTTTCTGGAAGACTTGGCAGAGCGATTCCGCGAGCATCGCGACGAGGGTTTGGTTCAGGAACGCATCTCCTGGGGCGCTTTCCACGTGGAGCATGGCACTCGGTCGGTGTACGGTGCATGTTGTCGGTGTAACAGAGCACGAAAGGGGATGAGAGCAGCCTCGGTGATTCCCAAGCGTGCATTCATGCATTCAGGAACCACGTCTTCCCCCATCTTTTTTTCATGTTCCCCCCGCGCAGAACTCGAGCAACGCGTGTGATCCTCGTATAGATACATAGCATATATCCACTTGTCAAATCGCGCGTCATAAATCTTCTTCTGCCTTTTTGCTCTTCTTCTTCTTCCATCCTGCACGCGTTTCTTGCATAGCTTTCACGTTGTACCAGATCAAGGATTCGACAACCAAGACAAAATGTCGACACTCACAATAGATGGCCTAACAAAAGGCCAAATAGACGAGAAGATCCTCCTGCTAACTCACAACCTGATCAACATCCACGACACAACCGGCGAGTTCCTGCTGAAACTCGACGATGGGCGCATCATCGACACCAAAGGCTGGGACGGCTGGGAATGGACGCACGGCATTGGGCTCTACGGCCTGTGGCACTACTACACCCTGACCGGCAGCACAGCAACCCTGGACATCATCAAGGGCTGGTTCGACAAGCAGCTCAGCAAAGGCACCACCAAGAACATCAACACCATGAGCCCCTTCCTCACGCTCGCCTACCTTTACGAAGAAACCGGCAACAAGACATTTGTGCCGTGGCTAGATACGTGGGCCGAGTGGGTCATGCACGGCCTTCCCAGGACAAAGTACGGTGGCTTCCAGCACGAGACGTACAACAGCTTCAACAAAGACGAGTTGTGGGACGACACGCTCATGATGAGCGCGCTGCCGCTCGCCAAGATCGGACTCACGCTCAACCGCCCGGAGTACGTGGATGAAGCAAAGCGGCAGTTCATGCTGCACTGCCAGTACCTCGTCGACACATCCACCGGTCTTTTCTTCCACGGCTGGAAGTGGGAAGACAAGGAGGGGTTGGAGGTTGGACACAATTTTGCCAGAGCGCGGTGGGCGCGGGGTAACTCGTGGTTGACGATTGCAATTCCGGATTTCATCGAGTTGCTGGAGTTGAAGGAGACGGATCCGTTGAGGCAGTTCTTGATTGGTGTCTTGGAGAGCCAGTGTAAAGCGCTGGTCAAGCTGCAGGCGGAGAATGGCATGTGGCGCACACTTCTCGACGTCCCCGTCAGCGAGGGCAGTTATGAGGAGACATCGGCAACAGCTGGGTTCGCATATGGCATGTTGAAGGCTGTCAGGAAGCGATATATCAGTGGCGATGTGTATTTGCAGTCGGCAGTAAAGGCTATCAAGGCTACAATGGAGAGAATCAATCCAGATGGCGAGCTACAGGAGGTCAGCTTCGGCACAGCCATGGGCCGCGACTTGCAACACTACAAGGACATTGCGGTGACAAGTATGCCGTACGGCCAAGCCATGGCTATCATGGCTTTGGGCGAGTACATGCGAGTATTTATGTAGAGACCAACAAGCACGAATCATGGCTGATGGAATAATTTCTCAGCATTTGCAAACACTACCAAAAGACGTAACAATGGACATGGAAGCGGTCAGACATGAGTGGTAGGCGGCGCAGGTCGCGACTGTACGAGACCGCGACGTGCAAAGCGCGTCAACTCCAGCTGCTAGCGGTCGTCATTGAGCTCGTCTGAGTCGTCCTCGGACTCGAGCAGGGTCCAATGCTGTCCCTGGCATTCCTGACGGTAGATGCTGTGATCTCTGTGGAAGACATTGTTGACGACAACCTTGTCCACATTTACCAGTTGATCGATGCATCGGAACACCTGGTCTTCGTGGTGTATGCGTTGACGCGTGCCGTCGGTCGAAACGATGCGAGGCACGTTGAGAGTCAGTATGAGCTCGTCGAGTCGCAATGGGCTCTGTCGGCTGTTGTCCAGCTGCAACGGCTCGAGTTGTTGGGCAACATCGCCGGGCTGTATCTGCAGGGCTATCTTGTGTATGTGTGACCTCAGGTCATTGTCGAGGTTGTACAAGCGCTGCATGTAGGCATTGGGCTGGCTGGCCACCCATCGCTGGTTCCAATTGAGCGTGTGTACGTTCTCGTCAAAGAGGATCAGGCGTGATTCGTCGTTGAACTGACGGCAGGTCAGGCGCGGCTGGGCGAGGTTGGACAGCGGAGGCAGAGGCTGGCCGTCGTCGGGCGGTGGTGGGGCCTTGAAGGCCTCGGCGTAGATCTTGTTGCGGATCTCGGCGGGAAGAATCTTGTAGAAGGCCGAATTGTCGACCGCATGCTAGGCTTCTGGTCGGGGCCGCATGTGGGTGCTGCTGGAGGCCGGCCAGGAGGACATGCCGTGGGTTGTCATGGCGACGGTTTGCTCTCGGGAGCGGACTGTGCACAGTGTGCAGGAGCGATTGCGGCCGGCTGCGAGGGCTGTAGGCACTGTAGGCGCTGTAGACACTGTAGGCGCTGTAGGCACTGCAGGCAGCTGTTAACGATGGCGGAGACTATGTATAGTGGGCGGGCTGCGAGGCTGGAGGTGGAGGAGGTGCGAGGCTGGAGAAGCAGGCCGACGCCAGGCAGCGGGGGCTTGGCGGGGCAGCCCTCAAGGCTCGCAGCGTCTGCAACAATTGCACGTGCAGCAGAGGCGATGCCCCAGCCGGCTTGCACCGCTGCACCGCTGCACCGCTGCACTGCTGCACTGCTGCACTGCACGCGCCCTCTCTGCAGCGGCCAGGACAAGCAGCAGTCGCAGCAGCGTGTCCCGCTTGCAGCAGAAACACTGCCCGCCGCCGCCGCCCTTTGCCAGCGCCCGTCCCGCGGCTGCTAGGGCGAGTTTCCCAGAAGCGGTCAGCCGCAGCGGGAGGGGCAGCCCGCCGTGATTGGCCAGGCGGCGGCTTTCTCTGCGTTTCTGCCGCTCTGTCTAGAAGATTCTCGAGCTCCTCCACGCGCCTATATGAGCTCTACAGTCGACGCTGCACCCTTTTCCTCTCCACCAAATTGCTCTACACTCCTCCAGCACCCGCAAGACGCACTAGTCTCCCCAGCTCGCTCACCTCCGCACCATTAGTAGAGCACAGCAAATCACCTTACCCCGCCTAATCTGTACGTCTTGCTCCTCACTGACACACCCACACCCACACCCACAGCCTCCCTGAACCTGGTGACCATTGTCTGACCTGCTCCCCCAGTCACATTCACACCGCCACCATGTCTGGCGAGACCTTCGAGTTCCAGGCTGAGATCTCTCAGCTGCTCGGCCTCATCATCAACACGGTCTACTCAAACAAGGAGATCTTCCTCCGAGAACTCATCTCCAACGCCTCGGACGCACTCGACAAGATCCGATATGAAGCTCTCTCAGACCCCAGCAAGCTCGACAGCGGCAAGGATCTCCGCATCGACATCATTCCTAACAAGGAGGCCAAGACACTCACACTGAGGGATACCGGTATTGGCATGACCAAGGCCGACCTCATCAACAACTTGGGTACCATTGCCCGCTCGGGTACCAAGCAATTCATGGAGGCTCTGTCAGCCGGTGCTGATATCTCCATGATTGGCCAATTCGGTGTCGGTTTCTACTCCGCATACCTTGTTGCCGACCGCGTCACAGTCATCTCCAAGAACAATGATGACGAGCAGTACATCTGGGAGTCTAGCGCTGGTGGCACCTTCAAGATCACCGAGGACACCGAGGGCGAGCAGCTCGGCCGCGGTACATCCATCATCCTCCACCTCAAGGACGAGCAGCTCGACTACTTGAACGAGAGCAAGATCAAGGAAGTGGTCAAGAAGCACTCCGAGTTCATCTCCTACCCCATCTACCTTCACGTCCTCAAGGAGACCGAGAAGGAGGTCGAGGATGACGAGGCTGACGAGACCGTCGAGGAGGGCGATGAGAAGAAGCCCAAGGTCGAGGAGGTTGACGATGACGAGGAAGAGAAGAAGAAGAAGACCAAGAAGGTCAAGGAGTCCAAGATCGAGGAGGAGGAGCTCAACAAGACCAAGCCCATCTGGACCCGTAACCCACAAGACATCACCACAGAGGAGTATGCCTCCTTCTACAAGTCACTTTCCAACGACTGGGAAGATCACCTTGCTGTCAAGCACTTCTCCGTTGAGGGTCAGCTCGAGTTCCGTGCCATTCTCTTCGTTCCCAAGCGCGCTCCTTTCGATCTGTTCGAGACCAAGAAGACCAAGAACAACATCAAGCTCTACGTCCGCCGTGTCTTCATCACCGATGATGCTACCGACCTTATCCCTGAGTGGCTTAGCTTCGTCAAGGGTGTCGTCGACTCTGAGGATCTTCCTCTCAATTTGTCTCGTGAAACTCTCCAGCAGAACAAGATCATGAAGGTCATCCGCAAGAACATTGTCAAGAAGACCCTCGAGCTCTTCAACGAGATTGCCGAAGACCGTGAACAGTTTGACAAGTTTTACTCTGCGTTCGGCAAGAACATCAAGCTTGGTATCCACGAGGACTCGCAAAACCGTGCTTCTCTTGCCAAGCTCCTCCGCTTCAACTCCACCAAGTCTGGTGAGGAGCTTACCTCGCTCACTGACTACGTTACTCGCATGCCCGAGCACCAGAAGCAGATGTACTACATCACTGGTGAATCCCTCAAGGCTGTTGAGAAGTCGCCCTTCCTTGATACTCTCAGGGCCAAGGGCTTCGAGGTTCTCTTCCTTGTCGACCCCATCGATGAGTACGCCATGACTCAGCTCAAGGAGTTCGACGGCAAGAAGCTCGTCGACATTACCAAGGACTTTGAGCTTGAGGAAACCGAAGAGGAGAAGAAGGAGCGCGAGGCTGAGGAGAAGGAGTTTGAGGGTCTCGCCAAGAGCCTCAAGAACGTTCTCGGCGACAAGGTCGAGAAGGTTGTTGTCTCCCACAAGCTCGTTGGCTCTCCTTGCGCCATCCGTACTGGCCAGTTCGGTTGGTCTGCTAACATGGAGCGTATCATGAAGGCTCAGGCTCTTCGTGACACCTCCATGAGCTCCTACATGTCTTCCAAGAAGACTTTTGAGATCTCGCCCAAGTCTCCTATCATCAAGGAGCTGAAGCGCAAGGTCGAGGCTGACGGTGAGGATGACCGCACCGTCAAGTCCATCACCCTGCTGCTCTTTGAGACCTCCCTCCTCGTCTCTGGTTTCACCATCGATGAGCCCGTCCAGTATGCTGAGCGTATTCACAAGCTCGTTTCTCTCGGCCTGAACGTGGACGAGGAAGTCGAGACAGAGCAGGAATCCAAGGCCGATGTCTCAGAGGACACATCTGCTGCTGCTGCTGGCGAGAGCGCTATGGAGGAGGTTGACTAAGTACAACGCCCATCTTGTCGCTTTCGAAAAGTTTGGTCGGCGCTTTGATATCCCTTTCATGTGTCATGGCTTTCTTTCCTTGTTTTCAACCTCACTTGCATGACGGAGCGTAATCTTCGGCGGCGTATTAGAGTGGTGGCATTCACGTTTCACGAGTATATGGATATCCGAAATGTACTCTGGGTAGATTTACCTCTGGGTGGCGCTGAGCATTGCCAGTAGCCAAATCATGAATGATGAAAAAAGTTCAAAACAGCGTTGTGCCTTGCATGCCACACTCGTGATGGAATCTGTGTGGGTTTTCTGTGAAGAATCGCTTCTCGTTGCCCAGTCTAAACGACCTAGTACCTAGTTCTGCCTGTACGTGTTCAAAGCGTACATGTTCATTGTCGCAATCGTTCCGAAGTCAGGGTTCAAATTGGTCTGCAACGGTGATCGCCCACCGTCCCGCGTCCGAAAAAAACCGGATCTCCGCAGCTGGGGGCCTGCCTCAATGACAGGGATCAATGTAACAGATGACGTATGAAGGAGCGTATTCATGATGTCTGGAGATTGCATTCAAGTCTCAGTTAAGAGCGTTGTAAAATCACCAACAGCACATAACTCATAGCAGCGTCCGTGGTTGAAGTAGCTTTGAAGCATAGTGGCACCTGTTCGACCATCAACATGTCAGCTGTGGATTCGCTCAAGCAGCAGAGCGCTGCTCTCCAATGTCAGTATCATGTGCGCGCCAGTAGTTGTGTTATACTGAGTTGACATAAAACCCTAGCGAGCGTAGACAAAGTTTCGAAACCCTCCTCATCGACTGTAAAGAAGCCGACCACAGATGCGACCAATTCTGCAGGTTCAACGACTGCTCCTGTTAAGAGGGTCCCCAGAAAGCTCAACAGTACATCGGTAGCCAATGCTGGGAAGACCACATCTGGATCGGTCTCAGCCAAACCCTCCACAACAATGCCCGTGAAGAAGGCTATCGGAACGGGCAAGACGGCTGTTAGTGAGGCCTCGAGACCCAAGCCAGCACGTACACGTACGCCATTGGGAACTATTAAGCCTCTTCCTGTGAGGAAAGCTGCGCCTGCCAGTACACCTGCGAAAGGCGGGGCGACTCTTGATGGAAAGAAAACTGTGTCTCCTCCTGCGAAGAAAGTTCCGTCAACCACAGCAACTCCAGCCACCCACACACCCGCAAAAGCGACGCCCATAAAACGGACGCCTGTCAAGACTGTGAATCCTGATGGTACGTGGCCAACCCCTGTCTCCGTGACACAAGCTCATCCCGCACCAGGTCAGACTACCACTCCGGCGGCGAAGAAGCCTGGCGTCATCGGAAAAGGATTCAATACTGCAGCTGGTTCTGTCAACAAAACCGTGGGAGCGACGACAGGTATCGCCAACACCGTCACGGATTCTGCAACTACTGGCGTCAATTCCACTGTGAACGCTGTTACCGGAGTAGCTGGCAAGGGATTGGACAAGGTTCCTTCAGGCGTCGGAAAACCAGTCAAGCACGTTACAGAAGGCGTTGGCAAGACGGCAACTGACGGTGTTGATAACGTGTATAATACCGTTGGCTCAGCCACGAAAGGTGTTCAAGGCACGGTAAGCAAGACTACCAATGCCCTTGCCAAAGGCGATGCTCGAGGCACAGTAGCTGGAGCTACCAGCGGAGTCGGTAGGTTGTCTTCTGAATTCGCTGTGAATAGTGCATACTCACTACGACACAGGCAACACAGTCACGGGTGTAGGCAAAGGTGCTGGGAAGACTGTAGGTGATGCAGTTGGTGGCATTGGAAACACAGTTGGAGGACCACTTGGCGGCGTCGTCGGCAACGTAGGCAAAGGCGCCAATAATGCCGTGACAGGAATCACCAGTGGACTCGGGGAAGGAGTGGGAAAACTTGGGAAAGGTGACGTGGTTGGAGGAGTCGGGAGCACTCTAGGTGGTGTTGGTCGTGGTGTGGGTGGACTCTTGAGTGGCATAACAGGTTATGGCCAGGAAGACGAGGAAAAGTGATTTTGATGCTGGGGAGAAATACCTTCGCTGCGGGAAGCGAAGCGACCCTTTGATGTAACCACGAGTCGTCTTGGGAGAGCACATGCAGGACGTCAAGGTGGTTTGTCTTATTTTCCACATCTATTGTTCGCCAGTATCGGTCGATACCGATGCGTAGGAGATACTGGTGACATGTGTGTTCTCCACTTTGTAATATACTCGAGGGAAAATCAACGCAGGCATGAGAAGGGTTCACTCGGTCACCGAGCGTCCCAAGACCATAATCCTTGGGCTGTAGCAGATCTAGCGATGCAGAGTGGCATAAGTCTTGCCACATAGTCTTAAAATGACATCAGAACCTACGCGTCCTATCTTAACTACACGTCTTCAGCATCTGTCTTGTCCTCTCGGCATTGCTTCATTGTTCTTGTCTCATGCAACTGCTTGCCGCAATTCCCATGTATGTACTCCGGAGCTGCGCCTCATCGCATCGTCACCCATGCTTGACAGCGACCCCAAGAAAATCGCTCGGTCCCACTTCGCTCAGCGTACACAGCGTAATCAGACCAAGGCGCATCGCATGTAACCATAGTCTTGATCGCCTCTTCTCTACCAACTGAAAAGCGCGAGACCTTCCTGCCGGGCGTGCGAACGTGCAAGAGCACAGCCGTGGTCCAGGAGAGATAGTTTGGTGCTGGGGGGTTTCGCAATACGAGGCAATCTGCAGCGCAGCTCATTGTCTCCCCGCGCGGGCGAGACCCGAGTACGACGTCGGTGGAATTGCGCGCAGACACACCTCCACGTACACGTCAGACGCTGACTACCATTGTATGTATGTATGTACATAAAACTGGGAAGAAAAGAACTTGGCTGCGTGTGCAGATCTTGGGACCGATGTGTTGACATGGTAAGGATTGCCGATTTGGCTTCAAGGCTGTGTGTTTCTTGAATCTTGGGCGATTTTCTGTACCCCTGCCGTGCGCAGTCATGGACCGTCTATCCCTGTATGTAGACGCATACGCATGGTACCAGGTACTTTGGATGCACTGCACGGCCGGCTCGAGGCACGCGACCTGATACCTCCCCAGAGTCTATTTCTGAACAAAACAGACTACGGCTATGACAGCCTCAACGGACCCCAGGCGTGAGGATCTCGAGTTGAGATGTATGTATGTATCATAATGTATGTAAGTAGGTATGTACAGAATGCTCAGCCGGGTGGTAAACAAGCAAAACAAGAACAGCCATCCAATCCAGAACGAACGGCGCTCAACGTGCCAGGCTAGGGCGTGAGGTCGCACTGCACGCTTCTCCCCTGCCAGCGGAAGCACGGCGCAACCCGTGCTAACTTGATCTTCGTAGGATACATGCGGATCGCAACTGGTGCAACCCGCAAGAACGGTATCATTGTACTCGGCCCTATTCAAACTTCCATCGGCTGTCCCTGCCAAAATCTCCGCAAAGATGGCGACTATAAAATCGCTCAACTGCCGATTCCCGAATTCGCCAGTGTGGTCGTATAGGTAGCTAAACCCTCCAGCTTGCACCGAGAACGCCAGTTGCAATTCAATCGAAAGCCTCCAGCTCTACACACGTGGGACCTGTTCGGATCGATTTGCGCGGGTTTTGATTGGGGGAATCCTATGCCCAGTAAGCCGGTTAACATCAAGTGGCAGGATCTAGCGCCCTAACATGGTCCAGGCCCTCTCTGACATTCACGCCCGAAGCAGCCAAGCCACAGCATATTATATCGCGAGATCACGCCCCTCACTCTTCGCAGATTTGGCTCTCAACGTCGTCCACTTGTAATTCCGACAATCATGTTTTTGAAAAGCAGTCTATTCATCGCAGCCACGGGCTTCATGGCCGTCCTCGCTGCCCCTCTGCAATCAGAACACCGAATCGAGGATATCCAATGTCGTTGCCTGTCATTCTCTACAAGCGCAAAGCCCACTCTGTGTACCTATCTGGAATCGCACGGCATCGATTGGCATACTGCGTACTCCCTAGCATCCGAGAACGAGCTCAAGATCCAGTTCGCATCCATGGCAACCATCACCAAAGTCCTTTCCATTCCAAAACCGCTGCCCAGCAGCATCCTGCGCAGCCTTAGTGAGGGCGAGGCACAACCTTTGGAGTCTGCAGCTCTCATGCAGAGTGAGAACAAGATCATCTGTGGTCTTGGCGATGAAGTCAAGCACATGGACAGTATCCACAGTCTCAAGGGCGTGGAGCCAGAGCTTCACCACATTGGCATGGTTGTCGGTGGTCTGACATTGTTACTCATCTTCTACGTGGCTGGGGTACATCTATACAACCGGTAAGCAGATACATCCAGTGAATGAATTTCTGATTCTAACATGTGATTTCAGGTTCACCACCAAGGAAGGAAGCATTATGCTCGAGGGCGCCGAGAAGACCTTAACGGCTGCCATGAATCAAATCGACACCGCCGCGCCGTCAGACTTCTCATGAAGAAAGCGCAATGGAATTGCCAAGTCCCAGACCAGCCTCACCACCCTGTGCACGCCACTCTCCAGAAATCCGCTCAGGTCTCAAGAGTCAAGACACTATGTACCTCACAACATCTAGTGGCGCAATGACGCGATGCCTCGGACCGCGCAGCAGTAAAAAGGAAAAAGCCCCTCCAGCCCCTCCACCACAAGACCAGACAACGCCACAGGTGTCAGAATAATCGTCATCGCCTCTTGACAAAACTCGAACTGCAAACACACTCTCGAGTCGAGAATAGAGATATAGGCATGGCGCCCCCCCCTCCCCACTCGCCGCTCGCCGCTCGCCGCTCATCTCCGCGGAGCCACTCGCGCCCCTAGCAGAAGACACACTCCCGCCCGCCATCCACACGCGTACCGAAAGCCTGTCGCAGAAGAAGCCCCTCACACCGTATCCCACCCTGGCTAGCCGCCGTGCCGCCGTGCCGCCGAGGCGAAGTGTTCAGAGTATGTAAAGAGTGGTGCCCCTGGGCCCTACTTCGGACGGCGGTCACCCAGCACGAGCACGGCTGCGTCACTCCTCCTCCTCCTCCTCCGCACACAGCAGCGCGTGAGACGAGGGGTCCGTGTGGTTCGCAAAGTACTTTTTCATTCCTTCCTTCCTTCTTCCTTTCGTTTCTTTCTTTCTTTCTTTCTTTCTTCCCTTCGTTTCTTTCTTTCTTTCTTCCTTCTGGGCAGTAGGATATGAAATTCCCCTTGTAGCATCCATCCATCCATCCATCATATTTCCACAAGAAGTGTTTTGTCTTTGTTTTTGTTTTTTTCTCTCTCTCTCTCTCTCTCTCTCTCTCTCTGGAGAAATAGAAGTCGCGTATTCTTCTTGCTGTACATGCATGCATGGTTGCATGTCTCGTCTCGTAGCCTATGTCCTCTTCTGCGGAGAGTCTCACAGGGATAATGTATATATACATATAATTAATACATGCTTAACATTTTCTTTTAACGGTGGAGTGGGATGAACGTGTTCCAAGTCCTTGCCCGCTGTGTAGAATTGCCTACCTACCTGTGACAAGACCTGCCCGTATCCGTGACATTGCCAGGGAGATGACTGGGTATTTTCTTCACGCGCAGCAACGTGACAGACATCACAGACCATGAAGAAATGCAAGGAAGAAATGCAAGGAAGAAATTCAAGGAAGATTCATCAATTCGTTATGGGCGGTTGGGTGATCCACCAAATGGAATTATCGATAGAGTGAAAGGATAAGTCAAGACTCCTCAAATGAAGGCACTCAACCCAGCCATAGCAAAGGGGAGGCCACATATGCAACTTTGCCCGAGCCCGTACAATGCATTTGATGACTACAAAGGAAAAAAAAGCCACAGGTTCCGGAAGAACGGAGACTCTGGTAATCTACCAAGACCATAATGGTGAGAGGCTATGTACAGAGCAGCCTTGGAAGAAGTAAAGTGGCAGATATGTGTCGCGAACAACAATAAACAGGGAAGCGAATGGTAAGGGGAGCCTGATGAGGCTCAACCCTTGGTAATGTCATGTGAGATCAGCGACCAACAAGCCCCGTCACAATTGCGTGGGGATTTGTGAAGTGCTGGCTGTGCCAGCGGCGCTGATCCTCACAGTTCTTGTCATGCTCTATATCGACAGAACATGTTCCGGAATGGCCGGTATTTGGAAGGGCCCAAGGGTAGTTGTTTTGCCCTTGTGTGCATGAGCTGCAAGACCCATCTCACGCATGCGTTCTGCTCCACGTCCAGGAGCAGGGCGCTTTTCTTTGACGCCTTTGCGATGCTGTTTTTTGTATAGCTTTTCTAGGCGCCGTTGTCGTTTCTTCTCGAGACCGACTTGAATATCAATGGCACGACGGACGGGCAATTCATTAGCTCCAGTCTCATCGTCGTCAATTTCGAATGGATTCATCATGGTGATAGGCGTTCGGGGCACGGACACGGACACAGTCGGTGCAGGTCGCTCGCCCAAGCCGCCGAAACGAATCGACAAATCGCTAGGCTGCCGTATGACCAGAGGGTTCACAGAGCCTCGACGTGTTGGTGGCGGGGATCGCAGGCGTGTAGGAGGTGGAGGAGAATGGATGCGCTTAGGCGAATTGCCGAAGAGCTTGCGTGGAGGCGGAGATCGGTGTGCGGCGCGTCTGACTGGAGGTGGCGGAGATCTCAGTCGTTTAGGCGACGGCATGGGTGAGCGTTTCTTTGGCAGTGGTCTACCTCGGCCTCGAAGATCCATGTCATGTGGCTCCATGCGACCATGCAATACAAAATCGCTTTCCGATGCCAGGTTTTCCACTTCAGATATTTCATCCTCCTCCTCATCAAGCAATTCTGGGTCGGATGTCGGGAATGTTGGATCGATATCCTGTGGAACGGGCTTGTGCTTTGCTGCACGTCGGCGTTCTAGAGTCACCATGTACGCGGCTTCTGCAGGTCTATCCTCGTCCAAGGTACCACAGACAAAATCGGTGCTGTCAGGTAGCTCAGGATTGGGAACACGGATGTTGACTGGCCGTGCTTTGCGACGCCTTGGGGGTGCATCGGATATTTTGAGAGCGCCATCGCGGCTTTCAAGGGATCCGATCGATGATTCAGAGACAGTGCGATGAGGTCGAAGACGAAGCTGCTCAAGATGTTCGACAGAAGTAGCAGCTGTTGATGCTCCGGGAGCCCACCAGTTGTAATCCGAACCAGCGTCGCTTTCGTTGTCGGAGACTGCAAATCCCTCTTCGTCATCAGTTTGAAAGCCTTCATCAGTAGCATCACTGTAAGCATCACTGTCTTCCTCATCGTTCTCATGATGATCTTCATCATCGTCATCATCCATGTCCACTACCTCTTCCTCGTCATCGTCTTCATCCTCATCTTCAAGAGCCTCTTCTTCAGCCACCTCCTCACCCAACTTGCGAAGATTATTCTCAACCTTGAGGGTATCCTCGACTGTTAGACGACTCCGGTGGCAGGTAACCTCTCGTGTCCACTCCTCCACCTCCTCTTCGGAACTTGCGAATTCGTGGAACCGGTAGGCTTCGCAACGAGCGAGATCCGAGTTCGTACTCAGGCGCCGTGTACGATCGACCACAGGGACTTTGCGGACACTGACAGGAGAGTTGTTGCGTACAGTAGAATCGGAATCGCGATGAACTTTAGGGGAGTGCTGGGGAGACGAGATCTTGCGACGGGACATGGGTGGAGGGCTGAGCATGCGAGGTCGAGTATTGACAGACTTCGAGGGTGCTTCGACGGATACCTTATTGGGGCATGCGAACTTGATAGTGCAAGCTCTTTTGAGCGGTTCTTGTGCTTGTGGTGGGGGTGGGGCCGCTGATTGAGAAGGTGCTTCTGTCAGTTTCTTGTCCTCCTTTTTACCACAGGCAAACATGATGCATCTCTTCCTGCCCAACACTGCCTCAACTTTCTGCTCTGCGTTTTGCAGGGGCTGTGCTGTGGTATGCTGGAGGACATGGATGGACTCCTCACCGTGAGAAACGACGGCGATTGGCAGGTCGGAAGCCTTCTTGAGGAAGATGGGCATCATACTGTGGAATGCAGCGGAGGGAATGGGTGGACTTGGAGTACTGGCTCGAGTACCTGGGCTTGTGAAGTCTCCGTCGCTGGTCAATTCAGCAGTCGAGCAGCTGCCATTGCTGTATGTCGAGGCACAGGACATGCCGCTAATAGGGCTCTTGTAGGTTTGCTCATCGATAGGCGATCCGGCATTGGAATTTGATTTCAGTGCGGAGGTAAGAAGAGACTCCTTGCGATCGATAAGAGGTTTGGACTTGGTGAAAGACGCTGTCGAAATGCGTTGCAGTGTCAAGGGTGGAGGCCGTGATGATCGCCTTGGTTCGGGCGGCTCATCGACATCCGCCACGTCCTCTTCTGCTGCCATGACTGGCGGTGCTGCGGTCGACATGTTGTTGGGGTTGTCGGCCGCCATCGTGTCTGGTCGGTTGAGGTGTTCGTGTTCGTTGGCCATTTATCGAATGCGCAAAGGCTGGTGGCGCGGTGGCAGGCTGACTTGGGGAGATTATGGGAAAAGAAATCGAGGGAGTACAAGCGTTGGTTGGTTGCCCAGGGATGCAGGCGGGTTGCGGACAGGCCGGAAGGTTGCAGACAGATTGAAGGTGTAGCAAAGAAGTGGTGGTGATGGTGGTGGTGGTGGTGGTCGATTACTGGACTGGAGGGGGCGGGGGGGCCCAGAAGAGGCGTAGTGTTATAATATGGAGATGAACATGGTGAATGTGTGCAGGGTCGGACCGTAGTGCAGTGGGGTGGAGAGTGGAGTGGAGAGTGGAGAGGAGTTTGAAACAAGCTTGGAGACGTGTCAAAAGTGTCGACGATTGGGCGGACTCTGGCGTGTCGGGTTCACCTGGCGAGGAGCCTGTAGGGCGCTGAGGTGTGGCGACGGAGCACGCTGCACAGGGCTGTGCGAGGAGTCCGGCGGCCGAAGGGGCACGCTGCTGGGCCGCGCTCTTGGCGAGGGTGTAGATGGCCGACACAGACGCAGAGGCTGGTCAGACGACGTCCGCAGGGCGAGCAGACAGTGCAGCAGTTGGCACGGGGCGCGGGTCGGGCGGGAGGGCGAGGAAAACAGAGAGAGAGAGGGAGAGGGAGGAATTTCATGTGCCCGCTCAGCGTTGGCGCGCTGGGTCTCGGCAACCATTCTCTGCGCGAAGACCAAACAAGTGGACATGCACGCCGCCGGGCGACGGGTCTCTCTTGGGAATTGGAACCCCACGGCAGCCAGCCAATAGCCAATGCGACGCCCGGCTTTTGCAAATACAATGATTACAGTACAATCGAATGTGCGCACGCAGCTCCAGCTTCTTGGACGTGCTGCTCGCAATTCGCGGGCCAGACGAAGCGCTTGGCGGCCTTCAAAGAGCCTTTGTCAGCACACCACCACCACCACCACGTCGCCACGCAGCCATCGGGGGAGGACCCTGCGACTTGAAAGCATGGCCGCCAGCGACAGCGACGGCGACGACGACGACGACGACGACGACGATGATGCCGTTGCCGCTGCCGCTGCACCACAGGCTACATCCCACAGCACGGCTTTCCGTCGCAGCCCGCTAGCAAGGCATGCATGCATGCCTCTGCATTGGCCCATTGGCTCTCCTATCCGATGCTCTCGCTTCATCGCACCGCACCGCACCGCATGCTTCATCGCACCCGCCAAGTCCCACGCTGCGAATCAGCGGGAGCTCCGGCATGCTCTGCACCGTCGCCACCATGTGCGTACACTACGGGGCTCTGCCGCATCACTTCTTCAGCGTGCCTGTTGCCAGTGGTCGTCCATTGCTTGCCTCGTCGACGTGGATTCCCTCATTTCATCCTGCCTCTAAGAGCGCCGCACTACAGCTCCTCCTTTGCGCCAACCATGCCACCGCTGCTTCACCGCCTTTCCTACTCGTTCCGCTGTTTTGCGAATACGCTGCAGCAATTTCTGTCATCTGATTACAGTTCAAGGCCGCGCTACCGGTACTTTGAGGCCGACTGCAGCGGGCTACCCGTTTTGTCAGTCTCATAACGCCCACTCTCACCTTAATCTGCACTGCTTCGCCGCGCTGCCGCGTGCAGCGCCGAGAAATGGGGTCTTTGTTCCCGGAATTCTCGTTCGCTGGACCATGTCTATCCCTGTCGTCTTCATTTGCAAAGCAAGCGCCAGAGCCGGCTCCTAGCAAGCTTGTTCCAAAACCCTGTCATCTGTCTGCGGGGGGCTTCCCCATGTCTACGACACTGGCGAGGCCATACTTAGGCTTTCTGATGAGTATGTATTGCTTTTGAGTACGTTACGATGTGTCGATAGCATGACCATACATGCCGTAGGCTTCATAGGTACATGTAACTAGACTACCACTAAGGCTGTGGAGGGGCCCGCGATTCGCGAACATACCCCTCCACGACCCCTCCATACAGACTAAACGTGAAACCAGTCAATCAATGTCAGATTTCCAGGTTGACTAAAGTTACAACACCTCTCTATCCGCTGATGTCTCGTGATTTCGTCACGGCACCTGTGAGCCGAGCATCCCTCCCACTCCTCATTCGATCCAAAACGGCAAAACATGCAACCCAGAGTGCATTGACAATATGGTTTTACGGACATGATTTGGAGAACAGTTCCAAAGTCGGTTCACGCTTTACGTCTCCGACTGAATCAGCCGACAGGTACTAGAAGGCTGCACCAGTCGATCATCTCCCCCGTCACGGTGTGCAAGCTTAGATGCAAACGAGATGTGTTGCATGTCTTCGGTGTCCGTTTGCCACGCGAAACTTGTCATCAATGTCCTCCACCAAACAAGTCGTCCCATAGACCGCTCTGCTTTGACCACTTCGCTGTTGTCTATCTCCGTCTTTCCGATTATTATCTTGATAACACTTTGAGCGAGGTTGCTGATCCGTTACACAGCCAAGCATACCAGTCTTTGCAGAATGCATGTCCGTTTCTTGACCAGTCACCATAGCACAATACAAGAACTGTCTCACTAGCCAAGCCGCCTAAGCAATACGCAGCCCTCACGGAGTATTCAGCCAAGAAGCTGGGCATGGCTGACGATCTGTTTCACCGACGCGGATTATCCGTACACAAGATACAGCGGCCACTTACCACCATAAGCTTATCCCGTACCGTATAGATTGCCTCCCTATCTAACGACGAGGTCCGCCGGATCCGATACGATGCATGTAGTAGAGCGACGTCTCTGTCGCCCAACCATGGGTGACGAGTGGCGGAGATCTTTGCTTGGCAACATAGCCGCAATGAACAACTCATGGGGCATGCGTCATTGCCGCGTAGCACGGTCACACACTGCTTCAGTCTGTGGCAGTGCCCTTGTTGGCGACTAGGGATTCTCCGTACTCTTGGCACGGTGCGCAGTGTTACGGCCAAGAGAACGGAGGTCGTTTCGTGGGCGGACATTGGCGGCCAAGAGGGCTCATATACGTGCTCAATCAGCGGTGGATAGGTTCCCTTGTTTTGGGTGATATGGTTATGTTGGAGTGCAGAGGGGGTTTGAAGTGGCCAGAGGCAAACTTGATGAAAGCATGCTTTCAACTACCATAGGTTTACATCAAGGAGATAATACCGTGCCACGTCTCCTTTATAAGTTTCCTTGGCTACATTTATCGTCGTGTCGATGGCGCGTCAAAGCATACTGTGATTCAATGATGCCCGACACAACTGGCACTTTCAATCCATGGAAATGATCACACTCGTTTTTAAAACATGTGATCTATCGAGTCTGTGATCAGACAAAACTTTAGGGTTGGCTGCCGTCTTGTGATGCTATTCTACATCTAGAGAACAAGTCGTGGAGAACTCGATACTGAGATTTTGAAACAGGTGCACATCATTTACCTCACAGCACCAACTGTACGAATCAGACACGTGCATACATATGCATTCCAAATCGACGTTGCTAAACTCTGGGCCTGCTAATGTTGCATGCCAGCAATCGCCCTCAGTCTTGCCACCACACAATTGGCGCTCCACAAGCAGAACAAGAACCCTCAAAAACCAGTCCCATAGTCCCAATCATCCAGAAGCCCATGCAGGCTCGTGGGAAGAAAGCCAGGCGATCCGACTCGACAAAGCTGGCTTGACGTTCTCCACAGAAAATGGAGGCATACTCTTGGTGGCGCACAAAAACCCATGTATGTATGTACATACTGAGGAAGCTTCGCCTTGACCAAGAGTTTTAGCCAACGCGAAAAGAGGTGCATCAGGGGTTTGATGGTTCGCTGCGATACAGGCTATCTCCAGCATTGCCAATCCACAGCATCGTTCGCTGAATGGTACTTCAGCGTCGTTATGCGCATGCTGAGATTCTTGTCAGATACCTACATACATACATACCCCTTTTCAAGGAGATTTCGAAAAGATTTTTTCAACACTAGTTAAGCGCTCCTTAATCACGATCATTATTCCAAGAGGAAAAACTGCCTTCGATTGATCTGATCTAGCTTATTTAGATATGGTGTCTGATCACTAATCCTATCTGGGACGCTCAAGATGTACATCCATTTGGTGACAGACCTCCCAGTCCAAGGCAATGAAGCAGAATTGCTCTCTTCCCCGAACAATTCGCCATGCTATGTGAACATCATCAGCTACGTCTGCCTCTAATACACGGCTAGGTGACCAGCTAGAATGGATAAAATTCTGCCACCGTCGTCGCTTACATACCCAGTTGCTGGTCGAACGCTCTTAGGGGAACTTGACGTCACACCAATCACCGATGCTGCCGCGAACCTTCCACAAACAATGGAGCCATGCTCTTTCTCAAAAGGCAGTCTGCAGCTTGCTCACTCAGCAACCGACTGGCTAATACTGCAGCGCGCAATGCCCTAGAAACACCAGCATGAACGTCCGGGTGTCTCTCGAGACATTGTAGCGACAATGAGCAGCTACTGGCATTCGATAGCCTATTTCTTCCGCTTGCCATGGCACATACAGTGGCGTACCGCGCTCGTGCAGGTACCAAGATTCGTGCCGCTTTCCATCCTGCACATCACCTCGCCAAAGGGGCCGCACCCGTTCTTGGTGTCCCTGCCCAGCCGCAAAGACAACAGCTTCATCTACATCTACGTCTTCGTCCCGCCACGACCAGTCGATCTACAAGGGAACAGCGATGCGCAGAGAGAGCGCGAGAGGACAGGAGAATGGCGGGCCCCTGTTGTTCTGGATTTCCATGGCGGAGGCTTCATCATGGGCTCGCCCCTGGAGCAGGCGCCGTACGCTTCAATGATGTCGCGTGAGCTCGGCGCCGTGGTCATCAGTGTTTCGTATCGCATAGGACCCTTCCATCAATTTCCGGCAGCGATCCACGATGCCGAAGATGTGCTGTCGGCAATACTCGACACAGATGGGATATCCAAGGCTGGAAAAGTGCTGAGGGAGGAGATACAGCGATACTACACCATAATACGCGAAGACACGCTGAAGAAGAAAAAGGACCATGTGCCATCCCATGTCGACCATGTCAGGATCATTGCTCTGGATTCGAGCCGGCTTACGATTTCAGGCTTCTCAGCTGGCGGTAACATTGCTCTAAACATGGCCATGTCTGCGCCAGCATGCCCAGAGCTCATGTTGCAGTCGCCGACTCGGGCCCAATCTCTTCCACAACGCCCATCACCCGCCAACACACTCTCACCTTTACTGCCACCGTCTCGATCAAACACAATCCTCGATGATGTAAATCAACCATGGCCATCACTACTTCCCCCTCCACAAGCTCGACCGCGCATGGTCCCTCTCCTCCTCTTCTATCCCTCGCTCGACGCACGCCTCTTACCACATGAGCGGCCCATGAAGCCTATGCCCAACGCGCTCAACGCCGACGATCACAAAGCACAAAAGCCCCGCATGCCCGGACTCTTCTCAATCATGGGACCTACCTATCTACCTCGGAAACTACGTGCACATCCACGAGCCAGCCCTGGCCTCAACGACCCAGAGACCATCCAGAAGAACGCAGCCATCTTCCTCGTGCTTCCTGAGAAGGATACCCTAGCGGTACAGAGCGACGTATGGGTCGACAAAATGAATGAAGCAAACTGGAACGGGCATGTGCGCTTCGGCGACGGCAGGCTAGGAGACTGGGATGGTCATGTTGGAGGCTCTGCCGGATCCACCAATGTGCAGAGTGACGACAATGGTGGCCTGGAGGTCTGGCACGCACCGGGGTGTCGGCACGGCTGGACACAGTTTCCAAACACTTTTGTTCCCAAGCACGAGAGGACCGAGAGAGATTTGGTGTTCGCGAGGACGTTGGACTTTGTGAAGCAGAATTGGAAGAAGGAGCTGCCGATCCCGGAAAGCAAGATGGGCAATGACATTCAGGAGCTGCGACCCTTGCGCATACCTTGCACTTTCAATGGGCTATCTTGCTGAAAGATGGACTGTATTGCGGTACTGCGGGCGAGCATGCGAGACAGACCTGGGTACATTGATGCGAGCAAACAGCCTGCCATATAGCCCGGCCACATGCATTCTTCTCCATACCATAAAGTCTCGCGACTACAGGCATGCACTGTACTATTCACGTAGATTTCCTATACATCTATGCATTAATTGGCTGAGAAGATCTGTCAGTCGTATAAAGAACCCATTGCAAGCATGATAGATTGAAAAGGACTGTGCCTTGAATTTTGCAGTTGCATTCATTTGTTCTGGCTCCTATTGTTCAGGGTGGTGGTACTGATCCCGGAGAAAGGCTCGGAATCAAACCACTTTGTGGTAGCTATCACCGCCATGATGCAACGTCATGATCATGAATGGGTCTTGCCTCATGTCCACCTGCGCGAACGCGGCCGACAAGTAGGTTGCTGTCATGAGCATACCGCGAAATGCCTTTGATAAGACGGCGAGAAGCGTCCTCGACCACGTCAGGTCGCTTACCAAGATGCTGTCTTATCGTTGTTGTCGCCCTCAGCAGCAAACTCGCCGCCGCCAAAACCGCCAGCGTCACCGCCGTCGAATCCTCCAGAGTCACCAATATCGCCGCCGAAGCCACCACCAACGTCGCCGAAGCCGCCCCCAAGACCATCATCTGACTCATCGTCGGTGCCATCGTGCCACTCGATCTTGGAAGGGTCTTCAGGCATATGCTGTTGAAGAAAGTCCGGTACCTCCTGCTTGGATTCGAGGAGAAGCTTGACAAGGTCTTCGCCTATGTCTTCGTTACGGTCATTGAAGAATGAAGTGGCCCTGCCCTCGTTGCCGATGCGTGCAGTGCGACCGATGCGATGAACATACTCAGTAATGCCATCGTGCTGAGTCGAAGGAAGGTCGTAGTTGATGACGTGTTTGACGTTGGCAACATCAAGACCGCGAGCGGTGACACCGGTAGCGACCATGATAGGACATCTACCCAGCTTGAAAGAACGCCTGTGTACGGGTTAGCGAAGTATTTGTAGCATGGTGTGCGCAGACTTAAAGTGCATCCTCGCGCTCACGCTGAGTCCGGTCGGAATGGATCGAGGTCACTGGCAAGCCCTTGTTGTACAGGAAGTCGTCCACCATATCGCACTTGACCTTGGAGTTGGTGAAGACGAGAATACGCTGGGGCTCCTCTGAGAAAATCAGATCGAAGAGTGCCTGGTTCTTCTCGCTCTCGTTGACATAGATGACATTCTGCTTGATGTTCTCGTGCGTGCTGCCAACACGGCCGACCTTGATGCTAAAGTAGTCTTCCTCCATGTACTCCTTCGCAAGTCTACGAGCTGACTTTGGGAATGTTGCAGAGAACATGAGATGGGTGTGATCGGCATCGTTGTTGACATCTACCCGACCTGTCAGTAGGATTCTTTCCGTTCATCTCTAGAACCTACCACCGCCCTGGAAAATCTTCTCCATAGCCTCTTCCCAGCCAGAAGATAGCAGTTCATCGGCCTCATCGATGACAGTGAATCTGCCACCGCGTTAGCATATTCCAACACCATTCATAAACATATTATTACTTCAGGCGCTTCAGGGACAGCAACTTGTTGTTCTGCATGAAGTCCATCAGGCGTCCAGGAGTGGCGACCAGAATATCGCATCCCATCTCCAGCTGCTCACGCTGATTCTTGGTCGGAGCGCCGCCATAGATGACACAAGGACGCAGCATAGTACGGTAGCATAGACGGCGGGCTTCGTCGAAGATCTGGCATGCCAGCTCACGAGTCGGACAGACGATAAGGACCAGAGGTTCAGCGCGAACACGATCTACCGAAGGGTTGTATCGAGCAGGATTAGGGCGAGCGGCGGCAAGCTGACGTGCCTTGCCCATGAGTCTCGAAAGAATGGGGATCAGGAAAGCGGCGGTTTTGCCAGAGCCTGGCAGCATGTAAGCATAATGGTCAAGAGTAGCAGCTGGCAGCTGCTGTCCTAGACTTTACTGCCATATAGAGCAGAACCTACCGGTCTGAGCAATCGCAACAACATCATTACCTATCAACACTGCGGGAATACAGTATGACTGAACTGGAGTTGGAGCTTGGTACTGACAAAGCTTGACGTTCTGGAGCATCACCGGGTGCAGACCAGCATCCTCGAACTGCATGTGTATCAGGGGGAAGTGTAATGGTCACATCTGTAGGTAACTTACGTTGCGAACTGGTTGAACCTTGGTAGGACCTTCGGTGTTGACATCGAATGAGAGTGCATTGATGGCACCTCCAGCACGCTGGTGATTTGCGTCATGGAAGAGCTGCTGCTCCAGCGCCGGATTTGGGTCCCCAACGTCACCAAAGTCATCGTCCCACTGGTAGATTGCGGCATCCGACAACCAAGTGGCGCTGTCACGAGTCTCGTCTGGAGCAGGCGTGCCGCCAACGACGGTCTCATACTTGAAAGGCATTTGTTCGTTCCATCCTGCTTCCTTTGCGCGAGCCAGATCCTTCAGCAGTTGCTCCTTGCGAGCGGCGGCGGCAGGATCAAGACCAGCATCGAGGGTGTCTGGAGTAGACATGATGTAGGAGACGGGTAGTGACTGACAAGCTGTGTTAGCCAAGGATGACCACGGGGAAGCGTGTCTGATTGCAGGACTGCAGTCGAAGGAGGGGCAGGTGGGAAGAAGAGGAGCAAAGAAGGTAGCTGTGCTGTGTTTATGTACTCAAAGTGGCAGGAGCTGCACGCTTTGTCGTCCTTGGCAAACAGCGGTGGCGCTACCGGGAGACGAGAAGGTTCTGTAGCTCAGAGAGACGAAGATGAAGTGAAGGCGGATGTGACGAGAGTCATGAGAGCCCCTCTGAGCGGGTGTATCAGCCCTTCTTTGACATGTGAGATGTATCAAGGTCCCCATGTGAAGGTGCCTGCTTCATCAGTGATGGGACTGAGTGTGATGAGTCCTTAGGCCGAGTATAACTTGCATGGCAGGAGCGAAATAGTGGCGGCTGCTACATGGGCAGGTACGTACATGTGGTCTTCCAGTGTGCCCACAAGCCTCATACACTCTGAGTGTCCTTGATAAAGACCTCCTTACTCTGTATCCATCCTCCAGTCTCGAAGACATACATGCTATAAGTAGCCTACGGTGTCTAGAACGCTCGCACAATCAAGGTTGTAGCATATGTGCGGCCGCGTACGTCGTTGTATCTCTCTCGATTGTGACACCAAACAACTTTGGACACCAACAGTGTCTTCCACCACTGCTTCCTACATGTATGCAACCGTACGGATTCTCAGATACGGCGGACTATAAACCTAATAAAAACCTGTGACACAGCTAACATATGACATGAAGGACATATCACCGGCTCATCGTCCTAGTGTGTTCCTCACTGGACTGTAGTTTTACAAGGCCCGGCGCGAACGTCCACACTTTTCCGAACGGATAACGACACACTCTACACGCGAGGCCTTCCATACAACGTCCACATCCTTCCGTGCCTACAATATCATAAGCCCATGTCAATAGCATGGCGCAGACTCTACAGGTTGGCATGGCAGCTGATACTGCACTATTTCGATACTTTAAGCTTTGCAACCGCGGCGTACAGCCAGTCTGTGGCGAGCCTGACGCATTGTCAGTAGATGTAGCCTCATAATGATATACTGGCACGTATGGGAGTCTGGAACGCCGTGAAGGGATCAAGCTTTGACAGGTAAAGGCATTCTCCGCCTCAGAGACGCCTTCTTGCCAGAGTAGCTGCGCAAGCTCTATGGCAAAAGCAATACCTCTCGTTTATGTTCACAATCACGGCGGATTGCTTGATAGGCTCAAGACGTATATCATGCCACTTGAACGGTCTCGGCTCTGGGGTGAACCTTCGGGCTCAACGAGAAGGTAAGTTATGTGGCGGAAAGCGTGGTGTCGCATCAGAGCCCCCACAAAGAGCATTGGAGGATTGAATATCAGTGTTAGGCCATAACCCACGCAACTACAAGCCTCCCGATCACAAAAAGGATACAGTATATCCAATTGAGATATTGTTGAGTGGAGTACTACGTATACTCAGCGCACGCCTGCTCAATCGGACTCTTAAGCCGTTGTAGCCAACACGTCGCCTGACCACCGGATAGGACTGATGCCTAAGTTGCCATAGCAGAAGCCGATGTTCCATGATAGAGCTGAGATCGGAACACTAGACGATCTAAACAGACCATTCGGTAGCTACTCGCGCCTCAGCATGTTCACTTTCGGTACACTATTGGCCGAGAGCACTTAGGACATTTTACTAGAGGTGGTCTCCAAAGGGTAACCATCCTGCGAACCCTTTCCAGTCCTGGGTCTACTTCGTTCATTACCTCGGAATTCTTGGGAACCTTTACTTGACGTCTGGACAGCCGTGGGGTCTTCATCGGTTATCTGGAAGAATACCATACATGTATTCAAGGCCATTGTCGGTCCTACACAGCCAGATCGTGTCAAGTCTTCCTATACATACGGGGATTGGCCGCTCCTGAAATTCGACTTCGCCGTGAATGACACAACCGCTAAGCACAGAATATACTTCATGTCGAAGGTAATGAAGGCTATCCAGCATAGATCAGCAGTTCCTCCGCGCCACACATATTTTGGTGACCCGCTCACGCCCAAGCTTTGAGGATATTGTTCTGCTGCTCGGTGTTGATACTTGGATTCCAAATACTTTCCCAGCTTGAGCGGTTTGAGACCGTTGAACACGACAGGTTCGGAGACTTCTGGCTGCGATACTTTAGGCTTATTCACGCCTTTGATGTTGACTTCGCTGGCTGAATCAGAGCCCGTAATGTTCGAATTTCGGGAAGGGCTCATTCTTTATGCTCATCTGGAGCCTTTCTGTTGAATTGGAAGTTTGAGGCCGTCGCGCTACCACCAGCTGGCGAGCGAGATGTGTTTTGCGACACTGCGGATGATATAATCGCCGACGGCGACCTATATCTTGTCGGTTAGGTATCATGCGAAAATAACTGACGTAACATGGCTGCGGCAATAAGTATATGCTGGTTTGTGGTCGGTCAGAAAATTCATGGCTAATCGAAAATTACTCAGAACAACACGCGCACTACGCAAAGTAGTAGCTATCTTCAACCCAAATATCAGCATGGGCGACATGTCCCTCCACCAAAATTCCTCGTCGAAAGGATAATCGATCTGCTTATTGTTACAAAATGACACCGATGATCGGGCCTTCCCAAAATTCGACAATTCTTTTGGCCTCGGAGAAGAAAATGGAGCGCATTCCATATCGACATTCCTGAAATCATCCGAGAGACAAGTTCAATGGGAAACTGATAGCTTCTGCCGAGCTTGAGGCTTTCTCACTCCGAAACTATGGGATACATCTAGAAGTGGCTACAATACCACGGTGAGAACCTCAACAATATCGGCAATGTGAGCACTCGATAGACGTTGAGATTTTCCAGGTACCACCCACTCTGAATGATATCTGTCCAAGAAGGTGAACTCCGCCTTGGACAATCCCACAATGCGAGTCTTCTACCGTTGTTGTTGATCATGCTTCATATTAGCTCTGAAGCCACCATCGACATCATAAAGCCAAAAGTGAACCCTTTCCCAAGCTCAAGTGTTTGCTGAATAGAGTCGAAAGTCTCGCAAAGTCCTAACTACAATACCTTACTGCTCTTGGCACCCAGGCTCAGCTCCTGGTCAGGGAACACGTAGTGAAGACTCCCGTTGTAAATGGAGTCGAATGCGTAGAGCTGAAGTCTTAAGAAGCAAAATCGAGCTCGAAGTGGCTCCTTTAGACGTTGAAGATTTGTACATGCCGGTGTTTGGCGAAGTGCCGGTTGAGTTTGCCCAAGACTCAATCACCATGAGTGTGAATCCAGAAGTCCCTCTCAACCATTCTGCCCTCATCAATACCCTGCATCACACCCCAAACCCACATTGGCGGCCCAGCTGGCCCCCATCTCGCATCGTGGGACGTATCCATGGGATGCCCAGTCATTGGACACGTAATGAAACCTCTTTGTTGTGCCATTTTGCCAACCTCTTCAGCGATCTTCAAGCCATCGATTGTCTTTTCTTTGGCTGCTTCCAGCTTATCGCGACGCTCTTGCAGTTTTCGTTCGATCCATGTTGACGCCTCCTCAATGCCCCTAGCCGCTAGGCGCTGAAAGTGCGTCAAGAAGCGGTTGATGATATCAATCAGAACACGATAGAGAAGTTCTGTTGCAATTGCTGTGCCGGTTTGCGGCGAAAAGAGCTGTGAGGAGATGATGGACGTTGAGTAGGACTTGGTGGTCGTCAGAACATTCGATGCTCTGGGATGATAGAGGACTAGGGATGAGGAGCCCGTCATATTGTTGGCAGTGCGCCAGATTTCAAGGGAGACAGCGGGTGTCGAAACTCCTAGAGCTCAGCAGATCGAGTGCAAATATGTGCATGTTATCCTTTATGTATGTCGGCCTTGGAAGAAAATCCCCCGCAGCTTATGCACGTTGTTCCATGCTGTGTGTGTGCATAGCCAATCGGTAGCTTCGTTGTTGCGACGATCCATTGGACGTCGGTGCACTCGGACGGGTTGCCTGAGGGTCAGCTCTGTCCGCGGACTCCGCTGTCCCCCACAGACTATGTGACTATGTAAGCTGGACGCTACCATTGTATCTATGTATCAAGTGACTTAAATCCACACATTCGCTAGAAACATCATCGTCATGGAACACCTATCTCTTCACGAATTCGATAAAAATCTCATTCCGCTTTATCTAAAACATCCAAGTCTAGTTCTACAAGCCAGGGCGCGTTCTCTAAGATGCCCTTCTCACTCTCCATCGCCGCATTGACACACATCGTCTGATTACCTCTGCTGAAATCCTCCTTAGATCCAGGAGGCAGACTTGCAAATCCTTTCTTCTTAGCCTGATTCTTGCCCACCCATTCTTTCGCCAAAGGCAGGATCGTATCAGAATCAGCCGTACTGTCAGCGTGCTCGCCGTACTCGATTCGCTGTGCACCGTACCCCGCGTGCACATGGCCGAAGCAGAGCAGCTTCGGTTTTACTCTTTCGACGGCGCGACGGAGGTGCTCGCAGCCTGCGCTCCTGCCATCAGCAGTGGTGTCGAGAATGTATTTTGGTGGGCCGTGTGTGATGATGATGTCGGTGTCTTGTGAGATGATGGAGTTTGTGGTCCCGACGTTCTTCGCCCATGAAGGGGTGATGCTGACAGGGTTGAACCTATCCTCTCTTGTGGGATATTGAAATGCTGAAGATCCATACGCAGGAGTGTATGGTGATGCGTAAATGGAAAATGTTGCGCCGGACTTGAGTGTGAAGGTATACGTGCCTTCAGAGAGGAATGTGATGCCATGATCGCCCTTTTTGACCATATCTTGTGATGATTGCACATCTGCTAAAGACCCTCCCTCGCCTTGATAGTACCTTTGATCTAGTGAGATCTCATGGTTACCAGCTATGACCAGCTTCAGCTCTGCCTTGATCTTACTCAAAGCACCAAGTGTTTCGGATATACTTCTGGGTGATCCATCTTCAGTAAAATCGCCACAGTGCAGGAGCACATCGCACTCTGGTAGCATGGCAGGCAGGACCGCACCATGCGTATCAGACATAATCAGGAATTTGACTAATTCCATGGCGTTTTCTCCTGTCCGAACACGTTTAGGAGAAGTGTGGGAGTCTTGGGTTGGCGAGTGTGGGTGCTTTCGAGAAAGGACCTCCATTATGATCAAAGTCAATGGAGTATAGGAGTGGCGAGGTGAGCAGTGACATTTAGGATTGAAGAGGCCTTATATACTTGTGCCCAATGTGTCCTGTGCCTCGACCCATGGTATGGCATGGCAGATACAAGGTTGACTTCGATGATCCGTGGTAGGCTAACAATGATTCCGGAAGTTATTCACAGTGAAGGCTCGCGTTCTCGAAATCGCGCACCCGAGTGAGAATTACGCAGATCTCGAGGCCTGCCCATGGATCCTGCGGCGTAGGATAGAGTCGGGCGTCACATATAATTGGGTCAAGTCACTTTGGAGATGGTTCTTCGCGGGTCACGTGCGCACGTGAATTCGCGTCTAAGCCCCACTTTTGAATGCACAATGCTCTGGTCCTCCTCTCACCACACCAAGCAATGGACAACTTAATTGGATTCACCAGACCCGTGAGACTCGTGCTGGTTTTCGACATTTACAGAAACCAAGATGTCGTTGTTTGGCGGTGACGGCAGCGGGTCGATGACAGAGTCTGAATACGATTCCGAAGACGTCGTGCAAACACCCCCGGTAGTCGCCAGCCCACGTAGCGCACAGCATCTGCAAACACTTGACGATGCCGAAGCCGCAGACTTGGACGATATACTTTCCACGGAGAGTGACGCAGACACCGCTGACGAAGACTCTGAGCGACCGAATCAGTTTACCGGGAAAAAGCAGCTATGGGGAAGTTATACAGCAGTAGAGCGCCAGATCGCGGCATCGCTAGATCAGATGAGAAACTCTGACCTTTCCGCTCATTTATTCAACAGCCACGCTCTGCGCCGTCGAGTTAGAAAGCCTGCAGAAGAGCTCGCCCAACTGCCCGAATGGCAAAGTCGAGATTTTTGGTTGAAGGCTGGCAAGGACTTGCAATATACAGACGCCGCGGGGGTCATACAGACGGCTCTAGTGCCACCGAAGAGTTGGACAGCTTGGCCTTTACCACCTTCTAGTTTGCCAAGTGCCAACAAGGCGTCTCAAACGTACAAGCACCATGCCTATCCTGGAACATGGACGATTGAAGGTTCGGGCGCACAAAGTCTAGGAGAGGATCTGAGGGAAGAAGTACTGGCTGTCTTTCTGCGGTTGGCGAAGCAGAAGTGGCATGCGAGAGATGCAGAAGAAGACGCCTCTCGAGGGAGAGGATCAAGGCACCTCTCACGGAGCAGGTCTCGTTCGAAGAGCATGCATTCGGCTGACTCACACATGTACACGACCGACACTGAAGCGACAGAAGACGATGAGAGCGGCGTGGTTACTGATGACAGCGATGTGACAAAACAGATTAACCGAGAACCCAAGAAGGGCGTTACGCGCAAAGAAGTGGATACAGACCTGGAGCCGACGATATTAGCCGACGATGACAAGGCGAAGAGGTTGCTCCAGCCTTCCATTAATTCCATGTTGAGCAAGCTTGATGAACTTGCACTTGGAGTACGTCGAGCGCGGCTTAATCATTTTGGAAGAGGAGATTTGAGCGATGTTTCCTCCTTGAGTGAGTTCACATCAGATGTGGAGTCAACAAAGTCCGGGATCGGGTCGTCTTCAAAAGCTGCAGTTAGCAGGCCTGTGAGCAGGCAGAGACGCAAGGATCAGTCCAGAAGGCCATCCATATCTGGAGTAGATGGTTCGCGGCAAAACAATAGTGAAGGCTTCGACACGGAAGACGAGGCGATTTCAAGTAGTTCGTCGAATGCAGACTCGTCCCCCAGGCATGTCAAATTAAAGCGAGCAAGATCAGGAAGCTCCCAGAGCTGGAATAGCAGTTCAACAATCCATACCCGGCACAGAGAGCCAGGACTTATGGACTGGAGTGAGGTGCTTGGGATCGCAGCAGTTCAAGGCTGGGATCGAACGGCCCTTGCCAGGACGATTGAACGCTGCACTGCTCTCTTTGGAGAAAGCATGTCACTCAGAGCTCTCGATGAACATCAGCTTCTGAAGCCAGCCCCCGCCCCGGCATTGTACACGCCTACGCCCATTCCAAGTCCAAGTGACGTTCCTCTCAAGAAACATCCTTCGACTAAACGACCGTACTTCCAAATTGGAACTGTACGCTGTCCGCATGTCGACTGTTATGGACATACGCGCGACTTTGCACTTCCGTATCGCACCATCGAACATTGTATCAGAGTACATGGATATGATCCAAGGGAAAATGACTCAGACAACGAGGAGCGGACTGTGGGTGCTGTCCATATCGATGGTTTTCTGCAACCGGTTACTTTGAAGCAAGGCTGGCTGGGCCATAAAAGGAAGAAGGCAGGGGGTGCCAGCAAAAGGCAGAAACAATCTCAGAGCCATGATGAAGAGGAGGCTGAGCCGATTGCGAGCGTCGAGTAACTCTCCATCCGTTGCGCAGAACCTGAGCAGGTGGAACATGATCAGTGGATGAGAAATTAGCAAACAAAGTTCTAGTACATGTGTTTCGTGGGCGAGTTAGCATGTCGTCGCGTATCCCATCGGATGAAGTCTGCCTCAATGATTTTATCGACCTTTTTGCACATTGTTCAAATGCTCTACATGCCTTTTCTTGAGCATTCCATCTTGAGAATCCTTGTCTCCAAGCTTCAAAGCCCCGCTTGTGCGGAAGCGGACGCTAAATTAGCGCGTGATACCGCGTAACCCTCGCGACGTCGACATAGGTATTACGCGACCACGAACAGACATCCCGCCCTTTGCTGACGTTGGAGATCGGATACATGAATTGCTCGTGCCTGGCTTGGAACTAAAGCAATTACAGATATTGGATCTTGTCTCACGACATTCTTCGACGTCGTGTCTGGAGGCGTGGATGCTTGACCATGACTTGGTTTGACGATCAAGATGATTTTGGGGGTCACAACGAACGCAAGTGTACGGCAAGAATATTCATTATTCTAATACCCCAGCTTAATCATGGCTTAGATGTTCTACAAAGCAATGCTCAGAGGCACAGCAGAATCTCCGAAAATCTTCATGCTGTTGCTCCACCCGCCTATCCATCGCAACGATTAGCCTCCTATCACGTTGCCCGCCCGCGGTCACGAGGCGACCACACTCCCATTATAGACCGGGTGTTCGGAAATATTGGCCCTGAAGATTCGGCTGTTGCTACATTAGCTTCTGGCGGAGGACTAGACAGAAATTCGAAAAAGAGGAAGATGGCTGAAGGTTCCTATGTTGCGAACGACAAGCGATGGAGATCTGACGGTTGCTCTATTCGAGCCGCGAACACGCACACCACAAGAAATCTTAGGGAGAGTTCGCCAGATCGACCACAAGGAACTCAACACAATCCGGTGGAAATTGAGTCAAGTCCCGAGCCAGAGTTTAAGATATCTCTACCTGGACGTGCAGCATTTTTAGCAAACAAAGAGCGCTCGGCGATTCCTCGCCAGACGTTGGCCGAAGCTGGCATACACATTTCAAGAGTGGAGGATTCTAGCGGAAAGACCAAATACTACGCCGTCCCTGGTGGACATAACCCCGGCATCTACACAAGTTGGAATGACGTGGAAGTACAGATTCGAGGCTTTTCAGGTGCAAAGCACAAGAAGTTTTCTACGGAGAAGGAGGCGTGGGCTTACATGGAAGAACATATGGACCACGTGAAGATCGCGCTCGGTCGTCGAACAGCTCAAAAATTGGCACAGCATTCCAATTCAACTTCAAACACTACGTTAGATCAGGCGCGTCAGGACCGATACCATGGAAGCTGGTCCCCAGAGAACTTCGTACCCCCAGACAACACGCACGACTTGTCTCGCTTCGGCTACCAGGCACATCGCACTGACTCGGACATGCCGGAGAACTATCACGACCCCATTTCTCCACTGGTAGATCCGGAGCCAACGCTCAGTCCCGAGCAGCAACATGTTGTGGACCTCATTCTGGACGGCCACAACGTATTCTATACTGGCTCTGCAGGGTGCGGCAAGTCCACTATCCTAAAAGCGTTTGTGAAAAGGCTGCAAGCGTGCGGCAAAAGAGTGAAAATTGTGGCACCCACGAACCTAGCTGCACTCAATGTCAATGGTCAGACAACGTGGAACTTTGCAGGTTGGACACCGGATAGCATGAAGAAACCGTTGAAAAAGTTGACTCAGGCGGCTCACGGTCAGGAGGTATGGATTAGATTTGATTCGACTGATGTACTGGTGCTGGACGAGATCAGCATGGTCGAGGTATGCAGAACTAGCAACGCATTTGTTGTTGATGCTGATCCTGTTTGTAGAACCACATGTTCGAGCGATTGAACCACATCATGAGGGAATCAAGGGGAGAAAAGTATGGAGGTGGCCCTTTTGGTGGTGTTCAGATCGTCGTAACCGGTGATGTGGGTCTCTCATTTCTACCTAGATACCGCAATCAAGCTGATTACTGCAGTTCTGCCAATTAGCACCGGTTCGACCCTTTAAGCATTGTATCGGATGTGGTTGGGAGCTGATTCCAGACAACAAGCAACGCCCCACAGAACACCGATGTGAGAACCGCATGTGCGGGGAAGATATGTTTTATGACATTGACAAATGGGCTTTTCGGAGTCGAGCGTGGGAGGTACCGGAGACTGTAGGTTTCCATGAAGTGTATGAAGATACTAATGTTGATAGGAATGCAATTTCAAGCACGTCAATTTGACGGAAATCCACAGGCAGTCTGACAAAAAGTTCATCAGCATTCTCCAACGCATCCGAACGGGTGAGTCCAGCTCCAGCACTGTTCTGCCATGGCGAATCTGCCATGAGGCTTTCAGCAATTTCTAGAATCTTCGACTTATGATAATTTACAGAGGGCGTTATCCTACCTAATCACGCCCACATCCTGCTCAACCACAAGTCCGAAACGCAAGATGCGATTCAGTTATTCTCTTTACGCAAAGATGTGGATCGCGTCAACAACGAAAACATCAACAAGCTTCCAGCCGAGCCTCGAATGTACAAATGCACCGATCATTTCAGCTGGAAGGAGCACCATAAAGACGACCGGTCCATGGAGAGGAACACCTGGGAAGGAGAAGACGGGACTCTCAAGGCATTAGTAAGTTTTGTGCAGCCCCACCCATACCTTGCGCTTCCTAATCGCTCCACCCCTCAGAAAGAGCACCGTTACGAAATCTACGTCAAGCTCAAAGAAGGCCAGCGCATCGTCCTGCAGTCCAACCTCGATCCGCCAGCGGGCCTGGTCAACGGGTCCCAAGGCGCCATCATCGGCTTCGAGCCGTTTGACCCCAAAAAGCTGCCGCGGAAACTAGATCGCAAGGACGAGACGTTTGTCGCGGGCACCAAGGAACTCAAGGGCACGCACGGCAAGTACCAAGAAGAGCAGATCAAGATGTTCGCGGGGCAGAACAAGCAGCAGCCCTGGCCGATTGTCCGGTTCGACAACGGCGTCACGAGGACGATATACGCGGACTGCACGGTCAACGAGCTGGGCAACGAGGAGCCGTTCAGTCTGCTGTCGAGGACGCAGATCCCGCTCATGGCAGGCTATGCAATCACGGTGCACAAGTCGCAGGGCATGACGCTGGAGCGAGTCGTGGTCGATCTGAGAATGGCATTTGAACCCAGTCAGATATACGTTGCACGTAAGTTGTAGTTTTTTTTACTTTTGGTTGAAACGGGATATTACCCGTATGGACGAGTGCTGGCAACGAGCTGACAAACGTGGACGTGCAGTGAGTCGAGCACGTTCGCTGCAAGGGTTGAAGGTGGTGGGGTTGCCGCAACGCAGCTTGGGCGGTGCAAACGCGCAAGTCAAGGAGTTTTTCGAAAACTACCTTACCAAGAAGTGAGGAGGGGAGATTTGTACCTAGCGGGGGGGCATGAAAAACGTTGGGTTACTGTAGCATGCTGCTTGACTCGTGTGCCAAGGGCTGGACTGGCTGGTTATCTCTAAATTTCGGTACTTCAATATTACGACACACAGAAGGCCGGTAGGCGTGCACCTGATTGATTTGGGATAGGGCGAGTCATGGTGTATAGACCGGATAGTTTCACAAAACATGAGACAGGAGACATGGAGTACAACGTGTGAAGTGGAAACATACAGACTCGTACAGAGCTTGTAGAACGTAGTCCAGAAGGCGTCGGATCGGCTTCATTGCAAGCATGTACCTGGTACATCAAGTCGGCATATTCAGTGCACCACGGCGTCTTGTCAGCATTATCCATGGGCTACGAAGCATCAAGTCCGATTCTTCATGAGCAACGAAGCCACATTGTCGGCATGCGCGGTTCCAATGATTTGGGGCCGATGCCAAGGCCAGAGCTCGTGGGTTGAACCTGGTGCTCAATCCAGGATCGTAGACGCAATAGGAAGTCATACCACCCGACGACCTTGTCGGATACGGGTGAGCATGAAGTACATACCTGTACCGCAACGATCGTGTCCGAGGCAACTTTAGCAGCCTCGAGAGTACCTAATGGAACAAGCATGGTGTGGTCCAACCGGGATCTTGATTCGAGTGTGTACAGTGCAGTAGGTAGTGTTCTTGCAGACTGTGTCGTGTGCGACACAAAACTGGTGGAGTGGGGTTCATGCAAGATATTGTCATGGTGTCTGGCCGTCCGTAATGGTTTGCAACGGTCCGCAGGTATCTGGAGGGATCGCCGCAAGTGGCCCAGGGCCCGTGAGTCTAGACTCTAGAGGGTAGTATCATGGTCGGCTGCATGAAAGCATGTCCAAGGACACAGCCAGGACAGGGAGTGACGTGCAGTGTACACTGACTGGCTTGCATCGAGTCAATCTGTAGAGCGAACAAGAAGGTGTGTAAATGGTGGTACGGTCCCGATGGGGTGGGACAGCAATATGTAAAGCTAGGATGGCCCTAGGACGAGCCGCATGCTCGAGGTCAGCTGCTCAAGATTCGCCGTGGCAAGTAATTATCCTGTTCGCTGGCAGCATTGCGGCCTTGCCAGGGCTGTGACTATGTAAGGGTGAGTGGGCGATTTGCGCGAGCTGGGCGGGACGAGACGCAGGCAAGGCTTGTCAAGACTTGTCGTGGTGCAGATGATTTGGCGGACCCCAGATTTCAGCTGGTCATGAGGGGCGAGCCGCAGAGCGGCCCAGGATTGCGGCGCCTTATCGTGGTGCGCGGCAATCAGACAAGGCCGCCAGGGACGCGACGTGCTTGGCTACATGGGCAGACGGAGGCTGGAGGGGCCACATCAGAAAGCGTGCAAGACGGCGGGCGTGAATCGTGATGCAGGCAGCAGGTTGCGGGCAGGATGGACAGCGGCCGTGTGCGGGTGGAAACGACTGAGGAGGACAGGGCGGGGCGTGTAGCAGCGACGACTCGGACGAGGAGCGAGGATCAGCAGAGGGCGATCAGCACGCCGCAAGCGGACCGGCAGGGGGAGCAGGGCGCGGCGTGATTGGCCCACGGCGGGCGGGCTGGCTGTGCGCAGGCGGCGGTGGAGGTGCAGCGCGCATGTCGCAGACTCGCAGACTCGCAGGCTGGCAGTGTCAGATGCAAGCGACGGGCGGCGGCGACAGAGGGCGCGGCCACTGCGGCCAGACGCAACACGGCGCGCGGGCGGGCGAGACACTGAGACAGGCACTCAGGTGCACTGCGGCTGCTGCGTACGTAAGCAGCGCCGCCCGCTCAGCGCTCAGCACTCTGCGCTCTGCGCTCTGCGCCCTGGAGTCTGCAGGCTTCGCTGCACGCGTTTCAGAGCCCTGCCCGCCCGCGCCGCCCGCTGCGACTCTGCGAGCGAGCCTCGACGGCGCCCGGCGGCCCAGCGGCGAGCCTGCGAGCGCGCGCACCCCCGCCGTGCTCGCGAGGCCGCCGGGCACGCGCAGGGCTGCCAATGCCGGCGCGGCGGGTCTGCGGCGGGAGTGAGTGTCGCAAAGCTTCCAGAAGGCTTGGGCCCGTCGCCCTGCGTGTTCCGCGAGGTTTCGAGTGGGGATGGGCGCCTTGCCTGTTGCGTCTCGAGGAGCCTGCCCGTCTGCGACGGCCATTCGTCGTCTGCCTGCATCCTTCCTCTCCACACCACACCACTCCACTCCACTCCCTCTCCACTCCCTCTCCACTCCTCTGCTCTCCCACGCCCGCACCCTCTGCACTGCACCGCTCCTCGCCGCCGCCTGCTGCACGCCCGCCCGCCCTCGCCTGCCCGCGCCCGCGCCCGCGTCCGCCTCGCCATCGCCCTCGCCCTGCTCCCTCCCCCCGATGCTGCTCCGAGCGCAGCCCATCCTGCGAGTGCGCTGCATGCGACACTGACGCTCGGCCGCCGCCAGCCCCTGCGACCGCACCTTCTGCAGCGCTGCCACCCGCCTTCCCCTTCGCATTGGCCCGCGACGCCTTCCTCCATCGCCGCCGCCGCTTCGCACCCACCGCCTGCCTCCTTGCTTGCACCGCGCCCGAGTCTCCTGCTCCCACCCTGCACCACCGCTGCCGTGCTGGGTTCCCCGGAGCTGCTGCCAACGTCGTTGTTTCAGAGTGCATCTCTGGCCAACGTCCACGCTCCCGCACCCCAACTCCACCACCTGCCACGCTTGCCGCGGCTCTTCGTCCCTTGCGGCTCTAATTCTTACTTTCCCGCGCTAACCCACCCGCATCGTGTCGCATCGCCAATTAGCACCCCACACCCACCAATCCCCTCCAGCGCATCGCCCATCGCACGCCCGCTGCATCTTAGTTCGTCACCTCGGCACACCATCCTCCCCTCTGCGCCGCCCCGACCAGTGCTGTCTGGTCGTTCCAGCACAGGTGGAGACCATGGACCATGGCGCGTGCAATGTCATCTACATTGACCGGCGAGCCAACGATGAGCACGTACGCAAGGAGACGCTGTCAAAGTCGCTGGTCGCGAGAACGAGCACGGGAAACATAGGGCAAAGCTATTTTGCCCTCGGCAAGACGTCACCTCGAGAAGTGCACGACAATGTCGAGGCAATACTGTCCATGTTCAACCAAGGTACATCCCGTATATTCTCACATGGCAATCCAGTGCTTACACCACACAGTCCACATTTGCGGCTCTGGGAGGTCATGCTTGTCCAATATCTCTAGGATCCTCGACGCAACAAAGGCCAATGTGCCCACATTCGTTATCATAGACATTCCATACGACGAGGAGCAGCGTCTGAAGCGACTCTCGCGCGAGCCACGAACGCCATCTCCGACGTCCTCGCGCCATATTCGGGCAGATCCCAGCGAGCCTGACGACATTTATGCTATGCACCTGCTCACTCACATTTCTTCCGAGATCTCATCGAGGAACTTCTCTAAGCTTGTCGTTCCTGTTGTCATGTTGACAGGTCTCAATCAGGAAGAGGCGAGCTCGACCGGTCCCTTGCCATCACCTGCGCTCGGCACCTCACATCCGCTCACAGACACCGTGCGCTTGACTCGTTACCTGGATGCCGGTGCTGTGGACGTTCTGTCAAGTCCGTTGTCCAAGGATCGCATACATGGCCTTGTCATCCATGCCTATCGTTTACAGAAAGACTATGCCCGTGAAGAAGCCAGCTTTCTGACCACTAAGAGAAATCGGAAACTGTCATGGGTCGGCGTGGACGATTCGAAACCATATGCTTACCTACGCGAGGCCATGGTCTCAAATTTGATGACTGGCATCTGCAATCCCGAGACCGTGGGCGATTCGATTGACTCTACAGATTTTGATCTTCCCGATGACCGGCGCGCAGTGGTAGAGAATGCAGTCGCAGGATGGTCATTCTCTGCACACGACTTGACTGACGACGAGCTATTGTACGGTGCCCTGGTCATGTTAAGACACGCTTTGCAGATGCCTGAGCTGGAAAAGTGGTCTATTACTGAAGGCAGGTCTCTGCTCACTAGATCTTAGGAGAAGCTAACATCACCTCCAGATGAATTGATCGTCTTTCTCTTGGCAAGTCGTACGGCATACAACGAATTCGTCAAGTACCACAACTTCCGCCATGTTGTCGACGTCCTCCAGGCTCTCTTTCACTTTCTCGTCCGTATCGGCACATTGCCAGAGTACCCTCCGATTGACAACGATGAGATCACGCGCAAATCTCCAATAGCTTCGCTCCTCAAGCCATTCGATGGTCTGACATTGCTCATCTCAGCAATCGGCCACGATGTAGGTCATCCTGGAGTAAATAATGCCTTCTTGGTTGCACTCAATGCGCCCTTGGCCCAGCTTTATAATGATCGCTCCGTGCTGGAATCCTTCCATTGCGCGGCTTATTCGCAAATTTTGCGCCGTTATTGGCCAAAGGCCTTCTGCGATATAGGATTGCGGAAGCTCATGATCAACAACATTCTGGCCACTGATATGGGCCTGCATTTCAAATACATGAGCGATCTCGGAAACCTGCAGCAAAAACTTGCACACGATAAAGGTGTCTTGGATGGTTGGAGCATCAAGGTTAAAGAAGAGCAAAAGGATCTAACTTGCGGTCTTCTCATCAAATGCGCCGACATTTGCAATGTGGTAAGAGTTTACGAGTGAATTTGGGTTATGAATTGTCGCTGACCTGCTTCAGGCGCGGAAGTTCGAGACTGCTGCCAAGTGGGCCAATATTCTCACCGACGAGTTCAGTAATCAGGGTCTCATGGAACAGGAACTGCAGATGAATTCCTGCTTGTTTGGTGGTCCTCCTGTCAAAGAAGATATAATCAAACTCGGAGAGTCTCAGATAGGCTTCATGAATATCTTCGCCAGACCGCTCTTTGAGGCAGTCACAGATGTTCTTCCCGCAATGCGCTTTGCCGTTGACGAAATCCTCACCAATAAGGCAGTCTGGGAGCAGAAAATTGACGACGAGCGCAAAAGACGGAAAAAGCCAAAAATGTCCCTCGGCCTATTAGCACCAGGCTTCTCCGTGGACCCGACTCCCAGTCCTTTCTCAGGTGGCCCGAACAAAGCCATCCCCCTTCCACCTGCAACGATCAGCAAGTCCGACCTCCCTGACGAAACCGCTCGTCGTGGATCCGCAGGCTCAGCCCAGTTTCCGATGGCAAGCTCACGAAGATCGTCGGCAGGTGTCGATAGGGGGTCCCGACGATCATCTGCTGCAGGAGTACCCGGAAAAAGTGCTGTTAGTTCCCGCGAAAATCAAGGCTCGTCAAGGCGAGGCAGTGGAGATCCCAGTCTGACTGCAATACTTGTTACACAGGCCCCTAATGCCCCGGATACCACGTCAAAAACGCCCACGCAGAATACAGAAGGACGCGCAAAGAGCGAACGTAAGGACACTCTGATAACCCCATCAGCCAAGCGCAAAGAGAAGGACAGTGGAAGACCTGTAACAGCTCCATCGCAAGCCAGACACAGTCAGGGTAAGCTCCAAAATACCTTTTCCTTTTCTTCCTCTCATCCTCCGGATTGTAGAATTGAACTCATCATATCCAGTTGTCGCTCACTACCCAATGCCACAACCGTCTTCTCAGAGTCACTCGCAGGTCGACCTTTCCCATGCCGTCAACGGCAATCTGGATGGATCAAAGCTACAATCATGGGATAACAATAAGACTAGCGCTGATAGCAACATCACTCGGTCAGACCTATCGCGTGATTCCAGTTGGTGGCGGCAAATGGGTTCTCGGCGACGCCCCAAAGACGGACGAAATGGTGATGCGGAAGGCCGACCTCATCCTAAGGAGGCGACGTTGGACTGCGTGCCTTCAAACACAGACTCAACTATAACATCGCCAAATAGTTCCAGTCCGGGTAAGCGCACTACCACGGGTAAGATCAAGAGTTTCTTCAAACGCAAACCAAGTAGCAGCCACAGAGAGCAGGAAAAGCAGCTTTCTAGTTTCGGCAGCTCTTCCCAACTACGAACACCACCCACCAGCGATCCTGGTCGATCACTTAACAGCGACGAGTGAGACGCGCGACATTTCCTAGGTTTTTCAAGACATTATTGTATAACGATCGACGCTGCATCCGAATCCACATTATTTCTTTCGTTCTGGGCATACCCAATTCGAAAAGCAGTTTTTCAATTCTCTTATCTTGGCAACGAGATGCTCAGATGTGGGCTCTATATGGCTCAGACGCTTCTCCTTGATGATGTTTTGGGTGGCGATAGCACTTCAGACTTTCGGAGCTATCTGTGGATTTGGTCGACTGGCCTTCGGGCATCTTCACGACGAATCGCTTTTCTGGCGCTGACTCATAATATCGGCAAAAGCGCATTTCATGTCACCCTTTTCTTTGGCTCACAGCATGCCAACCTTGTTTCTTATTCTCGTCGTCGATTTTTATTGTATGATTGAGTCCTTGGACAAGCAACAGTTCCGGTAATTCGCTCAATGTCCCTCATGCATTTCTAGAGGCGGGGTTCGCGTGGTGAAGGCATCCATATGGTCGGAAGGGCTTACTCTTGTCTATTCTGTTGCGAAACGCGAGCTTGTATTTGACACGATTGTTCTTGCCGTCGGGATAAAGTTAATCGCTTACGACAAGAAGGGTGGGGAAGGGATGAGCATAACCTGGTTGGTGGTAATAGTCGTCTGCGAGCAGGTCTGGAGAGAAATGCTTCATGGTGAGCTGTCTGTTCGTCGGTTGGGCATGAGATGAGCTCGGAGACGTAGGGTTCTACTTATCGATTCATGCGTCCTTTAGTAGTAGACGTATAGTCTAAAAACCCTCAATTCCACCCCTCCTTGTCCAAGTCCCATCATGACCATGCTAGAGAATGTGTACTCGTCACTCACGCATACATACATTGAGATACTCAAGACACAGCGTCACAGTCGTGACGATTACATAGTCCTCTTCATCAGAGAAGCCTTGGAGCAATTGACTGCGCTAACGAGACAGTGGACATGAGCTAATTCTTCCCCTGTCTTAGTAGGTTGCAATTACGAAACCATGGCAAGAGTCATTATCCGTCTGTGGCATTCGTTCCATGTACGTATACGTGGATACACTCTCAGTCACAAAGGCCCCACGCTCTGACTGGTGGTGGTGGTGTGCAAGAAGCCGATGCAAGGATTTCCCTTAAAGTTCAGAACCAAGGAAACTCTCTCCATAATCCCATCTCGATTCCCGCCACACACACACACACACACACCGAGTACATTGAAAAAAAGACGCTATCAGAGCTTTTTGATCTGTTTCCTCAGCCTTCCGATTTCCGTCTCCTGGGACCGTAGATCCCTGGTCACTGTGGCTAGGTGGGCAATGGGATCTTGGAGCGCGGCGATGAATGTTGCTTGTGCGGTGCGGAGGGCGGGTGGGACGAGGATGCCGAACCAGCGGAGGGGGTCTCTTGACGCTGTGGTCTCGGGCGGCGAGTCTTGCTGGGTAGCAGCATCCTTGGCAGGTCGGGTGCTTGTTTCGGGTGGCTCCTCGGGAGATACGGCTGCAGGAACGTTGGCATGGTTTTCTAACGAGTGCTTGGAGAGGGGTGTCGTGGACCTTTGCCTTCTTGATGGAGATGGCCTTCACTAGGGTTATCGTCTCTGGGTCTTGTACCGTCTCTTGTTTCTGTGCTGATTGATATGACGAGTCGACCATGACCTAGGGAATTCTCGGATATAAAGCTAGGAACGTCAATAAACTGCCCTTTGCCAACGAACGATTTAAGGTGGTCGAAGAAACCGAACCTACACTTTCCGTGAAGCCTGCATTCTTTGGTCGTAGCAGTCTTGACCGTAGCGGATGGCGGACGACGGATTGTGAAAGTTGGCCTCGGCTAGCGAGATGTATCCCTGGGCTCAAATCAGTATGGGAAAGCTTGGAAATGCGGTTTGAAAAGCACGTGCAGAAGATAATTGCTTCGAAACCTCCTTCATGGCTCTGTCATATTCGTCCAGTGTCTTGAGGTAGCGCTCAAGTGAAGCGTCCAAACTCCCTGTCAGACTTATTTTTCCCAACTGCTTCTGCACATCTTCGAGTTCTGTGGGGTCTTCGAGTGTCTGCTGAGTTTCCGTCGCTTCATTCATATCTTCTTAGTCGTCGTTGGAAAGTCATGAGAGGCAGCGAAACCCCAGGAGGCTGCATGTACATAAACGGGATCTAAGCCCGAACCAGCACTAGCACCATCGAGCACAGATATCCACCATGATTCCATCCCAACGTGCCCAAACTTCTAATCGCCAACGGTGCGCCCTCACCTTGTACAATGTCGAAACCAAATCCTTTCTTGAATCTTTTTAGAAGATACTACTCGCAGCAACCCCACCAATTCGCCCGCGCCCACTTCTCCCACCCGCAAACCTCCACACGCTCGCAATGCCTCCGCGCACGCTTCCACCCGCACATTCTCCTCGTGCGCCAGCAACGCCGCCGCGTGGGAGGCGGACCGGGCCTCGACCCCAACTTTGTCTCTATTCTGGACCGGCCCGCGAAGATGGCGCGCGTGGGCAAGCAACACGGGCCGGGGCTCATCATCCTGGCCATCATACCCGTCACGGCGTTCCTGCTGGGCTGCTGGCAGGTGCAGCGGCTGGGCTGGAAAACTGAGCTCGTGGCGCGCTTCGAAGACCGGCTGACGTTCCCGCCGCTGGAGCTGCCGCTGCGGATCGATCCGGCGGCCATTCAGGACTTTGACTACAGAAAGGTGTATGCGCGCGGCGTGCTGAGGCATGATCAGGAGATGCTGATTGGGCCCAGGATGCTGGATGGAGAGGAGGGTTACACGGTTGTGACGCCGCTGGAGAGGCGGGATGCAAAGGGGAATGTGCATAAGATTTTGTGCTGTAGAGGGTGGATCAAGAAAGATGCGAGTCCGCAGTGGTTCAGGAAAAAAAATGGGGCGCTGCCTGAGGGGGAGGTCACGGTGGAGGGACTGTTGAGAATACCACCAAAGGGAAATATTTTCACGCCTAGGAATGAGCCGGAAAATGGCAAGTGGTTTTTTCCGAGCGTGGAGGAAATGGCAGAATA
The DNA here is from genome assembly GCA_025742365.1 of Coniothyrium glycines. Taxonomy (NCBI): domain Eukaryota; kingdom Fungi; phylum Ascomycota; class Dothideomycetes; order Pleosporales; family Coniothyriaceae; genus Coniothyrium; species Coniothyrium glycines. The sequence goes on along the minus strand of JAMXIJ010000009.1, from coordinate 531,129 downwards.
TACAGGGAGTCAGGCAGTCTGGGTCGAGGAGACGATGAGTGAGTTGAAGAAGCAATCAATGATGATAACTCAGGGTATCTAATAAGCCATAGCGCCGGATCTGCTCACAAATTATGAGCGCGAACCAAAGGGAGTGCCAATTGGCCGAGCGCCCACGGTGAATCTGAGGAATAACCATACTCAGTACATCTTCACATGGTACGTTCAAGTCCCTCTTCCCTCCCGAATCCTACTGACGCCACATAGGTATGCCTTAAGCTTAGCTACCTCAATCATGTTCTGGATGGTCATAAAAAAGCCTATCTCAGGCACTCAACGTAGAGTACGACACAGTGTTGATTGGTCGTGAAACCATCGCGTCGGGTGCAGTTCAGTCTTCCTCTTCTTCTTGTATGGTAGTCAAACGCTTCCGCTTTTGACCTCTTAGTTTGACCGGAGGGTCCATCCGCAGCTGCTGAAGTAGCTCTCTTGGCAACATCTTTTGCGCCAAGGAAAAGGTGGTGGTATTGCTCGTTATCTTGCGAGTCCTTTTCTATGTCAGTGATCGGATTCGTGGGCGCATACAACACTATACACAGAGATTTGTAACATACCTTTTCATGAGTGCGATCACATCGCTCTCCTCTATGGCTTTTCGTCCAGCATGCTGCGCGTACGCTGCCAAGTCAATGCCGATTTGTTCAAAGAAGTCATCCGTGGTGTGTACGAGCGCAGCAAGAGTATCCTTGCTGAGCTGTGCTTTGCTACCTTGGGTTTTCATGAAACTTAAAGCGAGCTTCTTGACCGGCGCCACGGGGAAGGAAGGGTATTCTAATCCACGTTGCGACACTCTGAGCTCTTTTGATTTCCTCGAGCTTTGCTGCTTTGAAAGAGTAGGACGTTCGGGGGACTGTGTCTGCAAACTTCGGTCTAAAGCTGACTCCTCTTCCCGGTATGCAGCCAAATCAGCGTCATCGTCTGGACCTTGATCAGATTCCCATCCCAGTATGCCATCTGCCGCAGCATCAGCATCCGTGTCGAGGATTGCAGTTTCTTCGTCAAGTTCGCTGCCTGGGAATACTTCAGTTCCTACTGCTTGCGCCTCAGGTACATGTTTATCTGCATCCTCAGACGCTTCTTCTGCCTGCTCTTCTTGTGCTGGTGCTCGCAGTCTTTGCGGGATGTTAAATCTGAACGTTGGCTCCTCGGTGTCGTCCTCCCCTTGTCCGAACACACCCAGATCTGCGTTACTAGGTTGGCCGTCTACGTCATCTTCGTTCAATGTTTCGTCAATCGGTCGGTCCAGGATTCCACTTGCGCGGCGATTGATGAATGTACCATCGATCTCAAACTCTTCCTCCAGTGGCGCCAGTTCACTAAGATCTGCGAACCGTTCGCTGTGTCTGGCCCCGAACATGAAACGTGGATCTTCACTAACAGCGCGACGACCGAACTCCAGCGATTGAACGGTACCGCCATCTACGTCATCTGGTAGATCTGGAAGTAATGACTGCCTAGGCGGAGCACTGTGATAACTATCGTCGTCATCATACATGTCATCCAGTGCCATGGAGAGCCGAGGTGCAGCCAAATCTGGTCCATCTTCGACGTCGGGAAGATCGAGCGCAGAATGCCTCGTCCGCTTGGGTATGATCTGTGGAGATGGTTCAACTGGCCGACTGTCACGAGCGAGAGCCCTGCTCAAGTCTCGCAGAATATCCCGTGGTGTTTCCCTTTGTATGCGCCCACTCCTGCGGCGATTGTTCCCTGGTGTTCTTGCTGCGTTCGCACGTTCTCTCAGCGCTCGGATTGCGTGTGGCGTGGTCGGAGCAATCCGGCGTGAAGGCAGAGGTCGAGTTGCCGGTCCTCCCCGCGGTGTTCTGCCCGTTCCTGGGGTACGGAGGGTGGGTGTCTTTCTGCTTCCTGGAGTGGGGCCTGCACTGATTGCGCGGCGGAACGGTGTAGTCGGTACACTGCGCGCTTCATTCTGAGAGGTATCTTCAATCGTGCGATCCGGAAAGATTCGCTGTTTTTTGTGCGCAGACTCAGACATTGTCCTGACGACTGCAATTATGTCAATTAGAAGTGTTGATGGGCGTGGAGTGACGCGTCGGTGGAGAAAACGCGCTTTCCCTGACCTGCATGACTAGCTCAGCGCTAGTGTATCGATAAGGTGTTCGGCCCAAGTTTTTCTGTGACGAAGATTCCACATCTTCGTAAAACAGTAAGCACATAATGTCGGAGTCCGACTCAGAAGGAGGCGTGCCCTTGATCGAGGCTGAATTCGACTCAACTGCAACATCAAAGAAGAGGAAAAGAGAAGCAGAACCCGAGGCAACCAAGGACGGCAAGAAAGCTGTGAAGAAAGCGAAGAGGAAGGAAAAGAAGAAACAAAAGGCTAAAGAAATCGACGAGGATGACTTGGACCAAGAGCTAGGAGTAAATCATTCATTCGAACGACTTGATGGGCAATTACTTGCTGACTACGTCAACGCTCGTACACGACTATACGGCAAGGATCTCAGCAGCGTTGAACTCGAGGACAAGTTTATCTCGGGTTCGTACAAGCAATTAAGTAAGAAGACCCATTCTGACTTTATGTAGCCCGTACAGTGAAGGATAGTACAAATTGGACAGAGGCGCGAACCACGGATAAGCTCTCAGCATTCCTCAAGAAACAATCGGAATCTCTCAAAGCTACACCTTCTAAGCCATGCGGAGCCCCGCATACTCTGGTTGTTACTGCTTCCGGGATTCGAGCTGCTGATGTATGCAGATCGCTCAAGTCTGGACTGCCTAAGCAGGGAGTCAAGAGCCCCGAGGTAGCTAAATTGTTCGCGAAACACCTAAAGCTGGCTGACCAGGTGGCACATCTGAAAAAGCACAGGTCAGTGAAGACGACGCGTCAACCCTGATAAACGCTGACTCATTGTAGGATCGATTTTGGAGTAGGGACACCCGACAGGCTGGTTGCATTGCTCGAAAACAGTGCCTTATCTACAGCAAATCTGAAGCATGTGGTCATCGATGTATCATACATCGACCAGAAGAAGCGTGGAATTCTCGATATGAAGGAGCTGCACGAGTCTTTGAACAAGCTCTTGCTGCGGAAGGAGTTTATTGGAGTTGATAAGCAAGGCGGGGACGATCTTTTCCTCTTCTACTGAACCTGTCTATGCCCGAGCGATGGCAACACCAGCAATAGCAACAGCATCTTAGCGAATGATACCCAGAACATGCCGAGAAAATCAGAGGCGAGATGAAATACGTTGACTTATCTCTGGTTTGCAGTACAGGTGGAGGGAGCCCGAGTTTAGGAGCAATGAGCAATGCTGTAGAGTGGTTCGGCGAGTCAAAGCCGCGGTTTCAAGAATGCGGCATGCAACGGCGAGGACTAGATGGAGGTTGCGAAACAGTAGGCCAGACATGGATTGATGCACGCGATGACTGACGCCGCATGGATGGTAGCGAATACATAAAGCGTGGTGAAGATGCAGCTCGGATTAGTGGGAGCATGGTCACTGGTGAATTGGGCAGGCAAGACGCAGTGCTAGCGCAGCAAAGCGTTCACATGTAAAATTGGCGAATCGGAAGGTGTCGCGCGGAGCATGGCGAGCAGAATTGATGTGCAGCCTCAGGTGTGCATGCACACGGCGCTAGAAGGCGTGGAAAACGAGGCTGGGTGTGCCCCCGACAGCGGCGAGCCAACCCGGGGGTGCGCCATGAGCTGTGCGGCGTGGGATTTGGCAGCAAGGAATTGACATGGCACGGCGACAGCGGCACAGAAGCATGCGGTGGACGGTGGGACGCAGAGCGTTTCTGGTGAAGCCTGTGGTGCGAGGACTTTGGTAGAAGCTATGTCCCTAATGTCCATACATGTAGCTACATGTAGGTAGGGGCGGTATGCACGCGGCAGAGCTATCACGGCGCAAGCTTTGGGAGCCGGGCAGCGAGTGGTCGCCAGCAGCGCACAGCAGCGCGGCCAGTGGCCTGCGGATCGGGACCTGGGAGGGCCAGGGATGCGGCCTAAATGGAGGCCATGCCACCATGGTACCGTGCCAGAGGCCTATCAGACGGCGAAGCAACGTGCTCTGGAGGCTGTCGCAAATAGGTTTCAAGAAGGCAGCACTGGGCTACGCGCCAGGTTTTCCGCCAAATAGCTCGCTCTCGCTGCAGCGCCTCTCGCCGTCCGGCTCTCTCTCTGCGCATCTTCTCTGCCTGCCCGCCTGCCCGCGCCCACGCCGTCTCGACGCTGCCCTTCCCCCCGAAAGACTGCTGGCCACACTGTGAGCCTGTGACGCTGCTGCTGCTGCTGCTGCTGCTGCTGCCGCTGGCGCTGCACGACTCGCGCGCATCCACCCACCTGTCGAGCTCGCTTCTTGACCCGCCGCCCGCCAAGCGACAAAACGCCCCCCCCTACGCTGCAGATAGCTCCCGCGCCCTCGCAGCAGCTACGCGCAAGTGCTGGACCGGCCCAGCAGTGCGTCTTCCTTCTCCCTCGCGCCTCACTGCGTCCTGCGTCTGACCCTCGCCGTGCAGCTCTTCACCCGCTCCGCCTGCTCGCTTTCGCTTCCTGCTTGCCCGAGCCCGCCCTCCCCTCCATTGCCTCCGCCGAACAGGGCTCACCTCTCCGCAAACACACTAGCCCGACTCCCCGACTCCATACCTCACAACGCCGCAATGGCTGCTCCCGCGACCCAGTCGCTCAAGGTGCGCACCACCTGCTCCCGACATGCATGCTGTGACCGTGGTCGCTGACAGACTCGTAGTGCGTCGTGACTGGTGACGGTGCCGTGGGCAAGGTGAGACATGGCCGTTCTTGGGCCGCCTCGACGCCCTGCTGATAGCACAGACATGTCTCCTCATCTCCTACACAACAAACGCCTTTCCCGGCGAGTACATCCCCACGGTGTAAGTGCAGCACATGCTCCAGCCGACTCTCGCTGATCAACCAAGCTTCGATAACTACTCGGCAAATGTCATGGTTGATGGAAAGCCTATAAGCCTCGGACTTTGGGATACCGCCGGTCAGGAAGATTACGATCGATTGCGCCCCCTCTCGTACCCACAGACCGATGTTTTCCTCATCTGCTTCTCCATTGTTAGCCCGCCATCCTTTGACAACGTCAAGGCCAAGGTACAGCTGCTCGCTCACAACCACAATCACAAGCGCTGACAATTGCAAGTGGTACCCAGAGATCGACCACCACGCGCCAGGAGTGCCAATCATCTTGGTCGGCACAAAGCTTGACTTGAGGGACGATGAGGCAACAAAGGAGTCATTGAGGCAGAAGAAGATGGCCCCCATCCAATACGAGCAGGCTGTCATGGTGGCTAAGGAAATCAAGGCACAAAAGTACTTGGAGTGCTCAGCGCTGACTCAGCGCAACTTGAAGAGCGTATTCGACGAGGCCATCCGGTACGTGCTGTGACTGTGGCAGAGAGTCACGTGCTAACAAGACGTAGTGCGGTTCTCAGCCCACGTCCGCAACAGCCAGCCAACAAGAAGAAGTCGAAGTGCACCATCCTCTAAGCGACGACCGTGGTGAATAGTAAAGGGACAGTTTGGCATAACGGGAGAAGGACCAAGAGCTTTGAATACACGCATTAATCCTCCTGTCCGACCAAGACCGCCCAGCATCGCGGAAAGAAATACTCCAATTCTGAACCCAGCGGACTTTAACGGATCCGGGATTTGCATTTGTTGCAGACATGATCAGGCACGCAGACAGCCGATATCTCAGCATATGGCTCGTTCATACATGACATAGCATTTGCGCTCAGCATCATATTTTAATGCAGAAAGGTGGTTGATTTATTGGAGTTCAGCATTAATTGGCCTGGCTTCTCCTCTGGCGTGGTGGAAACACAGGCGTTGACTTAGCGTTGGCAATAGATATCTTTGCTGCATGATTCTGTCCCGTTTATGAATGACGGCTTGCGTGTGCTAACGGCAAGAAACTGTGCACCCTGGGTTTCGAGTGGGCTTGGCCTCGGTATCTCTGCTGCATGTTCAAGTTCCCCGCGTGCCCGCGTAAGGCAGGCACCCTTGCAACACCGCGTCTCCAAGCTGCACCCCACGCGTCGACTCTCACTTGCCACACATACGCCGCCATGTTCCACGAAGGAAGTTTGCAAAGTGGTATCGCGCGTGCGATACAGGAGCAGAAGCTTGTTGCTTGCTTTGTGCAAGGCGAGTGCCCTTGTACATCGGAATGTGGAGGTGCTGACGAGGTGAATAGATGAGGGCGCCACCAGCAAGACCTGGGAGCAAGAATGGCTGAAAAGCGGATGGGTACACAGACTCTTCCCATTCATCATAACCATTGACGCCAACAGGACTAACAATGGCGTAGATCGAAAGTCTGCTCTCCCAAAAAGCCGTTCTCTTACGCTTACAAGCCGGGTCAACCGAAGCTGGGTTTCTGGCCGCCTTTTGCGATGTGACAAGCCCGCCTACTTTTGTTGTCATACACAACGGCCAGTTACAGGTCCAGCTCAAAAGCGACGTCGATCAGAACACATTCGTCAACAGCGTGCGCACAGCCCTTGGAGGATCTCCGATACCCGGCGCAAGCGCAGTTCAGACTCCGAATCCACAAGCCAACACATCCGTCACACAAGCTTCTCAAGTAATCGAGGACCAAACGTATAGCGCACCAGAACCTTCCCATACAACCAGCATCGCGACGCCCGTAACACCAACCGCCGGCATACCCTCATCTGTCGCGAAAGGCAAGCAAAGAGTAACTTCTCCTCCAGCGACGAGCTCAGTACCTTCGACTGGGACGGCCAGTAAAGCACAACAAGCTGCACGGGATGCGTTGCGAAAGAAGAAGAAGGAAGAAACAGAAGAATTGGCTCGGGTGAAGGCACGTATTGAGGCGGATAAGGCAGAGCGGAGGGCACAAGCAGAAGCGCGGAGAACAGAGCGAGAGAAGGAAAGGAACGCTGAAGTTCAGAGCGAGAACCAATCACGTATAACAACCACATCGAGAGGATCTCAAGCAAAGGATGTCAAGTTGAGTATAAGGCTGTTTGATGGGCGGACGATCCGTCAAACCTTTCCAAGAACGGCGAAACTGCAGGATGAGATTCGCGCCTGGATCGACAAGAGGTCCTCTGAGCTGTCACAAGACGATCCAAACATCAACAATGAACAGCTCCCTCCATACTACTTCAGACACATCTTGGCACCACAACCGAGCCGAGAACTGTCTGCGGGAGATGAGAACCAGACTTTGGGAGACATTGATCTTGCCCCCAGCGCGACTCTGGTGCTTGTGCCTGTAAAGGGCTACACTGAAGCTTATGGTGGCGGAGGCGGAGGCGTTGTAGGCACGGCGACAGGCCTCGTCGGAGGTGCTTTTGGCCTGCTATCATCAACTGTTAGTTATGTAGGCAGTACGCTCGGATCATTCATCGGATCAGGACCAGCGCCGCAGACTCAATCAGGCCAAACGACAGGTTCGCCATCAAGTCAATCCTCGCAGCAGCCTATAACAGTCGACGAGCCAAGAGTCAGGGTACGAACGCTTGCGGACCAGCGTGCGCGAGAGCCACAGCAATTCTATAATGGCAACCAAGTAAGATATCCAAAACACATTGACCGAACGCATGGTATTAACGATCATGTCAGCTGAGTACAGAACCAAGGGTGGATGATGACGATAAACGATCTTAGTTTTGTTGTTATTGTGCCGAATGCATTCGAGGCATGGTGCACGTTGCGACTTGGTGGATGAAAAATATTCCCATGATTTCATCGAGGACAAGGTACGATTTAGTAATGGTATTTCTATATTATGGAACGCCACAAACTCCGCTCCAGCTAGATGGTAGGTTGCTGGAACCTCCGCAGTTGTCGAGATCCCACTAAGACACGACCGCCATCATGCTATGTCATTAGTCTTCGAATTAGACTTGACAATGGTCCAATGGCTTTTCTACTGAGTGCAACATCCCGAGTTCCGGCTTTCGTGCGGCAGACAGCTTTCTCTACTCTGCCGTCCTTGGTCACACTCATAATTGCGTTCTTTCCATCAGACCAGTGAATCGTGATTTGTCTGACCGCAGTGTCCGCCTCAATTTCAAGGATTGGATGTGCACCCGACGCCTCCTCTTCGTCCGCAGTATCCGAAGCCACCTCATCGTCGCTAACAAAAGCATTCAACACCGCGCCTGCCGCCATCACAGCGCCTTCTTCCTTCTTCTCCACCTTTGCTTCCTCCCTCATCTCATCCACAGCCTGCACGCGCAAATGCCAACTCACCAACTCCTTCCTCAACGCGCGACCAAACCTCACCAGATCCTGCTCTCTGCCCTCCTTCTCGAGTAGACCAGGTAACCACTTCTGCTCCAGTTGCTGCAGTGGTATACACGGCGGGATGGTGTGTTTGTGTACTCTTAAGACCTTGTTGCCTGCACCGTCTTGCCCCCGTGCATGAAGCAGCACATTATATGTCTCGATGAATTTCCCGCGCAGCGACACGTCGATGCTTATACCCAGGACGTTGCCGTTGTTCAGAGCATTGGGATCTGGATCGACGACTTTGTAGGCCGTGACGCCGGCGCAGGCACGGTAGATGTTGGTTAGATTGCGGGTCTGCTGCGTGGTGATGAGCCGGTGCGCGGTAGTGGCCGCTTTATCGCGTGTGCTGGTGGGGAGTTGAAGGTGTGTTGCAAGGTTTGGTTGGGAGAGGAGGATGGAGGTTAGGTTTGAGCGGTGGGCGCGGAGGGTTGCGATGCGTGCCTGGAGGGCGGAGATGTCGTCGCCCAGTTGTTCTATGGTCTCCATGACTGCGCTTGTCTAACAATGTTGGGCGGAAGCCTGGACCATTCCGCGATGCCGATGGATGTTCGGGTTGGTGTTGATGGTGCGTCGGCGCGTCGGCGCGTCGGCACGTGTCTTGCAGGGATGCCGGTACTTCGCAGCTTGCCTGCGCATCCGCCTCTGCCGATCTTTTGAGGACACGGTTCCATCGAAGCCAGGAACCATCATTCTGGCCGGTGGTATCGTCGCCGCATATTGGTCCCCGCATCAACGTATCTCCGTCTGATTCCTGACACTTTCGTTGCCGTCCATCAGTCACTCCCTTGTCATTTCATTTCTTCCCTCTCATCTGCATAACTACCCTGCTAGAATTTGATATCACCCTCGTCTTCAAATCTGCCATCCCTGTTTTCCGACCAATCCGCGATAAGCCGAGTACCCCTCTATTCCAACGTCGCGTCTCCACAAATGAGCAAACGAGCCTCGAGATCCAAGAATCGTGGCACCGTATTGCAGCAGCAGAGTTCGACAGACGCGCTGCGCGAGAAGGGCAGTGGAAATGCAAACACAAGTGCCACCATGAACGGCGTCATATTAGAGCATCGACGCAGGCATGCTTCTTTCGACAGCAACTCGCCAGCAAGCCAGGCTGCATCCCTCATGGGCAACACAAGCTTCTCGCTTGATGACGAAGTTCCGGAATTGGGAGAAGGAGAGGAGGGGCTATCGAAGGGATTCCTCGAATTGTCCAAGAAAGACCAAAGCAACTTTCTCCTGCTAGTACTGCTGTACTTTCTGCAGGGTATACCTATGGGCCTGGCGCATGGCTCAGTGCCGTTTTTACTAAAGAACAACGTCTCGTACTCGGCCATTGGCGTCTTCTCTCTTGCAGCATATCCCTACTCGTTAAAACTTCTCTGGAGTCCAATCGTGGATGCTTTGTGGTCACCTTCTGTGGGACGCAGAAAGAGCTGGATTTTGCCAATTCAGACCATCTCTGGCTTTTCTATGATCTGGCTTGGACGAAACATCAATCGCATGATGACCGAAGCTGGCGAGACCGACAGCGGCGTATGGAACTTTACGATGTGGTGGTTCGCGCTCGTATTCCTTTGCGCTACGCAGGACATTGCTGTCGACGGTTGGGCTCTTACTCTTCTGTCAAACGAGAACCTGGCATACGCTTCAACCGCACAGACTGTCGGTTTGACTGCTGGTCAGTTCCTGTCCTACACGGTATTTCTCGCGTTCAACTCGAAAGACTTCGCCAATCAATGGTTCCGCTCTGTGCCCGGTGAAACTGGCATCATGGAATTGGATAGCTACCTCACCTTTTGGGGATGGGCATACTTAGTTGTCACACTAGGTCTGGCAGTCATGAAGCGCGAGGACCGCGATAGGAATGGTGACGGTATCTCAGAAGTCTATCGGACGATGTGGGGCATCCTCAAGTTGAAGAATATCCAGAGCTTCATCATCATTCATTTGATTGCCAAGATCGGCTTCCAAGCCAATGATGCGGTGACCAGTCTGAAGCTACTCGATAAAGGTCTCAAGCAAGAACAGCTTTCACTTGTCATCCTGGTAGACTTTCCCGTCGAAGTTTTCCTAGGTTACTACATCGGGAAATGGTGTCAAACATATCCACCCATGCACATCTGGTGCTGGTCATTCGTTGGACGATTGGTAGCCGCCGGTTTTGCACAGTTCGTGGTATCAATCTTCCCAGCAGGCGGAGCAGGATCTGGTTTCTTACTCTTGGTCATCGCTGAGCATGTGCTCTCGACTTTCATGAATACGGTCATGTTCGTGGCGGTCAGCGCTTTTCACGCAAAGATTTCCGATCCGGTCATCGGAGGCACCTACATGACTCTCCTTGCTACGTAAGTTGTCTCACCAAGCTTCGTTTTTCCATCAATGCTGACCTATTTGAAGCGTATCGAACCTCGGCGGTACATTCCCGCGTTATTTTGTTCTCAAAGCTGTAGACATCTTCACTTCGGCAACCTGTGTTCCCCCTACAAACCCACCCAAAGCTGAATTGCTGAAGGGTCCACTCGTCACACAACCCTTTTCGTGCGCGCTCGAGCAGGAGAGGCACCGGTGCCGCGATGGCGGAGGCATGTGCAACATTACTACAGATGGTTACTACATCGTCAATATTCTGTGCATTGTCATCGGAGTTCTGACTTTCTGGGGCTACATCAAGCCCGCTGTGAAAAGGATACAGGCTTTGCCACTTAAAGCGTGGCGTCTGGCAGGATAGGCATGTGTGGTGTGGTGTGTAAGTAACAGACACGCCAGTGAATAGACAAGTGCAATTACTTCCATGTCGACTAGAGGAACTCAACAATGTGGATACCATGTGTCAGCAGCTGTCTTGAGCCTTGGACTGGCCATTCTCGTCAGCATGGCTACTCGTGATTTCTCATCATCGCTCTTCGTAGCACGCGTTTCGAAGCACGTAAGATCAGAAAATCTTTCCCGCGTCATGATAGCTACGTCAAGTCACATGGTGGTGTCCCTGGTCAGATCAAATCGTCGTCACGGCAAAGACTTCCGCCAAACGCGTACAGCTAGTGCGCGTTCTCCCGTGACCAGGCGTTTTGTAGTAGGGCTACCCAAATGTGGGCGCGCCCAGGCATGCAGCATGCAAGCCATGTCCTGAGCCCTGTAATGTACCGGTACATCTCAGGGTACGGTACCATTGTAGTTGTCTCAATCTCATCGGCGCTCTCTTGCAGATGTGATGCAACAAGATGGATGATCTATTTGAGTGGCGGCGCTGAATTGCCTGCAGCGTATTGTAATTGTATATGGAACAATATTGGCTGTAGATTGAGGACGAGGGCACATGGCAGTGTTGGACCGTTCGGCGTTCTGTAAGCAGACGAGCCTCGACCCGCCGAGTGCCGAAAGCGCCGATGGCGGACAATGACGGGGTTGACATCTGCTCAGGCCGCACGCACAGTCGAGCGGCCCGTTGGTAAGGCCTTTCATAGCTCGCGCCCTTGCGGCTCTTCGAGCTAGACAGGCCAATCCTGCAAATTCCTGCCTCCGAGGCGTGCGCAAGCGCATCCGCGGTGGACACCGTACCGTAGAACGCTCCAGGAACAGGCCCTACAAACGACTATTCCCAAATAGTTCGCGCGTGGTCTGTCGCAACTTTTAGCTTGAGCTGACATCCTTGACTCTCAATTCTCCATGTAACTTCTTGTCTATATTCTCTTGTACCTATACATGCACCCATTTCGCACATCTCAGAGCATACCCGATTCGATCACCTACGCACCGTCAACTTGTACGGCTGCGAACTATCAAACCTGTAACCGTCATTGTTCCACCTCTGATAACGAGCACATACGAACGGTCCTTTGAATTACATCCTTCCTTATCTTGTTGAGGCCGAGAACTCGACCGTGCTCTCGACATTGCGTCGCACAGGTCCTCTCAGAGCCTCAAAAGAAGATCTCAAGTCTGCCAAATGGCATTTCCAGGATACACTCCCAAAGCGCGGGTACAGAAGCCAGCGCCACACTTCTCAGGCCAGGCTGTCATCGATGGGACATTTGAAGGTATGCTCTATATGGCGGCGTCCAAGCAACATCTCGTGTTATCTACAATCGTCTAGCTATGCTAACATAACACCACCAGACCTTAGCCTGACAGCGTACACATCTACTAAGCAATGGCTTGTACTAGGCTTCATCCCAATGGCATGGACCTTTGTGTGCCCAACCGAGATCATCGCCTTTAGCGATCGCGCCTCCGATTTTGCCGCCCGTGGTGCCAGTGTCGTCTTTGCCAGCACGGACAGCGAGTATAGTTTACTTGCATGGACAAACACAGACAAGAAGGATGGAGGCCTGGGCAAGATCAATATACCCTTACTCAGCGACAAGAACCACAGCATCAGCAAAGACTATGGAGTCCTGATAGAGGAGGAAGGGATTGCTCTGCGCGGTTTATTTCTCATTGACCCGCATGGCATCGTTCGACAAATCACAATAAACGACCTGCCCGTTGGACGTTCCGTGGACGAGACACTACGCCTCATCGATGCTTTCCAGTTTACCGACAAATACGGCGAAGTTTGCCCCGCGAACTGGGCTCCTGGCGACGAGGGGATCAAGGCCACTCCCGAGGGTAATAAACAGTACCTCGAGAAGGTTCATATCGACACTAAGATGTCGGGCATTGCCAAGACCAACGGTAAGATTCCTGTTGTCACTCGTTGAGGGTCCCTGCTGATGCACATCGCAGGTACTTCGTAAGTGCCCATTACTTTCAAGCACTAACATGACGGAGCTGGCCTAACAAGCCCTGGTCAAGGACATCGTAAATACTACTTTCATGTTTTATCAAGCATTGCTTTGGCGCTTGTCAATCTTGTTGTTGTTGTTGTTTTTCACGACATTTGGAGTGTTGGATTCGCAGTCATACCCTGTTGAAATGGAACTTCTATACCATAGACACAAATAGAGCGTGCTCGTTTGAGCAATGTAATTATCACTTACAGTCTCTTAATGCCCCAACATTTGAAATTCACATGTCAACTTGACTATAGTATGTATTAGTAAATTTCAAAATTCTTACGATGCTTTGGAGCTACAGATGTCTGAAGTGTTTGATTTTGTGGATGATACACCCCATGACATCTTAGCGTGGCTTGGCAATCGCTCATCTCCAGTGAAAGCCGTTCTTGCACCTCTACCCTTACCCTTGCAACAACGAGGTTTGATCTGCTCCAAAATGCGCATACAGCCCATCTTGTGGACTTTTTGAGTTGCAGGTATTCGTTGAGTACGGAAAAAGCTCATATCTAGCACGATAAATATATTTCCCGAGACATGGACGCAGCAGAACTCCCAGTTGGAGCGAGTGTGAGGCAAGATCGTCAAAGCGTCACGAAAGAAGACCATATCAATACCCATCGTCAAAGAACAGGAGCACCTATTGCACAGGTCCTCAACGATGAGACACCATTACTTCCTGGTGTACAGCCTATTGCGCCAGTATTTGTATCCTCCGCGCCACCGTTCAGTGGAAGACTAGCCGATTTGTTGCTCGACCCCTTGGAAACAGCATCGAGTCGAACAGAACAAGATGTGCAACATTACCAAATCGAAATCAATGGGAGCAGCACTTCGGTGATCACCCTACCAAAGCTTCCACAACTGCCAGTCAAAACCGTCAAGCGTCCTAGAATTCCTCCATTGCTACAGGGCTTGCATCAGCCGCCACCACTACCTACAGGTAGACTGTTCCCACCCATCACTAGCGATCAAGGAAACTTTGCTGGTGAATCGAGGGACCGACGTGTATTCGACGTGCATCTTGAAACTGCGCCGACGCTCGAAGCGAGCAATTCTGTCAGAGCCGTCAACGCATCTGTCAACGTCTCGGACAGACTTCTCGATGTGACCCTTGCGTATGAACCTCCAATTGCGCACGAGGAAAATCTTAAAGAAAAGGCAGGTCGCTTTGAAAACGTGCTGTCACTAAACGAGGATAAGATCGCAACATCAGAACATGTCGATGGTAAGCCCAGCAGGAAACGTAAACGCTGGTCAGATGAGGAGACCAAAGACTTGCTTCTGGGCGTGAGCAAATTCGGCATTGGCAACTGGAAGAAGATACTATATCATCCAGACTTCACGTTCACTGGCCGCACGGCAGTCGATTTGAAAGATCGGTTTCGTGTTTGCCGTCCTGGTGATGGACTGAAGGAGAGAAAGCTCAAAGGCAAAGAATCTGCTGAAGAACAGACTCCCACGCCATTAGCGGCTTCAACAACGAGTCCTATACAGCATCCTGGAATTAATCAGTCCTCTCTGGTCTGCAACGACGCAGTACCAGTCAGTGACAAAGACTCGCCAGCATCCAAGCCTTCACTGGATAATCTGGATCTAGCACATTTGGGTATCCATGGTCCCTTCATCAAAAGTACTCGTCGTCCAAGACGAGAATTTACCGCTGAGGACGACGTCAATCTGCTGAAAGGGTTTCAAAAGTACGGCGCAAGTTGGCATTCCATGCGCGATGACGATGGGCTTGGCTTCCGATCTCGTCATCCCACAGACTTGCGAGATCGATTTCGTATCAGATACTCGAAAGAATATGCCAAAGCAGGGTACAAGCTCAAGAAAAAGACCGAGGTTGGCATGACAGCATCATCTGCTGTTATTAATGGTCAATCTAAAGCAGAAGGGAGGCTGTCTAAGAATCCTACCAGTGTTCCAACCAATCAAGCTCAAGATACTACGAAGAACACGATGATTTCCACCTCCGACTCCGCCACGATGACTGGCAGGTCTCGACAGGTATATGCAACTGGGAAGAAACAAGATGCACTCACTTACCTCTCCCACCCTCTTCCAGCCTTCACAGAAGACCTAGATATCGACTATGATCACGACTTTGGCGACGAAAGCCCTCCAACACTGAATCGAGACATTTTGCAATGGGCGGATGTCTCCACCTCCGTAGCTATGCTCGCGCTCCCAACAGGAAGCAACCACGCCACCGATTTAGCACAAGGGGACATATCGTGGGGTCTCTTCCCGCCCGAGAACCTCTTCCACATTAATTCAATGGCGCCTCCCACCTTCCATAACGACACGTCCCCAGCGTCCCAGGATCGCTATCACAAGTTGTCCGACCGCCACAATTACACGACTAGTTTAACGCCCACGAAACCGTCAACGCATTCAGCCACGACGTCGACGTCCCTCATGATACCGACGCCCTCGTCGAGGAACACCATGCCACAGACTCCCAATCTCCCCAACATCGTGTATCCACATGTACCCGCTGCAAGTGCGAGGAACACTGTGCATAACTTACCAGGACCCGCGGATCTGCTGGGCGTGGATCTCGATAGGCCGTTGCCGCAGACACTGGGCACGACGCTGGATGATGCACTGGGGTTTGTGAATTCCGCTTGACGCGGCAGGGGCAGCATGGGGAGAACAGAACAGAACAGTTCAATGGGGGGGTTTTTAAGAGGCAAGAAGAGCGAGGTTTCTGCCACTATGCACGCTCAAATAGATTTTTTTTCCAAAATAAAACAAAACAAAACAAAAGAAAAAGCCAAAACTACGTCTACGTATCATGTTATCATGTGCTCGTGTCCCGCAATGCGTTTGATGCCAAAGTATTTTCCGACATCGATAGGGGTACCTCGATGCTGATGTCATCTCCGGAGCATGGCTATACAGTCCTCCCATCTCGTCTCGAATCGAATCTATGGATATCACAATAAGAAAAAGTTTGCGGTGGAAGAGGGTGGATCGCATCGTCTTCGTATCTCTGCTTTACGGCTTGACATCTTTCTCCTTCTTCTTTTCCTTCTTGTCGTGGTGATGGTGCTTGTCGTGCTTTGCATCCTTCTTGGCTGCGGCTTCGGCCATGAGTTGTTCAAACGCCATGAAGTCGCCTTCCTCATCGGGATCACGCTCAGCCTGGGTTACATGTTAGTAAAAAAAAAGGGACATGTCAACGTGAGACGAAGCATGAACATGGCAACAATACCTTTTGCAACATCTCGCCCACAATCATGAGTGCTTGCGCCCTTTCTACTCGCTTCTCTAGCTTGACCTTTTTATCGTTCAAGACAGCGTCGCACACATCTCGAAGCACGCTCTGCACCTCGAATTTGCTGCCTCGCCATGCAGCGGCGAGAATCTTGCCAGTCACCTTCTTTTCGTACTCGGCCTTCTTCTCGTCGGTCCATGCCTCACCGCCTTGCTCTTCTAACTTGGCCATTTCCTCCATGGTAAGCTGCGCGTCAATTGCTGCGGACATGGTGGACCAGGTGTCCTTGACGAGCGTGCCCTTATCCTTGATGCGCGAAAAGAAGCCCGAGATGCCAAGGAATTTCTGAGACTTGAGGAACGAGGATGCCTTCATTACGTATGTTGTGCCAATAGCGTGGAGAATCTCCAAGCCAAAGGACTCCATTTTCAGATTCTCAATCTCGAGCTGGATCTTCTCCCTGAAGGCGGCCGTGACATCTTTAGCCTTGTCAGTCTCTGTCCAGACGGAAATGCGGTCGACCAGCTTCCTAGACAGGGTAGCGACGCGCTCATCGCGTATCTTCTTGCGCTCTAGCTCATATGCTGCGAGCTCTTCCCGCTGCTCCTTTGTCAGACCAGCCTTCTTCTTCTCTTTCGCCCGGAGCTCTTTCTCGGCATCTGTCATACCAGCGGCTTCCATGCGTGCCGCCTCCTCCGACTTGTCCATGATGGCAGCTCGAATCGGGATTCCGCGAGTGGGTGGCGTGCTTGTACTGGAGGACGGTGTTACTGTGCTTGGTGCCGCAGAAGGCTCTGCGTGAGTCTCGGCATAGGCTGGGGGAGGGGCTCCATATGCTGGTGGTCCATCTGCTGCATGCGCACCAGCGCGTTCAGCGGCCGCCTCAGCTTCCTTGGCTTGTGCAGCCGCACTGGGAGCCGTGGCATCATGCGTAGTTGTTCCTGCAGGACTAGTCGCCGGACCAGCTGTTCCGGTGGTTGTTTCTCCGGCCTTCTCGGCCTCAGCCTGTGCAGCTTGCTCTTCTTCCATCTCCTTCATACTGATCTCCATGGTCTTGGTCAAATCCTTCATCAACGAGATCTCTCCGATCCTGCATGTGTTAGCAAGACGCTTACATATGATGTGCTGAAGATGTGAGTGTACCAGTCTACGAAGGCCTCTCCACCAAAGATCATGGTAAAGAATTCGGACGGATCCTCTGGCATTGTATTAGCGGTTAAGCAGCAGCATTGTGGTAGGGTGTATGTCCGTACCAAATCCGCTGCTCGGCATCGCTCCCTCCTTGCCATATTTGTCATATGCTGCTCGCAGCTGGTCGTCACTGAGTATTTGGTATGCCTCTCCGATCTGCCTGGTGTAAGCCCCGCTCCATCCTCGAACATTTTACTGGTTGCCCAGATAAATGACTGTTTTTGCGCACAACATACTTGTTGAAATTTGGCGTGTGCCGTCTCGTCTCCGGGATTTTTGTCTGCGAGTCTGTAAGCTCAGGCATCATCCTCAGCGACTATTTGCGGGGAGTACCGGGATGCAATTTGATAGCGAGCTTGCGGTATGCCTTCTTGATTTCGAGCTCTGTCGCAGTAGGCGGTACGCCAAGGGCGTCGTAGTATGCGGTTTCGACCACCATGATCACAGTGTTAAGAATGTGGGGAAGAAGTGGGGGAGGAGGAGCTGTTATGAACAGTTGGGCGCGTCGTCGGTAGAGTTACGATAGCCCGCCGTGAAATTTGCACCGCCACGACAAGCCACGCTACGTCACCAGCGCTAGTTATCCGGTCGTACTCACATACGCATGCCGTGTGCAAGGCCAAGCAGCTGGTCCGAGACTTAGAAGCTGGGCTTACATGATGCACGAGTTCCGAGTAATGTGTCATTTGATGCGTATTCCTTCATTCGTAGATATGTTAGATAAGAACTATCTTGTCATGCCCCATATTCCTCCGTAGCAGGTAAAACCATCATGGTAGACAGATGATCCATGTCCAGGGTCCTCTGTGTCACCATCGCCGCCCCACGCAGACGCCATGCTAGAAATCCAACCCTGTGTTCATGAACCGATGAGTGGGCATACTTTTAATCCGACCAGGTAGTAAACGATGTTGAGTGTAGTCCGGGTGGGGAAGCACGCCGTAATGTCCGAGGACAAAGAAAGCCGTCAAAAACGCCCGGTCGTTCAGAGGTGAACTATCGCAGACCGCTTATACAGTAAATTTAGCCTTCGCACGCGTGCTACCTGCATGAGCAGCATCAGTGTGACCAGAGAATTCCACCGCGTCGTTGTCCTTGAGCTGGAGAGCTTGCTTGAACCGCTTGCCAATCTTCTGGAGAGTGTCTTTGCCTTGCTCTGCAGTCCTGCCCTTGCCGCCCTCGCCTTGGTGCGCACGACCAACAGAGCGTGTCCACAGACCGATACGGTAGAAGCCGCGCCTCACGTTGACCACGACGCCCATTACTTCATTGTCGTCTTCGTCCTCGAGGTTTTCGCCAATAGCCGCGAGCATGACGTGAAGCCAGAGAGCATCGATGTTGATGGCCTTCTTGTCCTTGAATTGGAAAGCCCACTTGCCGCCGTGCTTGTTCTGAGAGTCTTCCCACTCCGGTCGTACACCCTTCTTGAAGAGGTGGTAGTCGGACTTCAGCGCAAGGTCAGATGTAGGTGTGATGTTGTTCTAGACAGGTAGGTCAGTCTGGAAACGATCGGAGCGCTCTTGCACAGTTGAAGACAACTTACGTAGATGCCCCAGAATTCCTCAACAGAATCGAAGGAGATGACCTCCTTGAGAAGCTCAGCCCAATTGTCGCCCTGCTATGATTAGCCAAAGGCATGCGTAGGATCTGCGCGGTAGCAAAATGTACCTTGCCGCTAGGAGGCTTGGTGAACCAGAGTGTCCATGTGTTCATGAGCGGGTGCTTGACGTTGAAGTTGTCGGCATCGTGGAAGACAGTGCGAATCTCATTGTCGTCTGAGGCGGCGTTGGCGGACTTCTCCTGGCTCTCGGTGGAGTTCTCGGAGGGCGAGATGGGAATCGTGTCTAGCGGAACCTGCTGGTTGGGGTTCGGTGCGGTTGCAACGTCGGCCATGGTGATTGTGCGTGTGTGTGAGTGAGGTCGTGCAAGCTGGTACAGTGTCGATTCGTGCGAGAGGAGCCGCAGATGACGCTTTCGGGTCGTATATCGCGGAGAGAGCGGATTTGGCGGGCGAGTCGAGGTGAAGGCGGGGGGGGGTTTGATGGTGTGTGTCGCGCCAGGCGATATTGGTCGGCAGGCAGTCGCGAGACTTTGCTGCCTGGTGATTTGGCCTGGTGGGAAGGGCCGAGGGGTTCGAGGGAGTCGAGAGGTTGTTGCGAAGCGTGTGTCTGTCCGTTTCTTTGCGTCTTTGCGCGCTTGAAGCGAGAAAATCGGCAGGCGCAATCACGGTCTTGGCACGCTAATGGCGCGTTTCACGACAGTTTGAATGGTCGCCAGGACGGGGGAGCACAGCATTCTCCATCAGCGAGATGAGCAAGATCATGTCTTCTCGTTCAGTGTCTAAGGCTCTATATTCATTGACTCAATGCCTTCATGTCTGCGCCACTGCTCTGAATGACACCCATATTGGGACATTTCCAGAGCAGCTTCGTCTCCGAACAACGCGCATTCTTCATATAAGCACTTCTCGGCCCAGCTACCGTCATGAGAGGAAGGAGTTGGAACTTGACAGCCCTGCTAAGTATTCACCCGCAACGTGGGAAGTCGGTCGTCTGAGTTCAATTAGATTAGTATATCTACTAGCATACCTTGCGCGGATAATCGCTGTCGTCGTGATTATAATACATATGAACATGAAGTAAAAAGTGCGTATGTCTATAGCTCGCTGTGCTCCGACTTGACATGTACTTGGGTGACCTGCGCCGGTGCCGCGTTCCAGCCGAGAAGTTGGCCCATCTGTTCCTTGAACTGGTAGTAAGCGATATCGAAACGAGCGCCAGCCAGATATGCCACGAAGAGCTGAAGCTGTTAGTCCTAGCATACACACATTTGAGAACAAACTCACCATGACAAACGTAATGACACCAACAGTGAGGAAGATTGCTGAGATCATGTAGATCAGATCCCACCTAGCCTCGGAATCTTCTTTTCTCTTCTTTTCCGCCTCTTCCACGCTTGCGGGAGACTTCTTGTCGACCGGCGGCTTTTGGGTTGGGAATATCGACTCGATGAATTGTTCGATCTATGGAATTTAGCGTGTGGTAGATACGAGACTGGAATAATGTAACTTACTTTACCCAGAGTAATGCTGATCTTGAGGAAGTTGGGATCGTGGGGATTGTTCTTCTTGCCGATTTTACGGGCATATCGCTTGAAAACTTCACAGACAAGCTGGAGATTCTGCGACGACTCCACCATGAGCTGACAGGCTTGTCCCTTGGATATTTTGACATTCTTCTTGAAGATGTCGTGATTCTGGAAGCACACTTCGAGAGTAGCAATGGCCATGGACTGAGGAATAGCGCAGAAATTGAACACACTCTGCTCGCGAAGACCAGCAAGGTAGTACAAGCAGTCCTCGGCACGAGTCAAGGCTGTGAGAATCATTTCAGAGCTTGCTGCGAGAGCCTTCTCCTTGTTTTCCTCCTCGAAGAGATCCTCAAATTTGTCAACGTGCTTAGACCAAATCTCCTTTGGCCAGAATCGTCGTTTGTCGTCGAGATCCTCCTTGATGTCACGGGTGATATTGACCTGCTGGAGGAATTGACCCATAGACTCCATGAGCTCGGGCTTCTTCAAAAGCGCAGCATTTGCCAGACCCGCCTCAACGAAGAGACGTGTGCATCCCTCGCCAACGAGACCTGCAACGTAATGGCAGTAAAGCTCGTAGTCCTGAATTGTGTTTACGCCAACCGAGTTATGCTCTGCATTGTTGATGTAATCTGCCATGCCGTTGCCCATGCGCTTGGTGATGTCCTTGATGATCTCTTGGTAGGCCGGCTTGATCTTCTTGAACTCCTCAATGACCACGTTGAACTCTACCAGCAATTGTCTGTCCTTCTCATTTGGCCCGTTCTCTGTGAATGTCCATCCGTCCTGGTCAAGGATATCCTGAAAGTTGCGAAGAATCGGCTCCTTCTTAGAAACAGGAATTGTCATGTCATCCTCGACCGTGTCAAGGCCGCGTAGAATGAGGTAGAACAGCGCGACCGGTACAAGAAGTTCGGGATGGAGTTCGAGGATGACGGCCGAGAAACTACGGCTGGTCTGTTGGAGGAAGTAGAAGCATCGCTTCAGAGACTCGCTCTCTTTTGCTTCTTGGCGCTCGTGGACAGGGTTATGCCAGACTTTCCTGTTCACTGCGTCAATGCTGCTGATCAGAGTGCAAGCGCAATCGCGCTCCTTATACAAGAGGACTCTCCTACCATTGAATGATTGAGCGCAATTCATTGGGGTGAAAGGCGTAGTAGGCAATGCCTGAAGGGCTAACCATGTTGGGTGAGGAGAAGAGAAGAGCAGAGGAGTGGCGGTGGAGACAGGTTGCGATATGTCGAATGCTGGGGGCGGGATCCGGACGGTCGAAGCCAATGGTGTGCAGGCGAGGCAGATGTCAGTACTACAACTCAAACTTCGCAACGTGGGAGGTTAAGGTGCAGTCTCGTCGCGAAGAGCAGCATACGAGATTCGGGGGAGCATCTCCACAAATTACAAGCATGCGGACCCTTTTAGCGCACGGCCGCCACAGCGACACTCCCGCTTTCCCTCCGTGCCCCCTCCGTGCCCGTTCCCCTTTCCATCGCAACTTCAGACATCCCATTTCTCCGTCTGATAATTCGCACACAAATCGAGGATTAATGATTTCAAAGTGCTGTAGCCCGTCTCGAAATACGTACCTTGTGGACCTCGACCAGTCTGGGCACAAACTCACTAACTAAAGTGTTGTTCGCCTTGTCTTCAAGTTTGGAAGAGCGAACCTCAAGAAGATCACTCCAGCTTCGCCGTGATTACAAAGCGCTCAAGTTCATGCAGATGTGTAGAGCTAGTGGAACCAAGCTTCAAGCTACCGCCAAGTCATGGTGCTCTCACAATTATACGCACACCAGATCGTCGGATTTTGCGAATACTAGCCGCTATCACTCTGTCGAGCCAGCGTCAGTCGCGTCTGCGACGCTTAGAAATATCCTCACAAGACTAAGCAATTCCAAAGCTTGTGACTGATTGCCGAGGATATGTAGAACTTCACCCACGCAAAGCCAGACTTATTTGGTCAGAATCTACAAGGCGGGTCGTCTGAGCCAGAAAGTGATGATCACAAAATGAGTGCGAGACAGATCAAATGCATGACAGCAGTGATTGTGTTCGTCCAGGTCTGAGCCCTTGTAGATGTGGAATCAATGACATGTGCTTCCACGCATCTCAGTGTTCTAGTGATGTTGACGTTGGCCTAAGCAGCAACCCAGCCTTCTCGTAGGTCAAGTCAGTGGCTTCCGCCTGCTTGATAGACTCAGCACCATCGACCCAAGACCCACTACCTTTCCTATCTTTCACTTTATTCACAAACTCCTCTAGCATGTAGCGATAGGTAGACCACCACTCTTCCCCTTTCACTGGTACGTCACTTCCTTCAGGCCAAGTGTACACCTTATTGATGTCTGTGTGGCTCTCATGTTTCGTCTCAACTCCAGCTGCGTCCCACCATACAGTGGATATTGTGCTTGTGATTTTGTGTCCCGCATGTGGACCCATGAAGTTCGTCAGCCTGACCGTCTTCTGAACGGTCCTGCTGCTCCCATCCGCTTCCTCAAGCTTTTCCTCACGCAGTTTAACACTTATCCATGGCGGCAGGTCTCGCAGACTCGGCCAACGACTGGTCAGCCAAGGAAACCAGTATCCGCCTCTTGCTCCAAGATCTCCTGATATCTTACCAACACCACCGTTAGGAAATTTGTAAGTCGCCACCATGCGCTCATCGCACCGAACGTCAAACCCCTCCGGAACGAGTCGAGGCGTTGCGGAAATCACCGAGGTAGGTTCCGTGCCGAAGACGCCACGGATCGCTGAAAGCGGGTAATGACCAAGATCGAGCAGTGATCCTCCTGCCAAATCGTAGTTGAAGCGGATATCCGTGTATGGAAAGCTTCCTCCAGGTATCGCTGCAGCAGCTTCAGCCTCCTCTACCTGATCCTTATCAAAGAGCGAGAGAAAGGCAGGCCACGCAGGATGGAAGCGGTAGTGGCTCGCTTCCAACAGTATTGGTGCCTTGGGACCCTGCAGGACTGGGTGCTTGAAAAGACTAAGCGCCTCCTCAGTATTGGACACTGAGGGTTTCTCCAAGAGCACATGTTTCCCTGCTTTGAGCGCTTTCAAGGTCCATTCATAGTGTAAGCCGTTCGGTAAAGGGTTGTATATGCAGTCAATAGACGGGTCATTGATGAGATCTGTTGTCCATAATTCAGCACACAAAAGACAAGCATTGGCTTTGCCATGAATGCGGTAATCGTACCATCATAATTATCATGCACGATAGGAATCCCATACTTCTCAGCATATGCCTCGGCTTTCTTCCTATCTCTCGCTGCTAGAGCTGCGACAATAACCTCCGGGTGCGAGCGCGCGGGTATCACAATGGCTGTCAGTCTGTGTTCGCGTGTCAACAACCTAACATGCGAAGATTTGCAGGCATCTTACGCAATGTTGGCAGCTCCTAGTATGCCAAAACGCAGAGCACCGTCCTTCTTGGAGACCGGTTTGCGACCAGCGAACCATTCTATCCATTCGTTGAGAGGATTCATATAATCGTAGACTGGCATGTTAGGCAATTATGGTTTGTCTGGTTGTCGTTGCTAAGTCCTTGAGCTGTTGCTGCTTTGTAGCTGGGGTTGTCACATGTCGTTCCTACGATTGCTATTTGTGCACGAATGGAATCACGCCAGCGAGGTTTGCTGTTGTGCAACCTGAGAATCGTTCGAGCATCAGCAATGTACTCTGAGTTCTACACACCCTCTTTGTTGCGATTTGCGAGGAGCTGCATTCGTAGTTTCCAAATATTTGTTCGCTGCCCTTTGCTTGCCATTGGCGAACGATTGGAAGTTGTGTAAAGGGCACGTGCAACAACACCTAAAGGGTAGAAGTCACTGCCCTGGCTCTAGCTTGATGCCAGATCCCAGCAGAACTTTGTGAACGTCCAATTCGCTCCCCATTGATTCTGCCGGGAACTCGTTCATACATACATACTTCAGTGATATGTATTGCACACTTGCACTCGTGAAGTTGAGGAATAAGGGACTAGTCCCGGCCTGTTCTCCTTGAAAGCAGCATAACCAAATAAATATTGTGAACTTTCGGGATACTGGCCGATCCAGCTAGATGACTGCAAACAGGAATGTAGCATCCATCCGAGGAGTTACCTACATCATGCACCCCGGAAATTCTCAAGCACCTCATCACACGCATGCACTGACTGCACACGTGCTGCCATGATGAGCCAGCATACGCAACTGAAGACACAAAATCATCCGACAGCATGCATTGCTTCAAAGCATGAAATGTCACCGCTCGGCATTCCCACCGACCATATGGTTCCCACCCCCGGGATGTCCAAGACAGAGAAAGATGAAATCCTAAAAGGCGCATCGGTCAAAGGCCGAAGGCCCACTCTCGGTGCGACATCAGCCGTGGTAATACACCCCGCTTGCCGCATTTGTAGTAGTGCGGGGTAGGTGCACTGAATGTAAGTGGTCCATGGACGACATCATTGCCGGCTAGGACTGCTATGTTACGAGGGCGCGATGGGCTTCGGCTTCGGACCGGACGATGAGATGGATCGTAGAATGACTACTGCGACGTTTGTCAATTTTGATATTGATCCTTCAACCATTTCCCCCCCACACCTTTGATTCGTGGACTTGAAGAACGTGGAAGCATTCCCAGACACGCATACAGAGGAGACCAGCAGGAGCAATCAAGAGGACCAACGTGCCCGCGGGGTTGTATGCAGATACTTTCAACCGATACTTGACACACACACACATCTCTTCTGCTACCACAAATCAACATGTCAGACAAGCCAGCGATCGGATTTTGCGGCCTGGGTGCCATGGGTGGAGGCATGGCCGCCAACCTCGTCAAGCAGGGCTACTCTGTCACGGGGTTTGATCTGTATGGACCTTCTCTGGAAAAATTCAAGGCTGCAGGCGGCACTCCTTCAACATCTCTCTCCGAATCAGCAAAAGACAAGCCATTCTATATTGTCATGGTGGCTTCGCAATGGCAGGCTCAACCGGCACTTTTCGACAAGGACGGCATCGTGAACAACCTTCCCAAGGGTGCTACTCTTTTGCTCTGCTCAACGGTACCGAGTACGTACGCTCAGAGTGTGGAAAAAGAGCTCAAGGATATTGGAAGAGACGACATCTACTTCGTTGATGCGCCAGTTTCTGGAGGTGCCATGCGTGCCGCCGACGGCACCCTCTCAATCATGGCTGGTGCATCAGATGCTGCAATGGAGAAGGGCAAATTCCTTCTGCAAGAAATGTCTGCGCCATCCAAGCTCTTCCTTGTTGCTGGTGGCGTTGGTGCTGGTAGCAACATGAAGATGGTCCATCAAGTTCTTGCCGCCATTCAAATTTGTGCGCTGAATGAAGCGTACGGAGTTGCCGCGAGGTTAGGCTTAAACGGCCAGGATGTATCGGAAGCTATCATTGGAAGCAAGGCCTGGAGTTGGATGTTTGAGCATCGAACACCCCGTGTTCTCAAAGAGGACTATTTCCCAGGCGTCAGCGCTGTTACCATTATCCTCAAGGACACAGTAAGGGCTGCCAATCAACGATCAAGAGCTTTGATTTCTAACAAACCCGACAGAGCATCATCACTTCCACATCACGTACTGTTGGCTTCCCAGCATTCTTGTGCTCGGTAGCTGAGCAAGTCTACTTCGCTGCATGTGATCGAGGCTGGGGTGCCAACGACGACGCCGGTGTTGTCCGGCTTTGGACAGACAAACCCGTTGCCAGCATCGAGAGCACGTTATCCGCAGAGGACAAGCAAGCCAAACTCCAGCTGATCATTGACCTCTTAACTGGCATCCACCTTGTCTCTGCTGCCGAGTCAATTTCGCTCGCCAAGCATGTCGGCATTCCTCTGCCCCAACTGTACGAGCTTGCAAAGGATGCTGCTGGCGGGAGCACCATGTTCGAGGAAGCCGGTGCCAAGTTCGTCTCCATCCTCGACGGCAAGGAGGACGGCAGCGGAAACGTCCTCGGCGGCTCCATCGAAAAACTCAGGGCGGCCGTGAACACGATCCAGGAGAACAAGATCCCCACCTATCTCGGCACCGGGGCGCTGAATCTGCTTCTCCAGACCGGCTCGGAATCGAGTCTGGCTTCGTTATTGAAGGTGTACGCGACAAAATGAAAAAGGGAAAATCCTAGCGACCGTTTCAGGATTATTGAGAATATTAGATAGAAACCGCAATTTAGGATAATTTTGGCATCGTACCCTCT
The DNA here is from genome assembly GCA_025742365.1 of Coniothyrium glycines. NCBI lineage: Eukaryota > Fungi > Ascomycota > Dothideomycetes > Pleosporales > Coniothyriaceae > Coniothyrium > Coniothyrium glycines. The sequence continues at coordinate 504,369 of JAMXIJ010000009.1, read as the reverse complement.
GTTTTCGAGATGCACATGGATGTAGATAACCTTTACACTTGCAGCGACAAGTTCCACGGTTGGTATGTCTCGTGAAGCAGTACGACGGTATTGGCGTCAAGGCAGGAATTATACAATAGACCTTCTGCCCATCTTTCCTTGTTAAAAATTTAGGAGCCTTCCAAGTGAAGTGGTGTTTGAAGATGTGGATGATCAACGATGAATAAACTACCTGATACGTCTTTTCTCTGACGGCCTGTAATTGGCAGCCTGGACTAGTGTTGCTATATGATCGTGCAATCGATCTTCTAGCTCCGTATCGCAAGACGTAGTGAGCAAGTAGGCTTTCAAGGTCTGGCGTTCGCTCTCCACCATATCAAGCTGTTCAGAATTCTGTAGCTTGAACGGCATGAGCATGTTACATATGTCGACCTTAGCGAATCAGGACAACAAGGTTTGAACCTCATTGGAGATCGTGCCCACGATTCAGCTGAAGAATGATCTTCCGAACTACCCCGGAGAAGGACGGAGCTCGTGGGTGTGACGATGCGGCAGAATGGCTTCAGCCTTGAAACCCTGGGAGCTGGCGCTTCAGGTGCGCACAGTTGCCACTTTGAAATCTGTGTTCCCGGTTCGCTACCACTACGGTAGAGATAGGCAAAATACCTCGACGACGCACGCCTCAGGCTTCCCAGGCCGGCGGGTAAATGCTACCAGTGAGGAGGACTGGGGACCCGCACTGACCGCGATCGAAGGTGTAGCAGTTGTCAATCTGATACTCGATCCTGTTGTCAACGGTCGTGCTGCATACAAAGGGCGATTTCCTCAGGCGTGTTTCAGAACTGACTCGCTGTGGCAAAGATGCGTCAGCAATGATTGATTGCAAGATCATGCATCAGTTGCATGAACACCTAGGTCCGTGTTGGACTGCTTGTTTCAAAAGGTACTACGTATCGCGTAAGATTGGTGGGGTTGCTGAAAGTGCTAGGTATTATGATGTGTACATGTAGCCGTGACACGCTGGTTGCCTCGATGCCTTTGAAACAAGTTGTGAGGGTGAGGGTTTTCTGGCCTGAACTTCCTGACCTGCCGACTCAATGCGATGATTGCGATGGGTACATCATTGCCCGATGTGAAGGTTCAAGCGAGGACCTGTGACATGCGATGCAGATAGACTGTCGATCCATGCGCAAGGTCGCTCGCTATTCAGATCTTTTTTGCAGAAAAGTCTGACCCATCGAGTGGGATCAACCGGACACAGGACCTACCGTGCAAAGATTTTGAAAAACTTTATCACTGTGCCGTCTCGCCTAGCTATTGTGGTTGCGATTTTCAGGAGGATGGTGCAAGTGTGAGCAAGATTGCTTGGCAGCGGTGCCAGTAAGAGTCCAGCAATTTCTTTTTTTCCTGAGAAAAAAAAATTGGCAAGGCCCCTTTCCTCGTGCCCATGCTTTGTACGTATTTAGCGGCAAGTATTCGAACATTGTGTAGGGTGGAGGTCCGGAGGTGAGAGGATCGGCAGTTGGGCAGCCTGACGGCATTTGCGAGTTTTCCCGAGGACCTGGTCAACTGGCGGGAAGCGAATGGGCATCAGTGCACCACAACGGTGTACCGCATCCGAAAGCAACAAGCTTAGACTCACCGCTGTCTGTGAGTCACATTGAAGTGGTCCTTTGGTCGAAACCGTCGTCGTTGGTCGTGCATGTAGCGAAGACTACCTTACCTACCAAGCGCCGGTTCGGCGGTTTCCACCCGCAATTTGCAGCTGTCTACATGTACATAGGTACTTATGTGTCTGCGCAAAATGGACTGCATCATGTGAGAACGCGATCTACAGGCTGCATACCCTGCTCATGGATCTGCTAACTAGGATCGAACAGCCTCAGAACACAAAATCGGACAGTGCTGCATGTGCATGTGACGAATGTGCTTGACGTGCTGCAACCTGCAATGCGTATGCGTGGAAGGACAAGTGCAGGTTTCTCCACACTGTGCGCGCGGCAAACTGCCGTGCGTGTGCATCAGACAAAGGTGTAGGTATGTACATGTATGTACCCTTGTAGGTACGACAAGACATTGTCGTGCAGCATGGATCGCCGCATGACAACAAGCTTGTATTGTCGGCCACAGCTCCGCATTGAAAGAACAACTGACCGACAGACCACAAAAAGAAATCATGTCATCCTAAGGCTCTTGTGACACGCCGCCATTCGTATACCGGGGGGTAGCTTGGATTTTGAATCCGATGGTCTTGACACTGAGCACGTTCGAGTCAAGTCCAAGCACCAACTATCGTAGTGTCAGACGCTGGCATTACTTGGCTTCCACATGATTCAATTTCTTCTTCTTTCATCCCCGAAGACTCGGCACACTAGGCTGAAATTTCCCCCCTCTACTGCCGCTTTGTGGCTAATTCAACGAGAGAGCAGATGCACGTGGGGGCGGAATTAGCAGTGTCAGACACCTAAGCGCTGGACGCGCTTGTTGAAAGAGCGTACTACTACCTGCCCGGCGGGCTCGAGGTTAATCGACGGCCGATGACTCTGCACACTACTACAACTAGTAGCACACCTGCACAGGTATATCAGCCCAAATAATACGCTAAAGAACCACAGTCATTCGAATTGTACAAGCTCTACCTAAGTAGTGCTGTACGCATTCACCGCCCGGCTACCTACCTAGGCTTTCACGCATGCCGCTCCATGGGCTTGGGCTGCCCTAGGATGCTCTGCTGGTTGGGCAGTCATACTTTAGTAGGCGCAGTCGATTGTTGCAAATGCTCCGCTTTAGCAGGACGGCACGGACAAGCGGGGCCTTGTGGTGGCATGATATGTTGACGATAGTCATGATGGACTCAACCAGCACCTCGCATAACCTACTTTAGTTGTCGTGTGTTCCAGGGCTGAGCAGAGGATCCGGTTAGGCGGAAACTTCGGCAGACTGCGGGTAACCAACACTCGCAGGTAGCAACGTGGATGCGGAGCTCTAGCTGAACCTTGTGACGGTAAGGGAGGGATACGTCACCATGTCTTCCTCGCAACGGTTGGTTGGCAGACACCGCGTGCCTTGAAGAGCGGAGGCTAGCCAATTCATCATTTCCCCATGGCTCACTCCCACCCAGGTAGTGGGGTGCCTGGCGGGACCCCGTCTAGCTTGCGCCCAAGGCGCTGTAGCGCGCATGGAAGAGGGTGTGGACGTATTCAACTCTCCAGTGCCTGGCAGTAACCCAGGTAATGATGCCGCTGGTTGGTCATGATCAAGTGCGGAGCGTCACAAGCCAACGCCGAGATAACGAGTCGCACGCCACAATATCGCCAATGTGGTGCGACCACGACGATTACTGCACGTTTCAGGTTCACATAGGTCTAGCAGAGAAAATATACGGGTTGATGATCTTGGATCAAGCGATTAATGCTACGCGACAGATGGGGTATTCGATATATGTCCTCCCTAGCCATTGCCCACCAAAACGTGGGAAATGGACTCCCAAAATAAGATGCAACAATGCAGACCATTGCGGCCAGTACCAAGCGCCAACTGATGCAGTATCCCAAGGCAATGACAAAAAAACGCTCACTATTACAAGGGTTTGATGTATGGGTGTGCCAAATACAGTAGGCGTCTATGAGAAGTAGTCGTTCCGTCCACCCGGGCCAGCGCGTGTTGAGGATGCGTAAGTGCAACAATGACCGCGTTGAGTCAGAAATTATTGCGGAAAGTGCAGTGGGTAAAGGATGTCGTTATGCCGCATGTCAGCAAGACATGGCACATGCCGTGCGTGAGGTTCGGTAGCTTGCAACAAGAAGGCATCAAGGCCATTGTCGTTATCCCATGGCTTGTTTAACCGGAGGCGCGTAGAGTGTCAGGTGAGTGACAGGGGGTCCGATCTAATCCTGTTGCACCAAGTGCATGGGTATCAGATCGTGCTGGATGCTGCAGATGCTCTACATCATGGCGGCACGTCACGCTGCGGTAATGTGCGATTCCAAGTCGAGTGGGGCCAGAACTAGAGCGACTGTTTGGATAGGAATGCGAGAGGATATCGATAGAGTTGCGCTAGAGCCAATTGCGAGTTGAAAAATAACAGACATAAAGATGATGATGTGGTTTCGAGTCCATCTTTATTTTGAGGGAACCGGAGGAAGGGGACGGGTTGGTGGTGGTCCTGGGCAAGGAGGTAGATTGTTAGATGCCATGTTGGACTCGTCGTATATGAGAGCTGCCATTGTGGTGGTAGTTGTAGAGGCCGGGTGTATTTTTGTTCGTTGGGTGTGAATGTTGCTTGGTGACAGGACCGAAGAGTAGATTGGAAGTGGGATCGGTGGACTGTGGATAGAGCTCTGATGGTAGTTCGATGTGCTGCGATGAGACCAAGGCCGAAGGGTGGGGGCAGAAAGTATTTATGTTTGTGCTCAGATTGCAAAGCCCCAAAATGTCGGTCAGCTACGTACTTTTGACGATGTGTGGCATTATTCTAGGCAGCGCATGGCACGGCCCAAGCGGTGACAGAGGCGTTGGGCTGATGGGCAGGAAAGGGGTGGCTCCTGGCCGGTGCATGCGCTAAAGCATGCCGAAACATCGCTGATCCCAGTCCATTAATGAGCACGGTTGAGAAGAAACACGAACTTGCGTGTTACTGCTTGTCGTTTCATCGGCCTCGTGACTGTGTGAAGATCGCGTTGATCCAATCCTGTCGCAGTACTGTCGCCGTCGTGGGATGCCACCCGTATTACGCATCATCCTTCCGGCAAGGCAGCAAAGCAGGCTCGCGCAGCATCATGGAATGTCAATCTAGTCCTGACATCACTTCTTCCTGGGCATTCCCAGCTTATTCTTAGTAGACTTTGCTAGTGCGAACGGTCGTAATCATTGAAACATACTTCGGCAGCCCTCCTTTTCCAACACGGTGATGGCAGCCCGGCAGGGCTGGAGCGCAACGCGCCAACCAAAGACCGCGTGTCACCTAGCTCGACTGCAAAGGCACTCGGGTAAGGAGGATTTTTGTGGCTCGACCATAGCCGTGGGCCAGGCAAAAATTGCGAACTGACTGTGGTAACACAATTTGCGCTGACTTGCCCACGGCCAAGCCACGCTGGCTTCAGCGCTGCTCAGATTTCTAGCGCGTGCGGCGGTTTCTTCTCCCGTGCTTCTTCCAGGCTTCTATGCAATCTCGGTGCGACCCCTGGAAGGTCTGCTCCGCTGTACACCAGTACCTACCCGTGGGCGGTGAGTTTAGGTATGAGTTTGCTTCATACTTTGTGAATCAGCTGCGCAGCTCGCCGGATGCAGGGGCCGTGTGTGCAACAGTCCTCCGCAAGCATCGTCAGAAAGGGCAACAAGCATTCTTCTCGTCTGCGCTCGCCGCGGTGGTGCGACTCGTAACCATCCTGGACCATGCTTGATAGTCCAGGCAAGAGTACATAGCCGCCAATATTCAGCATGGCCTCCTTGCTCTGCTTTTCCTGGCGCCCCGATGGCGTCGAGACGATGGCCGATAGGGGCTACCTTGGACGTGGTCGGCTGGTCCGGAAAGGGGAGCTTGGAGCGGCTGTAGCCAGCTGGCGATGTGGTTTTACAGCGTTCACGACCATTCCGGGAGTCCGGAGGGGCACCGCTTCGTACAACTGAGGCTGCAGTCCACGTGGAACGGCAGGGATCGCATTTGCGCCTCGGACAGTCGGAGAGGGCTTCGTCCGATTTTCATTCGCAATCTGTCTCTCCTTGCCCCTGCCGCTTGCTGAATGAAAGACAATTAATATTGTTGCGTCTGGTCTGCTTCATTATGCAGGATCGTTGCTTTGTTGCTGGCACGCACACCCAAACTGGCCTGAGGGAAAGGAAGCAAACATATTATTGCGCCTTACCGTTCTGATGCAACAGAGACCCTCGATCTTCAGGGGTGTGCTAATTGCGTCAATGCTCGATTGAAAAATTATCTGCCACGTCTTCGCCACTCGAGTCTCAAATTTACCACATATCGGGCGTTTCAGAGGTCGGGATAGCCCCGCGCGGCTGCCAGGAACGAAGAAGATTGTCCCTGCGGCGCAATCAAGACCTGGTGTTTGAGAAAACCGTTGCAAATTGATGACTGTCCCAGCGGATTGGATGGGCGCGAAGAGTCACCAGAGGCCGAGCGCTAACTCAGGATGCCGTTGATTAACAGGTTATCAGATCTCTACTGTCGGCCTGAGGAATGCCGCTCAGCGAATAGGAGAATTCCATGGCGGGAGAGTCTGCGGTCCATTGTCCTTATCCTTCGTCACATGCGTCAGGTCGCTGACAACAACGATACCTGGCTTTCTCAGAAATGCCAATCAGCATGAACACAACCAAGTAGCAAACAACCTTTGGGTCCTTTGCTGCATTATCGGACCGCAACTGTGAAACCCCGTACCACCCCGCGCGCATACACAATCGGCGGGCATGTGTAAGCTGAACGCTGGCGCAAAGTAGGTATCGAGCGTCGACAAAGCTTGTGCTTGTCCTGAGCCGCTGTGTTTCAGATAGATCGGTAGATCAGGTACAGAAGGCGCTGCTGCAGGTACGCGAAATGTCGCTCCGTGCCACATGGCCTCTGCCAAGTCCAAAGGTACTGTATCGGTACGATGTGGCTTGCACACATCTCGTAAGTCAAGCGAGCATGTAATGTAGGCGCCGCGAGAACATGCTTCCGGCGTGCCCGAACTTACCGACATGTTCGCGCAAAAGTTAAAACTCCAGTCGCGAACAGAAATTGGGTTGCATGGCGGCCACAACAATGGATCTTGCCGTTGAAGTGTCGCCTGCCAAAAGCACCGAACGCACCATTCCTCAATACTCGTCCCAATCGGCAAATCGTGTACGCAATATTGCGCCGATTCAACTCTGCTCATCAAGACCTCTTCATACGTGATGTCGAACCAATCACACAGCAGTGAGTACCATTCCGCGAGAGTTCACGCTTGTAACAAGGTGCATGAACTGCCGTCAGTGCAGCCATCAGCGCGGTCGACGCTGCAATTGCCAATACCTACTGTAGGTACACCGTACACATCAGCTCCTGCTCATGCATGCGTGATCTGCAATGTTTGTATGTAGTGGTTACAACAATCCTTGCTCATCGATACCTTGGAGGCTGTGCTAGTCGTCGCACTGGTCCTTCTCCTGGACTACGAAGTCTTTCCTCGAAGCGTAGGATCACTTTGAGACCCGCGCGCATTCCGCTCGCATGGTAAGCTCATTGCATTTCCACGTGGAATAGGGTGTGACACGATGCCAATCATCCACAAGGGTTGGCGACAATCTGAGTTCATGTCAGCCGCCCACTATTGTTATTTTTGGCTACATTGGCTCGTATTAATCCTCTCTTGATGACTGGAGCTGGTATCGCGCAGTAGGTTAGACCATGTCAACATCTCAACTCAATAAGCCACCGTCCTCATCATCATCCATGTGTTCTGCGACCGCTTGTGTCAACACCCAGTTCTCTAACATTGCCTGGCTCGACTCAGGGCCAGTTCCACTGGTAGGAACCTTCGTGCCGCGACGCTTGATTACCAGACATAAGATCCGCCCATAAATGCTGAATCCGTCGTAAGTGATATTTAGACCAAGCTTCTTTTTATCATCGTGTGGCTCTTCATTATCGTTTTCCGGGTTCATTTTACGCTGTCGCCTATTTGCTTTACTGCGCGCCGTGCCAAGCTCAGACACAGACATATCTGACGAGTCTTCACTTTCCGTAAGACCACTCGATAGTTCCTGGTCAGGTTGTTCTCTTCGGCGCTTATTGCGCCTTAAGCCTCCGGCTTGTCCTGGTTGCGCATCTGCTTCAGGGATATCTGCAAGGATGATTTTGTCATCGTTGTCATCCTCTTCCTGAATCACTATCGCCTCCGCGGCTTCACCACCGAGTGTGATAGGTTGGTCACTTGTGCCGGTCGTAAGCCAGCCCGTCAGTTTCCCCGAATTGCTCTGTATTCGAGTCTTGTCTTTGAAGTTCTTCTGCTTGGTTAGCACGGAATGGCGAGACGACAACTCCGTCAAGAAAATGGAGACCTCGAAGTCATCTGTAAGGATCAGCGTCTGCTACGTGCCTGATCGTGCTACGATTGGACTGGCTCATAATCAATCATGAGAAGACAGCCCATGATGATAAAACAATTGAAAGACCTTACCTTCAACCACAACGTCCTTGACTCCCTTCTTCTTCGACTTAGAGGAACCTCTTCCCTTGCCGCGCTCGTGTTCCTCGCGAAGTTTTGGGAGAACTAGTGGACGTATGGCTTGTATAATCCGTGGGAGAGCCGGGTCGCTGCGTTTGAGCAGCCATGCTTCCGCGTCGGCTGGACGATCGAGGTAGATGCGGACTTCCAGGACAGAGTGCTTCGTGATTCTTAGGTATCTACGCAACGGTGCCATGACTCAAATCATGGTAGTCTTGATGGTTGCGTCATATACGGAAATGTGCATTTGGTTCGAATGCGCTGTCACGTGTGCCAAGCCAGGGTCCAATCCCGTCACATTGACAATCTTCAAGAAAGTCCGTGAGCTCACAGACTGCGATTACAATCGTTCCTCACGTCCTGCATGGTATTTGAACTCCACGTATGGGGGCCTGCTTTTGGGCTTCCGTCTATTGAGCCTGAATGCATAGCCATCGTGGCCTATTGTCAGGATGTGATTCCGCGTGGACAATGGTCACTAATTGCTAATCACAATCCGACAGGCAGTCATACAGGTAACATCAGGACTTCATTGACAGTTTGGTCCATACAGTCTAACCTGGATACAGAGCCTCTGCCAATTCTCTTCGATGACGACGTTGCGACAGCAACAGGTTTCGAAGACATTGTTGCATATCTTCGAAATCATCCGGCAATCGACCGTGATCTGGACGCCAATCTCACAAGCCAGCAGCGCAATGATAGGACAGCGTGAGTACAGGTTACCATGCTAATAGAACATGCTGATGCTTCCACAGTCTTGTCACGTTTCTCCAATCCACTGCCATGCCTTTGATCGATTTGTCGCTGTATGTCTCGGCCGAAAATTATAATACCACGACGTCGTCTGCGTACACTGCGATATTGCCTTGGTATGCTAATTACACTATTCCACCAAAGCGACGTGACCTGGCCAGGTCACGCACGGCGCATATGGGGCTCAGCAGTCTTGATGTGGATAGGACAGCAGAAGAAGCCTTTGTGCCGGGTCGGGGCACTGCCTCTGCAGAGTATGAGGCAGCCAAAAAAGCCGCAGGCATACCTACGGAGAGCCAGCCAAACACGCTCAATATGGGACGTACCAAGGGTTTCGGAGGTCTGTTTGGTGGATCAATGTATGCGGCGCGATTCAAGCTCGATGCCTTGTCGAGCGAGCTCTTGAATCCGATCGCAGACCTACTCGGTAAACATGAGTATCTTTTGGGCAGGAACAAGCCTTCCAGCCTGGACTGCCTAGCTTTTGGGTATCTTTCTCTGCTATACTATCCTGACTTGCCTCAATCCTGGCTCAAAGAGACCATAGAGACGAAACACCCCAGCGTTGCCAAATACATCCGCGCCTTGCGGCAACAGCTCCTCGAAAATGAGGATGTTAGCCCTGCGGATGTCTGGGCAGTCTCCTCGGGCGCAGAATCTACAACAAACAGCTTGCTCCCATGGAAGCCTATGTCTGCGGCCTTGTCTTCGCGCGTTTTGCGTGGTGCAAATGAGCTGCTTGGCAGTATCCCAGGCATTTCCAGATTGGCGCGAGGTCAAAGGACCATGGAAACGTCCCCGCGAGCTGTTTCCACAGTGGTCAAGTCCACGTTGCCTTCACCATTTTTCATAAGTACTGTGATAGGCGCTACTTTTGTCACAACAATAGGCCTGGCCTTCGTTGCCATACATCACCGCCGCTCGCCTCGAGAAGGTCCACTGATATTTTGGGCAATGCGGTCATCCATCCAGTATGGCGAGGCAGGGAACATCCTCAGCGCGTTGGCACCTCAATTGCCTTCCTACTCACAACTCTGATGTGTTGAGTTGAAGAGGCATATGTTGCTGCTCGGGCCTGATACAGTATGCTATCTGATACCAGGACTGCCTGGAAGCTCCCTCAGCATCGCCAATTATAAAGATCCTTAGGAGCGAGAATGGCTGAGCGGACTCATCGCTTTTTTTTTACGGCGTAGAGGCAGTGTTTGCCACGTGATGAGATGGATGAGTGCTCCCTGGCGCGTCCTCCCCCGTTGTATGAGTACGGCTCTCGATGACAACTTCAGGGTGCTGTACCCCAGAAACAAGACCCTGACGATCATCCTCAACATCAGATTCCCCTTGTCATGTTGGCATTGGCACAGCCACTGCCTTGACTGGACTCGTTGGTGATTGGTTCAGGTGATGCAGACTTCGGAGTGTCTCCGAAGCAACATGCCAATTAGCGTGGGTTCCAGGGCGTCCGTTTGCACCTCCTAGGAGTCTAGGACACAAGAAGTCAACGTCACAGGGGCCAGGGAATTCGTGACGCCTCCGGACAGTCCGCCTCGGACTAAAACCTGCCGCAAGCAGATATCCTTGTTGCGCACGAGGTTGCTCACTTCTCGTTATGTACGCTTAAGAATACAGAACTGTGTCGCATACTTCCATCCTTACTGTCTCACTAAGCTACAAATTGAGCACAATTAGGCATTGTACAGGATCCGTGACCAGGTGGAAGAATCGCAAGCCTTGAGGTGATTCGAGTGTTTGGTGGGTCGGATGTGCCGCAACATGATCGGCGCCCCACTAGTGTCAAGCTCCTACGTCATCCATACTGATCGACTAAACAAAACCTCAGCGTGGACCTTGTCCTTGTGTCTCTCCATAACCACACGTTACAAATTTGACTTATACTGCAAACCATAATTCCATACCAGCGCAAACACTTCAACCGACACGATGCACCGAACATACAGCATGCGCCAATCCCGCGCGCCTACGGCGTCGCAAATCCAAAACCCCCCGCCTCCATCGTCCTCGACGAAGAGTGGGCGCTTCTTTGGCAAGGCCAATATTGGTAAGTCTCGTGTCTTTTGACGTAGTCACTTGAATCATTTCAAGGCTGGGAGCAACAAGTGTTCTGGTGCCTCCGAGAACCAGCACACGCAATCTGGAGTGGTTCGCATCGCACCGGAAGCAATCACTTTGCGTCGTTTGCTGCCTCGCATGGGCACAATGAGATGTGCATCGCTACGTACTTACAGGACCTTACTAACAACTCAATGTAGGCCACACTTTCCGCCACAAGTCTGCGGGCGCGTTCGGCCCCGACCTTGCGAAGAAGCTTTCACAGTTGGTGAAGATGGAGAAGAACGTCATGCGTAGCATGGAGCTTGTTTCACGAGAACGTATGGAGGTCGCCGTAAGATATAATCCGTGGTTCTGAAAGTCTTTATATTGATCAGATTACAGCAACAACTCTCCATCTGGGGTGAGGCATGCGACGATGATGTGTCTGACGTCACCGACAAGCTCGGTGTGCTTATCTACGAGATCGGCGAGCTTGAGGATCAGTATGTCGATCGCTACGACCAGTACCGTGTGACCATTAAGAGCATCCGTAACATCGAGGCCTCCGTGCAGCCTAGTCGTGATCGTGAGTATTTGCTTGGGATAGGTCTGTAGTATGTTAACATTGGCCAGGCAAGCAAAAGATCACGGATCAAATTGCTCAGCTCAAGTACAAAGAGCCAAATTCTCCCAAGATTGTCGTGCTTGAGCAAGAACTTGTGCGCGCTGAGGCCGAGTCTCTGGTGGCTGAGGCCCAACTGTCCAACATCACACGCGAGAAGCTCAAGGCTGCTTTTACCTACCAGTTCGATGCCATGCGCGAGCACTGCGAGAAGCTCGCCATTATCGCCGGTTACGGAAAGCACCTGCTCGAGCTTGTTGACGACACCCCTGTCACTCCTGGCGAGACTCGCCAAGCCTACGATGGATATGAGGCTTCTAAGGCGTATGTCCACCTTGTATCATGAGTGCTGTTGATGCTGATCATTCCTAGCATCATTCAAGATTGCGAGGACGCACTTACCAACTGGGTTTCACAGAACGCGTCCGTCTCATCGAAGCTGTCTCAGCGCTCTCGCACTCTATCTCAACGCCGTCGTAACCGTGAGCGCGGCGATGGTGTTGACCTCTCTGGCCAGGACCAGGCTATGGATCGTGAGTCCGGTCTTTGGATCCCCGCTACTGAACACCAAGGTAACGATTACGAAGATCACGACATCGATGATGACGATATTCCGTCCACCATCGCTAGCGAGCAGCGCGGCAGGGAGGAGGAGAGGCACGTTGCTGCATAGACGTTGCGCTGACAGCTTAACTAGCGTTTCGCCTTCTGTCTTCTAATAGTGCGTCTTGCTAGTGGCAGACGACGTATACCCCCGACGGAGCGATTGATGGTGCTGTACATGCGAACTCGACTGACTACCCTGGTATAGCATCGGCTATCTGAATGAGTGATACATGGATCTCATAAAGAACTGATAACATACTAAACAAGAGTTTTATGCATACGTTTATGTTTGGTTTTCGATGATGTAATGAGATGGCAAGTTGGTAGCGTATTTCTTAGTCGTAATCTTGAAGGTGCCAATGATCCATTTCACTTGTGCAACTTCATTTAAACTATGCAAGATATTCTCTTCCTACGTCCAGGTGGATACAAGACTTGCTTGCGCTTTAACCTATGCTTTCACAGTTGTTGAGTTCGATATGAAAAAGTGTCTTTGGTACCGGCTGCGCTGGAATGACAGGGTATGTCAAGGGGAAGATTTGCGCACATGCCCACTGCATATTCATTCTTCACGAGACAGACCACCACCACGGTGCAAGTGTAGTACTAAAGCTCTGAGTTTATGCCCTTCCTTCCCTCTGAGACATGTGCGGTTACTCCCTCTTTCACGCGGTTGCGACCACAACGACAAAGCGAAGCAAGTACACCAAACCAGTACAGCCATGGAAACCCTATGTACACCACATATTTGACATGTGGTTGTTCTCATACCACCTCGTTAGACTATACGAATACATTCTACGGTGAGACTGTGCCGCTCTTGCGTCGTGTTCGGTGTGCCCACGCATACCTTCTTCTCTCACTTAGGTAGGTATATAGCAAACAAGTGCGCCACGACTGCCCAACTCTGCACCTCACTCCACCTACAATCTCGACTTTTCGATCCCATGTACCTTTACGATGGAGGCTTGCAGCGTCTCTTGCTAACCAATTACCGTCACTGCCAACTTGAACATGCCTGAACAAAGAAGAGGCCTCGCTGCGTACTCTCGCGACGCGGCGCTCGCAAGAGATCGTGATCTCGACTCTTGTTTGGTCCTAGACGTCGGTCATGACGGGAAAGGCGACGTGAAGAGCTCATTGGTCCATGTCGTCCAGCAAGTAAATCATTTCCTGGGCGACAAATCCGATCGTGCTTTGCTCACAACGACATTCTACATCATTGGTGACTGGCAACTAAGCCCATCGGATGAGAGTGAGCTAGAAATTCAAGTCGACATCACTAAGGGGCCGAAGGTAAGTCGATACAGTGGATATGCAATTAGCGGCAATCGCACAGCACTGTACTGACATCGCTGGATCGGTACAGATTGAGCCACCTCCTCTACAGCAGCGCGTATGGTGGAAGGCGATGGATGACATCTCTAGGCTTCTGGCAAACATGGCACTCCTCACAGAGCTAACGTATGTGTGTCGAGCGCATACCTTGAGTCTTGCCATTGACCATCCTACAGTTGGATTTCTTCTTTCCCTTTCATGCCCTCTGCCTGGGAATCGTTGCCGACAACATTGACCAAGCTAATCCTCGATCTTGGTCAACCAGTACGCCTTGACCAGAACGGTGATTCTCTCTACAAATCGTACATTACGCCTTCGGAAATGACACCGCTTCAGAAGCAGACGCAGCTGAAAGAGCTTCGTCTTTTCCGCATGCACGACTCGTACCAGAGCACTGTGTGGGCAGCAGTTCACTGCAATGAAACTGAAGGCGGTATGCGCCTCTTGGAGCTCAACATGGCAGCTGCCCCTGTTGTTCGGGGCCCACACTTGTACAAGGCGGTGGACTCAACAGTTCCCAGGGAGGACATCCATGAAAATGAGTATAAGTATGTGATTGGGTGGTAATCCTATCATAAAACAAACCAAAAGTGCTGACCTACATAGGGGCATTGATGGCAAGGGAATTCTTCATTATGCCTTTGGCACTGGTGAGTACCTAGATGATCTGTGTATGCGGAAGTCTCGTATCGCATCTGGTCTCGAAGAGGCGACGCCGTTGAACTTGCGGTAAGATTGTTCCAGTCTGCCTGTGTCCGCACTAACAAAGTATGACAGGTGTCTCAAGTTGGATGGATTCGTCATTGACTTTCTACCTTTCGAGCACGAGCTATCGCGCATCGAACTGCTGACCTGCGGGCCGAACTGTTTCGATGCCGGCCTCCGTGCGCCACATATCCGCCGACTGTCATACGACCGCTGGAGTGTCATCACCAATAATGCCAAACTGCGCTGTCTACTCCAGTGGCCGAATCATATGGGCATCTCCGACGACCACGGCGACCAGCGAGACAGTCGTGGTGACGTGACATCTCAGGAGGTTGGACTGTCGACTCTTGTAGATGAGTTCCCGCCTTCGCCTGGGAACAACAGAAGCACTGCATTTCAAGGAGCTCGACGAATGCTGTAGGGACACGTAGAAGCAGGACGGCTACTTTGGTGACTTGAGACGAGGGAGCGAAGTCCATTGTAGACTTCGGGTCCAGGATTCTGCAGGACCTCCAAAGAATTGTCAAGATGTACATGTACATGTACTGGTCGGAACTCGGCGTCTGGCGTAGGATGGAACGGTAGAATTAGGGGTAACATGGTAGGTTTCCAATCTACGATTTTCCATGCCAAAAAGAAGCTCAGCTAGATATACAATTGATTGGTGAGGCTCTGTTCCTGCCCTACACCCTCTTGACGCTCATCACTAGACGACTTTACGAATCTCTCCTCCTCCTCCTCGGCGGCGGGCTCCTCGACAAACTAGAAGTGTACCTCTTCCTCTCTTTCCTTCCCTCTGGACTGCGGCTCCTGCTATCATCTTCCCTCCCCTTTCCCTTGCGCGCAGGTGGCGGCGTACTACTTCCTCTCCTCCTTCTCCTCGGCGGACTGCCAGAAGCACCACTCCTGCGTCTAGGTCCCCGACTGGGCGAGCGACTCGGATCATTCGAGAAGTTTCTCCGTCTTGTTGTCGGGGGCGGCGAGCGCGAGGCACTCGGATGACGGCCTCTGCGCGTCGGCGGCGGGGACCGAGACACCGAGGCTGAAGGCGAGCGGCCACGGCGCTTTGTTGGTGGCGAGCGCGATCGGCTTGACGAGTATGATTTGCGGGATTTGCGGGGCGCAGGGGAGCGGGAACGGGAATACGAGCGCGAGCGCGAGGACGAGGCGCTGCGGTCGCGAATGCGTTTTCGTGCCGGCGAGCGGCTGCGGCTGCGTGTGTAGGAGCGGCCGCGGGAGCTCGAGCGCGAGTCTCTGCGTCTGCGCACGGGAGAATGCGAGCGCGAACGCGAACGGGAGCGGGAATAGGAGGAGGAGGTGTAGCTTGATCGCGAAGAGACGCTGCGAGAGTCGTCCGAGTCGCTTTCTGGCTCGGGAAGAGGCTTGGGTTTGGGAGCCGCGTTCTTGAGCCACTCGCGCATACCCTCTGTGAGGATGCCCATTTGGATTGCTGTGAAGAAGTTGATGGCGAAGCGCGTCTTTGTTTGATCGTCTGCGTCGGTGGGGAAGATTCCTTGGAGGCTGTCTTGCAACGTGGGGTCTTTGAAGCGCTCCACGACGACTTTCTGGCCGAGCGAGGCCATGAGCTCTTCAAAGAGGATTTTGATGAAGATACGAGAGCTAGAGGTTGTATCCTCTTCGTTTAGCTTGACGACTTGGAAGACGTGCCAGCCGATGCCGTCTGACGCAAGAAGATGAGCGAAGAACTGGGCTATGATGCGGAGACGGTTTGTCTCGAAGCGGTGGATCGTCTCGTAGTAGTGTGCGAAACCCTCCTCGAATAGATCAGTCCACATGCGATTGATCTTGCAGAAGCGTTCGCCAATCATGCCGTAGAACTTTTCATACGTCCGCTCTTGACTGGCACATTCTACTATCATGGTCGTAAGCTCGCTCTCTAAACCATGCGGCAGGTTGATACGCATGAGCTTGTGACAACATTCCTCGAAACCACCGGAGCTCTTGATTGTGAGATAGATTGTCCTCCGGAGGTTGACCAGGTCAGCATTTGTCTGATCCTTGATGTCCATAGCCTTCTCTTCCTCGTCCTCGTCATCGTCAGACGATGCATCTGTGTATTCCGCGTCGCTTCCCTCCTCTTCACCAAGAATCTCAGCCTTGATCTTCTGATACTCTGCTTCGTGCTCTTCGTAGTCGGCGTCGAGCTTGAAGATGTTGAGGCCGTCCTCGACCTTGACGTCATCTTCGAGTGTGTGTCTGTGTGTGATCTGGTCCTCTTCCTCCACTAGATCCAAATCCTCTCTGATCGCGGGGTGCTCTTGGTACTTTGTTCGCCTGACTTCGAATAGCACTTCAATCATGTATTGTGTACGCTTGTCGATGTCCGCCTCGTGAAGTATATTGCGCATCTGGTCGAAAATGGCGTTCGCGATCGCAGGGTTCATCTCGTCCAGAAACGCCCCGACCTCCTTCATAATGTTGACAGCGATCTCGACGGAGTCGTCTGAAGGCTTGTTGAGCAGAAGAAGCAGGATCTCGGCTATCAAAACCTCGTGGACGACTTGCGCGTTGACTAAATGTGACAAGAACATTGTGCTAGACAGGCAAACGGCCTTGTCGTTCCTCCTGAAACTCTTACGGAACTGTATGATCAGACGCCTGACCAGCAGATCTCCAACCTGTGGCAGTTTTGTGTTGACAATCGCAACCATACCCCCATAGATTGGGGTAAACGGCAAACTGGCAGCCTGCGCCTTCATTATCGCCCTGCAAAACAAGCCCCTTCCACGGACCAGATTCTCGCTGAAGAGCTCAGGCACGATCATCTTGATGTTGGCGGTATTCGTCTTGTTGATCAGACCCTGAATCGACTTTTTCAGCGCCTCCCAGGCCATGCGCTGGAACTCGGCAGATTTCTTGTCAGTGATCTGCTTCTGCATCTCGCGCAGTCGCGCAGGCGGGATGTAGGCGCCACCAGCGCGTGTCTTGGAGTCATCGATGGGCAGCTTGCGAGTTGCGCTGAAGGCATTCTGGAAGAGCTTGAGGCGCGAGTCGTCGTCGGGGAGATCGTCGGTCTGCGGCTTCCGTGGTGGACGGCGCGAGTCTCCGCCCTTTTCGTGGCCGTTGCTGCGCCCATTTGGCCTGTCGTCCTCGTCTGTGCCGTCCTCTCTTCTGTTTCGCTTTGACGGCCCGGCGCTGGGTCCATCGTAGGGCGAGCGCTCGCGCTTGCGCGGCTGCTCCTGAGCGTCGACGTTGGGCTCGGGCGAGGGGAGTCGAACAGCGGACGCGACCTCCATCATGTCGCGCACTCCGGTGCTGGTCCAGACGGCGGCGGCTGTGGGAGGTGGGACGTTCCTTGGACGGAACGTGGTGTCAAGGCCTGGGTGACGCGCGAGCAGGAAAGTTTAGCTTCGCAAGGCGGCTGGCCGGCGGCGGCGGCGATTCAGTTTCCCCGACGCGCCCCCTGCTTTTGGGGAAAGGGACAGCGAGGTGAGAGCATCCCGCAAAGTGTCGAGAGCGCAGTCACTCCTTCAATCCACCGCAGCACAGGAAGATGGTACGCGATCCTGAACCAGCGCATGTCTGGGAGCCAGAGAGCTAATACATGTCGCAGGATCGCCTTGTGGGTCTCAGCATGCTCATCGCAGCCACAGCCGTCTTTGTCTACTACACCGTCTGGACACTTTTCATGGTATGCTCCACCACAGAACATGTGTTTCTGTGCATTGAGACACAAGCCGTGCCACTTGTATCCTGTACTAACATGCATTCTTAGCCATTTGTCGACGAGGACCACATTCTCCATTCTCTCTTCCTTCCACGCGTCTGGGCCATCCGCATCCCCGTCATCTTGATTATCCTTGGCACCACCGTCGTCGGCAGCTTTCTTTCCGTTGTCATGATACGGAGCAACCGCAAGAAGGCACTCAAGGCGAAGCAGAAGAAAGCTTCGTAGAGAGACCTGTCACACCAGACTATTTCAGGGGTTCGGCTTAGGGCATGGAACGGCGCACGAGGAAAAGCTCGAGGGCTGGTCAACTGAGGAGTTCACAATATATCCCATAGCGTCGCTATTTGTCGTTGACGGGATTTAAGTTATTGTTCTATGTTTCTGATATCCAGGAACAATCATGGTGTTCGAATATGTTACGGTGTAAATCGCGAAAGAGAAAGCGACACTACATGATCGCACAATTGTCCTCATCAATAACGATAGGGGCACCGTCACCATCGTCCCTCTCGCCACCACCGCCCGCTTGTTGTGCAGCAATGTGTCTTGCAAGTTGCGCGAAGACCGCCTGTGAAATGAAGTAGTCGTCTCTCCCTCCTTTGCGGTCCATGTCATTCTTGCTGGTGATCTCATATGCTTGGTGGAACCTCTTCCTGCTCCGAAGACCGTCTCCGGCATCAAAATCATCGTTACTATCACTGTCACTGTCATCTATTCCTTCCCCTGGAGTTCGAGTCACAGGCTCGGCGACGGCGGCGGCTGCTGCTCGTGAGTGGCGTCGACGACCCCAATTCAGGCTCGAAAAGGCACTGGCATCATGCGATTGGACTCCGATACCTCGACGAGCGTTTCGCTGAAGAAGTATGTCAGGCGAAAATATCTTGATGGTGTGGTCAATGCCAGAGACAGCCATGGTTGGTTCATACGGATGTCCTGCAAGCTTGTGAGCAGTCATTCATGTAATATCCCACATACTAAACTTACCTTGGACAACATTGACAACTTCACCATCACCTTCAAGGATATTGACAAGTTCTGTTGTCTTGCGATCCCAAATAAACACATGTCCAGAATCACTCCCACTGACAACATACTCGTCTTGTAGACCAAAGTAGTTGACGTCTTTGACAGTCTTCACATTGCAATGTCCTGTATACACGCGTGTGTGTGGTGCACAAGGAACATTGCGCTCTACGTCTTCCCTTTTCCATCTGGTCCGACCAAATTCAGAGCGCCAGAGCATACGCCCACTTCGTGTCCGCCTGAGTCCTTCTTGATCTTCATTCTCTGAGTTGCTTTCGTCATCATCGTCGTCCTCCTCCTCCTCCTCCTCCTCCTCCTCAGATTGGTCATGCTCGTCATCGTCATCGTCATCGTCATCGTCATCGTTATCCTCTTCGACAGTCGCGTTCATTGCACGACCAAGACCGCTTCTTGTAGAGGGGCTTGAAGCCAAATCGCCGAGCTCGCTTTCTGCCCTTGCAGACATGTCGCTTAGGACTACCGAACTTCCGTCTTCATCGTCCACAAATGGATCAATGTCCTCATGTTGCTTTCTTAGTGCTCGTTCTTCAGCCTTGATATTCTTGTCGCCAATGCCACGACCCCCAAATGCTCTGTCGACGAAAGCGAATGTGATACCCTTGACTATATTCAGCAGTAAACCTCGTCCAATCTGGTATGCCCATCGTCGCTTGGTTGTCTCCCTGTCCAGGACAGGATTCTCGCCTCGAGGCGAAGACGTTGATGCATCGCCTCCAGTCAAATCCGCGAACGGTAGTTTGACCGCCTTTGCAAAGGCATCAACGGCAATTTTCTCTGAGCCGAGAAGGATTCTGCGTTGGTCGGTCTCATATTTGTTTGCATCTACGTCCATGATTGGCTCATCGCTAGCAAGCTCCCGAAGGTACGGGATCAGATACTCGTCGATGGCATCTATGCCTGAACCTTGTGGGACCGGATTGCGATCGCTGCTGCTACGGCTTGTGAAGCCTTCGACAACGGCGGACGGACCACTATCGAGCCAGAGCAAAATGGCCTTGAGAAAATCAAGTCCAAATTGCTCATGTCTCGACAATTCCCGTTCTCGTGGAGCAGGCTGTATTGAAGCGAAGTATCGTGCGATATGTGCGTCCGAATTGGCTCCCGTCAGAAGTTGTCCACCCAAAGCCCTTGCAAGCGTCCCAGCTGCCTGTACGAAGCGCCGGGATGTTGCTCGAGCGTCTCTTAATCTGTTTTGTACCGCGACATCAACTGGACCTGGATCCACGGGATAGCCCCAAGCGCGGGCGACATCGTCCATATCCTCTATTATCGCATGTGCCAACCCAACTATAGATGTGAAAGTCAACCTCAGTCCGTCCTCTCCGAAATCGCTAGTATCGAACAGACGCCTTGCTATGGTTATGGTTGTCTTTGCAATTCGGAAGTGTTTTGTTGCCCTGAGCTCTTCCAAGCTTTCTTGTGTCATACGTCGTTCGGCTGGCATGCCGATGCGAATATCTTCACTTTGTCCATTGCCGTAAGTTACCCGTAAGGCGAGATCTGCATCGGGGCTCTCTGTACGTTGTCGTGACACTGCTCTTGATGCTCCTTCCGGCAACGACATGCCTGACTTAGTCCGCTTGCGTTTCCTGTCTTGCTCCTTGACTCTCGATTTAGACTCGCTATGTGAGGCGTGCAATGGTTTCTTTTTTTCGCGCGCGTCTGGAGCTCGAAGCATATCAAAGCTATAGATGTGGTCTTGAGACCAACTCACAATTAGCTCATTTGGATGAGCATCACTGATCTTGCAAGCAGTAATATGGCCACCGTCACTTCGCCGCATACGCTGCTTGCCATGCGGTGCAAATTTCTTTACACACTGTGTGGCCTGACCCAACAGCTCTTCGTCGTTCTCATTCATGCTACTGTGACTCGATAGTCGAGAACCCCGCTCGCGGTGCTTGTCCCTACCCAGCATTCGACGGTCGTGAAGAAAGCAGTGGAGGTGGGCACCGCCCAAAGCAATGTAGTGCGGCTGTGAAGGTGAGCAAGAAACCGTGTTGAGATCCAATCCATAACGACTATATGAGATGAGTGGTGGGGGCACGTTGTCGGAAGCATCTTCGTCTCGCGCCCAGCGTGGCATCATGGTGTCACGTCCACGAGGATATGCGGAAGAAGGTTGCCTGATATCCCACTGTCGAACGTCGCCATCATTCGAGCACGTCAAGAAGTAGAAGGGATTATCCTCTGTGACTATGCGTTTGACTGTGTCCGTATGGCAACGAAATGCCTTTGCATTGGTATCCGCTTCTGTCAGCGTCAGGCCATCTCGAGCTATGCCACTGACACGTCTCGCGCTGCTTGACCTGTTTGCCGAGCCGAAGGCCGAGTGCCCTGAGTGCTCGATGTCGAATATGCGCACGTCGTCGGTCGCTGAGACAATAGTGCGGTCATTCGAATAAGGCATGAACTTGACAGAGAAGATGTTGGATCGATGGTTTGTCATTATGGACGTGGTGAGGCTGAACTGTGACGCTGACGAGTCGGGATGGTACGAGTGGATGTTGATGCGGTGGTCATCGGAGCCAGAGGCAAGCAGGCGGCCAGAGGTCGACCAGCTGTGGACGGTCAGCGTCTCTCGGCACGGATAGGGGAGAAGAAGATGCACCTCAACGCGTTGACACAGCCGCTGTGGCCCTCCAGCTCGTTCACGATGTCCATGTCGTCGATCCATTTCCGGTCGCCGTACAGTCCGCGGATGTCGGTATATCTCTTGCGCTGCTGGCCAACCTCGCGCTTCAGCAGACGATCGTACACGGTGTACTTCATCTTAAATCGCCTGCACGGCACTCGGGCGCTGGCTGGGCCACACGTGTGCAGGAGAAGCAGTGGAGCGGTGACGGGAGCGGAGAGCTCCAGAAGCAGCTAGTTGGAGAGCAAGGCGAGGCTCAGTCGGGCGGCACAATCTCCAGATGCGCAAGTCTGCAGGCAAGGACGGAGCACATTTCGCAGCGCTCATGGAACGAACACGGACGTTTGCGAGGATGAAGCGGTTGGCTGCATGTGTACTGTGCAGGTAGGATCCGTCGCGTCCGCGTATCGATATGACGACAAAGCTGCGCCCGCAGCACTCCCGAGCCGCCTCCGCCTCCACCGCCGCCCCCGCCGCCCCCGCCGCCGCTGCTCACAGGCAAGACTCCTGCTTTCCAACACCACGACATGCACCATCGGAGTCCACCAGAATCTCGTGTAATGTACATGACTTGCTAGAGAAAACAGCGTCTGCTTGCGGTATATCCAACCTCGCAACAAGTAACATCTCTGTTTGATTACATTGGCCGCATGCCTTGGTTACGGTCTTCTATGCCTACAAGTCTGCTGGCACCCCATGCTAGACATGCGGCTTTGCTGACACAAGCTCCTTCGGAATACCGATAGCGCTGAGGACATGGTCGAGCATGCCAGGCTTCTCTCGCAACACATCCCACTCTTCCTTGTGCTTGACCATCATCGTCCCCCCAAGTGTGGTCCCGTTGAGCGCTACGAAGCCAATGTCGCTGCCATCATCTCTTCGAAGCGTTGTGCCTTCACTCCTTCGAGGTAGAATTGCCATGCCAGAGGTCGTTATAGCCAGGTTGTAGCTGATAGGCAAATCCCCATCACCAATGTCATGCAGTGAGAGCTCCGCCGGATGAGCGGTGATCCACTTCTCGGTGGCAGTCTTGGCTGCAATGTACAACTCTGTATAGTTGCTGTGGAGATCTGCACTGGACGGCTCAGAGTCGAATACGCAGGCAAAGTGCGTAAATGGCAAGTCTGGATGCTGTATGAGTTTGGTGTTTGAGCCTACCAACTATCAACTGCTTGCTACCGATGAAGAGTTTTTTCACTTACCTGAGCGTTGGCCATGCTGGTTGATCAAATCAACGAGAAGACCCCACCCCCTGGTCGCTTCGCCATCGTGCATCCTTTCGAAAGGAAGGAACTGTAAATGTCTGTGTGGCTGACTGGCCCCGCTATGCTTCCCAGAGTTGAAAAAGGCAAACAAGCGTCTCTGCTTGCTACCTGCAACCGAAATATGTTGCCACGCCTTCAAGCAAGCATATGTTGCTTCCAGGTCATCCTTTTCAAGTAGCTGCGTTTGCTTCTTGTTCAGCTTGGTCGCTATAATGAAGTGTTCTGCGATAATTGGGAACTTGTTAAGCACTAGTAGATGACTTGGATTTGTGCTGGGTATGTCGACAATATGGAGAGCTTCAGACGGGTTTTCGAAAGGATCAAATGACTTCTTGGGGGGGACCTCTGCTTTGGCTGACTCTATTACAGGTTTCTTTGCAAGAGATGGACAGTATCGCAGTTGAAACTGCGGACATGTAAGCAGGATATCATCAGGGTCGTGACTACCGGAAGTGCAATTACCGGAATCCCTTTCAACGTTCGAATAGTTGTTACTTGCGTTGGCGAGAAGACCAGACTTGATGACGCCTTTGCTGCACTATATTTGGTTTCAACAAGGCTGGGGAGCGCTTCACTCAATCCGAGCAACATCCTCGTAGGCGATGATGGAGCAATTGCGCAATTCGGCGGTCGCGTCCAAGTCCAGGGATCGCGCCGCGCTAGCATGTGGGATCCCGAAGCTTGAATCCATCTCATCTTCCCCTGTCTCGCCTCTCTCCAACACCACTACATCACTGCTGCATTGATGGATCGGAATTGTTTTCAATAATGTCATTGTATCCAGTCTTTGGTAGTTGCAATGCAATGCTAATCCAAAAGAACTCCTGAGCTGCATGAAGCAGTTTGCCCTTGGCTGGAGGCAATCCCCGTCTATGTCTGGTGGCATCTTGTGCTAGGTGTGCAAGAGAGAAGCAAATATCCCTGTCAACACATGCCACCAAGAACTTGAACGTACAGTGTTATACAAGCCAAATAGAGAGCTCAAAGGATACAAAAATGCAAGTACCGCCCGTTCACATCAACGTCGTATCATGATATGCTTCCAAGACGCCTCGCGTGATCGAGCGGACAGGTAATCGGTACTCTCTCTGTTTTTGAGACCTGGCTTCAGAGTCTTTCATTCACCTCTGCCTCACTGAGCAGCTCGACCGAACAGGTAACATGAGAAAGTGTGCGGCGAACCACAATCATTGCGTGTACACCTCAATGGTGTTGTGTGTCTAGACCAAACAACGTCTTCAGTTTGAGTCTGCATGGAGCTCGAGCCACTTTCGCTTGCAGGTTGAGTTGCCGAAATGATACGATCCACCATTTGAGGCGATGTGCTCGGCAACCTTCTTCCACGGAACTTTGACGAGACGCTGCTTGACACTGAGAGAACGCGGGTTGGAGATAGTGTTGTCGATCCTATCGAATTCCAGCGCAACCCTACGCTCGAGAAGCTGGACCTACACAGGTCAGTGTCAGGGGTTTGGCATACTGCAAGGTACTTACATCTCGAGGGGTCCACACCGGCTTCCGAACACGGTCCCTGCGCTCCTTTGTCAACGACCTGTAGCGGCCCCGAAGCGTAGACTCAGCTGGCGCTTCTCCAATCATGTCCTTGCGAATCTCCTTGTATGTCAATCCTCTTGCCTTGCCGTTCAACAGAATGCGGTCATTCGTCTGCCTCTGGGACTGTGTACCAGCACACTGTGGAACTTGAAAACGAGGACGATACTGTGTTTGTGCACGCTCGTCACGAGATGTAGATGGTGAAGCTCCTGTCTGGAAGTGCTTCTGGTCGTCATCACTGGTCGCAGACGAAGCCGTCAATGGAGCGCCGACACACGGGTTCTGTCGAGCCTGAGTGTCTTGGGCCATGGTCGGCTGGTTGGCAGGGCTACGATAGTACGCTTGTCCCGACCACACATCCGGCTTGCAATCACCCTCTTGAGTAGTGGTATATCCGGAGCTCATACCGTGTGGACGGCCTAGAAGATGTCCTTCGTGGAGAATGCCGCCACCAGTGCCGTGTTCAAAGCCCAGATGATCCAACCGGCCTTGTGCCAGCAACAAGGCCTCGAGAGCCATGCTGGAATATCCTAAGTAGTCTGGCTCTGAGTAATCGCCGACCTTGTGCTGTGGTATCATCTCCTGTGTGTGATCCTTACCCATTGGCGATGAGCCCTCTATAGTACCGAAGGACACATCTGGCTGCCAGCTACCGACATGCGACAATTGATTCGACATTGTTTCACGGGCGAAGGCATTCTCGAGAGTATCCTTTGAGTGGCCAAAAGGCAGTGCCGAACCTTCCATGTCAGCTGTCATATCCTTGCCGGTGTTGCCAATCCAGCCTACTTCGCCATCGAGGTTATACGGATTCTTCAACATCAAGCTCTGTGCTGCAACTTGATCGTATGTTAGGTCGCCATTGCTTTTGAACGACTGGTCTGTTTTGGTCATTACACCAGGCTCAGAGGGTAGACCTGAAGGCCAGAACTTGGTACCGTCCGCATCGTAAGATGCCCAGAGCTGATGGGACACTTTTGTCGACTCGGGTGGAGCTTGATGAGCGAAAGTCTGGTTCCGCGCCTGACCTGTGTGCGAGGACCTCTGTAGCAAGGCCGCATGCTGGGCCCTCATGTTGCTCTCTGAGTGACGTTGATACTGCTTAATGA
This sequence comes from Coniothyrium glycines, assembly GCA_025742365.1. Lineage (NCBI taxonomy): Eukaryota > Fungi > Ascomycota > Dothideomycetes > Pleosporales > Coniothyriaceae > Coniothyrium > Coniothyrium glycines. The sequence goes on along the minus strand of JAMXIJ010000009.1, from coordinate 478,806 downwards.
CGGTCAATTTTCCTCCAAGATCTGGCCAGCTGCTACGTACCAGTGAAGCTTGTGCCATCTTGCTGTCACTCATACTATAGCCAAAGTAGTCACCGGACAAGCAGTTCGGTAGACAGTATAGTGAGCCGGGCTGCGGGGTAGAGAAGCCTTGCCGCGAGTCGGTGGGACTGGGTCGATGGTAGAGTAGTTGAGTCTGCGCCATGGCAGAGCGCGCGGTAAAATAGCCTTATGAGGGGCACGGCTGCCTCGATCCTGCAAAAACTTCGTGTGAATGTCAATTTGGCAGCTTGGGTTAGAGCAAGTCAGGGTGTGAAGTAAATTTTGCCTCCGGCTTCGCAGGTGCGTGGAAGTGAAGTCAAGCTACGTTGGCTACGCACAGCGTGACGCACTGTCATTCGCTCAATGCAATTGACCGCTTCACAGAAACAGGGCGGTGGGTTTCCGGGCTGTCAGCCAGTACGATCAAATGACTGCTCGACTCAACGAGCTTGGGTAAATGACGCTCTTCCCAATACCTTGAGCAAAGAATGAGTGCCGGGCCAAGAATCAGGTAGGTGGAAGTTAGAAGCAGCAGACCCCTGCTATCTATACGCTGTAATGCGGCGGCTTGCCAGCCACTCAAGACGGCTGGGTTGGCGTACATCGTCAGTGGACTAAGCAAGCAGCAGAGATATGAAGAACGCCTACCAGAGTGCCACACGAGCTCGGAAGGATGAGGATTTCCAGAGTAAAACTGTATGTACATGCACAAACACACTAACGAAACGGCCAGCGCTGTGACTCGTGCAATGAGATGTGTGGACAGCAATACAGGAAACGCAGGAGAATATGCTGACGAGTGTACAGTATAATGCAAAGGACGAAACGAAGCCGAAGCTACCGCCGACGAAATACGTTCACATCGAATCTGTAGAACCCACGCATGTGAAGACATTCTGTCTTTATATATTGAGACAATCTCAGGTACTCGCTCAGGCGTGGTGGCTGGCGTTTGAACCATCCATGTCTCTAGGACAGAACGTATGTTTCTGCTTTTGCGGACGGCAAAGTCAGAGGCCTGAGCTTGCGGGAAGGCCCACAACTGCTTCTGACCAAGTAAAATCTGGGAATACACGGGAAGAGCTCTTTCGACAGATCCTTGCAAGAACGACCTGGCAGCCGTGCGACTTGAAATGGCGGACAATCTATGACAGGAGCAAGCACTTCATTCCAAAGTGACGTTGACCTCCTGCCGATTTGCTACAACGTTTCGACGTGGCTAGTCTGGGGGAGGAGGCAGATGCTCAGCCTCACGGACAGCATTCAGTTTTCCCCAAGCGTCGAGAGACGTATCGTGCAGGACAAATGACGCCTCAACCGAGCGGATTGCTCTTCTGGTGCTAGCTGAGCTGGCCAGAACTGTCTACATCGTCTTGTTTGGCTGCAGTGCATCCGCCAACGGGAACATGCATGGCATATCTTGGCGATACACCATCGCGCTCAGCTCGCCAGTTAGACAGCACTTCGGAATCCTTGCCCTCAGATCATTCATGCAAGGCGTATCTCAAATCGTTGTCGTTATTATTCAGTTCGCTCCATTTGTGCTGCAGACGTGGTCACACGAGGCCAGCCTAAACGCGCTCCAGGCGTAGATATGATACTTGGACCAAGGCCTCTACAGCTCCCACATGATAGCAACTGCTCAACTCTTCTCTTAACACTGCTTCAAGGTCAGAGCCCCGGCTTAGAAAGGCACGATGCGCCCTCCCCTGCCAGACACCGCTATCGTCGGCCCCCAATCAGACATGAGGCATGTTAGCCAGGCGGGACGGAAAAGGCCGGAGGAGTCTCATTCCAATACACAATTCGCGATGAACTCGACGTGTATCGTGGGTGGTCCGCTTCGTTTCAAGTACCCGTTCATTACTGGGTATAATCGGCTTACTAGTCGCAGCACAGAAGGGGCAGGACATGTCACGGCCGGACTGAGACATGACAGTGCCGCTTGACAGGCTCTGACAGCATGTGGAGACCGCCTTTCTCCTGCATCTGGGGAAGTTGACAGCCGGCTTTCAGTGACACGAGCCGCAATTCATCGCAGGTTACACACAACGGCAGCCATGCAGCATGCATGGTGCAACAAGCACACTGTGTGCGAGGACCAACGACGACACAACAGCTTCAGAAATTTCTAATTTTTGTCTCCTGGAAAGGGAAACATATCATCAATCTCGAAAAGTTGATGGAAAGACTGACCCCTGGCATGCGTCAGGGACTTCAGACCGTTCTGAACATATTTGAAGGCGCACAGTCCTTGCGGACAATTTCCACATAATGGACTTCTAGGTTATCATTGGCGTTCAGCATATTTTTTTCGTCACGGACCAGTAGGGTGGCTCCAATCTTGTGCACTCGATTCAGATCTTCGCCTTGGCCTTGCCCGTTGTTTCTATCTCGATATCCCTCCACGGCAACCCTAGATATTCCCACATATAATGGAATCTGCAAGGTTCCCGTTAGCGTTGTTCTGGCATCGGCTACTGATCGTTGGCTAGGTTCCGGAGCCAACATATCTGTAGACATAAGGAGGACCTTTGCCCGTGTCCGCGACGGCCACCAGACTGAAAATGGAGCTACCCGCCCCTCTCATCGCACGTCACGGGTATGTGCACGAGGAATCGTGCGGACGGCGAGCCGATGCGGCACGTACCTGTCAGAACCAAAGAACGGTTCCTCTTCTCCTTTCGAGTTTCGCACGAAATACCAGGGGCAGCCGAAAGCTCCACGATCAAGGGCTTCTTTGGTATTGTCGTTCAATTTCTGCTTGAATGAAGCACTATTGGCTTGCTCAAGGATCTTTCTGACTTCGTTCTCATCGTAGCGACCATGGAGAACTTCGGCAAGAATTTCAGGTTTGCTCACGTCCTTGCCATGTTCCCACATTGCTTGGAAGATGTCAAGGAATGCCTGGATGAAAGATTTGGGATGGGCCTCCTTTATGTAGACAAGGGCTCTCTGTGGTAGCAGAGACAGAATCGGGAAGAAGGAAGGTGTTTGGATGTTCGGAACACCAAAGTACCGTTTCGCGCGTGCACTATCATACTTGCTGTACGCTGCCTTTGCAGGCAAAGTCCATGGTGGCTTATTCCCTGGGTACTCGTCAGAGACAGCCAGACAGTAGAGAGGTGGAAATGATTACCGCTACCGACATTGATTCCACCCAAGAAGACGGGCACAATACTACTTCCCGTTACTGATTTGGTTCTTCTGAAACTTGACCAAGGAGAATTGGGGCTTCTGGAAAACAAAAAAGTTTTCCTGCGACGGCGGCAGCCAACACATTTAAAATCCACTTACTCGATTTCTACATTGTTCGAATGTAATATCGCCCGGTTCTTCTCAAGATATAGTAGGGCGAAGTATGAGTATGGCGAGACTAGCGCAGGGACTGGTGAGCCACGAACGACTGTTCCTTAGGACAAGCACATACCACAGTCCAAATAGCACGTAATCTTGCTTGACATGGTCGAAATCCTCGTAGAGTCCTAAGCGATAAGAAATCAAATCCTTGTGTAGCAGATGGGATTCATATGCAAGATGCTCTTGTGTGGCGTAGCCTGTAGGAGGAGAGCTGGCGTCTGGTCTGCCGAGGTTCGCGTTAGCTTGCGCGGAGCTCTAATCACTAATCACCTCCACGTTTCCTAGCTACGTCGTCTTGTGCTTAGACAACCCCATGTTCTCCACGAAAACGTTCATGTGCTTCGAAATGACCGAGCTTGAATTGCTCGTGCCACTTGCTGGAGATTGAAAGCACATGTGTTCACTAATTCGCGGCTTATAAGGGCAACATTACATGCCCAAGCACACGTCTACGTAACCAACGACCCACGACCAACAGAATTGCCGCCATGGCCAACACCACCAAGCAGGTCGCTCTCATCGTTGGAGCCTCACGAGGCATCGGCAGACAGATTGCTATTGACCTCGCCAAAGAGGGATACGCAGGTACGCCAGCTCACACTGCATATCCTCTTCCGCTCCCTCTCTGACACACGACAGTCGTCGTCTCAGCAAAGTCCATATCAGATGCCTCCACCACATCCCCCTTCCCACCCGATCCCAACTCGAGCGCCTCCACCATCTCCACTGTCGAGCGCGAGATCCGGTCTACCGGCGGCGACGCAACCGCCATCCCTGTCGACACGCGAGACTTCCCCAGTATCGAGCGGCTGCTCGCCGAAACGATACGCATCTACGGGCGCCTCGATGTGCTTGTTTACAACTCAGGCGCCATCTGGTGGGCCTCCGTCGAAAACACCCCTTTCAAACGCTTCCAGCTGATGCAGCGCGTCAACGTTGAGGGGCTGTACGGCGTGATCCAAGCCTCGCTGCCGCACTTCAAGAACAACGGCTGGGTAGGCAGAATCATTGTCGTCAGTCCGCCCATTTACAGCCGTTTTTTCCGCGGCAAGACAGCCTACGCAATGGGCAAAGTGGCCATGAGTGTGCTGACAAAGGGGCTCGCCATGGACTGGCAACGCGAGGGCAAGGACCGCATGGCCATTACGAGTATCTGGCCCGCGGCGGCCATTCAGAGCGCTGCGACGGAACGCATGAGCAAAAATGACGCAAGCGATTTGCGGCATGCGAGTATCTTTTCCGACGCCATTCTCGCCATGATCAGCAGCCCGGTGGAAGACGTCAACGGCTGTTTGGAGCTGGATGAGGATTTTTTGAGGAAGAAAGGGGTTACAGACTTTGGCAAGTATAATCTGGTGCAAGGAAGCACCCCGAGGAGGATCATGCCCGCTGAGTTCCCGGATTTGAGCGTTAAAGAGCAGGATGACGAGGGGAAGAGGGTCGATAGTACCAAGTTGGCGGCGGCAAAGCTGTGATGTGTTTGAGGGAATGTTCTTGTCCTCATCTTCATCATCGTCAGCCTTTTGTTCTTTTTGCACCCTTACTGCATGGAAATAGCTCGGAGCATACCATCCTAGGATGTAAGGCCTCAAACATAGCCTTTTACTGGAGTATTGATACAGCAAACAAAACGATCCATGCAATTTTCCTTCCCTGGTTCCTTGGATCTTGATGTTGACATACCAAATGCGCTGCTCCCGAAAGCCTTTTAGCATTCTTGATCTGTGTATAGAACTCGTAGTTTGATTACGTTCTCATGTACGCACATTTGATTTCATGTACGCAAGCTCGCGCCTAGAACAATGACACGTCCACGACCTCGTCAAGGAAATGAGCACAGCCATGAAGTGTGAGCAGTACAACGAAATATACGCAGAGCTTGTACAGGCATGTCACCTGGGGTCTCGAAAGCTCTTGAATGTGAGTAGACGTGGTGCTGTCAGCCACAACACCCAACACTTCTCCTTGCAGGAAGGACGATGTTGCCAAACCCTTTCCCTAAAGTCCTCGCAGCATGTCTCTCGAATTACACGCCAAATCATGCTCATGCTTGACAATGTCGTCCAGAAGGCACATGCCACCGGAACGCTGAGATGCCCTCGCGGTCTCCTTTGTCTGGTAGCATAGCAAGCGCACAGGAAGACCGGATCTGTACGGTCACAAACACAATTAAATCAGCTTTTTGTTCAAAGATGTGCAGTCTGGAATGCCGGCCGTTCTGCAGACAAGCACGCGGCACTGCCCTCGCATACCACATGGATGACTGCCATCCATGCAGTCTCCCAGTCCCCCGCCTTATACATCGAAGCACAGTACAGGACCGTGAGCTCAGACAGCATGATGTGCTCCAGCAGTGCAGGAAGTGCTTTTCATTAGGGAAAGGCTTTCACCATGTCACATGTGTGGTGCCGCCAGCGTACCCCTGCTGAGTCCCGCGCTCCCCCCCGCTGTATAAAACATGCTCCTCACAACAGAGCCTCCTTCCACCTTGTGAACATCAACTCCGCGCTCGAACTTGGAAAGTCTGACACAGCGCCCGCTACAGTAAGAAAAACCCCGCGCACCGGTAGTCTTCCGCTGCAGCTGAATACGTTTTGCAGACATGAGTCGCAGTCCACTGTCCATGAGCTCCGCCTCCAAGAGCTTTTCATGGTCGGCAATCTTCCTCGTGCTCGCTATGGGCCTACTCTGTTTCCAGTCGAGTCATAGCATTCAGCCGCTGTCCATGGATGGATCGCCAGCGCTCTTTGGTGGATCGTCGTTGGCTCAAATGCTCATCTTCAATCTGACGGCGGAGGTCAGTGACTGCGGCGCCCGTCAATTGTGGTCTATTGACTCTTCGATACAGCCTTCTACGTCCCTATTCTTGAGCACATCTACATCAGTCCATATGAATGGCTTGTCCAGTCAGACCGTGTCGGCATCCATGACTTTCCAGGTCAGTTGTATATCCAGTGACAGGCCAGCCAGTGTGAGTACTGATGCTTTACAGACTGTACATCACTCTGTTCAGACTGTTGTAGTATCAATGTCGGCTAGCTCGCCTCCAGCTTCTTCTCCGTGGTACACGTCGCCCGCTCGTCCGGTACCTGCGGCTCCCCAGGCTCGTGATCTGAATGTCGGTCCTGATGATCGCCATCTGTATCCTCAGCACCCATTCCACGACCTCTATACCGCACCAGGTGCCACACAGCCGCAATCGGATCCATTCGCCAATCGTTGGTTTGATCCTCCTTCTCTTTACGGACGGCGGCCAGTCGCTGGCTCGTCTTCAGTATCTTGGGTTCAACAACCTCAGCCTGGCTCGCATGCTGTTAATACGCATGCCGGAAGACCATCGGGTTTCCGCGGCGATTACTTGTTGAACTATTCTCCCGTTCTAGGAATTCTTCAAGCTCCACAGATACAAGGGCACTACAACCACGGACACGAATTGACTTACGCCGACCCCTTCGCTCCTCCGCAGGAAGATATGACTAATCCGTATATTCTTCAAGCAGCACTACAAGCTCAGCAGCATCTACTAACGGCCAATTTGGTGGGTTCCTCGTCTCGATGACGTATTGTACTGTTGCTGATTCGAGCTTTTGTAGTCTCCAGCCGTAGACATGGCTCCCCAACCCGCGAACGCGTTCCCGTTGTCGCCTCCTGCCAACCGCGTCGAAGCAGAGATACAGCATACTCCTGCGCCAAGAACCTCGGATACTGTCTCTGGACACATCGCGGCACCACCGCGCGCAAGTCTACAGGGACTGCCAGTAGAGCTTCAAGTGGAGATCATCAGGCACCTTCTCGTCGACACGAACCCACTACATTTTGAACATCTCCTTTACGGCATGAGACTGCATTGGTACCCGTGTCACCTTCATCAGCGTAGGGGTAGGAACACTCCGGCACCCCAATACAGGGAGACACCACGGCCCTGCTATCAGTGTGCCCTTCGGGACGATATTCAGGACAATCCGCACAGCAATCCCACTGTATTGAGCTTTCATGCTCTGAGACAGGTACCCGACTTGAGGAATATTGCGATACACACGTTCTTCGCTGAGAACAGCTGGATCATCGTCATGGATTTTCATGCATCAGCACCGACGCGAATGCGCCGTTTAAGACACTGGAACATAGATTGGCTCCGCTACCTCAGCAACGTACTTCTTACTGTCGATTTGAACACCAGTAGACGTAGTAATGATCTTCTGGCTACATTACTTCGTCATATTGGTCGCAGTAACTACCTCGATCGATTGAACCTGACCGTCAACACTGCTCGTTTGCCTTCGCCGACGATCGACTTCCGCTCTCTCGACTCATTCCAGTTTTTGGGTCGGCTCCGCGACGTGCATGTCTTGGATTTGACAATCGTTCCTGCGTGGCCCGCAGCAGAGACTTGGCTCCGGAACCGCATCATGACACCGAGACCGAGGTCGCATACGCTGCAAGCCATGGCTCTTGCAAGACCACTGAGTGTCAGTACCATACAACGATGGGATAGCGGTACACTCCAGATGTATATGAATGCTTTGGGCATGAACGCTGCCGATCGCGCGAGAAGTCGACCGGAGATAGCAAGGGACATTCGCACCTTCATGGAGAACGACGCGCTGGAGGAGGTATCAGTAGAAAACCCTGAGGAGGATGGCGAGAATGGCGAGGGTAATGAGGCGTCTGAAAGTGGACCCGGCTCAGCAGATTCCAGGAACGCATCTCTCTTCAGATAGGTTCCTTGAAAGAGACTGCAGTCCATCAACGACATCATACCAGAACCAGAGATCAAAGTAGATCGGGACATAGATAACGTCACGATAGGAATTATGTCCATAGAACCAGGAATAGACACACAGCAGTACAGCTCATGAACACCTTCTTCTGGTAGAAGTTCCAGCACGGTTCTTCTCTCTGTCAACCAGGTGCGACATTTCCGAAGGAATCGTAGTATACTCTTCGACTCAAGCACTTAAATGTTGAGCTTTAAATCTCCGTGACAATTTGTGATATCCTCATAGATCCCAAAAGCTGGGGAAATAATTCGATCTCCGTGCCAATTTTGATGTGTGACCACATACGTGTACACATGCCCTAGATCGAAAGGACGTAATCAAAGAAGATGGTCTTGAAGTCCTGTTACCGGCTGTCTTCCCACAAGCGAAAAGTGCAAAATTGAAGTCGTGAAAACAATCACAACCCGATTACCCGTACAGCATGCGTACGACAGAGCAACTACTCCGGAAGAGAGAGGGAGAGCTTACAGCACTCACGTACAAACGGGCCATGATTCAAATCGCGGAGAACAATGAGCAGGATATGTGGGCCAGGGAGCACGACGACGACGAGAACCCCACCCGCCTCCAGCCGCCGGGAGCTGATGAACATCTGACACCAGTAGGTTTCTTTCAGGAACTCCACCTCTGGAGGACTCTGACCACGCAATCACCGTTGCCTCGCAGTTACCGGCGCGTGTTGCTTACGGCAGCGCGACCGGATGCCAAAGGCAGCTGGGACTGCGTCCACGCTCGCGTTCGCGTTCGCAACGCCACAGACACATACTACCCGTACACGAGCAATATACCTAGGTGTATGTGTAGAGACATCGTCTTCATCCACCCAAAGTGTAAATCTGGCAGGGCGGGTTTCACGATAATCGTAGCTTGGAGGACATCGGCTACACTAGAGGCTACGACACGCTTGCCGGCGGCACGTTAAGAAGGTGGGTATTTTACCAGAAGTCCGCGAAGACTTTGGCCCAAGACACCGATTTGAGCCAGATACTCAGGCAGTTTTCCATTTGACCTGGGCAGTAGGAACTCCTGCGGACGCAGGTTCGTTGTGCATAATCATGTCGGAGAATGGATCCAAGCAGGAAGAAGCATGCGACGCCCAAGTTGCAGCATACACGCAACCCGTTGAAGTATAACGAGTGGCACAGGAAGTACTTGCAGCAGGCCCAGGATTTTCAAAGACGATGGGTTTTTTGAGGCATGTCGTTGCCAGACACATCCCCACGTCACACCCACCCGCTTGTCTCAATATGCCAGCTCCTGCAGATAGCTGCACTAGAGTTCTCGAGACGTGGATTCCTTATCACGGTGGTAAACGGATATGGTTAGGTCTTCCTCTTGGTTCCGAGCAGCTCGAAAGGGATGTAACCAGCTTGAAGCCACAGTGCAGGAATTCTTACTCACTCTGGAACCAGGAACGATAATTTCGAGCTGCATCAAGTCCATTCAGAACCCTGGCGGTTCTAATTTGAGCTCTAAATTCGTCGTGGCATAGAAGAAATGTTTCATACTAGGAGATGGGCTCGGGGGCTTCCAGGCTAACGTCCTGCGGTCCCGTACCACGATGACAATTGCTGCCCGGATCCGTTGGCGGGATTGCGTATTTATCAGTCATCAACAGGTAGAATAGTAGTAGATACGCCAAGAATAGGAAGACAAGATGAATAAAGTGCCCAGCTAAGCGCTTTCCCCGTCGAACTTCTTCGTCCAGTCTTCCAATTGACAACGAAAATTCACGGTATGATCATTCTTGCGTATATATTTCCGTAAACGTCGACCAATTCTTCCTCAGGCGTGGACGGTGTCGCAGTCCAGGAAGAACTCTGCTTAAGAATACCGAAGTTTGCCAGATTGGACAGAATGGCACGACGTAATTTGTGGCTATCTCTTCTCCTTTGACAGGAAGATGGATGATTTCAGGCTACAGTCATGCCAATGCGAAGAGGGGAGTTCCAGAGATCAATAATCAATGGGAAAAGGTGTGGTCCTGGATACGATAGCAAAGCAATGTACGACCTGAAAAGTGGACAAAAATGTTCCCAAGAGAGGAAGCTGTGAGAGCACACATGTGCACCTACCATGACTGACAATGATCAAAATCATCGCACCCTACTCACCTAGAGCGCGTGATGTGCGGGAGAGCAACCTGCCATAAGAAAACCACATCTCTGGAGTGGTGAAGGAGCACACTCCTGTTCATCTCAACCGACGTCAGATGGCTTGGCCACCCCACCCCACCCCACCCAAGTCCCCCACGCTACTGCAACCCCAGCGCTCCGATACAGGCCCTCGCCGACTCACCGACCCAAATTATGCTGCACGCGTGAAGCTCCACCACCAGCTCCAGCAATTCCAACCCGCAATGGCAGCCGTCACAGACTACTCGCGGCCCGTCACGCCTGAAGAACTCCCCAACGGACTGGCCTCGCCGCGCACCCCCAGACAGACCGGCCTTGCCCTCACCGAATACTCCGCGAACCCAAGTCCGCCCTCCGAGTCACCCAGGCCGCGAACCAACCATGGCATTCCAGACGCCTTCCTGCTGCCAAACGGCTACCCCGACTACCTCCGTCTGATCCTCACCTCGCGCGTCTACGAAGTCGTCCAGGAGACCCCTCTTACCCACGCCACCAATCTGAGCAACCGCCTGGAGTGCAATGTCTTGCTCAAGCGCGAGGACCTGCAGCCCGTCTTCAGCTTCAAGCTGCGCGGCGCATACAACAAGATGGCCCACCTCGAGCCAAAGGACAGGTGGCGCGGCGTCGTGGCCTGCAGCGCCGGCAACCACGCCCAGGGCGTTGCCTACTCTGCTCGCAAACTCAAAATCCCAGCCACCATCGTGATGCCCTCGGGCACTCCCGACATCAAGCACAAGAACGTCTCGCGTCTGGGTGGCTCCGTCATCCTGCACGGCGCCGATTTCGATGCCGCCAAAACCGAAGCGGCGCGCCTCGAGAAGATGCACGGTCTGGTCTCCATCCCGCCCTTCGATGACCCGTATGTCATCGCAGGGCAGGGTACTGTTGGCATGGAGCTGCTGCGTCAGATAAACCTGCAGGACCTGAAAGCAGTCTTTTGCTGCGTAGGTGGTGGCGGCCTCATCGCTGGTACTGGCGTGTATATCAAGCGCATAGCGCCACACGTCAAAATCATCGGGGTGGAACAATATGATGCCAACGCAATGGTTGAGTCTCTCAAAGCCGGCAAGCGCGTGTTCTTGAAAGATGTGGGGTTGTTTGCAGACGGAGCTGCTGTCAAAACTGTGGGCGAGGAGACCTTCCGCATATGTCAAGAAGTCGTAGATGAGGTGGTTCAGGTCACTACGGATGAGACCTGCGCTGCCATCAAGGATATGTTCGAGGACACACGATCCATCGTTGAGCCCGCTGGAGCACTTGCATTGGCCGGCCTCAAGAAATGGGTGAGCCGCAATCCATCACCGGACCGTGACCGGGGACTCGTCGCAATCGCAAGCGGTGCGAACATGAATTTTGACCGCCTTCGTTTCGTGGCTGAACGCGCCGCCATTGGTGAGAACAAAGAGGCAATCCTCTCTGTCAACATCCCTGAAATGCCTGGAGCTTTCGCCAAGCTTGTCTCCGTGATCCATCCTATGGCCGTGACAGAATTCAGCTACCGCTACTCTGGACCAAGTTCAGCCCAGATCCTCGTCGGTGTCGAACTCAAAGCAGCAACTCGGTCCCGCGACCTTCCCGACCTCATCGAGCGCCTTGGCGCCGAGGGCATGACTGCACAAGATCTATCCCAAGATGAGCTTGTCAAATCACATATTCGTTACCTAGTCGGCGGTCGGAGCAATGCTGCAGACGAGCATCTCTACATGTTTGAATTTCCTGAGCGAGGTGGTGCCCTGTACAAGTTCCTCAATACATTGCAACCTGGTATGAACATCAGTCTCTTTCATTACAGGAACTATGGAGGCGATGTGGCAAAGATCTTGGCAGGTATCCAGTGCAAACGCGAAGAAAATGAGAAGCTTGCAAGCTTTTTGCAGGATATTGGCTACCCGTACAAGGAGGTCACAGATAGCCCGAGCTACAAGATGTTCTTGAGGGATTGAGAAACGCCATTTCTCGGGAACTCCGTCAGCCTGCCGAGTACCTAAATCTTAGCTCGTCTGAGCAGCGCCTTTGGCCAACTATCCAAGAAGTAACCATTGATGACCAGTGATGACTTTTCGATGTCGACGCACGACTAGGTTGTCCAGAATTGGAAAGGTCACAACCATCACACAGATTATCCAAGGGAAAAAGTCCTATAACTTCATAATGGCACGTTGTGGTCTCCGATATTATACCTAGAGAAGATGGCCGAGCCTTTGCTCTTAGGAATGACTAGATGATTGAAATGTCCTCAAGAGCAAGAGTTTTAGCGGGCACTGTGAGAGCTTGTATTGCGCAGGATGCTGGAGCTTGAACGGATTCCAGCATATCACTCTTGTTCCACCAATACATCTTCTCACCGACTCGCGTCGTTTCCTCCCTGAGGACATGTACAACTACCACACTACCTTTCTGATAGGCTCCAGAATTGCGCCCTATGTTCAACAATGCAGTCAACAGACCTTCCCTGAAGTCAGAGAACAAAGATCGAGCATTCTCTCCTTCAAGCGACGTTCAGCACTGGAATGGTCTTCGCCTTCGAATCCGCATCTTCAAGCATAACTGGAAAAGTTGCATACATTTCGGTCCAGCATATAAGCCGTCCTTCCATATCGAGGAAACCTTGTTCACTCATGCTTTCCTCTGTCGCCCACGTTCTTCAGCTTTCCGACAGGTCATACCAAGTGTAAGGAAGGACCCCTCTGCCGAAAAATCACCTGCGTCCTTGACGCCCAAGTGCTGCACGGGGATGGAGTCGCGAATCTCGATTGACATCTAGGTGTGGTTGTCCCAAGCGCCGCCCACGTGGTTCATAGTACCGCATTCGAGACTCGAGCGCTTTCCGATGCAATATCCTTACGACGTACATGTACGCATCATCGCGTAGACCATAGCCGACGAAGCGATTCTGAGATTACCTGTCCCCTGCCAAACCCACCGCGCATGCGAATTATGACGTTTCGTGTATGCGCAGCTTTAGCCTCAATGTACTGCTTATCTCTCCTCACGCGTATCATCGACACGTATCTACTTCCCGACAGCACACTCTACGCAACGTTTCAACAGCACGGCTGCACTCTGCCGAACGAGCAGCTGAAGAAACCAACGCCACAGCAATGTATACAATTTAGGCGAAGAGGATGTTCTAGACCCATGTGGTTTCTGAATATCTGCAAGTCTAGATCCGCGAGGATGATGTGCATCCTCGTATCTGTACTTACGACTAGTGCTACACCTTTGCATACATTATGCGCTGTGGAAAGAGAGAACGTGTAGAGCTGGGGAAAGTCAACATGCAGAGTGGGCAAAGCAGGCAATTGACGGCAAAGTGTAATTTTTATTGTCTGAGAAGGATGGTGCTGATATTACACCAGGATCGGAACAAAAGATGTGTCGACAAGACTGGTCTCTGGGTCCGATGTGACACAACAGGACGGAAGGAAGGAAGGGCGTAGTAGGTAGATTCCAACAGAAGTAAACTTTTTCCTACGTGACCTTGGAATTTATACCTTAGCACAACACGTAGAGAAGAGAGAGATATGGCTCCCAAGAAAACACACACCACCCATCCTGTCGACATTCTCCCATACTAAATCCACCATGATCCTGCTTCACGGAAATACCATTCCCATCCCCATCCCCAACCGCTCGCCACAGACCCCCCATCTAGAGCTAGTACCCATCTCATAGTGCTTTGAAAGCCAGCAAACCTCGTTCCTTACCTACGCAGAGCCCTTTTTCATATGCGTATCCCAGTTTCTACCGTTTATCCGGCCCCTCCCCCCAGCTGCGCGACAAGCCAGCCATGCGCCAGACTTTTTACATTTTTTTTTGTTTTTACATCTCGCCAGCAGCACCCCTTTCCGGATCACATCTAGCGCACGCAACGAGGGTAAATGGAGAAGGGGTCTGCGAGGATTCTATTTTCGTGGTTGATAGTTTTGGGGGGGCGGGGGAGGGGGTTTCTTTGGGCTTGCACGCACAACGATCGATGCGCCCACGCGATGCGGTGGCGGGGAACCGGATTCCACTACCCCCCCTCCGCCCTTCTTTCCCCCCACGGTGGTGGTTAAACGTAGTTGAGCTAGGGTTGTGTGTTTTTGATTGAAGAGGAGGAGAAGAAGGGAGGGTTTGAGCGAGAGGGTCTGGAGGGCCGGAGGGGACAGGGTTCCACGATATTATTGTTAGACTGGGGGGTTTTCTTCTTGGGAATGAGGGCGTTTTGGGGGGGGGGTGCTTAAGAATGGGCGGTGTTCGCTGTTTGCTGCTAGTTGCTGCTGTGTTTGTTCGTGGGAGAAAGGGGATTCTTTGTTTGCTGGTCTGTTTGTTTATTTACATACATGTACCTACCTGTACCTACTTCTATCGATAAAACGACTGAACTGGAACTGCTGGGCTGCAAGATACTGAGACTGGTATTTGATAGGGGATCGGAAACACTGGGTAGGCAACGTATCAACGGTTCTCACGATGAAGATCTCAGCACTCATCGCGCTTGTTGCGGCTTCGCGCGCTGTGGCATCCCCTGCGGTGGTGAGCAAATGTTGATTGTGGTGCTGGAGTTGTGCTAAAATCTCGCGTGTGTAGGTCAGCCTCGAGCGGTCTGTCAAGGCGGTGCGCAATGCCGACGGTACCACAATCACCCTTGCATGTATCGAGTGCCCCTGTAATGGCTTCACGGGAGCCTGCAAATGCGTATGTTGTGCTTGCAAACGGAGTGTTTCAGACATGCTGATCAAATGTAGATCCCACTCGGCTGCTGTTGCACTTAAGGAATGCCGGGCACTATCTCCGAGCAATTGGATTCTGCATTTATGGCGTTCTTCATTATTGTACATGCATAGCGCATATCAGTGTCTGGTCTCGAAAGAAAAACTTATTCGTTTGTTACCGAGAGGAGATGGGAAGATCCGACAAATACGCAACGGAAGTGGAAATTATGCAGCTTCACTTGCTGCGCCCTTCTTCTGCCTGCTTCTCTGCCGCCTCCTTTTGCTCTTCTGGCCGGATCCACTTGCGAAACAGTATTGTCATGATGCCGCCGATCGCAACTTGGAATGCTTGGAAGATGATGGCTGGTATTTGCATCTTCGATTGGTCCACAGGACTAAGATTGATGTACATGACCGATGTGAGCGGAACCACCATAGCAAGTGCTTTTGCCGGGCAGCAGTAGCAACACGCAATGACATCCTTCTTGGGAAGCCAGCACGTAGCTGCTGTAAAGCAGATGCCCGTCCAAATGAAGTATAGTGCGATCGTGATGAAAATTATGAAAATGATATTGGATGGCTTGACAGCAGTAAAGGCTCCGGATGAGAAAGCTTGGTCGAATGTCTGCCACACCATAGTGAGCAGCGAGATGGATGACAACTTCAGCAGTTTCCACTCAAAGAATACCTTCTTGCATTGCTTAGGGAAGAAGTACTGCACGATTTGACCCACGAGCATTGGGACAAAAAGCGAGAGACCGAGCTGCATAAACACTCGGCGGTAAATCTCCCCGTAACCACCACCGTGAACCAAGACTCGGCTGTACCACGAGCCAGTTGAGAGATACATTTGCAGTATAATCGGTGTCAAGAACGGACAGAGGAACTGGCCAATTACCGACTGCACAACCGTCAAAGCAGCATTTCCATGTGCTTGCCTTGTCATGACGACGTTTGATGACATCGTAGTCGGAGCGCTTCCAACGAAGAGAAAACCAATGAGCAGCCATGGGTCCATGAACTTCGGGTTTGTGGCGCAGAGACTGACAATTGCGAAGGTTGCCGCCGAGCAGACAAGATAGCATTGTAGCTGGACGAATAAGTGCAGTTTCCAGCGCATATAGTTCTGCACCAAGATGCGAGTTTCGAGCGTGCAGCCATTGATGAAGAAGATGACTGAGACGGCGAGATACGTGACCAGAGTTCGTTTGATACGCTGATGTGATGCCGGGACCTGGGCTTGGGACGAGACGAGAACAACGCTTGCCATTGCAAGAAGGAACCATTGATCCTTTACGAACCATTTTAGTACCTCCAGCGCTTTCGTGTGGTTGGTGGTCTGCTCTGGAGCAGCATCATTCGTGCATGATGGATCTGACCAGGGGTTTGTTACTGTCTGGATAGACTGTACCGCGATATCTGGCTGTTCAATAGGTGGATTGGTATTGGTAGTCTCGATATTCGTTGCTTTTGCCGCCTCGTCGACCGCGATGATGTCTTCGGCACTATCCTTCGAGGAAGACTCAGACGGTCTGGAGGATTCTTTCATGTTCTGTTCTGTTTCGAATTCCAATCTTTCCGGTCTAGGAGACTACCGCACACGCAATATCTACAGCAGTACCATATTCGATGTTCTTCGCTGAGCAATGAGGAAGTCAAAGTTGCCGGTTATAGAGCGGACGTAACGATGTAGCCGAGCGCCTATCACATCATAGCTTTGACAACAAAGCGGGAGACCAATGACGCTATGGTCGGGAGGCCGATCTTATGACATGTCGCAGATTGGATAGGCTGTTTAACTTGTCGTTAACGTGATGTACTTGAGCGTTCAAGAATGCTCATGTCTTTGGAGTAGAGACCGTGGACGAGGGCGGGAGTGCCTCGCGCTAGCGTCGTTAGCCACCACAGCCACATGCCCTTGTTTTGCCGTACAATGCCACTTGTTCCCACGACTTCAAACCTCTAGCACCGCCACTTTTACTCTACCTCTGCCGACTCCATTACGACTAGTTCTGGCTGCAGCTCCGATAGCTCCCTCATGAGCGAGCCTGTTTCACCCGATGAGCGCCGTACGCTCGTATGGGCACGGGTTTACTTACAACTGCTCCATTACGCTGTGCCTGATTCGCGCTTCAACCTGGATTTTCTTTCCTTTACGCCCGATTTTCGTAATTCTTCCGCTGCCATAGAGCATGTAGCCGATTTGCTATGTTACAAATCGGCAAAAACGGTGCTCGTAACATCCGACAACAGCCTCGAGCAATTACGGTACCGTGCGCTGCGAGACGGGAAAAAACTCTTGGTCGCAACTTACAGACTTAGAAGAGGCTTTGTGTTGTTGGACCCAGCAAGGATCAGCGAAGATAGATATGAACTCGCCGCATGTCTGGACGGCATGGAGAAGTCAGGTCATGGTCAATCAATCACATTAGCAAAACTACGAGACGATGGCCTGAGTGTTGACATGTGTGTCACCGGTGCCCTGGCGATTAGCGAACAAGGTATCGTAATCTGGGAGGGTCATGCGCTGTTTGAGGTGCAATGGGCTTTGTTACACGATATAGGGGTGTTAAGTGCTCAAGCTCCTGTCGTTGCAGTCGCACATATGTGCCAGGTGGTTGCAGAAGCACAGCTTGAGATTGACCCATTCAAACCAGACAAGGCTGGTGAGGTGCAGTGTGACTTCGTTGTCACCCCAGAAAAGGTCCTCGCTGTGGATGACGCACTTAAGCCTATCGGCGGTATTGATTTTGACAAGGTCGATCCTCAAGCACTTAATAATATCCCGCCCCTTCAAGAGCTGAAAGGCATTCGTATGATGGAGCAGATCATGCGAAGTAGTGGATTCGGCACCAATGTCAAGGAAGATCCAAAACCACAACCACCCTCAGCAGAAGAGCAAATGGGTATCGACATTATAGAAAACCTGATGAAGGGTTACAAAACATAAAAGAAAATCATTATCGTTGTTTCTAATGGGCAGACTCGACATGACTGGAAATTCAATTCGAAATTTTTGAAGATCCTGCTCGATGCGGCTTTTTGCGACTTTGACCTGGCGAGGCGATTTGGTGGATGCGAGCAGATACGGTCCGGTACAGTCGTTCAAGGACCTTCTTTCCAGCATGATAATCTTGTTACACGTACTCTCCTTCCGTTGTCGAACAAGATTTCCGGATTCTTCATTGACAGTGTTGGGCCTCCACTCGACCTATGCAGCGAGGCCATGCACAATACTTGTGGATCATTCTCCTGAACGAGGACTCCGGCAGCGTCCAAACCCTTCTCGATCCCTGCGAGCTCGATGCCCACCAATGCATCGCCATGGCCTTCTCCTCCAGCTAAATCGATCACGATTCCCATTGGCACGGTCAGGATGCGGCCGAAGGTTGATGTGACCTGGTCGGTGTCGTCGTAGTAATGCTCAGCGGAGTCGCCTACTAGTCTAAGCTGGACTCTAGCAGACTTCTCATTGATGAGGATTCTTGGCACTGGCGTCGGCACGGCTGAGACGAGAGCGAAAGTCAATGCAACAGCGATAAATTTGCACATGTTGCTTGTGAACACCTTGTAGTTGATAAGTGTCTGCTGTGATCCCGATGTAGTACGAGCTTTGCTCTCAGTGGCTGCGGAGTCTCAAGAGATAAAGTTCCGAAATGCAATGATTGTACTTAGCATGTCGCACGAATCCCACGAGTGCATACTTGTATACCCCGAAGCTGCGCCGCAGTCAAGGCAGAATGTTCAACATGTGGCACAGCACTTCAGCGCACGTACCAGTCCAGGTTTTCAGAAACATCTGAGCCACGAGGTTGCGGTTGAGGTAACCGCTCGGAGGATGTGTTCGGCGGTCGGAGAATTAAGTAAACTGAAGCGAGTATCTTGAAGCCGTCAGGATTCGTGTTGGTGGTTGGATCGGCTGTGCCGCATGTAGGATCCGTACAACACACTCCCACGAGTTTGGCGGCGCTAAATCACGGCAACAATGGCGAACTCGTCGGATGGAAACTCCAAATCATTGTCTTCAGGTTCCGAAAGGTCGGCCAAGAAATTGAGGGGGAGTGTCGGGGTATCTACCTAGTTACCGCATGGAACATACATGGTTATGGTGCATGATATGCACATGTAGTGTTCTTTCCCATGCAGAAGTAACCTACCTAGGTAATTCTGCTTTCAAAACAAGATATTCGAGCAATATACACTCTGGTCCTTCGTTTCCGAGAACGCATACGAGGACAGGCACAGTCAACATAGGCAGTGAGAGCTTGAGAATGCTAGGATTTCATCGTGAAGAGGTCCCAAGGTAGTAAGATGTGCGATGAGGTGTACAAAGCTGCTGCGTTTAAACCTGTCGTGCCCTCATATTCTGTCGACTTGTGCATCGACGGCGCCATAAGCTGCATACCGGTATGACGATCGTCGCTCATGGCCCCATCCTTGATTCCTCAAAGCAAGTACCATCCCACTCCTCCATGATCGATGTCGGGACACTGGAACAGCTTGGTACGATAATTTGAGTTCCCCTCACGAACTACGGTTGCAATGCTGGCGACCGGCTAATGGGAGACGAGTGGCTGCCTGGAAGCGTGACTAAACCATCATGCAGAGCAGACAAGCACCTTCGGTATGCAATAATGTTTCGTGTTCTGGTAACGATACCATGGTTTTCGTATAATCGTCATGCTCTGCATCTGGGTACATGATAGGAACATCGTTTCATTTGAGTAACAAACGCCTCTCTTAGCCTGCGATCCACGTGGTTGGCTCAACTGCCGGATGTATATCGCGAGTCAGTATGTACCGTGCGGTCGAGGAGGCGGGAAATGCTGTGTTAAAAGGTACACTACTGTACAGCCCGCAACTCTGCTAGCGACATGCTTTGTAGGTTTCCATGGTCCAAATAGACCATCTGCTCCGGAAGGAGCTTTATCGTCGTGGCTACATGCGTGCGCTTGTCTTGTTCGGTCCCAAAGTCCATCCTATAGGGGAGCATAGGTCTTTCTTTGGCGGTATCCTCGCAATGCCTAATATTTCCTGGTGGAGCTGTACCAATACGCGTTGAGGTGCATGAAACATGTAGATGAGAGAGGCTAGCGTATGTAAGCCCCTTGTCGGGCCACGAAGTAGCTTCGGAGCACACGTCCGTGTATACAGGAGGCTCAACCCTGCATCATCCCTCAGCCTGCCCGTTGGTAGTTCGCGATGATGCAAGATTTTCCTTGAACACCACTCACTGTAGCTAGCGCGCACGTTACATGCCGACCTTAGCGAAACCTTTTGGAAAAGCTGGTTTCCAGGCCGCGGCTGGTACCCACGATCTCTATGGAAGGCCACGAGTAGTGACACAACTAGGTTCTGCTACTGCAACTACTGTAGGGCGTTAACCCACACAATGGTTGGCGCGGATGTGGGCGCAATGCCATGCACAAGTGAATGTGGTCTGGGTCGACCTTTAGCTCTGGCATCTGCTGATGCGCGCAGACGATCTACATTGTACCTGCTTCCGCTACCAATAAAGTGGCCAATTTAACGGGGAGCAATCACCACTGCCGTTATCTCAACACTCCTGCACCCGGTGAACGGCTCAAGCTTCAGTCCTTGGTGCCCCGCGCTGAGGAGACCTGGCTCATTCCAGACGGCACTGCACTAGTCTCGCGGTCAAGCAGCCTCTACGAGCCGTGGTGTCTCCCTGAAACGGACCAGGCCCTGCATCTGGATGTTGAGAATCGCTTACGGACCCACCTCACGTGGCAAGGGCGCATTATGTGTGGCATTCTATAGCTCCACCTCCATGGGGAGTTGCCTTATGTAAAGGGAGACTGCCGGGCTCCGAGCAGATGTCATGAACTGTCTTGGGGCTCCTCTCCGTCCAGTAAGCAGTGCTTGCTCGAGGTCAGCAACATGGCAATACCAAATCGAGGTCCCGAGCTGTTAGGCGTCAACATTGCCTTTCTGTCCACAGCAGTCCTGGCATGTCTGCTCAGATGCTTCGTCCGTGTGAGGATGGTGAGGGCATTCGGACTGGATGACTGGCTCATGGTTACAGCGACTGTAAGTGTAAAGATCCACTCAAAATGGGCATCAAATTGATATTGCATAGATCTTCTTCACTGCCTACGCCATCTCGTCTAGCATTGGCGTTCATTATGGGACTGGTCACCATCATCGTGATCTTCCTATCGAGAACATTGAAAAAGCCAAGCACTGCTGGTGGTTCTGCTATCTCTTTTATGCGGTCTCAATGATCTGCTCAAAGCTCTCCATTGGGTACCTTCTCTTGCGCATCAGCATCCGGAAGCTTCACACTTACATCATCTATTGCGCGATGCTCATATCTGTTGTCGCTGGCGGCACCTTCTTCTTTGTTTGCATCTTCCAATGCTATCCTGTGTCATATATGTGGCAAAGACGACTACAGAATGGCAAGTGTATCGACACCAATGTTATCTCTGGGCTGTCCTACACGTACAGTGTCTGCAGCATAATCTCAGACTTCACATTCGCAATTATCCCTGCATTCCTGGTCTGGCATCTGCAGCTGAAGAGAAGGGCGAAGATTGCACTCATACCACTTATTACCATGGGTTGCATCGCCAGCGCCGCCGTCATAGCCCGTATACCCTTCCTCAAATACTTCAACTCCCCAGATTTCCTCTGTAAGAATGTTTGTCATTATGACGTTTCCAAGTACTGACTCTTGAAGGGGCTACAACGGACATTGCGATTTGGTCTACAATCGAGCAAGGACTCGCCATCACAGCAGGCAGCTTGGCAACCCTTCGCCCTCTCTTTTTCATGGCCATGCACAAGCTAGGCCTGACTACCCGTGCCTCTGGGAACCGACCATCTAATTACGGGATGTCAGCTCCATTACCGGGCAAAGCGACATCTAGTAGTGGCCACCTGAAGAACGACAAGCTCCGTCCCGACGTCTACAAACTTTCCACCACCGTACAAACACAAAATTCTGACGAGGAACGTGGCGAACGCCCTAAATCACCAAGCTGGTACGGCGGGGGCTTCCCACCAGCGGTCCCGCCCAAAGACTATAAGAAACTTTCTAAAAGCCGGAAGAATAATGATAATGAGAGCGAGAAGAGTTTGAGGATCAAGAGTTCGAGGAGCAGCACTGAAGATAACATGCACATAATGGTGTCGAAATCTTTTTTCATCACGGACGAGGAGCGCGAAAGAGCATCTGTTGCATCGAGGACTGGACCATACCCATAAGTTACTAATTACTATCTTGTTGTACATTGCAATATACCCAACCTAAATTTCTATCTACTAGATTATGTCAATATGCCTGCGTGTCCTTGGGTGTAAATTGCTTGTATTGCCAAGGGAACATGACATCTTGGAGTCGCTCTTGTTGCCACACTTGACGACACGCAGAATGAATACGGGTAGTCAATACACTGTACCTCGTCAGCGACAGTGCCAACACAGCATTGCTTAATGAACGAGATAAATACGATAGTAATAGGCATACCGCTTGTTATCCCAAATTCAAGCAGCGAAAAGAACCCCAGCAAAAAATAGACTGAATTACAGAGGGGCCGCGCCCCAAAGATCTGGAAACAGGGAAAAAACAACACAGCAAAAGTGCCGACGTACCGTGGTGCTAGAAATTAGAATCCCGCCACCATGGCTCCTTTCACGCCTTGCAAATGCCGTACATATGTATGTATGTAGATACCTGCAGCGCCCATCCCGCCCGACGAACCGCAGCAAAAAACAACAACATCCCCCATATCTTCCGGTATGAAGTTCAGAGACCAGACTGGTTCTGCTTGACATGTGTACTGCACCCACATACCTGCCTGCTTACCTCCACCTCCACCTCCACCCATCCCTCCCTCCACTATCCCGACCCAAACTCCCAGAAAAATACACACACACACATCCACGCCAACCGCCCACACCCAACACGCCCCTCCGATCCCCCCCCCCCCCTCGCCATGCACCGCCGACCCCACCTAGCGTACCAGAAAAACCTACCCTCCCACCGGAGCACATCCCGCGCGCTGCATCTCGCTCTGCATCGCGGCGCGGGCGATCCGCGCCGCGCTAATCCGCAGCTCGCAGCCTGGGAAGCCGGGTCCGCACCGAGAGGAGATCGGGCCTAGTGTCTGGCGCGGTGCTACAATGGCGCGGGAACTGGACTTTTCTGGTGGCGATATGTCACTGTGGGTAGGTAGTGTAGGGGGGGCTGGGGAACGGTACCAGACGGGGAAAGGGATGGAGGGAGGGTGGCGGACCGCTGGTGTGGCGGGGATGGGGTGGTGAAGTTTGTGCGGGAGGTATGTCTGTGGCCCGTGGGGGACTTACCTGGTGCTGGGACGAGGGCGTGTCCGGCGTGTTGGGAATACATGTAGGGGGTTAGAGCATTATGTCGATCTGAGAATACTTTGGTTCGCGCTGGGTATGCCGTGATGCGATGCGTGTTGAGGCTTCGCGCGGGGAAGGGGAATATGCGACGGCAAGTAATAATAGTATTAGTAGTATTATTATTGTGATTATCTGGACATTTAAGGGGGGGCGGGGATGTGCATGATTCGTAAGTGCGATGGCATCGACGGTCTGTTGCGTTAGGGAAACGGAGATGACAGACGAAGAAGTGGATCATGGGATATGCCGAGGGCTGTGTGTTCACGCGAGCGACTCTTGAAAACGTCAAATTGTGGTGGGCATGAGTCGCCAAAGTGTGCAACTAGTTAGCTGCGTGAATGTGCGATTATCGATGTGGATGCAAGAAACATGTGTAAGGCGAAAGTATTACTTTTTGGGCAAACTATATACAGTTCGAATTGGTTCTAGACATCAGAAAAGGACCCGAAGCTCAGGTACAGCACGAGCAGTCGTTGCAGCTAGAGTCCCGAATGGTCGGGGGCGTGGCGCATGTTTTCTGTGGCGTATAGGGCCTGGTCGATGTCGCAGGAGGGCTGATATTAAGGGTGGTTATTTTCACTAGGACTGGAATCGCGGACCCAGTGCTGAGGCTGAAATTTCGGTGGCCAAGTACTATGATGACATTATCAGCCTGAAGACTACACGTGTGGACACTATGACTATGGGGAAGACTTACCACGCAGGAGACTCGCGATTTCGCCAGAGTGCGATGTTATCGAAATGTATGTGCTGTCATCGCTCGTGAAGATGTCATCGAGCACGGTCTTGGAACGTAGGTCTTGGTTGGCGCTGGGCTCAGCGAACAGCTCTGTCCAGTATGGGTCTTCCTCCGCAAATCCCTTTTCAAACTTGAATTCGGGAAAGTGCTTCTTGATGACAGACTTGTTGCTGCGGCGGTCGCAGGTGTGCGCGCTTATGCCTTCTCGAAGAAACTCCTTGATGAGTGGCCTGAAAGGGCTTTCGCGCGGCAGGTCGATGCCGGAGAATGTAAGCCTCGCAGTATCGACGCAGCGCCACAAAGGGCTAGAGTAGTAGGTCTCGGGAGGCGTAATCCTTTGATCCTTGATAAGACTCTTCCAGAAGTTCTTCACGCGTTGCGCTTGCTGGACGCCAACGTCCGTGAGCTTTGCATCAGCCCAAGTGACGGTGGCATTTCCGTCGCGTTCAGACCAGTAGCAGTTCCATGCAGGAGTGCCGAAGTACGATTCGGCGGCGTTGTGGTAACCTTCGCCGTGGCGGCCCATGAACAGGAGGGTGTAGCGCTCATTGCGTTTGGCGTCCTTGTTCAAAGTGGAGATGTAGTGCGCGAGGCGCTGCCACTGAGTTGACTGCTTCTTATCCGGACGGGTAGAGTCACTGGGATAAGTGCGATTGATTAAGCCGAAGTTGGAGGCTGTAAAATTGAAGCCAGAAGCAACGGTTGCATTGTCGTCCTGCTGGAAGATTCCTGTGACTACTGAGTAGCTGATTGACTTGGAATGTGAATAGGCATTAGTCACAGAAGCAACGGCAAGTAGGCCGCAAAGAAGCGACGGCGCGACCATGTTGCAGTTGAGACGGTGTTGGAGGCAAGGTGTGTAGAGCGGGCGAAGGCCCAAGTTTGCGGGCTTCTTATGAGCTTGATAGGCTTTGATATTGCCATGCTGTCTGGATACCCGTTGCGTTCAGGTATGGTGGGCGTAATGCTGGTAGCCAATAGGTATAACACGTGAGCCGGGACAGTTGCTCGTATAGGACTGGTGTTGTGCAACGGTCCCCAATCACAAGGGCCAATGCCAGCACGCATCACGAGGATGGCCTCGCTGCTCCATAAGGGCGTCGATGGCAAGGCAGGAATAGGAAGCTGGTCTGGCATGGACTGTGAAGTGGTACATGGTTGGGAACTGGGAATGTCCCCAAGAAAAACTAGCGTTTCTAGTCACGTGCTTGTCGAGGTGTCCGAAACGGAAAGGAGGTCCGGTGCCTGCCAAGCCCTGTCGCTCGGCTACACCTGCCCTCGACAGGCGACTGTTAGCTCCACAAAAAAGTAGAGCTCTCGTCGAGCTCTCGTCGAGCCACGCGACTCGTCCACGCCCACCCACACCCCATCGCCGTCCCCGCAAACATGTTCGAGAATGTCTGCGCGATCCCGCTGGACCACGATCTGTTCGCGCAGGCCCTCCATCCCACCGAGCCTATTGTCGCCGTCGGCCTAGCTTCGGGCCATGTGCAGACCTTCAGACTGCCGCCCGGCATGAGCGACGACAGCGACAACGACGCGACATTGGCCTCGGAGAACGGCTTTGGCCACATCGAGACAGCCTGGAAGACACGGCGACACAAGGGCAGCTGCCGCACGCTTGGCTACAGCATAGACGGCGCCTTCTTGTTCTCGGCAGGCACAGATGGCATTGTCAAGGTCGCCGACTCTGCGACCGGGCAGGTGACAGCCAAGATCGCAGTCCCTCTCGACCCGTATATCTCTCTCGCTTCACAGTCCCCTGACCTCTTCACTGACATGCGGCAGTGCCAACAATGGCATCGACGCACCCACTCTCGTCCACGCCCTCTCCCCACAATCACTCATTCTTGCAACCGACTCGTCAGCACTGCACATCTACGATATCCGCGACCTCGGCGGCAAGTCTGCCCTCACACCCGAAAACACGCACCATCCCCATGACGATTATGTCTCTTCTCTCACGCCCCTGCCACCTTCCCAAGCAAGCACAAGCGGCTTCAGTAAGCAATGGGTCACCACCGGCGGCAGCACATTGGCGGTTACCGATCTCAGAAGAGGCGTCATGGTTCGAAGTGAGGATCAGGATGAGGAGCTGCTCAGCTCGCTGATTGTGACTGGTCTATCCAAGAAGGGCACCAATGTGGGCGAGAAGGTGGTAGTCGGAGCTGGCGATGGGGTTCTTACTTTGTGGGAGCGAGGTGTGTGGGACGATCAAGATGAGCGCATCACTGTGGATCGCTCTAAGGGAGGCGGAGAGAGTCTAGACGCCCTAGCTTTACTGCCTGATGGTGTTGGACCAGGAGGGAAAATTGTCGCTGTGGGCATGGGCAATGGAGGGCTGCGCTTTGTCAAGCTCGGTCCCAACAAGATCGTAGCCGAGCTCAAACATGACGAGCTCTCTCAAGAAGGTGTTATAGGCCTGGGGTTTGATGTCCACGGCAGGATGATCAGTGGTGGTGGAAAGACTGTCAAGGTCTGGGGCGAGCAAACTTGGCAAGACGTTGATGAGGAAAGCGAGGGAGATACAGCCACCAATGGCAAGCGGGAGCATGAGAGCGAATCTGGTTCTGATAGTGAAGAAGAGGCTGATAGTAGTGAGGACGACGAGCCAAAACAGAAGCGCAAGAAAAGAAAGAGGAACAAAGGCAAGCAGCAGAAGGGACACGGCATACTTCAATTTTCGGGATTGGACTGAGCGCGGTACTGTATCATCTCACTGGCGTTAGCATTATACCAACACGATTTGAATCGAACACCACAGAGTCCAAGGGTTTCCGCCCCCACGCCAAATCCAGCCTAGTTCACGCAGAACTGCATGTTCACACACGACGACCTCATTGCAGCCGCTGCACGTGGTGTTAGCATACATCGACCAACCCTGTCATGTCCAGGCAGAAGTCATATCAACACATTGAGCACGGCTCGACATGTGCGCATACTTTGGATCCACGAGGTTCAGCACCACAATAGCCCTCCCATGCCTTGTACTGATTGTGTTGTGCAGATGACTGTACTTGCTTCTACTCCGCCCTCTCGAAGACTTCGATCTTCTCGGTTGCCACAGTCAACAACCCCAGCGACATACTCGGTCAAGTCACTGATGAGTTCCAAGTTGATATTCAGCAATTTCTAGAGACGAAGCGCAATAACGTCTCGAGTAGAGTCTCACCAACTCCCGGGCTCTCTAATCTTTACACTACCCTCCAAGAAGGTGAAGTTCGTGTCATTGAAATCTATCCCGCGGAACGCGAACAGCCATTACAGGGTCAGCTCCACACCGTCAGCGTCGACTTTACTTATCAAGGCAAATGGGATGAGAAGAGCCATACAACTTACACGAGACACACTAACCACGCAATCTCCATGAAGGAAGGCAAGCCATTCTGGTACACTGCGCTCTCGTATACATGGGGCAAGCCAGACTTCAATCGGACGATCTCCCTCAAGCATAACACGATCAACATAACTAGTAGCCTCGCAGCTGCACTACACCATCTCAGATTGACCGATCAAAGCGTGTTTCTATGGATCGATCAGATTTGCATCAACCAATCAGATTCTGCAGAAAAGGCTCGACAGATACCGCTGATGTCAGAAATTTATGCTCATTCCACCAATACTATCATATGGTTAGGTGAGGAGGACGACTCCGATGCGTCACTTGCTTTTGATGTAATGGAAACGGTATATGCCAGATTGCAAGGGACCGATGCAAAGGTGACACCGGACGACTTTTCCAGACTCGATTTCCCCAATGCTTTGGACAAAGCTTGGTATGCAGTTCGGCAACTTCTACGACGCCCCTGGTTCACTCGCTTATGGACCATCCAAGAGGCACATCTATCTAAGCGATTGTTTCTAAAATGTGGAAACATGGAGGCTGCATGGGACGATTTCGCGGTGTGGTGTTACACTTTAGACGATTCTGGAATCCTGCAATGGCTCTTAGCTAACCAAGATCTCGACCGCAAGTACTTCGGAGGCAACCCTGAAGACCTTGTACTACCCCAAGGTGCCGCGGTAGTGGACTCTATACAAGCAGGTCGCCTCCAAGGGATGACTCTTGTGCAGAAGGCCTATCTCCTCGAGAGTCTAGTCTCTACTCGATATGCACAGGCAACTGATGCGAAGGACAAGATTTATGGCGTCCTTGGAATGGCAGAGGCGAATGTTATACCAGATTACTCCGCGACGACAACAGTCAGGAAAGTCTACCATGATGCTTGCTTGACGCAACTGCCGCACCTGGCACGAGAGCTGTTGAGTTGCGTGGATCATGATGTGCCACTTCGACCTTCCTGGGTCCCAGACTGGAGCACTCCTCGCGTGACAACAGAGCTTGGGTATTGGACCAAGGCATTGACTCTGTATCGTGCAGGCGGCCAGTACAATACCCTAGGTGGTAGCGCCGCCCCGCGCGTCTCACTGAGCAACGATAAGAGCGAGCTTAGCATATATGGAAAAATGTTTGATACGATAGCCCAGCTAGGTCGAGTATGTCAGGACCCGGTGGTCGATATTTATGATCCACAAGCTAGTAATCGGGATCTCGCATCGTGCCTGGACATGATCCATGACGTCCCCACGAGCCTGCTGCACGCTGCCCATGGAATGAATGTCTACGATGCATTCCTTTACACGTTACTCGCTGGACGAGATGGCTCCGGTGTCTTGCCGCCGTCACAGGATCATAGCGAGGTTTTCAGTCTGATCATCGATTCGATCAGTGGGCACCTGAAGACGCTACCGGGTCAGACGTACAGCCCTCGGAGACAGAAGGGCTATTTCACACTGGACAGTCTGCGAACCAGGAGGCCAGCTAAGACTTTAGAAGATTTAGCTGCGGCGCTGCGGGCCGCGCTCAAAATGCGACGCTTTGCCATCACATTGAAAGGCCACTTCGCACTAGTACCGCGCGGCGCGCAAAAAGGCGATGCTGTTGTCGTCCTGGAAGATACATGTGTGCCTTTCGTCCTGAGAAGGGTGTGCGACAATGCTGCAAGAAGGCGCTTCGAGCTATTGGGCGAGTCATATGTACACGGAATCATGAAAGGTGAAGTGATGTCACAACACGATATTGAATTAGAAGAAATAACACTCGTGTGATTGAGGAACACCCCGTTCGAACACAACCTATCAAATCATTCACTCGCTCTTTTCCTCCTATTGGCATCAAGCAGTATTCGAGCCTGTGCCTGTGCCTGTGCCTATGCCCGGCTTGACTCCGTAAGAATCTTCCAAGTCTGGGCATCTCTTAACTAGCGCAAGCTTCTCTACCAGGTCACAAGCAAGCCAATTCATATGGGGAGGCAGCGGCTCCATGATGTTTTCGTGGCCGAGCGCCCTGCAATCTATGTCAGACTAAGCCATTGGCTGAAACCAAGCTCGCTTAAGAAGCAGCAGAACATTCGACACGTCTTCTATATTGCTTAATCTAGCATGTTTGACACACTGATCGTGCGGCTCAGCATCTTCCGGCTCGAAACAAGCAAATCCGGCCAGCAACAAGGCTGCGTAGCCGGTGGCACAACGCGCGGTTGGTGGGCACCAAGTCAAATGCTCCGCAATTCTGGGGTACATGCATGAAACTAAAGCCATCTTGGGCTTTCTACATGGAGGATCATGAACCATTTGATATATCGGCAACCTTGGGTCTGGGTTCAAGGATCGAAAAGAACGTAGAGCTACTTGTATATAAGATATATCGGCCGCCACCACTGGTCTTCGTTCTCACAGCCAACATCCACATCAACAACATGAAGTTCTCGTCTTCCCTCGCTCTGGCCGCTGCGGCTTCTTCAGCATCTGCACACACCATCTTCACCTCGTTGAACGGCGGCAAAGTCGGTGATGGTGTCCGTGTACCTTCTTACGATGGTGTACGTTCACGAGCCGAGATGCTATCTATTTCATTGGTATCTAACAAGAATTCAAGCCCATCACGGATGTAACATCCAACGACATTGTTTGCAATGGCGGGCCCAACCCAACCACAGCAACAAACACCGTCATCACCGTCCAAGCCGGCTCCCAAGCCACCCTCACATGGCGCCACACCTTGACCTCCTCAGGCAGCGATGTCATCGACGCCAGCCACAAGGGCCCCGTCATGGCCTACATGAAGAAAGTCTCCGACGCAAAGACCGACAAGGGCATCGGCGCTGGTACGTTCCTCCCCCACCTTAACCCCCTTTTCCCCTTCCTCCAATCCACCTACTAACCCCGATTTCCCCTCCCCCATAGGCTGGTTTAAAATCGCACAAGACGACTTCGACGGCACAAAATGGGGCGTGGACCGCCTCATCGCCAACCAGGGCGTGCAAACCATCACAATCCCAAAGTGCATCGCACCGGGCCAGTACCTGCTGCGCGGCGAGCTCATCGCGCTGCACGCCGCCAACTCGCCGAACGGCGCGCAGTTCTACATGGAGTGTGCGCAGATCAACGTTGTAGGGGGCAGTGCGGACAAGACGCCTGCGAGCGTGTCGCTGCCGGGCGCGTACAAGGCGACGGATGCTGGTATTCTGTTCAATTTGTACGCTGGCGCCAAGACGTACACGGCGCCGGGGCCTGCCGTGTTCAAGTGCTAGGATGACGCCGGTGGTTGAGGACAGGACAGGACAGGACAGGACGGGAGGGAACGGGGTTCTTGTATATAGCTTTCAGTTGCATGGAGCGCGGGAAATAGAAGGGATAATGATGAAGACACGGCAGTAACTACCTACATTACAAGGCACAGCCCTTCGCTCGCAGCGTCCCGCTCAACACCAGCTTGTGCGATCTCGTCCCTGTCCGTCAAGTCGTCCGCACAGAGGAGTGGTGCTGTGTTTACCTTTTTCTGCACGCAACCCGTGCCCGCCACAGCGCCCAACCTACTCCTACCCTTCACATGTCTTCTCGCATCCGCTGCGCCTACTCTCCGTTTCTTCCTCCTGCGGACCACACGTCCTTCATCCGCGTCGCTCCCCTCGCTGCCAATACCCTCCTCTCTATACGTTCCTTCCATACCCGTCCTCTTCCCCGCCCCCGTCCTCGTCCTCTTCCTCTTCCCTCCCCCACAACCCCCCAGAAACTCAAGACTCTCCGCACTGCTCACACTGCGCTTCCTCGGATCCCACGCAGCGTTCGGATGCCGCGGCGGATACCGCCTGACGCGCGGGAGAAACGGGCTTGGGATGTGCGAGGATGGCGTGGACGGGGGCACGAACAAGTGCGTAGAAACTCGGCGTTTGCGCGAGGCAGTACGGCGAGGCAAGGCACTGGGTATCGAGGCGGTGGACGCATCGACGCCGTGGTTGTGTGCGGATGAGGCAGACGGGTTGTTGTGCTTTGCGGAAGATTGCAGCGCGTGGTGCAAGTGCTGTTCCGTGGTCCAGAACCGGCGGCGGGTGGAGGGGATCAGGGGACTGCTATGAGAAAGCATGTGGGTTGCCTGTGCCTTTGGTAGCGTTAGTGCAGTCGTTGGCATGGGGTGGGCGGTGATACGTACTCGGGCGTCTAGTGAGTCCCATTGCATGCTGCAGAACGGGCAGTGTTGGGTTGTTGTGTTGGTGGTCCTACCGTCTAGATGGGTGGACTCCCATTGACCTCTCTCGAGCTCAGTGGGTTTGTTTGATGCCATAGACGCTGCAGGGCTGGATGGGTCGATTTGCTCCAGCCACGTGAACAGATGATCATCCGCCCTCCCTACCGCACTTGATCGTCGGTGGAGGGCATCGATCTCATCTTCGTACTCCACTGCGTGCTCGAGCTGAATCTGGATATCATCTTCCGTCTGTGCGAGGGGCAAAATTGCTTCGACTTCTACCAGATCCCAAAACGCATCGTCGTCTCTTGTCCAGGACTCATCTCCCATGAGTGGACTGAATGGAGGAGTATCGTCTATCTCAAGTTTTTCAATGCCTGCTATCTTGGTCGCAAGATCTGTGCCAACTCCTGCTTCGACCGGTGGTGCGCTCGGGAATCTGCCAGTCGGATATCGATTTGGCAAAGCACGCGAAAAGACCTTCCACGCATACTGTTTCCTGTTGTCCAACCACCGAGATCTGTACCGCGATAGTGTCGCTTGAAGTCCATCATAAAAAAGCTCACGCTCAATGCCCGCTACTATAGATGTCGAATCCAGGTCTTGACCAAGATTCGCCCTCCTGACTCGGCACCATTGCTTGCATGTCGGCTTCCAAGCTTTGAGCGATGGCCCCGTAGCTACACATGGCATGCCGGTCTCAGCATCCATGTAGTGCGCGATTCCAGCCACGGAAAGTCTCTTCTGTGCTCGAATAGCATGAGCCGCCCAAGCCGCGTTCCGTACTGTAGGATCACTCCATTCGCCCTCCCGAGCCCAGAAATAGTAATGCGGCACATCACACGACGGAAACCGGATGAAAAACAGTGTTTCCAAACAGCGGTCCTGCTCCGCGGCTTCCTCGTTGCAAAACTCGCCGTAGTCTAGGTACGCGGGGATGTAACACACATGCGACGGACGATACCTGCTGGCCTCGTATACTTCAACAACCTGGCGTCCTCGATTGCGATGACGCTGTATGTGGCGTTTCTTGCGAGCGACGGCATCGCTGTCGCCGCGTCCTGCCATTCTCAGATTGCGGTTTTCCACGTCCCATTTCCTGTATACTTGGGCGAGATCTTTGTCTTCGTCGCGAGATGGCAAGTTGAAGTACATCCGCCCGTTCCAGCCTTGGATCAAGGTGCGTGTTGCCCAGTCTGACGCCTTTTCAATTTGAGCATTGCGCAATACACCTTCTAAAATGCCATTTCGTGCTGCGGTTCGAGTATGAGGGGAGAGTAGGGGAACATGGTCCGGCTCAACGCCTGGAGGATATGTCTGCCCTGGTAGAGCAAGTTTTTGATTACTTTCTGTTGTAGTCACCTTAAGCGGCGCATAGCGGAACTGCACGGGGAGCAACTCATGATTTGGACTTGGTGGCGGTGTGGCGTCCGTGCTCATTGACTCCGTGGTCAGAGCCTCCAGTATCAAGGAGTCTAGTGTTGGTGACTCCAAGACAAGTGGCTGTTGCAAAGGTGGGCGTGTATATGACCATTCGTAAAGACGAAGCTTATGGTCGGGACGGATCGTATTGTCATCAGATCCGTTGGTGCCCTCTGTAGATGTGCTGTCGCCTGAGTCGTCACTCAATACTTCACCGATCTGCTCGCCCTCGTACTCATGGAGTGCATTGAGTCGATCTCTGTGCTCAGCCTCAATGCGCTCCTCTTCGCTTTCCGTGTTACCAGAATCGTCGCTAACATTCTCCTCGCGACACCTTCTCCTCATTTCTCTCTCAACATTTCGCTTGTGTCTGGCTTTAGCTCTTGCTTGCTTCTTGTCATTTTCTCTTTTCTGAAGATCAAGCTGCTCCTTCTCCTGCCTCTCGCGCTCGATCTTGGCAGCTTGGTGCGCTCGTTTAGTGTTATCATCGTGATTCTTCAGCGCGTGTGCCATCTCTTTCTTTTTCATGTCCTTGACGTAAATGCTGCGATCCCTGCATGCATTCACCAACTCTTTGTAGTTGAACGTATCGTAGATGGAACCAGTCGCATCCTCATCACGAACTCGATGGGTGCCACCACGCTTGTGAGCGACGGCCTGAGGAGCCATGCTGGGTTGCTTGTTTTCCAGCTCTTCCTCATACAAGTCCGGATTGTTCTTTCGTGCTTTTCCTTTCGGCATTTTGTTTGCGGATCCAAGGAGTAAAGTAGAGATTTGTCGTAATTGTCTTACACAAGAGATTGCCTGCGAGACATGCACCAGACTTTAGCTTACTAGAACGAGATATGATATGGCGCATTCTCAGATTGGGTTTTTCGGGGTGTTATTTTTTGGCTAGATTCTAATCCTTTGTCTGTGAGCATATGAAAGACAGATGCCAGAATTCGGGTTGAACAACTGCCTGAAGTCTTTGTCTCACTACAGTTGAGCATTGTACGGACATTGTCAAGTTTCGATTCGATGATTGCATAATGTACTATGACGGGATTTGCAATTGGGCACAACTCATTGGTCTATAAGGGTATCTCTCTATGTCATGTCAACAAAAGTTTCGAATTTCGTCGGTTCTACTTACAATTCCGATTTTTCAGCATCCGTTCTCTTTTGCTTTGGGTTGAAGTCAAAGGAGCCCTCCAGTTCCATCCATTCTGCAGTAAAAGCCATGACTACCTTTGTCCAATCCTCCACTGTGTCCATATCAAGATGCTCGCCATCATCTGCCATCTCGTGCCAAACACGAGGAAACGGGGTCGGAATGATGTGAAGAATTTCTACACCACGAGCCATGAATGGGACATGATCGTCTTGTACAAATCCGCCCATGAACGCATCGTCATGTTTGTTACCCTCGTACAGAAACTTTGGCTCGGCACGTGGCTTCTTGTTTGCACGCTTCGCCATTTTTGATGCGTGATTTGGAGATGACTTCATTAGTCCTAGCTTCCGCAGACGATCCTCGGCATTAGCCATATGTTTGTATGCCCAGTGGGTGGTCTTGAAGTAGGAGGGTACCATGGGCCCCTTGGAGCCTAAGAGATCGAGGAGGACAAAGAGCTCGATTGAATCAAGAGGCGTGCGGTAAATAGATGCGGCAGCATGGTAGGTCGACTCCCAGTCTTCAGCGAGCGCACTTTGGGACTGTGTTAGCCGGCTTTCCTCATGGCTACGTTTTAGACCTACCGAGCACCATAGAGACTGTCCGTGTCGGTCCACGTCTTGAAGGCTTCCTCGCCATCTAGCAAGAGTATCTGCACACCCTTGTGCTCCACGTCAAAGTCGTGGCCTGCATTTGCGGACCATTTCTTCGTCAAAGCCGCATCAATGCTACGTGCAACATGCAGGATCATAGCACACGGCGCCGCGCTGTCGGTAGCTCCGATAAATCCCTCCGGGGTGTATTTGCTGTCATAGTGTGCGACCAGAGCCAATCTGGAGACGTCGCCCTGCAGACTACCCGGCGGGTCTCGTGTCGCAATGACGTTGACGAACGGCACTTGTTTGTCTCCGCTCACTGGAGTAACTGACGTGGAGTTTTGGAGTTCGACTCTCCACTCCGGCAGTTCCGTCGTGAAGAAGTCGAGGAAATGCTGTCGCACCGCAACATTGCCGTCCGTTCCAGACACACGCGGCACCAGAATGGGAGCCAGCAGCGAGCCCTTCTTTATGTCAAAGTCATCTCCAGGCCCCGGCAGGTTTCTGAGCGTATCGTCGCTGAGATCGTGGTATGCGGACCCGAGGGCGAGGAATACTGAACAAAGCGAAAGCAGTGCGACTGGAAATCGCATCTTTTACAGAATCCGCCAGAATGATTCGCGAGGTTTCAGTCATAAAATATGTATGCACAGCCAGTGAGCGATCATGCTGGCGCCAGGCTTCGTAGGAGCTGGTGTGGAATGAATCGTGGTCACATCGCGTTGTACATCAATCTGCCGCGCTTGGCCCCGGAGGAGGTGCCCAGGTCTTCCGCCAGGGACACACCAACAATGGGACCACACGTGACTACACCGCTTGCGCAAAGCCCAGCCCAAGAGCGGTATAACAGTGATCAAACTCGATCTCTGCTGTGGCTGCAAGGATGAAAGAACGCAACAGGAAGATGTTGCACTGCGGTGTTGTACAACTGCTAGCATCCATGCTCGATTGACCTCGACGCTTCATATGGTAATCGAGAATCGGTCTGCATGTTCTGCAATGGAGCTTCGAGCGCTAGAAACTATAACATTGAACCTGACTGTGATAATGACCATATGAGTTATTGCGTGATGGTTTTTTGGATTGCATTACCATGTCGAGAATGTCCAGCGCCAAGCCTGGCTACCACGGCGGCAAGTTTAGCCGATGGGCGAGCATCAGACTTCCTGCAGTTGCAATCAATTCCCTCTCCAACAACCATCATGCAGCCGCGGCTCTACTCATTTGCAGCCGCCTTCAAGGTTACAGGTACATCAAGGGCCACACATCGGCCGATGGCCGGCATAAGGTTATTGCCATTCGTGTGCCGTAACTGCCAAAAGA
Source organism: Coniothyrium glycines (assembly GCA_025742365.1). Taxonomy (NCBI): domain Eukaryota; kingdom Fungi; phylum Ascomycota; class Dothideomycetes; order Pleosporales; family Coniothyriaceae; genus Coniothyrium; species Coniothyrium glycines. The sequence continues at coordinate 442,639 of JAMXIJ010000009.1, read as the reverse complement.
ATTTTTCGACTTCAGGCATCTTTAGACAGGCAGCCAAAGCTGTAGGTAAGACAGTCGAAAAAGAACAACGTGAGTCGTTTGCATCCAATGGCTTTCTGATATTGTTAACGAGAAACTAGAATACAAATCAAGATTGTTGATTTACGATGCGGGTGATGCCCGTACGACTTGGATCTCCTTCTGGAAGGCTATGGCATTGCTGCAATTCGGCACAACACTCGTATTCGGAGTGCCACCATTATGGAATAACACGAATCAACCTGATCCTAACGTACGGAAGTTTCAGGCCATATTAGGTATGCATTTCTTTCTTCCAAGGTTACCAAGTACTTGATGATCCATGTATGCTTTGACTATGTCTATATTGAGAGGATCCTGGGAACGCTTGCTCTCCAGAAAATGTGACATGCAGCAAGTGATCACTACACAAAATGAGAAACTGACACATGGCAGTGGGTGTACTTGGAACGATTCCCACATTGACCCTGGCCTATATGACCGCTCCTTTCGTCCACCAAATATTCCTTCAGATTCCAGAATATGCGAGAGGTAGTCGAGTGAATTTAATGCACTTTGCTCGCAGTCTACAAAACAGCCCTAGGAAGACTGCAAACACAAAGATTGAGTTTGTTACCCTTCGCATCTTTCCTTTCCGGAAAACTACTGCCGCATTCATCCATGAGCTACGAGCTCTCCCACCGATGAGGATGCGGTTGGCAAATATCGAGCTACCTAAAACTGAAGAATGGGCTGAAAGACAGCGTTCCAAAGGCATCTTCAAGAGGATGTTCGAGGTACTAAAAGAGCCACGTTTCAAATTCTACGTCAAAGAGGGGCGAGCATACACCATGAAGACAGGTGTACCAGGTGTTTGGGAAGAAGTAGCAAAGAGGATACAAGAGCAGACGGTAACAGGCGACAAAGAGGCGGAGAAATTCAAGACTACTACAAGTACACGACCCGCCATGCTCCCTAAACCGACCAGGATCGAGGCGACTAGGCAAACGGTCAGACGGCAGACATCAAGGACAACTCGGTAGAGTATTTGCGACATTGTGCAAACATTGGAAGCATGCCAATTATGTATAATATAGTGAATTCTGTGAACGTCATCCGATTGAAGGTCTCTTAAGGCTATGCTATGCTAGCATTTACGTTAGTTCACTATCAAGACTATGGCTCGGCATTCTTGGCGGTATAATTGCAACAACCTTTCCTACAACACGGGCTTCCCTTCTTCGTGCTTCTTCTCCATGAAGGGCTTCTCCTTCTCCAGCTCATCGACATGCTCACCGCTATCGTGGTAGACACCGACACGAGCCAAGAGATCAGTAAGACCAACCTCTGCGTCAACCTCCCTCCAACGTTCCTTTTCGCGCTCAGCAGTTCCCACAGAGCCGAACAGCACGTCCATCTCCTCCAGGCTAACGCTTTTGGTTTCAGGAAACACGAAGAAAATAAAGGCAGCGCCCATCGTGGTTAGAACACCAAAGAAGATATAAGTGCCGTACTTGAGGTGCTTGATCATGTCCGGAGTGACTTGTCCAACGATGAAGTTGTTCATCCTATGAATATCTTAGCTCATTTCCGAGACGGAGTGTCTTCGTGCGGACTTACCAGTTAGAGGAGGCGCCAAGCGCAATGCCATATGGACGGTTCGACAACGGCCAGATTTCCGCAACCACGATCCATGCGCAGGGGCCCCATGAGTATCCGAAATGGACGACAAAGAGCCACACCATGACTACTGCGGCCCATCCCGCGCCACGATGCGCGGGCCAGCTGTCCTCGAAGCTTGCGACGATGCCTGCAATGATGAAGTGGCAGAGTGCCATGCCGATGGCGCCAACGATGAGCACAGGTTTCCTGCCCCACTTGTCGACGTAGAGAACGGCCGGGACTGGAACTTGTCAGTGGCTTGCGGTAGAACATGAAGATGGTGGGAAGTTACTGGTTGCGAGGAACATGACGATACCGACCACGCCAGTGGCTAGCAGGCTGATCGAGTTGGAAGACAATCCCAACTGCTGGAAGATCGTGGGCGCGTAGTAGAGAATAGCATTGTTGGAAAAAGGGCTCTTTCACACCTCACTGTCTTACACCCCTGTCTTACATCCCTGTCTTACACCTGTCTTAGACTCTTATTTTGTCTTTCCTTTGTCTTTCTCTCTCTGTACTAGCAGCACAGGGCAGGTATCTTAGGTATAAGATACCTACTCTATCCCTAGATAGAAGAATCAACACACAAGTTCAACAGGTTATAAGCCCGGAGCTTCACTACAGAACATAAGCTCCATTTCTTACAACTTTTTAACCCTTTCACACCTTCAGCAAGACGCTGCTTCTTTGAAATCCCACGGCAAGAAGCCGAAGTACCACCATAATAGAACCTTCGGAGAACGAACAACTCCAAGGCAAGCGCAACGCGCGTGCATAGAAGCGACAATTCAAGGTCGCAGCATTAGCAAAAGGTCTCTAGGATATTTTCACTAGAGTTATAGAAGAACCAGTCTGCCCTAACCCCGATCAATATAGACTTCACAGTAGCGGCCCCAACGTGTACCTCGAGGACGACGAAACGGAGTCAAAAGACAATAGACCCAGTACTACCAAAAAGAAACATGGACGCGCCACGCTAGGACCAGAAGACATCCTCTCTATCATCAAACAGACTTCAAACAAACAGGCCAGCAGTTTAGACTTTAACGGACACATGACTTTGTATAAGTTCAACCTTAACGAATACGATAAAGGACGGAAACTAATATCAACAAGCCTGGCCCTGCTTATCCATTGGGTCCACCCGTCTCTTCAAGCTCAACTAGAGAAGTTTCAGCATCCACGCGAAGCCTACGAGCATCTCGTTAAGCGATACAGTGTTTCAGATGCACAGGCCCGTAAGATGGCTGAAAACCAGTTCAGACGTATTCTCCTTATCCACTATGCCTCAGTCCAAGATTACATCAATGCTATTAAAAACAGCGCAGAAGACATCAAGGAAGCTAGCAGCCACTGTGATGACGCTATGATTATCAGCAAGATTATTCGCGGCCTTTCCACCCATCCTCAGTTTCAAGATTTTACTACGCAATACCATCTGCTCCGTAACATCAACAAGAAGTTCAAACAGCTTAACCATGTCATCACGCAGCTACTCACATACGAATCAAGCCGCGCTCCAGCGCACAATCCTCAACAGGGATTTAGTGACCCGTACGGCAGAATGAATCGCGCTAGTCAAAATCGTAATCCCCACGCTGGTCGCGCAAACTACCCCAACTTCAGTCGCAATCCCAACTTTAATCATATTAACGGGTACCAACAAGACAATTTCAACAAACCTATCCGTCCCCAAGATCGCTACAGCTACTCACCACGACAGCCGCAGGATCAGTGCACTGCATGTGGTATCTAGGGACACACTAAGGACAGCTGCTAGAAGAAGCACCCTGACCAACGCCCTCAAGGCCGCGGATCCAGCAATCGATCCTACAATGGCTCCGGAAATCAGTCTTACGACCAAAAGACTAAACCCAGCAACATGGCAGCCGCAGCAATCGTGGACGTGGACAATTTCCAGGCCAAGCTCAACCTTGCCCGGCTAGAGTTCCCTCTCCTAGCTACAAGCGTTAATAACAGTAACAGAATCCCGCCCATCTTCCCACCCTCTTTCGCCGTTAACAAACCTCAGATGTCTGATCTAGGGGGGGTCAAGGGCGAGGAGGAGGAGGACTCGTGTCATAACACGATGGGGGAAAGCGTTTCTTGTTTATATCGCCGTCATACTGTCTCTACTAATAGCGCGTCATTGTCTGCCTCTAGACCTACTGTTTCTACTAATAAGATATTCAAATATGGCATACCTACGCCACTCTGCATTCCCTCTATCTGCTTCGCGACGAGTGCAGCCTCCATTCAACAGGACTCATAGATCCTTAACTCTGGTGCAAATATTTACATCTGCAACAATGCTAACAGTTTTAATACCCTGCACATGTTCGACACCAGTATTAGCACAGCTAGAGAAGGTACCGCAATGCGCATTTCAGGAGGAGGAACGCTTCGCCTCATTCTAGAAGACAGAGATGGTGACCCATTTACTCTAACCCTTACTAATGTAGCGTATGCCCCACTGAGCCGATGCAATCTCGTGTCGGTCTCTAAACTCGCTAAGGCCAGAATCGTAGGCTCTTAGGGGTTCGGTAATTCTCCAATAATGTTGACAACGCAGAGCGGATTCATCATCAGAACGGCGCTTCAACAGACTGGCCTCTATCATATTAAGATGTTTCAATCCGACACTAACATTATCTCACTTAATCCATCATCATCATTGGTTGCGAACGTTGATTTCACGAACCCTGTCTGGAAAGAACATCGCCGACTCGGTCATCTCAGCCTCTCCCGGATGATCCAGACTTGTGATCAAGCAACAGGTCTTAATGTCACTAAGGAGCAAATTAAGGCATGCGTTAGCCAGATTTGCCCTATATGTGCTACTACTAAGGCTATTATTCAGATTCCACGAGAACCTGCACGTGTTCGCTACCAGAGCAAGGGGGAGCTAGTGCACGTCAACATATAGGGTCCCTACTCAGTCCCGGGATGGGACCACACCAAGTAGATAGGGTTTGTCACAGATGATTTCTCCCGTACCACTAAGACCATACGTGTTCAGCATCTTGTCGATTTTCCTGACCAACTTCGTCGCCAACACAAGAAGCGGGAGACTCAATTTAACATAACTATCCGGAGGTATCGAGTTGATAACGCCTACAGCAAGGGACCCTGGAAGACTTGGTGTGACAAGAAGGGAGTCGTAATCGAACCAATCGCCCCTCACGCCCATCACCAACTAGGTGTTACTAAGAGGGTCAACCAAACCCTTCGTGAAGGAGGTAGTGCTATGATCCGCGACAATTCGGTTGGAGGACAGATTCAGAAAATCCTCTTTGAAAATGGCAAAGAGATGTTGCGGACTACAACTCTGCCTAAGTCCCTTTGGCCTGAGGCAGTAGAATACTCTGCTTAGTTAAAGAATCAAACTCCAACTAGGGCCAATCGCGACAAGAAGACACCTTAGGAATTGGAGCACGGTTCTCCACCTAACCTTACCCGCAAGCAAACCTGGGGCAGTCAGGTGTATGTTAGCTACACTAACAAAGAGCGCCGCCGTAAGCTACATAATGCCCAGGGCTAGATAGGCTACTTTGTCAGCTGTAAAAACGAGTCAACTTACCACGTCTAGGATCCTGAAACTCAGCAAGTAAAGCGAGTCGTTTATGCTGTTATAGAAGACAGTAAAGGTCTTAAGGATCCGCAGGACGGTCAATCCGCACCCCACCCTGTGGTCCCGCCAGCTACTCCCAACGCAGCTCAACCTCTCAATAATAACGCTGACAACAACAACAATCCATCTAAACCTAGTGAAGATAATCTTCCTCCGGCACCGCAGATAGAAGCAGCGGCAATGGTAGTTACCCAACAAACTACTCGGGACCAGTCAGCTTCTCAGGGCGAAGGAGAACATATAGGAGCATATGAAGATTCATATGTCCCGCGCTACGGCACTCGCTATGATGATTACCCTCACAATAATAACTCATACGATAAGAACACACAGCTCCTCGCTGCAAGTGAGGATTCTGAGACCAAGACGTCCAGATTCTTTACTGAAGCTGACGACCATATAAACGAGACATCCAGATTCTTTAATGCTGAGCCAGGGCACCTGGACTCTCGTAAAGACAACTACAAACAGGATAAGAGGGAAGGAGGTGACGCTTCCTCTCCGGAAAGTCCCAATGCTCCAACTGGCGAAACAGATTACTACGATAATAACGACTTCGGTGAATTCCAATCATCCGTGTTGGTACCAGATACTCCTCCTCAACCCCCAATCAATGATCCTGAGATTACCTCAGAGCACATGGAATACAATCCTATCCCTATACGACAGGCGAACCGCACCTCACCAAACCAAGTACTCGTGTCAGATTCCGAATATAACCCTAAGACTGTGTCTGTCAGTAACAAGAGAAAACCGCTGGTGTACACAAACCAGCACTGTCATACCCCACAGTCTGCGGTAAGGATGACACAACTAGGTCCGGCTGGACCCTTGTGTACAAATTATCACCACCGATTCAAGCGTAATCCAAACAAATAGGAACTTTCGGCCCAAAATAATGTTCGGAAATGCGGCAACGACCAGTGTCAGTACTCTCACGCCCCAGTATATTTGAACAAGGGACCTAACAGTATACCCCTGTGTGCCCCTTGTGCCCGTCGGTACAAGAGCATAATAGAGAGCAACCTCCCACGCGAGCCTGATAGCTGGAAGATCGCCAGAGGTAGGTTTGGTCGCAAAGGCATCCATAAGCGACAACCTCAAGATACCCCAGATCTTACATCGGACAACTCTGATGCTGGTAAGGTTATTCCTAAACGCCGCAATGAGTCCAAGCGCGGCTCCAGACTCAAAGCGAGAGTTCCTGATCAAGACAAGTGCCAGCCTTGCTTTAACTATAGCATGAACTGTGCGAAACAGCCTAGCGAACGCTACGAGCAATACCAGAAGTCTAAGCAGATCTGCCAACCATTAGCGCTCAGTCCAAATAGGGAACTCCCTACTAGTCGAAAATTCTCCGATAGAGAAATCTCTAATCACCCGGAAGTGGGTTTTAAGGATCGCTGTCACACGTGCAGGGCTCGAAATCGCTACTACAATACCACTCTCCCCATTAACCCTGCGAACCCCTGCAGCTCCTGCATGACACTCAATTCGTACTATTATTCAACTACTAAACATAACAAGATTAAGGACAACTCTCCGCGATGTCTACACTGCACGCGCATTAATACTCAGTGCAACAAAGAAAGTCCCTATCACTCATATAAGGTCACCAACTACTCTCGCTGCACTTACTCCACAGAAGACAGTGCTCAATAGAACACGGTTATAGTTAATCCTATTACCACTGAGGATCGTGTCAACAAGCAAGATGCAAATGTCAACTATTATGATCCGGATGCAAGACATAGTTGCACACGATGTACCCAGAGATACAGAAATAACAAGCAACGTGCCACCTGCGATTTCGTTAAAGGAGGACCTCCATACACACAGTACTTCAACGATAAGCTCAACACCAACGCTAATCGATGCACCCGATAGGTGGGCCCCGGACAGCTGGAATCAGTTGCAACTCACATGTACAAATTAGATAAGGAGACTAGCCTTCTAGTGCGAGATCCCACTCGCACAAATAACCGCTCTGATATTCCCCAACAACAAAAAGCTGCTCCATCGGAGCACGAACTTAAGACCACTGATTCAGACGCTGATGAAGACATCTACTCTGAGGACTCACACAGTCGCACACAACAGAAGCTGAAAGATGTTGTGCTTCCTAAAGCTTTCCTCACCGCTATGACCCTTACAACATTAGAGAACCCTGTCAACAAAGCACTACTAGCCGATCCGGAATCCTACACGGAAGCAATGCAAATAATGGACGCAAAAGAGTGGCGACAGGCCATTGCAGCTGAGTATCAAAGCCTTATAGACTGTCACACGTGGGATATTGCTACTCTACCTCCAGGTCAGAAAGCACTTACCACTAAGTGGGTGCTTAAGAAGAAGCTTGGTCCTTCTAGAGAAATCTTGAAATACAAGGCTCGGATAGTTGCTCAAGGTTTTCAGCAAGTCAAGGGTTTTAATTTTACAGAAACATATTCGGGTGTTGTCAAGGCGGCATCTTACCGAATGATCTTTGCGCTTGTAGTCCTTAACAGTTAGACCTGTCATCAGATAGACGTTTCTACAGCTTTCCTCAACGGCGAGGTAGAGGACAAAATTTACATTCATCCCCCACAGGGTTTCGCTAACCCAGGACACGTTCTTCGCTTGCGTAAAGCCCTATACGGCCTGAAGCAATCTCCTCAGCTTTAGTACCGCAAGCTTCAAACGTAGCTTCAACAACACAGATAGGTCGCGTCAGCCTATAACGAATGTGTATTCTTCAACTCCAGTCGGCACCTAATTATAACAGTCTATGTGGACGACATCAATATCTTTAGGGCTACAGACGATGATATAGTGCCCTTTAAGGGGGAGATCGCTAACGCTTTCAAGATAACGGATGATAGGCGTGCGTCTTACTACCTGGGTCTTCAACTTCAGTGGCTACCCGACGGACTACACATACATCAATCTAGTTTCATTCAACAATCACTAGCTAAATACAGAATCCTTAGATCCAAGCCCGCTACGATTCCAGCAGATCCAACGCGCAAACTAGTTCAGGAAGTTACTACCATTACTAACCCAGACTTCCAAAACAAGTACATATCTATGGTCGGAACGCTAAATTATCTTCAGACCAAGACCATGTGGGGACTTGCTTTCCCAGTATCACTGGTCTCTCGATTTATGAGCAACCCAACAAAAGATCATATGGATGCAGCGATCCAGCAGTTCCGTTACCTAGCTGGCAACTCAGATCGTGGGCTCCATTACACCCATTCCGGCGACCCGGTTCTTCGTGGATATGTTGACAGCGACTGGGGAGGTGATACCGATTCTGGAAAATCTACTACCGGTTAGGTCTTTACACTTGCTGGTAGCCCAATTTCCTAGTCATCACAACGGCAACAGACTGTTGCTACCTCGTCTACTGAGGCTGAATACGTTGCCGCGTCGGACGCGTGCAAGGAGGCGATATGGCTCAAGGGGTTTTTCAATAAGGTCTCTCTCGCTATGGGTCGCGACCCTCAGGCGTCTATACCTCTTGCCATAGACAATGCCGCTGCACTAAAACTTACCAAGAACCCCAAGTTTCACAGCCGCACGAAGCACATCAACATTCGCCATCACTTCATCCGTAAATGTGTCAAGAACGCGGACGTCGACCCCAGCTAGATTTCTAGAAAAGAGAACCCAGCTGACCTTTTCACTAAGGCTTTGCCTCGCGTTCCCTACTTCCGGAATGTTTCGTTTTTAGGTTCTAGGCTCCCTACCACTCTTTCTGCAAGCAGCGCTAGTTACTCGCTTAAGGGGGAGTAAGGTGTTCGGAGCCAGGGGGAGTGTTAGAAAAAGGGCTCTTTCACACCTCACTGTCTTACACCCCTGTCTTACATCCCTGTCTTACACCTGTCTTAGACTCTTATTTTGTCTTTCCTTTGTCTTTCTCTCTCTGTACTAGCAGCACAGGGCAGGTATCTTAGGTATAAGATACCTGCTCTATCCCTAGATAGAAGAATCAACACACAAGTTCAATAAGCATTGATGCCAGTCCATTGCTGGAAGAACATGGTCAGGGTTGCAATTGCGACACGCTTGAACATGCCCCTCGAAGTGAACAGACTTCCGATGGCTACAAATTGGAGCTTCAGGGTCGACATCACTCCCATGTCCTGAAGATGCGGGAAATTTTCCTGCAGCGTCTTCTTCTCAAAGAGCGACTGCGCCTTGATCTCGGCAAACTCGAGCTCAATCAATTCGTGGTCCTGCGGCAAGCTCCGAAGCTGGGCAAGCACACGGCGTGCGTCAGCTTCTCGGTCGTGATGGACCAGCCAACGTGGGGAGAAGGGCATGAAGATCATGCCAGCACCAAGGAGAATGGCAGGTGCCAATTGTAGTGCGAGAGGCAGAAGCCAGGCAGCCTCTTTCTGCGAAGGACCCGTGCCGCCAATAAAGTTTGTGCCGTAGTCGATCCAGAAACTGATCATGATACCTAGTGTGATGGAGAGTTGTTGAAGACCCACAAGTGCGCCACGCACCTCTGGGGGTGCGATTTCCGCATTGTACATGGGAACAATCATGGATAGAGAGCCGACACCCATACCAGTGATGAATCGTCCACCGAGGATAGCAGAGTGTCCAGCACTGACAGCAGTACATTGGATGATAACACCGACGACGAAGATACAGACATTTATGAGGATGGCGTATTTACGGGACAAGATCTCAGCGAGGAAGCCAGAGTACATGGTACCCAGCCATGCGCCGAGTTCGAGGATAGAAACGAGCCAGCCCTGCTTGGAGGAGTTCCAAGTGAGGGCCTCCGGGTCTTCGATGTAAGAGCCCATGTCTGGCAAGGATTTAGCGTTTTCTGCAGTGATGGTCAAGACGTGCAGCAAGACATACGTTGTTTGAAAGAAGTCATGGTCAGAACACCCGAGAAGACACCCTGGTTGTAACCATACAACAACCCACCAAGACAGGCAAAACATGCGATACCAAAGACCTTGAGGTTCTTTAGTAGGACCATAGGACCCGATGCGGCAGACAATGCTCTGCGGCGAGCCAGAGCGGCTGCCTCGAAGCTGCCAGCAGCACCACCACCGATCGGAGCCATGTTGTCGGATGTAGCTGGAGGAGGTTTCGAGCGGAGCCGGAAGCTGTGAACTAGAGGTTTCGAGAACAGACACAGGGAGCAGCGTGAGCTCTATCTATACCCTTGAACCTGCTCAGATCATCCATAGCGAACAAGTGCACATATCCCTCCGCATGCTTGTCATCGACCTCAGACCATTTCTACGGGAAATAAGACATAAACTAGGTTCGGGTGGTAGGCCAATACGCTGCACGCTGGTTCGTTGGAGTATTCTTGTAACGGTTAAATCACGGTTAAGGTCTGTGCCGCCACGCTTATAATGGTCCAACGGTCCAACGGTAATGGTCAAGCTTTCCAGAGGCTTGACTAGCACATGATGCTTATATGCGGGAGAGACAGCCGCTTACGGTGATCAGTGGATCAGTGTTGCTTTGCTGCGTGAAGGTTGCGTAGCCAGCTGGGTCCTACGCACGAGTTCCTCACCATGAATGAATGCATGGAGAATGTCTACGACGAGACATGATGAGTCGCCATTCCATATGAGAGAAAGAAACTTGATAATTCTGTTCGACGAGTGCGATGGTTAGCACTGCATAAGAATGCTGCAAGAAATATAGAAATTTGTTCTGATTGACCACACTATATGGCGATCGACGCCAGGCATGAACACTGTGCATGTCAGCGGCATACATCTGCCGATTTACGGGGAGGTCCATGGATAATATCGCTGTCAGCCCCCGCCTCATGTCCATTGAACCTGGAGCTCAAGGCGTGGATTCTGGAGTATGGGCGCTGTAGAACAACCAATCATGCGATGGGGCATGGATGATAGACTGACGGGAGTTTCCGACAATATGATCGCGAACACCCTAAGACTCGCGAGAGGCTACCTCAGCATTGTTATTGTTCTTCTGGAGCCTATTGCTGATAGTGGAACGTATGACGAGTTGATGCAGCAATGCAGTATATTTCGAGAAGTCAACCTGCTTATTCGGACGGCTTCAGATGGGAAACACCCACTCAAGGATGCCACCATCTTAACTGTGCGAATTCTACTTAGCAAGGAGAGGCAAGGCCGCTATGCCCTAAGCAATGACGTTCTCAAGGCATCATACAATATATTCCCAGAAGTCGTGGAAATAAAGTCGCCCATCGTCATCCTGTCTTTACAATGTTAAACGAAGCTGGCTGAAAATTTCTTTGCAAGGAAGTTATTCTCTCGGTATCGGGACCAGCTGCTTTGCATTACGGTAGCCTATGAAGGACAAAGCGTTCGGTTCTGGAACCGAGGCTGAGGCCAAGCCAATGTTGCCCTACTCCGCACGTGGCAGACAAGTGTCCCACTCTTACTTTGGCCTGAAATCATTATGTGTAACCGGGCGAAGATCACATCTTTTAAGTCTGAGACCGCTAGAATCTCTAAGAATCTAATGTTGGTGCCAAGAGGATGCCGACTTTTACGGTGCAGGCTCTGGATCCACGTGTCTGGGACACTTGGTTCTGTGAGACGGTCCACTGTCATACCATTGTAGTCATCGCTGTTGCAGTCATGCCTGCGGCCATCATGCATGTGGCACATCGAGGGACGGCGGAATTATGTATCGGCTCAGGGGATCACTTCCGGGCGCAAATGAATGGCTAACTCCCCACTCGTTTACGGTCAGTTCGACGTGAGGAAGAGACTCATCGTGATGATCGACAGATGACCTTTGTCCATAGTACAACTCTATACTTGAAATGATGTGTCAAATCCTCTCTCATGTTATGTGGATTGATGTTCCAACGACCAGCCGGCCATGCCAAGGCGGTAGCCTGTGTCGGTTAGTCTGATACATGCACCATATGGCGTCAATCGAGCGAGCTTCACGTAACGGCCATGTTCATAACGTCCTTGGAAGCTAATTTCAAATATGCGGGCTTGTTATCATTGCTAGTTGCGTTGGTAGTCGCTTCTGGGGCTATAGTCTGCATTTCGGCTCACACCCCGTCAGTTTTGCTGATAAACCATTCATCTTCGTCACCCTCCAGGACCACCTAGGCATCGCCTGTTCTCTCGAAACTTACTTCCTCTATCTGTACCTCGACGCGTGGTGTAAGATCTGGGCCGGACTACTCCCAAGACTGTCGCGTGTGTGTTCATAAGCTTCGGAAGCCAAGGTATCCATCCACGATCGAGTTCAATCGCGTTGGATTGAGGCAGTTTCAAAGCACGCTAACCGAATCAGGAACCCTCTCCTGGAGAGCACCTTGTTGGAGACGAACTCGATAGGTGACATAATCAGATTGGTTTCTGGACGCCGGAATTACGTGACTGACAGAATGCGGGGCAATTCGGTATCACAAGGCTCTCTTGCGTTCCTTCTCCTCACTCTGCCAGTGTTTGCTTCGCAACAACAGCCTTTCGAATTTGAAGCCATGTCCGTACCACAGTATTCCCTCCCTCCCCTTCCATATGCATACGATGTAAGTTCCAAATGCTTGCGGCCATTCTTGGGGAGAGCATACTGATGTTGGACAGGCGTTGGAACCTCATATCTCCAAGCAGATCATGGAGCTGCACCACGGCAAGCACCATCAAACATACATCACAAATCTGAATGCAGCTTTGAAGACGCAGGCTGAAGCTGTACACGCCTCTGACATCACCTCTCAAGTTGGCCTTCAACAGGGTATCAAGTTCAATGCTGGCGGTCATATCAACCACAGTCTCTTTTGGCAGAATCTTGCTCCGGCGTCTTCAGCAGAAGCAAAGAGCTCGGCTGCGCCGGAACTTGTGAATCAGATCAAGGCTACATGGGGTGATGAGGACAAGTTCAAGGAGGCCTTCAATGCTGCACTCCTAAGCATCCAGGGCTCGGGTTGGGGTTGGCTCGTGAAGGTCGAAACAGGCAAAGAACAACGACTTACCATCGTGACGACCAAGGATCAAGATCCCGTAGTCGGTAAGGGTGAGGTGCCTCTTTTTGGCGTCGACATGTAAGAGATTTCTCCCTCGCCTAGAAACGTCGGAACTACACTGACCTCGTGCTTCTGGTAGGTGGGAGCATGCATATTATCTACAGGTAAGCGGTCACATCACAGACAATTATTCGAAGAATACTAACGCAGGTAACAGTATTTGAATGGAAAGGCAGCATATGTGCAGAATATATGGAACGTTATCAACTGGAAGGTAGCAGAGGAGCGTTATCTGGGATCGCGTGCAGACGCCTTTAAGATTCTCAAAGCATCGATCTGAAACGCAAACATAATATCGTGCGCATCACATATAGGAAACAAGCAAAAGATAGTACATGACTCAATGTGTGCTGATGAGTACGTGTGAGTACCGTGGTGTCTGAAGCGTGATGTTACACATGATAGACCAATCAGGTGCTCTTCCGTAACTTGCTCAAAGATACTCATTAGGCCGCAAACACCAACACCACACGTCTGAGCTTCATACTGCGGGACTGTCCGGAATTACCCTTTATAAGAGTCCTGCCCTACACGTTTTCAACAATACTTGTACCAAAATAAACTTTTCCCAAGGATTTCAAAATACTATTAACCACCCACTAAACCCTGGTCTTCACTGTTTTATAATACAATAGCAACAATGTGCAACGGCCAATCGACCCGCGTCAGCCAGGGAGGGTCCATCGCTGTTCTACGTCCAACCTTGCATCTAGAACGAACACGCTCTGAAGAAGACATGCTATTGCTTTTTAGCAACCAGTTCTCCCAGTCGGGCACATGCGTAGAAATGTATGGATGGGATGACCCAGTGGACCCGGAACGTCGATGGGTCGTGATCCAGTGAGAGAATTCCCTTAGACATTTGGAACTACGGGAGTTAATCAAATGCGAAGTCGAGACGGTGACCTCTCAGGCGCGGCGCTACAAACACAATCCGTCCCGTTGTACTCGTTCACGCTTGATTCTTGTCCAAGCACGTTACAGTTACCGACGAAGCTTGAGCTGGGCGTCGGTGACGTCGGCATTGTCGGACGAAGAATTTCGCTGATGAAGGGGTCGACACGAGGGCCTGTGGTGCTAGCTGAAGGAATCATCGGGTGGAATTAATTCTCTGGTACGATACAGCTGAATTGGGACTACCGGTAGCCGGGGAGCAGCTCATGCACGCCGCGGTTGCATTTCAATGTCCACATCCTTATGTTGACACAGCAAAAAGTCAGCTTGGCGGCGTGCTAGGACCGAGAAATGTATGGACAAGTGTCAGCAATTGCCGAACAAGCTGGCAACCACACATCCTAGTTCGATGAAGCCTGAGGCTATTTCGTGTCTGATGCTGGGGAGGCATACCTAAGCCCATGTTGTCTTGAAGGCCCCAAAGGAGACGGAATCGGAGCTTCTTCGTACCCCAGATCTCCGACCGACATATCCGGGACTATTCCAAAAGTGCTTCTCAACGTTGTCGGTACAGAAGCATTACCAGCGTTGCTTCCTTCACACCTTCCTCTTGAGATGAATTGTCAAGGAAGATACGCATGCCCCAGTGGTTCTGCGCCAATTCTGCAATTGTAGTCGCGATCAAGATGGACGGCAGCTAGCGCGGTATGGGGTAACATGCGGCTGTTAGAAAAGCAGAGTATAGTTTCAATATCTTGACGAAATCTACAATTGTGTCCATCCTTCTACGAAATGCGGCTCTTGAACGCCCTCGTTGTGATATTCGCAACCGTCGTTGGCGCTGTATCTGCTGTGGAGCAAGTTAATGCCCGTCAAACGACAACAGCCAGTGAACGACTTAGCCTCAAATGGCTAGGGAATGATACCAGTCTTCCCAAGGTTCTGTGCGTATCTCTTCATGCTCCTCCTCTGATATATGGGTCTGATTACTAGAAGCGCTCTGTACACCGGCGACATCATTGTGTCAGGATCAGATTACTGAGCGCTGGACGACACGCTCTCTGGTCAATTCCGATTTCTGGGGAAGAACTCATCGCTCGAAACTTGTATCTCCTTGACCACACGCAACTTGCGATGTCAGATTAGACAATCTACGACGACGGCTCTACAGGGATGACTCACGAGCGACGCCATGGTCATGAACATGATCTGATTCGCCCAAGATGCCCTCTACGCAGTTGACAGCGACATCGTCGGGGCAGTCTATACCCGCGGCACAAATTCTCTTGAGGAAACAACCCGTACTCATCGACAGCCTGGTGAATTGTGGCAAGTCAATTGTGGCAAGTCAATTGTGGGAACAAGGGCAGTGCGGCCCATCACACATCTCTCAGACGAGGGTGACGCACTTCTTCAACGCCGCGGTGCTGGCAGAAAATCCTGAATCTCGAAACAGAGGTGTCATGGTAATTTACAACAGCATAATAATTCCAGAGTGAGATGTGTGTGTCGCTAGCACTCGCTTCCATGGCTAACACTGTGTCATTGCAAAGATATTGGGTCACCAAACTGCACTCCACAACTCTCAACGCATCTGATCCTACAGCTGGCGGAGATCTTGGAATCTTTCTAAACAGTCTGCCTGTCTTCTTCAACACACCATGGCGGCCGCTGTATAAGCACGAGTTTGACCTGATTTTCAAATAAGCATGACTCGTAGAACTTCGACTCTGGAAAAAGTTAACCCAACATAGTCTTTCTTCATCAGTATCCAGTTCAAAATTATACTCGTTTCACGTTAACCTTCTCCAAAAGCCTTCGTGGTGCCTCTTCAACAACTTTTGGGTCAGTTGTTTTGCAATCACATGTTGGTAGCTGCAGGACGTTTGCGGGCACTCCATACTTCACAAATGGACGCCTTCTACATCCACGGAGGCGGCAGGAATGTTGTTGAAGAATCGGGTAGGCAGTCTACCAGGAGGGAAGTCGCGTTCGGCTTTGGCTTCGTTCTTTTCCCCAGACCCTGGGTGATTATCACCAAGGTTTCCGGGACTACACAGTCTGCAACACACCCAATCAGTGAATGTTGAGCCGTTTGTAGCAGCGCAGAGGTGAAAGAAAGGAATCACTTGCCCTCCTATAGCGCCATCCACCGCGAATATATATCATCGCTCGGTCCGACAACCACTGTTTGTCCACCCCGCTGTTCAACTCACCTCTGGAGAGTACCCATCTGCCTCCCCAGCCAGGCATACCACACCGACAAGTCCACCATGGTTTCAATCAGGCTCTTCATCCCACTCATCTTCACCCTGCTCACAACCGCGACTCCATTTCCCGCCCGCGGCACACCTCCCGACATACCAGGTCCCTCACGCCGCGGCGTCGCGTACAACGATCCTGAAGTAGTGCGCCTCTTCCTTTCTGACGAGAGCAAAATCACATGGTGCTACAACTGGGATTCACGCACAGGCGCCACCAACACGCCCTTCGAGTTCGTGCCCATGTTGCATTCTCTGCGCACCGATCACATTGGGCGGTGGCGGGGGGATGCCGAGCGCGCAATCAATGCGATAAAGACGATGCCTACGCACCTGCTAACGTTCAATGAGCCGGATAACTGCGAGTGCGTGTGTCTACTCGGGAGCTTGGAGCGGTGGCTGACCCAGTGATATAGGCCGTATGGTGGAGGTTCGTGCATGAGCGTGGACGCCGCAGTGGCTGGCTGGCAACAGCATGTCCAGCCGCTCAAGAGCTTGAAGGAACTGATATACATTGGCGCCCCTGCGGTGTCGAATGCTGGCGGCGACAATGCGGGACTGGGCTGGTTGGAGAAGTTCCTCGGCGCGTGTACGGGCTGCTCTATTGACTTCATCTGTATCCACTGGTACGTCCCTTGCCTGCTTTTTTCTCGTTTATAACCCGGCTTTTTAATCTTGGCATCGCTGTCTCTTTTATTTTTTTCTTCTCCCTGACCGTTGGATTCCAGGTACGACCGCGCGGACAATGTCGCGTACTTCAAGCAACACATCGCCAACGCCCGGCGCGTCGCTCAAGGTCGCCCCATCTGGATCACCGAGTTCAAGCCCAGCGGCACTGATGCACAGGTCAAGCAGTTCTTGAACGAGGTGATCCCGTGGATGGATGCCAGCAGCGATATCCATCGCTATGCTTATTTCATGGCGAGGCCTGGATCGGGGCTACTAGTGAACGATGCGCAGACTGGACTTTCGGATGTCGGGTCGTTCTACCATAATTTGAGTTAGTGGGGGTGGTAGACCTACGCAAGGTTGTTCTTCAAGGAGATGGACGCGAGATCGTGACGATTGTGCATGGAGGATTACAGTAGCTTTTCCCGAACATATCAGTGTATATAGTTTCTCTCAGTTGAGAAATTCTAGACGTGCGGGCAGAAGGTACCACGATTGTCTCGGGCGCAGATAGCAAATGAACCCGCTTCTATAAGTCAACACTGTCAGCTTCCTGGAGAACTGCCTGATGGGCTGGTGTGAGGTCCAAAGTGGATGTGGGTTTGCAGTCAGAGGACGTTATTGGTATCTTGCGTACAGAATTTTACACGATACAACATCTTTGCGATGTATTTTACATCTTGCCACCAGTAAGCTCTTCCGCCAGCTTCCTGACGCGGTCCCTTGCTAGACCAACACCCTCTCCTCCCTTCAGCTTGGCCAGACGTTCTCGAACACCTTCTGGCATTGGTCCATGCCACGGGCTTAATCCTTCCTTGCCTTCGTCTCTGGGGCCCATATTGCCTCTCTGATCCCAGCCGATTGGCGACTCTTCTGTGCCAAAGGCCTCTTCGATGGCCGTATCTAATTGCTGCTCATCTACAATAAATGTCCGGGCATTCGTGTACAGGTCGTGCAGACGGGAAGCGCGCACGTCTTGAATTTTCCGTAGTCTGTTCTTGGTTGCTGCGCGGCGGAGTGGCAGCTTGTCGGCTCGTGGTGGTAGGTCGCCGGTCAGGAAATCACGGACGCCCTTTGGAATCGACGTCTCTGTCAGGATGTCGACCTCGCGGCGGGGAGCCATGGCGACTTCCCGTCTGAAGGCACCAATGGCTTGGATCTTGGAGAGGTATTCGGCATCGGTCGTTATTTTACGCTCGTGTAGCTCCTTGACACCTTGCTTGAGGTTCTCGCGCCTCTGCTCCGCGAGCCGTTGCTTGTATAACCGGTATTCTGCATCTCTGCTGTACGGGCCCGGGGCTTTGAGGTTCTTGGGTGCTCGTGTGCTTCGGTTGAGGAATACGTCTGACTCCTTGGGGTGATCGTTGCGTGTCTTGAAGATGTCTCGCGGAATGGGCAGATGGCCCTTGACGGTCGGCTTGATGGCGAATGTGGGCTGCAGCGGCTTTGGGACATGGATGTAGTTGGGTGACTGCGGGCCCAGAGCCAGCGCGGCAGTCGTCGAGGACAGCGAGCGGGCGCACCCGACCACAGCGGCGCCATTGGCAGGAGCGGAGGCTGCCAGCGACGCCCAGGAAGCGTGGACAGGTATCCGTGGAGGCATTGCGGGTGTGGTGTGGCCGTGAAGCGAATGCGGGAGTGCCTGCGGTGGTGGGTGGCCATGGGCGTCGGCCGCGCTGCGTCGAAAATGTCGGCGCCAAGTCGCTAGCGCGCCCGCCCTCAAGAAAAAGTTCGGCCTCCGCTCGCCAGGCCTCGCTCTTGCACTCTTCGTGAACAGCCCCCGCACGCCGCCACCATGGGATCCGGCAAGTCAGAAAAGAGTCGCCGCGAGCGCCAGGGCAAGACGGGCGATGGCATGGGCAATGTCAAGGTCAAGGGCGAGAACTTCTACCGGCACGTGCTCGCCAATCCCATGCTGCAGTGCACCACCGCTAACGGCCACGCAGCACTGGCAAGAAGGTCAAGGTCCTGAAGCGCCTCACCGATGGCAAGGCCCAGCGCAATGCCAAGGGCGACATCACCAAAGCCGCCTCGTACCAGACCCGCGAAGCACCCATCGCCCGTGTCGAGCCCAATAGGAAGTGGTTCAACAACACCCGTGTCATCTCGCAAGATGCCTTGGACCGCTTTCGCTCCGCCGTTGACGCGCAGGCCGCCAACCCCACCACCTATCTCATGAAGCGCAACAAGCTGCCCATGAGTCTGATTGAAGAGAAGGGTAACATCAACGGTCTCAAACAGCATGCTGCTAAGATTGCCGTCGACTCGCAGCCGTTTGGAGAGACTTTCGGGCCCAAGGCGCAGCGCAAGCGACCAAAGCTCGACTTCAGTTCGATTGAGGATCTTGCTGGCCGCACCGGCACCATGCACGAAACCTATGTCGAACGGCTCGAGCAGGCAAAGCTATTGTCAGGCACCTCTGGCGAACCTGAGGGTGGCGAGAACGCCGCAGACAACGCCAACGGCGAGCTGGCCTCAGCACGCGAATTCATCTTCATGAAGGGCACCAGCAAACGCATCTGGAACGAGCTGTACAAGGTCATCGACTCAAGTGATGTTATCCTGCACGTCCTGGATGCCCGCGATCCTGATGGAACCCGATGTCGAAGCGTGGAGAAGTACATTCGTACCGAGGCGCCGCACAAGCATCTCGTCTTTGTCCTGAACAAGGTCGACCTTGTTCCATCGAAAGTAGCTGTAAGTCAAAATACCCCTTCCCGTCCTCCCTGCCATCCTTACAGCCCCCTCCTTAAGTCAAGGACCTATTCCTTTTTTCATGAACTGGTTCTGTTACAAGTTGGGAAGAGTAAAAGTGACTCGCTCGCCTGCCATCGTCTTGATAGTGGGTCGACTGCTTCCGTTTTGGTCGCTGGTCAATAGAGTCACGCGTGATTTGTTTGAGTTGAGGACCGTCTCTGCAACAGCAGCTCCATGGCGGTTCTCTTAGTAATATTTCGCACATTTCACTTTGCTTCCTCTTACTGTTTGGATGATACGAGGAACCAAACTAATGTGAGAATAGGCTGCGTGGGTTCGACATTTAAGCAAAGAGTTTCCTACCTTGGGTTTGTCTCCTCAGTTCTCCATTGACGTCCCCTACTAACACATTCACAGCTTTTCATGCCAATATAAACAACAGCTTTGGAAAGGGCTCTCTTATCGCACTGCTCCGTCAATTCTCATCGCTCCACAGTGATCGCAAGCAAATTTCCGTCGGCATGGTTGGCTACCCCAATGTTGGAAAATCATCTATCATCAACACGCTTCGTAAGAAAAAAGTTTGCGTGGTTGCGCCCATTGCAGGAGAGACCAAGGTTTGGCAATACATCACGCTCATGAAACGAATCTACATGATTGATTGCCCTGGTATCGTACCCCCAAACCAGAACGACACAGACGAGGAATTATTATTACGAGGCAGTGTTCGTGTTGAAAATGTGGAATACCCTGCGCAGTATATCGAGGCGGTGCTCAGGCGCGTCCAGCCCAGGCATCTCCAACGGACGTATGATATCAAAGATTATGACGACGACGCTGTCACTTTCCTTGAAATTCTTTGCCGCAAGAGTGGACGCCTTCTAAAAGGTGGAGAAGCAGACATTGATGGCGCGGCAAAGATGGTGCTCAATGATTGGATACGTGGTAAGATACCCTGGTTTACACCACCACCGTACAAAGAGGGCGAAGCAGATGCAGTCAAGGGCGTAGAAGGGCGCGACGGTCGATTGGGAGAAATGAGCAAGAAGCGAAAGCGTGGCGGTGCAAGTGAGGCGACAGAGAGCGTTGCTGCGAGCAATGACGCGAATGGCGCGCCCCAAGACAACGATGTGGATGAAGCCGAGGATGACGAGTTCTCGGGATTTAGCGAGGATGATGGGTTGAACCTCGAGGACGATGACGATGATGAGGATGAGGATGATGCAGAGGTGTCTGAAGATGGAGATGGTTCAGATTTAGTCGCTGCTGCAGCCGAGGATGACGCGAGCGAAGATGATGAAGAGGTTGAGGCCGAGCTAGCAGCAATATCACAGGTGCTGACGAAGGCGAAGAAACGCCAACGGACCACGTAAAAGCTTGATTATACGCAATGATACCCAATACTATTACGATCTCTTATGGACGCCTTGAAGACAAATCGGAGTCTGATGGTTATGATGGTAACCAAGTGGTTGATGTATTTACATACAATGCTGCATGTGAAGCCGTGAGTTTGCGACATGTGGGTTGGTATTCCGGTACATGGCTGTGTGAACACATATTTCACAAGCAATCAACAACATCGTCATAGTATCCTTTGAACGTTGATTTTAATTACTTCTTTTCGTATTTCTTTTCGTATTTAAAAAAAAACGTGCCAAATCTACGCATACTCGACCGTATTCCTCAGCGACCCAATATAGGGACTCAGATTGACCTCGACGACATCCCCCGGCTTCAAAAACTGCGGGACCTTCATCGCATAGCCGACGCCGGAACAAGTGCCCGTCATGAAGACGGTGCCCTTCTTCAGGGTAGTCCCCTGGCTCAGATAGCTGACGAGCGTGGGCACGGGGAAGCACAAGTCGTCGATGCCCTCGCTCTGCCTGAGCTCGCCGTTGACCGTGGTCGTGAGGTGCAGCACGCTGGGGTCCGGGATGAGGGCGGTGGAGACAATCTGCGGGCCGAGCGGGGCGAATGTGTCGAAGCCTTTGCTGAAGTTCCACTGCGGGACGGTGCCGGCGAGGAGGGGGTCGCGCTGGAGCTTGCGCGACGAGACGTCGTTGCCCGAGAGGTAGCCGCCTATGTACGAGTAGGCGTCTGCTTCGGACACGTCTTTTGCGTCGCGCGAGATGATGAAGCAGAGTTCGCCTTCGTAGTCGGCTTGGTTGTCCTGGGCGATCTTGGGAATCACAATGGCGGCGTTGTGGTCTGCTAGGCAGGTGTTGGCTTTGATGAAGGTGGTAGGGTACGGGGGCAGGGTGCGGCCGCCTTCTTTGACTTTTTGGTGGTGTTAGTGAGATGGTGGGGAGTTTGAATGGGGGGTGGGGAGGTTGCAAGTCACGTACTGTGCTTGATAAAGTTCAGGCCGATGCACCGGATGATGGGGACTTCGTCGACCGTCACGGGACCAAGGAGCTTCTTGACTGTGACGACTTCGTCTGTGACTTTGGTGGCGGGGTCAAAGATGTCGTTGTTCTGCACATCGATCACTTTGGCTTTGAGTCCCGTCTCTTCTGTGGTGGTGCCAACGTCGAAGTCTGGTGATGGCAGGATCGGCTCGCCGCGTAGTTCTCGCCCATCTGTAGCGATGAAGCGGATCAGCCTGTCCCAGTTTGGTGCCATTGTGCCTATCACTCTAATGAGAGTATATTATTTTTAGCTTTGTAAGGCCCGAGGACAAATGTGTTTGAATCCGGAGACGAGCTTCTTCATTTCGAAGGACATTGTCGTGCAGGATATACGTTCTGCCGGCTCGATCTAGCGAGAGCGGAAAGAGGAGGGCGACGGTGCACCGACCTGGTGGCACATTCTGCGAATTGTGATTGGCCGACTTCATACTGAACTTAAACTTCCAAAATGCAATCGGAGCTTCAAGTACAGCCGTCGTGCTCCTCGGAAGATACAGCTTTTAAACCCGGAAACATTTCGCCTCCACAAAAACATTCAGCGCGACACATACTACGGGGCTTGATTCGATACGTCAAAGCTTACACACAGAAAAAATGCCACGTGCGCCTAGCACCTATCCATCTGTCTGTACTGCAATGTCCTCCAAGTACGGAGGTGCTTGACGCGCGTTGCCATACCGTGCAGATCTGCAGATCTACCTTTCTTGACCTGAATGACTCGGTGTTGTGAGGACGTCTCAGTCCATCATGCATCTATGATTTCCTACCTAGGATGACCGTTTCTCAATATTGTGTCACGGAAGTGGCTCAAGCATATTAAAGGAGTCTTGTAGCTCTAAAATCTATTGGCAGCTATTTTTCTAGGGACGCGTTGGAGCGAAGATTCAACCGAGCAAGTCACCGAGTGCATTCACGTACGCCGAGGGCACTGTCTGAGCTCCTTCCGTAAGGAAATCCTCCTTCTTGCTGACGCCAGTCAATACCGCAAGTGTGCCGCCTAGCTTGCCATCAATGCCAAACTGAATGTCTGTGTTCATCCTGTCGCCAACCATGCAGGTTCTGCTGCGATCGAATTGAAATTTTCCTTCCACAGCATCCATCATGGCCTGGCTAGGCTTGCCTAGCGACAAAGGCTCCCTGCCAATAGCCTTCGCTAGCGCCGCTCCGGAAGAACCTGCGCCAGGAAACAGTGTTCGCGACATCGGCAGTGTACTGTCAATGTTGGTGGCAAGATATTCTGCTCCTCGCAACAGATATTGCAATGCGACTGCCGTCTTGAGGTAATTGGAGTGGAAATCCAGACCAGTCAACACGATGCCAACATCCGGGTCCAGCAGGCTACCGTTTGCGATGTTGTCAAAGTCTTCTGGCTGTATATCGCGACGATATGCCGGGTCTGTGCCTCCGATATATGGTACACCTTCAGCCTCGAGTTCCTGCTCGACACCAGACTCTCCAAGCACAAAGACTTTGTTCTTCGGAGCAGGCAGCTTGAGTATGCGGGCAATGTATACGGCGGCGCTATACGAGGAGCCAAAGACCTCATTCTGGTAGGGCCTTAGTGGGAGAATCTTGGGTGAGGATGACAGGACCTACAACTTCGGCGGGTATGCCAAGCTTGTCGAATTTCTTCTTGTAGTCTGCACGGGATTTTGTGCTGTTGTTGGTGACAAACACAAGTTGTTTGCCTGTAGTCGACTGTTAGACCAGCTCTCAAGACTGATGGAACGAAAACTCACCTTTACTTCTCAACATTTCCAGGGTTTCCGGCACCTTTTCAAACAGGTGGTCGCCCGACCAGAGAACGCCTATCCTTCATCAAGATCGGTTGTCCGCCAAATTCCAAGTCCAAAATGTGTCGTGCATACCATCGCAGTCGAAGAGGAAAACCTAATACCGCTGTCAGTGCTATGGATGCTGATAACACATTACATTAACGTACGTCGAATCTTGACAGGAATTCATCAATAGCAGCCTTGTCGCCAGAGAGGAATTCAGGCTTGGGTGACATTATGAGCGCCTGTGCAACCGAGGTTTGACGGAGAATGAGCAAGAAGTAGTGTTTGGAGTCGGCGCTCGGCTTGGTGGGGTAGGTACAGATGACGGATAGTGGGGCTCAACGGCTAGCGCTCGATCCATGATTCCATGGTACGTACCGGTAATCCCTCCATCATACAACAAGGTGCTCAATGCTCACTTCAAGTGATACTTGCAAGGACAATAGTCTGAGTACTACATTCATGCTGATTTTACATTGTCATTTAATTCATTGCATAGATCAGAGTTTTGACATGTCTAGTCAATCCACAATGATCTTCTTCTCCAACTCCTCGAAGTTCTCGAAAAAGCTGTCGAAGAGATTCACGGCGTGTTCGACGTCATGCGCACCGCCTGTTTCACGGATGCTATGCATACTTAATTGAGGGTTTCCCAGGTCGAGCGTGCGAGCCCCCATCGCCGCCGAGAGCATGGGCCCGATTGTACTACCACAAGAAGAATCGTTGCGAACCACGAAGAGCTGGAGGGGCACACCAGCCTTTGTGGACGCGGGGCTTGACGAAGCAGGCTTTGCGCGACGTGCCGCTTCTTGGAGTAGGACTATACCTGGGGTATTGGTCGCATATCGAGCATTGGCGTTGACCTTGATTACTGTGCCCTTGTTCATCTCAGGTCTGTGCTGAGACTCGTACTTTCCGGGATAATTGGGGTGCACGGAATGCGCCATGTCCGCTGAGATGAGGAAAGACGTCGACAAAGTCTGCTCATATGCTGTAGCGGTATCGGCATCAACCTTGTCGTAGGATTTGTCTGAATTGCTCTCGGACGCGGGCAAAACAGAAAGACGTCGGATCACCGCGGGTAGCAGATTCGAGTCAGCTCCTTGGGCTGTCTGCGAGCCGATTTCTTCATGATCAAAGCAAGCAATGAGGCGAATGGTGGAGTTGTTATCGAGCGCAGAAGACGACGTGAGGCTCTTGATCAATCCTTCGACACTGCAGTATGTCATCATCAGATTATCTAACCTGGGCGAGAAGATGAACTCGTTGTTGAGGCCACCGATGGCCGACTTTTGTGTATCGTAGAGGACCATCTCGAAGTCGACGATATCATCGGGCTGGGCACCTGCTTCTTCCGCTATGATGTCGACTAGGTAGGAATGATGTCGTGCGGTCGGAGCTGCGAGCGGCTCGAAGGGACCGTCTTCCTGCTTCGTCTTCTCCTCCTTTGACTCTTCCGTCTTTCCCTGCCTGTTCAGCTCTGCGGCAACGAGGCCTGTGATGGGAAACAGTTGTGTCTCTTTGTTGAATTGGAAGTTCTCCTGACGGTCGAGGTGGATGGCCAACGTTGGGATGCGGAGTATTGGACGTTCGACTTTGACGAGGCGCTGCTCGATGTTACCCTCCTTGGTGCGAACCATGGCTCGACCTGCGATGCTGAGGTCTCGGTCGAACCAGGTGTGCCAGAGACCGCCGCCGTAGGTTTCACAGGCTACTTGGAGGAAGCCATCGCTCTGTCGCTTGGAGACGGGCTTGATGCGCAGACATGGCGAGTCTGTGTGAGCGCCGATCATGCCGATGGGGTTACCGGCCTTCCACTTCTTGCCAATGGCGAACGCGACGATGGAAGATCCATTGCGGGTGAGGTAGTATTTGCCGCCAGGCTGGAGGGTTGGTGCCCACGAATCTCGTTCCTGCGAAGCTCGTCAACGCATGCTTGACGTTGCAGTTGGTGGTCAGCCGACGCACCTTGATCTGCTTGAAGCCAACTTTCTCGAGGCGCTCTCTGGCTGATTTGACGGCGTGGAAAGCTAGCACAGAGGGTCAGCAACAGCGCCAGTGCACACGCACTGCACACGTACGGGTGGGTGAGGCGTTGACGAAGGCCAGGAAGTCCTCGGCGGCCTTGAGCGAGGGCTTGGTGGCCATGGTGCGAATGGACAAGAGGAGAGTGGGAGTCGACAGGGTGACGGGGCCGCGGGGTGAGGCTGGGGTGCGGTGCCGGTGCAGTAGGCCAGCTCGAGGTATGGAGAGGGCTCGCATAAGGATTGGCCTGCAATGCTTGACCCCAATTCGCGAGCCGCAACGGCAACGGCGGGGAAGAGCTGCCAGGCGCGCCCCGTCGGTGATTGGCCGGCGGGCTGGACGCGAACATCAACACAGCGACAGCCCAAACAGAGACAAAGACAAAGACGTGACTTGTCGCGATCCCACACCCGGTGCCCTCTCTCTCTCTCTCTCTCTCTGCCTCCCGCCGCCTGCTCTGCCTCAGCCCGTCTCCGCCCCCGCGACAACTGCGAGTCGTCCCGTGTGCGTCCAGCTCGAGCCCCGTTGTCGCGACCTGCGACCGTGCCAGCGCCCGTCTCTCCTTGCCTGCAACGCCTGCCGCCCCCCAACTCGATTGCGCTCTGGCCATCATCACAACACAAGGTCCCTCCACTGCACCCGTCGCACCCCACCCCTTGCGCCGCCACCACCACCACGGCAGCCGCGATTGTATGCAGAGCACTGCTATGCGCAACCAGCTCGCATAATTTCGCACCCTCATTTGCACGGCTTGACGCCTTTACCCCATCGTTTGTTGCTCAGGAGGGGGACAAGCCCGACTGGACTTCACCGCCCGCTTCACCTCACCTTCTCTCCTGGACACGTCTTGCCTGTCTGCTCTGATTGAGACTGCCCCTTTGAGCGCTGCTTTTACCTCTCTCTCTGGACGCCGACGTCCGTCTTGCGCCCGCCGCATCTTTCGACCTATAGCGGAAGGACTGTTCGCGCAAGCCAGCCATAGACGCATATTGGACATCAACCATGGCGCGCGACGAACCGGAAGAGCTGGCTGCGATGCATGCGACTATCGAAGACGACATCGCGACCCCGACGTTGATCTCACCACCCGAGTCCAAAACGCCCCCGACGGCTTCGCACAAGCGCAATCAAGCCACATTCGCCGGCACACATGAGCGAACCGCGTCTGAGCCGATAGATCCTTCAGCGCTGCACAAGGCATTGGAGCAGTTTGAGCAGGCTGGTCGAGTCAGAGCGAGAACACCCACAGCGAGTCCGAGCCGCAAGCGCGCGCGCATCTATGGCGACAGGTGAGCTTGTCGATTGACAGGAGAGTGTAAATTCACTGACACCCACAGATTCATACCCAATCGCGCAGGGCAAGACTTACAAGCCAGCTTCAATCTCCTACATGATGATGGCTCCCCAGCAACTCCGTCAAAAGCTAGGCGCACCCCGCACAACGAGCTGCATTTCCAAAAGAGTAAGTTCAGTCCGACCGAATCGGCATATGATGTGCATACAGTAGACTTACTCGAATTGCAGCTGAAGAAGCAAACCGCACCTATTCAGCCGTGCTCCGGCAGGAAATGTTTGAGGGCTCTGTACCACAAACCCTGCCACAAAGTCTATCACCAACAGATAGCGCCACCATGCGCACAAGCGGGCGCTCACACACACCACCAGCAAGGACGACTGGATCGTTACCTCAACCCTCACAAACACCATCAACACCACACAAGAACCTATTTTCCTATTCTGGACAGCCAACTCCATCACGGACTCCATCAAGCCGACATGGAGTACTTAATCTAAATGCTCGTTCTGATCTCTACAGTCTCTCTCCCATCAAATACAGCAGTCAACGAATGCTGTTAAGCCCCCAACGGGCACCACGAGCAGTGTCAAAAGTTCCTTACAAAGTTCTGGACGCACCAGATCTGGCTGATGACTTTTACTTGAACCTTGTAGATTGGGGTAGTCAGAACACTCTAGGTGTTGGACTGGGCTCGTGCGTTTATATGTGGAATTCGAGCAGTGGCCGCGTTACGAAGCTGTGCGAATTGCAAGACGATTCCGTGACCAGCGTCAACTGGATACAACGAGTAAGTCTGCTGTGGAGTAATATGGATGATTGCTAAAGCATGGCAGGGCTCACACATTGCCATTGGCACAAATCGTGGCCAAGTCCAAATATGGGACGCCCAAACCCAACGACGACTGCGCACTATGATGGGTCATACTGCTCGTGTCGGCGCCCTCGCTTGGAACGAACACATTTTGACTTCTGGCTCGAGAGACCGCACCATCTATCATCGTGACGTACGGCAGCCCGACCAATGGCTACGCAAATTGGTCGGCCACAAGCAAGAGATCTGCGGATTGAAATGGAACCATGAGGACCAGCAACTTGCGTCCGGTGGAAACGATAACAAACTCATGGTATGGGAGAAACTCAATGCCGAACCCACATTCAAATGGAGCGAACATCAGGCTGCCGTGAAAGCGATTGCCTGGAGCCCCCATCAACGCGGTCTTCTTGCTAGTGGCGGGGGAACGGCAGATCGGACTATCAAATTCTGGAATACCCTCATCTCTTCCAATGGGCCATCAGCCTCTTCCTTGGCTGCGGCATCCGCTGCTGCTTCTGCATCGAGTTCAGCCAACATCCCCATCTCCCCAACCACGTCCGCAAATCTGATCAACAGCCTGGACACAGGCAGCCAAGTCTGTAACCTTGCATGGTCAAAGAACAGCAACGAGATTGTTTCGACACATGGTTACAGCCAAAATCAGATCATTGTTTGGAAGTATCCAAGCATGCAGCAGGTAGTATCATTGACTGGGCATACCTACCGAGTATTGTATCTGGCGATGAGTCCGGACGGCCAAGTTATTGTTACCGGCGCCGGCGACGAGACACTTCGTTTCTGGAACGCTTTCAAGAAGAAGGAGCGAACTGGCGGCCTAAGCAGCATGGACAGCTGGGGCGTCATCCGATGATGTGGCCTTGTCCTTTTTGTCCACAGCTTCTCTACCTGATACATCACTCGATTCCGCTGGCTCGGCGAGCAAGATTCGTCAGACGATGGCGAACCTGTTTATCTATCCTACGCAGTCCGGCATTCGATTCATGACGTATAATCCTACATCACGCACTATGATGCTGCCAGCCAGTACCAGCGCAATGCGACCGTTCGGATTAACGTCTAAGACACATGCGCCTCATATCACGACTCTTCCAGATCTTGTTTTTTCCATTACAAAGGTTATATCCCCTCGAGCATATATGGCGTTTATGCATACACACACAAGTGTCGGCGTTATCTACTCGTTTCTCTCTGGGCGTCACAATGTCCAGCTAATTCTTTTCAAAGGAAGCCATCTAAAGACAATGTGCGGGGATCATCTGGGCCGGGATGACGCTTGGCTTTTAGTGCAAATCTGGCTCCAGCTGCGGGGAGAAAGTTTTTTTTTTCCCTCCTCTACTTTACTTTACTTTACTGATTGAGCATTTGGGGAGCTGGCACACACCAAACAAACCCACATATTCTCCCTCGGGCGCTCGCATCATCATCTCATGGATTATGACTGTATAGTATTTGTATTGTCCGGGTAGCTTTTTAGGACGATGCTCAAAGAATTGATAGTGTGCGATATACCCCCACCCCCCATCCCCCCTTGAGCTACCGGTGGTTGTGCGCAATTGTGATGGCTTTTTGAAACTCAGACTGATATCATTGTGTAGATGAGCCTCCATCCAGTCTTTAGCGAAGGTGTGGTCGTGGGTTCTGGTGAGATGGGATGGATGCTCATCGGTGTGGTGCTTGCGAGCACTCTTCATTAGTAGGTAGGTAGATTCGACCTACGCGCAGAGGAGCACCTGCCGTGGCGGATTCGACGGGGACATTGCAGCGCCATGGCTGACGGCATGAGCTTTACTTGCAAAGTGCGGAGGGTAGGTTGAGGGGGGTCCACAGAAGAAGTGCACTGAGATTGGAAGAATGGTACCGATGTTTCTGTGAACAAGGTGAAGAGGCATTTGAAAAGAAAAGGGGGGTGGAAATGGATCATCTTCCCCCATCCTTGCCAAACCCCACCATCTCGAATCTGCCTCCCCTCCCCACCATCCTCGCACTCTGCCTCGCACCAAAATCCCTCGTCTCGACCAACTCCTCTTTATCCAGCATCTCCGTGACCCCCCTGCCATTGCCATGCATGATGATTTTCGTCTTGTTCAGCGACGCCTTGACCGGGTTCTTGGCGGTGAAGATGTCGCCCAGTTCTTCGAGCGTGCGGCGCCGCGTCTCGACGAAGAAGAAGTATATAAAGACAAACTCGAACATGTCCCAGAAGATGAAGAGGAAGTAGTACTAGCGCGAAAAGGTGTTAGTGGGTGGCCTTTGCGTGATAGTAGTAGTAGTAGTAGTAGTAGTAGTAGTAGTAGTAGCAGTGTTGGGGAGTTATCATACCTTCCAGCCCGCTCCAGAGAAGGCGATGCCAGTGACAAATGTATTGTAGAAATTGGCAATGTTGACCCAGAAGTTGTAGAAGGCCATGCCTTTTGCGCGAGACTCGTAGCGCAGACACTCGACGGGGTAGAGCTGTTGCAGTGGCGTGTAGCCTGTGCTGTAGATGAAGCCGAAGAGGAAGAAGAAGGCAATTACTGCTTTTGCCTGTCCTGGTCGTTTGATCTGCGGGGTCTCGCCTTCGCCTAGTATCGTTCTGCCCTGGCTGTCCAGTCGGAGATTGGTTGCGACGAGCGCGCATACGATGGAGAAGACGACGACGAGTAGTGCGGTCGAGACAAGGAGTTGGGGTCTCCTGCCCCATCTGTCCGTGTAGACTGCGCCGAAGACCGCACCAACGAAGGACACAACGTTCTGCATGCCATTGAAGAGCAGGCGTTGGTTTCTGCTGGTGATTCCCGCTCCCTGGAGGATGGTGGGATAATAGTAAGACACAGGTCCATTACCCGACCATTGCCCAAAGAACGCCATGCTGAGGACGAGCATAGTCCGGTATCGAGCTTGGCGCGTGTTGAAGAGCTCACTGTAGTCCCACCAACGCTTATCAGAGCCGGTCACGCTGATGTCTTCGACCATCTCTTTGTATTCGAGTTTCACGATAGGAGAGTCTCTGTTGCCGTCACCGTGAAATCGTGCCATGGTATCAAGCGCCTCTTCATGACGATCGTTTGCAATCAACCATCCTGGGGCAATATTAGCAATGTTTGGTTCGCAGAAACAAAAGTTCATGCTTACTCGGTGTCTCTGGCAGAAACGGACTGCAGATAAGTACGATGCCTGCGAAAACTAGTTGCAGCCAAACCGGAATGCGCCATGACTGCGTTCCAGGAATCCTGTTGGTGCCATATGGTACGAACGAGCCCGGGATACCGCCGACGTACCAGAACGTGTTGAAGATGCCAGTGCAGACACCGCGGTATGTCGGATGTGCCATTTCAGACACATATGCAGGGCCAGCTGTGGATGTGATGGCTACGCCGAACCCGAGGACGAAGCGGCCGCCCATGAAGCCACCTAGATTCGTACTTGTAGCTTGCACACACGCTCCGACCACGATGATCGCGGTGCCAATGAACATTCCCCATTTTCTCCCTCGAAAATCAGTCGCGGGGCCTGCAACGAAAGATCCGACCAGATTGCCAATCGTATAAATGGCATAAACAATACCAGTAGCCGGGGTCCCTTTGTCGACATCAAAACCAAAGTATTCGCGATATTGCGGGTAGCTGTTGATAGCACCCATGAGAGATCCATCGTATCCGTTGATGCAAGAATTCAAAGTAGCGATGCCCAGGCAGAGGTACAACTACATTTAGGTCAGCTGGGCTAGATATGGCGAAACGGCAATGGCAAACCTTGAACATGTTTCTCGTCCATGGTCGCACATTGGCTCTGGCTGAAGCGTCTGCAAAAGCGACATTTTGAACTTGTTGGATGCCTGCTGAGTCGACGCTGCCCCGAAACTGTTCGGTGTGCGAGGTATGCACATCTCTTTTATGCTTGTAATCCATGTTGTGGCGCAACTTGACTCCAAATTCTCAGGCAGCCAGAGCGACTTCCAGAGTTGGAAATCCTCAAGAGTCGGAAATCTGAGCTGTCGAGCGAGGTCGTCTTCACGTCTGAGCCACCAGACAGCATCACCGCCACGGTAAGCAGCATCAACACGCAGAATAGAGGCGACCCGGGCACTGGGATCCCGGCTCAGTGATATACAGCTAACATCCACATAACCGAGCAGCCGCACGTCCAGATCTTCTCGCCGGTCCCAAGTGAGCACAAACCGACATCCCGGCAATATGTGCAGGGTGGCACGTTGTGCCAGGTGTGCTCCAGGGGCCCCGCAGACCCGTCAGAGCAGATGACGACCGGGTAATGGAGACGCGCAGCTCGCTTATGTCCGTGAGGTGCAAATGATTGGAGCAGGTCTCTAATATGATGAGATGAGGGGCTTGCTGATTGCTGACCCATACTCTCTTCATGCGTTACGAGGTGGTCGTGCATGGGGTAAGAAGTTACTTTGTATATTTTGAAAGCGCTTCCAACCTCATGGCCCAAATCCACCGTCTTGTTTCGTATTCAACAGGTTGTGACATGTCCGTAGACTTTTGACCCATCTACGTTCAGGAGCCATGAGAACTGTGCCATGGATCAGGCCGCCTGGCGTTCCTAGACAGAATCCTGCGCACTGCACTCCGCGCCGCAACCCTGTGCTCAGAAACTGGGGTTTGTGTGATCAGCAGCGCATCGTCACGAGTGGCTCCTCGGGGTCGACGCGCCACCGCGCTTCGGGGCGTGGCACGGGAGGCGATCCTGCCAGAAACTGGGACCGTACCGGACAGCCAAGCCCTAGTGAAATCAGCCGTTGTTGGTGGAAGAAGAACGGACAAGCGTGGTGTTGTCAACGTCGAAGCGGCGTTCCCACTTCCGTTTCCAAACGGAGCTTAGGTGGTACCGGTATCTAACGGAGCGAGGATCCGGGGTACCTAGCGCACACAATCATGCGCAACGGACGGGAAGCATGCACCACCAACCCCAGATTTTGCGTATGATATATACACATTGCTTTTTTTTCGCTGCTCCTGATGCTCTGGGCAGATCTCATAAAAGTCTACGCACATGCACAGCCAGTGCACCATCCCCGGCATGCCTGCTGATCTGCAGTGTCTGAGCGCCATCCGCAGCGTTGCATGGTACAGGGCTTACCACTGGTGTCGAAATAGATGAACTGCTTATATTACCTTCCACAATACGCAATACCGAACGCGATGCCGGCGTTTGGGATTCATGCCTCTAACAGTTATAAGCTGCTCATCCCCTTGTAATCAGTGTTATAACATAGTCTCAAGCACCCAGGTTCAGCCCTGCTTCTCTCAGCTCTACAGTGCCTCCGATATCGTCGTCATTGGTCGAGTTGAGTCGGCATTAGAGAGGTGATCATTTTTGCGGTGCTGATTAGACATGGGAAAAATCGAGTAGAGTCTTCTACTAAGGACTTTGTCGGCAGCCACCAGTAGCAGAGTGATCATGAAAGCATACTGACTCGAGACTGCAAAGAACTCATACCAAGAAGCCATAATTAAGATTGTCTGATGCATGCCAGACAACTGAGATACAGACCTAATCGTTGAGTCCGATACAATTGAGAATATTAGGAAATTCAGCACCCTCCAAATAAGATCATGATCTCGAAAATACCCAAAGTCGAACCCTGAATCCGACGCCGATACCAATAAATGCCAAACTCGAATGTGACCTTGATGGAAAGAGATATAGAATGATGATTACGAGACAGCAAATCGCCAGCATACTCCAAATACAAAGTTTAGTGAGCGTTCAGGTCCTGAAAACCAGCAGCATGCACATAGCATTTCTGTATCCATGAGGAACCTCCGATCCGTGAGACGTTCACGATGCTCGCTTAGATGGAGCTGGATCAAGATGGTACCCCGAAGAGAAGAATCCCATATGATGCATGAAAGCGCGAGGCAAGTTAGACTCCCACAAAGCTCGTTGCTCGTCCAATCTCTGCTTCCGTACCTCAGCCTTCTCTGAATCAAGTCGTCGTATGTTCTGAAGATACTCGATCGCACAGTCGCTGGCGATCTTTCTCGAAGTTTCGGGGTTAATTGCAGTATTGCCAGCTCTCATTGGTTTTGGGGAAGATGAAAACTCCCCATCGCTTTGGGCCCCTAGTTGTTCCTGACCTGGTTTCCTCCGCACACGTCGAAGTCGGTCAGCCAGCCCTCGTTTTTCAGGCTCGTTCATTATGGTGTAAGGTCTTGGTGTATCGAAGTAGTCTTGGTTATGTTGCAGTGTAACAGTCTTGGCAATCATCGGAGATATAGTAATCTCATTTTCACCCTGCATAAAAGATACTAAATTAGTAACTTTGAGGTGCATAATGAGCGGGCTAGAAGCCAGAAGTTAGTCCTGCTATAATATATATTCTTGGGACGCTGAGTCCATAATATTTAGTGTCTGTGATTGCAATACGTACTGGTGAGTTCAGCATGCTTTGACGCTTGTTCCTGCTCTTCTTGATGTGGCTTTTCAAGGCACTCGAGTCCAGAGGCTTGAGAAGCTCAAAACTGCACAGCAGCTCGCCTGAAACGGACATGACGGCTCCCCAATTATCGAATTCGCCGCAGTACTACATCAGATCAGCAAGGGCCCTGCGCGGGCTACTGGGAGGACTTACATTTGGCGCCGAAAAAACCGTCACAAGCACTCGATCAGTGAAGAACTCGTAACCATCTTCTACAACCATGTGTGCACGACAAACAAGATCAAAGTCATGTCTTTGCAAGAACTCCATAATGACCTTCTTGCCGAAGCAATAGCTGACCCCCCGCTCATTGGATTCCCAATCATTCTCCATATCGGCTGGATCACTCCACAGTAGGTCGTTGAGCAGACCATAGTCTGGAACGTCCGTAGGTCGTGCAATCTGACGAATGTCGTCCATGTGCGACAAGCTGGGTGAAAGACCTCCATGCACGCAGAAAATCTTCTGGGCTACGATAGCAGCGATGGGCAGTGTGTTGAAAGTATCCACAAAGGCCTTCCATACTTTTATGTTGCACCTCCTCTTGCACTCGTCGTAGAAGCCGTATACTCGAGTAACGTTTGCGCATTCGTGGTTGCCGCGGAGAAGGAAGAAGTTTTCGGGAAACTTGAGCTTGTAGCAAAGGAGAAGGAGGATCGTTTCAAGAGACTGCTTGCCGCGATCTACGTAATCGCCGAGGAACAAATAGTTCGAGTTTGGTGGAAAGCCGCACATCTCGAACATGCGAATAAGATCAGTGTACTGTCCATGTATGTCGCCAACAATCTTGACTGGTGGAGCAAGCTCCAAAAGAGCCGGCTGGCTGAGGAAGACCTCACGAGCTGCCGAGCAGATAGCAAAGATCTCAGCATTTTTCAAGCTGACAGTCTTGGTAACCTTGCCGGCATAAGCAGCATCTAGCAACCGCTGAATCATATCATCAAGATCCATGGATTTCAACGCGCTGATCTCCATGGGCGAACCTGATCCATCCGTCGGGGCTGGAGGCTCTGGCAATCTGGGGATCGGCTGGCCCTTCTTTTGCAGAATCGACTCGCCCGGTTGAGCTGAAGCTAATGGAAGCGGTACGCCAGAAGGAGGCACATCTGAGACATGGTCGACTTCGCCGGTCTGCTGTGCCTTGCTAATCCCTTCGTGTCCTGTACCGAGTGTAGCGCTCTGAACAGGCGACGGCGGGGCTGCAGTGTCCTCTGCAGGAATTGAATCAACCCTCTCTGGCGGTGCAGTGGGAGGCTCAGGCGTGGCTGATGCTACCGAGCCACGCCGGGACGCTCTGCCACTCTTGCTCTTCTCTGATTTGGTTGACGCGGCGTCGGTCTTGTCGGGCTTTCCATTGGCATCACCAAGGTTGGCGACAGACGCACGAGGGCTGTCGGTCTTGCCAGACCCCGGGATTTTGTTTCTGATGGAACTGCGCAGCGAGCGAGTCGAGCCTTGGGTGTCAGATCGCTCCATGGATCGGTAGTATTCGCGGCCAAGAGGAACGCCATCGGCGCCACCCTTCTCGCCTTTGCCCTTCTTTTCGCTGGATGGTTGATTGCCCATGTCGAGGGTCGTGTGTGCGGTGGGGCGATTGAGGCGAAAGGCAGACGTTGGACTGGCTGGTGAAAGCCGTGGATTGCCGCGGAGAGATAGAGGAAACTGCGGCGGGGCTATGCGCAGAAGGCCGGGCTGGCGATAAGCCCGTTGTTCCTTCTTGCGCGTGTCAAGACGAATGAGGCCAGCTCCAGGCGGTCACCAGCTCGCTCGAATGTGTGTAGGAGGGTGTAGGCACGTAGGCAAGCCACGTAAGGAGCCTGGTTTAGGGCGGCCGGTAGAGTTGAGCGAGGAAGGCAAGGAAGCGAGCCTCCGTCGGCCCTGTTGGTAGTTTTCTCGTTGGACACTGGGCGGGCCAGGTCAGCAAAGGGGAGGCGACGGGGGACGAGTCGAAATGCCGCTTGCGCGCCAGAGTGGTGTGCGGGCCGAGAGCGAGGGGGTGGAGGCTCACGGTGCGTGTACTGGGCTCATGGGGCGGGCGTGGAGGACGTGATCAGTGATGGCAGATGGCAGATGGCAGCTATGACTTCAGGCGCAGCACAGGCAGAGGGCGGGGACAAAGCTAGGTACTGCTACGGTACAAGCCTACAATGTAGGTAAGCCGCAACGCCTTGGTGGGTGGAGCTGGTTTGCCGGGTGCTGCACGCCGGTGAATGCAAGCGTGGGAAGCGAAGTTAGCGGATGAACAAGCGCAAGCTAGCGAGAGAGCCCAAGCCCAGAGCTATGTCCTGCACACCGTCTGCGGTGGCTGCGAGAGAGCACGGTCGCAGCAGCCGGAGCGTGGGCGGCAGCGGGCGAGGGATCTACCGGTACCTAGGTAGGGTGGTAGGGACGGGGACGGCCAAAGAGTCAGAGTCAGCGAGTCTTGCGCAGGAGGGTGAGGGAGTGTAGGCTGCTGGCTGTAGCGAACATGGCCCCATCCGCAGCGATTAGCTCGTCGCCATGCCAAGATATCCGTTCCGTGCGTCATGTCCGCAGCTTGGGACCACGCACTGGCTCGCAGCGTGGCAGCCCATCAATCAATCATCATGCTATGTACGCCTGTTTCCTTTGGCCACGTCTCCATTCTGCTCGCTCCGCACACAAACGCTTCATCTGCTTTGTCCCTCATTGGTAATGCCCGCTCCGCTCATGGCAGACAATGCCCGGCATGCGCGTGGCAAACACGCAAAGCTGCTTCAGCGCCGACACTGACGGGACTATCCATGCACCATGATAGCCCCATCGTATACGGACCACGCAAGCCAGCAGGACAATCAGATGAGACAGGACTATCTCGCAATGCAAGACAAGTCCATGCTGAGCATGTGTGGTGTTTCCCGACAACACTCCGCGTACGCGCAAGAAAAAATCACGCATGCCTTGCCCGTTTGCGGTTGCGAGAATTTTGGTTACTGCCCAACTTCATTAAATGTAGCACGGCCACTTGTGCCCCTGCGCCATGTCACCAGAGGCTCGATTGCACAGGTGACCGGGACAGGGAAACAGTTGCTTGAGTGCCAACCTCTATCTACAGGAAAAATTCTCTTACGGCTTCTGTCATGCAGCAGGACATGTTGCGCGCCCAGGCCATGGCGCCAAGGGCGGAACCCGATGACGGGGTCTTGGGTGCCCATGTGACCGCACACGGAGGAGCCGCGGCGATTGAGCCACAGTTACCGACATCTGCAGCATCCATCATTTTGGGTGGCGTGTCTGCGATGTCTCCTTACAATCTAGTTCCAAGATTGACGTGAATTGCCTGTCACCGTTAGTCTCTGATCTCGCTCGAGCGGAAACAAAAAGCTATGTACCTTCTTATTGGTATAGGCCTCCAAACCTGCCTCGCCAAGTTCTCTGCCTATCCCACTCTGTTTGACGCCGCCAAACGGAATTCGGTAATCTGAATCGTTGCTTGAATTGATCCATACCATGCCGGCCTCGATATTTCTGGCCACACGATGTGCCTTGGTGATGTTCTCCGTGAAGAGCGCAGCACCGAGGCCATACGTGCTGTCATTCGCCCTTAGCACAGCCTCCTCCTCAGTCTTGAACGAAGCAATAACCACAAATGGGCCAAAAACCTCTTCGCGATAGATCTTCATGTTGTCCTTCACGTTCGTGAAAATGGTAGGCGAGACGAAGAAGCCCTTGCCTCCAACGTTCTTGTATGCTTCGCCTCCTGCCACCAGTGTTGCTCCCTCAGACTTTCCAGATTCAATGTATTGCAGCACTCGGTCAAATTGTGTCTTCGTAACTTGAGGTCCTTGGAAGGTATCGTCCTTGAATGGGTCCCCCACCACAGACGCTGTTTTGACGTACTCCTTGAACGACTCGACAAACTTATCATAGATACCTTCCTGCACCAGAATCCTTGAAGTAGCTGTGCAGACTTGGCCCTGATTATACATGATACCCACATGCGACCACTTGACTGCTTGATCGAGATCCGCATCGTCAAAAACCACTAGCGGAGATTTGCCCCCTGTTTCCAATGTGATATTCTTCATAGTACCAGCTGCCATTTTCATTATCTCCTTGCCGGTCGCTGTGGACCCAGTGAAGGCAATCTTATCAACATCAATATGCTGGGCCAATGCCGCACCAGCTTTTCTTCCTTCGCCATTGAGGATGTTAACGACGCCAGGTGGAAACCCAGCCTCCTTGACAAGTGTTCCAAGGAACAGGATCGAAAGCGGGGTCTGCTCCGCAGCTTTCATTACCACGGTGTTGCCAGTAGACAGAGCTGGTCCCAACTTCCACGCAGCCATGGCAAGAGGAAAGTTCCAAGGGATGATTTGACCACAGACGCCGAGTGGCTCACGGACTGTGTAGGCTAGTTTTGCTGGTGAGGTTTCAATGACCTGGCCGTGGATCTTGTTTGCGTACCCGGCGTAGTATTTGATGGTTCCGATGACCTCGCTCAAGTCATCGTTGAACGAGACTGAATATGGTTTGCCATTGTCCCATGTCTCAATTGTGGCGAGAGTCTCTCTGTGCTCTTCGATCAATTGAGCAAACTTGAACATCAAATCAGCTCGCGCATTGGTGTCCATGTCTCGCCACTCTGGGTTCTTGAACGCATTGCGTGCTGCCTTTACAGCTTCATCAACGTCTTCAGGTCCAGCTGCATACACAGACGCAATCTCGCTCTCATCACTGTATATCGATAAGCCTAGCATCTGCGGGTTGAATCGCGATCAAAGTGTACCTCGGATTTATCGAAGTGATGGTCTCGCCGCTCTTCGATTTGACAAACTCATTGTTGATGAAGAGACCTCTTGGCTGCCTGTACTTGTGACCGTTTGGTGCAGTAAGTTCAACGAAAAGCTCAGACATGTTGCTTCTGAAGCTATAGAATCTCCACGACAGCGAGCGGATATGTCCAAGAGTTTTTAGTCGTGGCAATAAGCTGAAGGTCGAATGGGTGTACAAATGTGCTCTTGAAAAGGTGGAGTAGAGACCGGACATGTCCTTGGCCGGCAGGAAGACAGCTAGCTATCTATAGGCCACATGTGTTTGCTCGTGAGTGGGAGCTGTCGTAATGCTGGTGGACCCCGCGAATGACGATAGCTAGTAGCCATACCTACCTAGCTTATCCGCATCCGACTGCCTCTTTGGATAAGCTGTGCTCCACCCATCTTCACGCCTATCAATTGTACAATGTTATTGTCTTGGTCTACAGTGTGCCCGCTACTTCGATGCCGACCGCACAAGATCTTTCCTCTCACATCAAGGAAGCACTTTGGGTGCCAGTTTTAACAAGCTCCGTGTGCCATTTTCCATACTCGCCATCCTTCCTGATAACCTCCGTCTCCAAACATAGCCATTCAGCATTTTCCAATCGGCAGAGTGGAGCCAGCAACGCAGTGGCCGGAATAACCACCCGAAGAAGAAGTGAATGCGCTTTTCTTGATCATGTGAGCGGGCGTTCCATGCTAGATGGGGCGCAGGCGCGACGCGACGGTCCCTTGTCGACACCCGCAGCTACCCCACCATGCCATCATCTGGACCTTACATGTAGTTGGCGAATGCACGGCGCGCGTTTTACAATCTTAGAGAGCGCATGCATCGCTATTCATTGCACTTGGGACACTTACTCTCATTACATCTACCCTTTGCGAGAACACCTTTGCGAATCGCTCGTCCCTGGCAGCCATGGATATGGAATCCGACCCACCCTTTGACGCGCCGCACAATCCAGATCGCCCGGATGCATCCATCAATGTCACCCATTCTCTTGACTACTGGAATAGTGTCTCCTCGGACGTGACTGGCATGCTAGGCGGCTACCCGCAAACATCGCGCATCGACCTCCAAGGATCCTCCAATTTCCTCACAAAACTCCGTCGCGGGAGATCGCAAGTCTCCAAACAGACATTACCACGCTTGAAACGAGTCGCCGACTGTGGAGCGGGCATCGGGCGCATAACGAAGGGCCTGTTGTTAGGCGTGGCTGAGCATGTGGACATTGTGGAGCCAGTCAAGAAGTTTACAGACGAGCTGGTACAGAGCTTAGGCAATGGGGAATATGCTGGAGATGGGGAGGGCAAAGATGGACAAGGACAGGTCGGGGAGGTCATAAACTTGGGTCTCCAAGACTGGATCCCTGAGCCCGGCGCATATGATCTGATCTGGAACCAGTGGTGTGTTGGACATCTGACAGACAAACAGCTGGTGATGTATCTGAAACGGTGCAAAGCTGGATTGACGCCGGCGAAGGAAGGAGAAACTGTCACGAATAGCTGGATCGTTGTCAAGGAGAATCTCTCGACAGATATCTGGCACAAGGACATCTACGATGAGGAAGACTCGAGTGTCACGCGGTCAGACGACAAGTTCAGGAGGCTGTTCGCACAAGCGGGATTAAAGATTGTTGCGACAGAGCAACAGAAGGGCATGCCGAAGGAGCTTTTCCCTGTCAGGATATACGCACTAAAGCCAGAGTAACATACCAGCTATATTGAATAGCTCGTCGGAACAATAGTAGAATTATTGATACCCACAGAATAACAGAGAACACTTGCTGTCGATAACGATTTGATTTGTGGTTTGGCGTCATCCGACGATGCTTCATCCTGTCGCCTCTCCAGTACACATGAATTTGTGCAGGTAGCCCAACGACATCATTGGCAGCCCGGGAATGGGTTTATGTATGTCTGGCTTCGGCACGGTCGTCCTCGCGACCGCAGCAGGTGCTGATGCCGTCCCATCACTCTTACCCTGCGCTGCGTTTGCATCAGGTGTATGAGAAGTATCCATGACATCCTCAAACTCATCATCATCGTCGTCGTCATCGTCGTCATCCTCATCTTCTTCCTCATCAGCCTCTTCTTCGTCCTGCCCTTCCCCAAACTCTTCCGGGTATCTCTGCCGCTGGTACGTCCGATCAAACGCTTCTTGGTGCGCGACGGTCCACAAACCGAGGATGTCGTTTTCGTTGAGCTTGCTCTGCACACGCTTGGTGGGCAGCTCGTCCACGAAGCCGTCGTCGCCTTCCGGCGGTTCGAGTCTGACGTTGTCTTTGTGGTGGCGCTTTGGCTCAATCTCCCACTCTGCGGGTACGTGCACGAATTCCGCTGCTTTTCTCAGTCGCGCTTCCACCCATCCTTCCTCCATTGGCTCGAGTCTCTTGCGGAGAAGCGTGTTCGCCATTCCCGCTGCGTTGCCTTGCGACATGGGGAATGGAGGCGCGGGAAAAGGGTGCAGTGCTCTGATCTTCTCTGCGTTTGGCGGTTGAGGCACATCGCGGTACCTCGTCACGGTTACCTCTTTAGCTTCCAGCACTGCATTTCCGGCTGCGTCGGTAATGACGTTCCCTGCTTCGTCCTTTTTCGGCAAGTTGCGTGTCTCCTTGTCGACGATGCTTTCATGTTTGTAACCACCGTTGATGAGGCTGTTCATAGAGGATAGAGCGCCGGCCACGCGGCTGGTGATTGGTTGGACTTGTGACCAATCTACCGCCTCGCCTCTGTTCATCGCAAACTGCATCTGGGCTTGCAGTCTGTCCATGGCTGTAATCATGGGAATAAGGTTGCGCCGAATGTCTTCAAGGAGCCGATAGTCCTCGCGGCTAGGCTCACCCAAGAAATTTTGGTTCATGATTGATTTACTTCCTTGCTCTTTCTTCTCCTTACAGCTATCAAGTGTAACCGAAGTCTTGGTTGATGTTGATTAGGTGAATATCCTTGGAGAGTCAAGATGTGATGGAGTTCTGTTCAAGATGGAAGACTATTGGTTTGAGCACTGTGCTTGCGCCAATCCGGGAAAGTGGCTTGGCATCCAGAGCTCGACAATTATCGAATCACAGCGACACTTGAACCTCGACGACTCGTTTCAATGTTAATAGTATAGCCATGAGCACGGAATATGCGAACATAGAGTGCAAGCGTTTGACGCGCGCATTTTGTGTTGAACGGGTTAGCACTGACTTTCTACGGATGCTGCAGCTTTCTACTATGGTTGCTGGCGAAACTTTTGTCAACAGGGGGTCAGGCCAATCCCTTAAACACACACTGGAAATACTTACTAGATATATTGAATTCATTAAGTTCTTAATCCTAGCTATATTCTTTCTTTTTTATAAGGAAGGAAAATATTAAGATTTACTAATCTGCTGTTATTATTAGCTCCTAAAGTCCAGCAGATCTAACCACTGTTAACAAAACTTTCGCCGGCGACCATAGTAGCTTACACAAGTGAAGTCACAAAAATCGGTGTGCCTTATCCTCTTGCTACTCAAGGCCTGATATTCAAAGGCATGTGATTTCACTCTAGCAAAGTCTGCGGATTCACCGTGATTTTGACAATCGGCGTCGTTTTGATCTTAGGTGAAGGTGGCCTTTACCGCTAGCTCGCTCACTCACTTCCTTCACAAACGGATTTGCATACCGACGGTACTTGAAGCTAAAAATTGCACTTCTTTGCAAACTCATACTATATAAGCTTGTGACTTCCTCGCTCAACCACGCCGGTGTCAAGTATTCTTGCCCAACAATTTGTCAGCCAATTCAGATTCCACTTGTCCAGTGCCGTCAACTAGGTGTCAAGATCCATACAAGTCAAGTCTGTATCCCAATCTGCTTCTGGTTATTCTCACTAAACTGGCTATTAGATTTACGTGTGGTGTTCGCTTTGGAAACTAGCACCAAAGCAAGCACAGCTTGCCAGTGTGCATCTCTACGGCTTCGTGCACGTCGGAATCATCTTCTCACATTTGGCATAAATGACGGAGGCAACCGAGATCATCAAAGCCAAGTATTCACATCCACTCAAATTATCGGGTCTTGATATTAATACCTTCTAGAATGTCTTGTTCGCGTAGGCATACCCGTGTTCATCAGAGTCGGGTTACCACGAAGCACAAGATCACCACGACTACGCAGTTGCAAATAATAAATACTGTATTACCACAATTAAGTGGCAACCCGGACTTCGTCAGCTACAGCAGCGAGTGGCAGACTGCTGTAGATGAGGAACACAATTTCATGAATGGCATACGGACAGCGGTCCAGCAGTATCGACAACAGTCTGCAGCGCATTACAGTACGCAAATCGAGGTTCATCAAGCAATACACGATAAGAACCCTAACGCTAAGACTGAGGTTACCTCGGACTTCAAGATCGTGGTTGGCTTTCACAATTTCGGAACCTGCACGCCTCTGCTTCGCATCTGCCGCCCGAAGTCTCGGAGACGTTCGGGCAAGAATGGCCGTGTGGTCACAAGTGAGATTGAAATTTTTGATGACGAATCTTTTATCTCAATACAAAGGTTTCTGAATCGGCACTTTCCTGCACTCGAAGTGGCGGTCG
Organism: Coniothyrium glycines; assembly: GCA_025742365.1. Lineage (NCBI taxonomy): Eukaryota > Fungi > Ascomycota > Dothideomycetes > Pleosporales > Coniothyriaceae > Coniothyrium > Coniothyrium glycines. Next base: position 398,705 of record JAMXIJ010000009.1, on the reverse strand, counting down.
GTGAAGATTGTTTGTTTCGCTGGTGGAGCGCAAATGGAAAAACGTTCAACTGGACCGGTCTGCCCACTGAGCTGAAAGAGAATATTGTGCGATGCTGCATGCACAATGATCATCCTAGGGTACCCACTTCAAGGCTACGACGTCGGCTAAGGAATGGGATGGGCATGCATAGGATTCCAAGTGGTCCACAAGAGGTCACCGACCAAATAGGGATGTGGTTTTCACTTCTACATGTCTCGCATCAAGTTCGCGCCTTGACTCTCCGCCTTTGCTTTACTGGTAGCAGTGATCTCGAACAGGACAAGGGCCTATGTATCGACGTTTCTGGCTACGAGTTCGACGATTGCATGCGACGCCTTGGGAGATGTCCTCAGATGATCGAAGCAGACAGCCTTGCAACGAGCGATGCAACGCGTCACTTAGCAAGACTGTACAATAAGTTCCCGAAGATCTACCCAGACTTGGCACGTTACGCAACTATGCGCCACGGCATTCGTAAGGTACATCTACAACTGGACTTCCTTGACTCTATGCACTTCTTCAAGGTCACTGCAGGCGAGTTTTACCGATTCTGGCAGCCGTTTCCCAAAGACTACCATATCATCGGGCGGCTGCCGCATCTCAACGAGTTGATTATCAAACTCCCCGACCCCCGTGGCCGCTTAGAAGACACCTACAGACAACTCCCGGGAATGTGGTACAAAGACTTCGAATGCCCTCGCTTCATCCACAGACTCATCTACGAACGAGCAGCGGAGGCATTGGCGCCAATCGAAAATGTGAAGATGTACGGTTTCATGGACGAGACTGAGGAGCTCCGCTTTCGGAAGCTCCATGAGGATGCTAAGAAAGCACTCTTGCTGACCCATGATGAGCTTGCAGAGCTGTACATGGACATTGAGGGAGGTATCAGCCTCGATGAACCTGTTGCATCGGGATCCTACATGGAGGCAGAACAAGATGAGGCGGAGGAGTCGTCTGACGATTGGCAATATGCCCAGACGATTGGTGACGGAGGAACACCATTCTGGCCCCCAAAGTGTCGATGTAAGGTGTTGTGCAGGAAAGCTCTCTTCGGCGTACAGGATGATCTTTCTATGCCGTGATGGAGAAACTTCTGGCTATCAACTCGGATGGCCGGAACACTGGAAAAGCTTGCAGCAGTGGAAAAGGATGGTAGCGGTGTTCTGACATCAATTTATGGGCCTGAAGCAATGGGTGGCACGAACGTGGCTCAGTTATCTTCCTGTACGAATTCTGTCCCGAAGCAAGTTTGGTTTGCATACCAAGCAGACAGTGATGAAGCAGCTTTTGCCACAGATGAAGCCATTCTACACGGCAGAAATGGATGATGTTGTCCGAACCAAATCCACTGCCTAATGTGCAGGGTTTTTCTACGGAACAATTCCCTCTCCTTCGTAGCTAGAGAAATCGAAACCATAGACACTCCATCGAAGCCGAACCTGCACGTCTGATTGGTGCATTGACCAACACAACGCAGGTACCGGCTCCTGTGTTCCAGATGCGTACCCATTACACAAAGACGCAGGTCCCGCATCCAAAACAGACGACCAGAGAGCGGGGAGCTGCACATGGATACCGCTCCCGCGTGTAATGAGCATGCGCTTCCACCAACACAATGGTAGATTGCCACCCTGTCGCGCCGCAGTCATGCACACGGCCGAACAAGCGCGGCGGGCCCGACAAGTGTTTGAGCAAGGGATGCAATCTAGATTGTGGTGTACCGTGTACCACGCCGCGATATATGAAGTGTTGGTGGGCGCAATACCAAGGCATGAAACAGAATCCGAAGGAGCTGCACGTGAGAACCCATTACGCATGCTGCATGAACGTCGTGATCAGGGATAACCATGGTCGGACCTTCCACGTTGGAGATCACTGTTCAGTTGGGCGATGCGTGGGTTGTTTCGGCTGGGCCACGAGACGCTCGCGGGAGACGCATGTGTAAGAGAACATCTGCACAATCCGACCATGAACGACTGCGGGTTTGTGCTGGGCAACTGAGAGCGGCTGATGGTACGCTATGCTGCTTAGCTTGGCTTCCGACTACCGCGCTCTACCATTGTATCATAGCCTGAATACGATGTTGGCGATTAGGCCGCATGGGAGGCGTAGGAATGTGATGAGGTAGTCTGTCCCGTACAACCAAAGACTCCTTCAAGCCTCTCAAGCGTGATGAACCTCCGTGCATGCGAGCCACAAGTAATCGAGCAGAAGGATGTCAATGGCGAGCAGAATATGCGGAGGAAGGTCCGTCTTGGATTACGACTGACTCGTAGAGACCAGCCATTATCATCATCTGCATGGGCGTAGTGGAACACCTCCTGCTGTGCAAGTTTGACATGCGAATTTCATGACACCCGGCATGACTTGCTGGCCTACGAATGGGTCGCGGCAATCTTTCCAATACCTTCACTCCCCTTCATAGAATCAGATCTTGGTCTAAAAATTGAACACAATGTGGACATATTAATTCATGATATGTTTCGAGTTCTGTATTGTTCTGCTCGGTGGTCCACATTACATTTTCCCGTCATATGCTCAGCGAAAGCCATTTGGCACATACTGGGATCAACGGCCGACCATTGACGTAAGTGATGTTGCGGCTTCGCTGCTGACTTGCAAATGCGGCCTATGTGACCCTGTTTTCAGATTGGCTGACCGGCTAATATTACGTGAAACCGTGAAGAACGTTGGTACTTTGAGGTTCGTAGCTCGCGTGCTCGTGTGTGCCGAAGTTCGCTAGGATGAAATCGACACGGCAAGCCATTCTGGTGCCTTGCTGTATCGTGTGCTCCCCTGTACCTTGTCAACTACACAGGATGGCTTGCTAGTGTGCAAAATGGACCCAGGCAGTTTTTCGCGGACATGTCAGCTCTTCTAAAAAAATCTAGATTACCTAGGCATACAAGAGTCGACATATAGATCACCCCGGATTTACAGTTGGTGTGTCTGGAGTAATCAGCAAGAATGGCTACATGATGTCAAGTCCTTAGAAAAGTGGAGACTGCCATTGACTTGCGATCCTCTTCTCGGCATCTGGGGTAAAACGCGGAGGTGGGTTTCCCAGAACGAATATCATCCTCACCACACCTCATCGGTACTTTCGTCGGTGCTTTGCTACTGCGCCGCGAGTCTCGACCGTCTGTATATTGGCAGTGGCCGTGTTGCGGACGTACACCGGGCAATTGACAAAAACTTCTTTCAAAATGGTGATCTGGCTCTAGCCTCATTTTGTGACGGTGAGGGATCCTTGACCTGAACCAACTCATTTCTCAATAGACATTGTCAGCAATTCCAGGGACTGGTTTCTGCGCAAAAAGTAGACTGCGTCCTGCTCAATTTGCCTTTTGCGAAATGGATGTAGCGAGATCCTGCGGCAGCGCCGATGGGTGGGTGCACGCAGCCGACGCCTTGGCCAACCGAGGAAGCCGTTCTAGCTGCGTCTGGCAGAATGCCCTGCCCTGCAAAGGATGCACAAAGTTAGGGCGAGTCTCTGATGGTAACGGTGCTTCTCTTGCCGTCTGGGCCACAACTGGAACAGTAAGACGGTAGGTGCACTCACCCGAAGCACCAGTTTGTTTCACTCACAAGAAACAACAGCGTAGGCTGACACAGGGGGAACCATGGAGGCGAGTCTAGCGTCGATTGGTGACAGGACAACCAATCTCAGCCCTGCCGTTAAAGACGTTTGGCGCTCTGTCCGGAACACGGAGAAATTGCGATTTGTATCAAGGTTCATGCGGTCCAGATCCATCACCTGTTGCGGTTGGGGACGGTTGCGCTTGTGGCCACGATTGATTGCAGCGGGGTGTGTATGTACACCGTACACGCGATGCATCGAGTGTTCGATCAGCCCTTGAGGCTCCCTAGATCCCTGGTCGCCGGGACGTCGCGGAGAATCTGGGATCATGCTGCTGTTGGTGTTGCTCTCAAGGCAGATGTGTGGAAAGCCCAGAAACCACGACCAACCTCGGCGCCCATGGGGGCCATCAGGCATCTTGGGGCCACATCTTGCGTCGATTCAACCGTAAAGGCACACGCGGAATGGCCGGGAAAGGTTGGGCCGTCTCGCTCAGCGCGCGTTGGAGAAGCCCTGACTGATCGCTCGCCTGTTGTCTTGACCCTGCGGCGCCTATGTTGTCTAGGATCGACCTGGTTAGCAATTATCTTTTCTAGCGGGGATTCCCTCAGGAATTAGATAGGTCACCGCGAAGCCTGACGCCGCCTACAACCGGCCCCCGCAAAGCGACTATGTACGGAAGAAAGGGGATGCCTGTACAAGAGACGATGAGGCCTGTCTGGTACATGCGGCGATGAGGTAGATGGAAGTTGGTCCGTCTGATTGCGGCGCAGTCGAGTCAAGAGTCTAGGAGGGAGGTCATTATCGTCCAACATGATCACATACCCAGAGCGACGAATTACGCAAGATGTTGAACGTCCGTTACTACCGGTGCGGCGAGGGTACGGCCGGGAAGCTTCGAGATACCGGTCAATCATTGTCTGCTTTCGTGTTTGCACAGACGATACTGCTAATTCCGAGGGCCATGCTGCATGCATCCTGGTAAAGGGGCACGCTCCACGTGGTGGCGTATAGCTTCCATCCAACAATGTGTCGCCTGGAATCCGCCACACGACAGCAATTCAACTCACTTCCGCCGTCGCTATGCTCATTCTATCATGTAGAATTCATGCAACGGAGTCATCTTGAGGTGTGCCTGCCGAGGCGATTGGGATACCCTAGTTTACCGAGATCCCTGACTGTTACGCATTCTGGAGTCGTTCCTTCGTCTCAGTAATGTACCCTGCTGCGACTCCATGGTGAGCATGCGCTTGGCTGCCTGGGCACCGGCTACCGTCCTTCATGATTACTGTACAGACGCTAGACGAGATGCTCAAGTCAAACCTACTTCGCAACCCTGCATAGATATTGCACTAAGATATTTTGGCGGTTCGTAGCACCTAGCAAGCATACCATGTCTGAGGCGCTTCTGGTGTTTGACCAGGTTCAGCAGATATCTTGACGATCCCCCCCATCCAGCTTAAGAACCTATGGAAGTGCCCGCGCTGGGTACATCGAAGTTCTGGTCCCAGCACTGCCACTCCTCGACCTCTCATACATACATACAACAAGTACCTTCATCCTTTTCGTCCATTTCGAATAACCTTTCCAGAGAATATCTCTGGTGTTGATCGCTTCCTCTGTGTGCATCTCAAGCCACCTCACAACCTTCTTCACTGTGCGACACAGGTGCCTGCATACTATCGCTTTACTGGAAAGTCGACCATTCAAAAACCACAGCGCTAAGGCCACAAAAATCACGCTTCGACTCTACGCAAGTACAATTGTTCAACACTCTACATCAGCCATGCTGTCATGATGAACTAAACCCCCAAACTACGACACATTTATCAGCTGAACAATCTTTGACGCGGTTGTACACTGCCTTGAGCAACATGGCCGCCTCTCTGGAGAAAAGGCAAATTGCCTACCCGGACAGTCTAGATCCGCTCACGCCTGCTCTTCGCAATGGGCTCATACCTATCGCACTTTTCGCCATGATGAGCTTGGTATCGGTCACGGCATTGCTTCTCTTCATTACGCAACGTCTGATCTCCTGGCGAAAACACTATCGAGAATATGTCGGATACAACCAATATCTCATCCTTATCTACAACCTCCTCATTGCGGATCTTCAGCAGTCAATCGCTTTCTCAGTAAGTTTCCATTGGCTCCGTATCGACAAAATCATTGCACCTACCACACCTTGTCTCATTCAGGCCTGGTTTCTACAAATTGGTAATGTCGCGAGTGGTTTCTTCGTCCTTGCAATTGGGATACATACATGGCTAGGGGTAGTCAAAGGATACAAGCTACCATACGTGTGGTTTGTTGTGTCGATCCTCATGATCTGGTTCTTCGCTTTGGTTCTCTCTGTACTTGGTCCAGCGATGTACCAGGACCGCTACTTCGCTCGCGCCGGAGCCTGGGTGAGTGTGATGAAAGAAACGTATGCTACATTAAGGACTAATATGGTACAGTGCTGGGTTTCTGCCAATTTCCAAGACGAGCGTCTTTGGCTCCACTATTTATGGATCTTCATTGTCGAGTTCGGCACCATCATTATCTACGCGCATATCTTCGTCCATCTCCGAGGACGCATTCAATCAATTATCAACAACGATACCAGCAAGCTTACACGAGCTACGAAGTTCATGGTCATGTATCCCATGGTCTATGTGATTCTTACGTTACCTATCGCTGTGGGTCGCATGGTGGCTATGACAGGGGCACACATGTCGGACGAATTCTACTGCCTCGCAGGCTCTCTCTTGACATCCTGCGGTTGGATCGATGCGCTTCTCTACGCACTGACGAGGCGAGTGTTGGTTTCGCAAGATTTGTCCGCAGGACACTACAATCGTTCACACAATACGGTCACCGCGATTGCCACAAACGCAGCCCGTCCCGGTGACAATTATGGACTAGAATCGATGAACAAAGAGCCCATCAATCTGACCGCGCGAAGTGTTACGATTGTAGGTGGCAGCAATCGCCTATCACGAATAGTCGACCACAAGCGAGGTCGAACTTATACGACACGGTCGCGGCACGAGGACACTCTGCACGAAGACCAAACTTCACGAGCGGGCTCACAAGAATCGATTATGAAGCCTGTGCCGACAGGCAACCAGATTGAGATAATCACCGAAACAAACATACATGTAGAAACAGCAGAACAAGATTACGACATGGGCCGTCCTCAGTCCAAAGAATGGCACAATGAGCGAGGGTCATGATATGCTGTATAGGCAGCACCCAAATTAATCTCCCCAAAGGCAGGCTTCCGCCCCGAGGGCGAAGAGCGCACGCCTCGACCTTCCACAAAACACAAGACATTACACACGCGCAAACTTCCGCACGGGTCCTTCCACGGCGCTACACAACCATCCCAGCCCACCGGCTCCGCGCGGCCAGACACCCGCAAGAACCATCTCGAGAGTCGAGAGCACCATCTCCACTGCGTCAGCGCCTTTACACACACACACACGATCTTATCATGTTCTCTACACTTCTTCTCAATGTTTCAGTTAGATATACCCCACAAGCAGCGCAACAAGCATGATCCACGTCAATATAAACAAAACACATTCACACCATGTATCTCTCTCTCTCTCTCTCTCCACCGTACTCGTCCCAACTAAGCCATCGTGACATGTAAAATGCCCAGGACATCCCCCCCCCCCGCAACTGAAGGTATTTTCTACATACCTACCTACCTACATATCACCACTTACCCGAGCCATGCCCTGCGTCTGCCCTCCTCCTCCACGCCATCCCCCAGCCGTTCGCCTTGCGCAGTGTTCCGCGTCCTGAGCGTCCGTCCGTCACCCATCCGGCACCGCATCCGAGACATGTCCACGCAGCATTGCCCGTTTCTTGGTTTTTTGCTTCTTTGGGTCGTCGCTCCCGATACGGTGGTGGGTGGGTTCCCTTCGTGTTGCCTGGCGTGCCTTGTTGTACCTACAGTACATACAGAACGACATTGACATGGCCCTAACGTGTGTCTAGCGCGCGCACAGACCTGGGAGGGGGTGTTTGGGAAATTACCGGTATCAGTGCAAGAGTGCCGGAAGGGGACCGCATTTGCAGATCCTTTATTGCTTGATTTTTTTTGGACGTGGCGGCGGGTGTGTCCTTGGTGGTGTGGGCTGGGGGGTTCTGGATTTGGGGATCGGCAGAGATGGGAAAAGGGGATGAGGTGAGGTGAGATGAGGTGGATGGGACGGGACGGGACGGGATGGGATGGAGTAGGTCACGGTACCTACAGACTACAGTATGTGGTGGAGGAGATGTTGTGCATGTCAGGACTCAGAACGACTTGCAAAAATGTATGTTGTTGTGCATTTGTTCGTCAGAGTTTTTGTGCTCTCTCTTGGCGACTTGGAGGGAAACTGACAAGAGCACTACAAAGTAACGAGCTGAGCAAAACTAGTCCCTTGAGCAGCTCTTGCCTGTGATGTGTTTGTTGTCTTTTCAGACACCTTTGCTACCTTTCTCTCGTAGCAAACAAGAGGTGGTACTTATGAACGATATGTACTGGTACACTATATTACGTGCAAGCCTCGTAGAGCTTAGCGCACGAAAAGAGCCCTCGGTAGTACTTGCAGACTTATGCTGTTGCCTTGATCAGGTATCTTTGATTGTAAAGCGCGCCAGATACCTCGTTGACAACAATATTATCATCTACTCCTAGAAACCGCGCCACTATTCTCACCGAGGCAAAGGTGCGTTCTTGAGCACCTTTTCGTACACGGTAATCATGTTTCAATTCTTAACTCGGTCTTGCCCTGGTGCCAACAACTGTGATCGTAAACCTTGCAACGCAGGCACAGCCGAGTCGTCCTCAGCATTGTGATTGTCATCCTGACTAGTTGTGCTGGCTGCATCTGTCTCTGGTATTTCATGTTGCGCCTCAGATTCAATGACATTAGCAATTTCTTGCGACTCGCTGATTCGATTGTCTGATGCCGCGTGGTGTAACTTTGAATCCGCATGAGAATCACGCTTCGCAGAGGGACTAGTGGTCGCATGACGTGTATGATGCTCGAGCTCTTCTTGAAGTCGAAAGGGCCTGCATTTGAACTTGGTGAGCTGCTCGTGCTTATGATTAGTCAACATGCGTTGATTTATCTACAATTCAGCTTCCCTCTTCATCCACTTTTTACTCCTCTGTATCAACCTAGCATTTGCCTACGTCATCCAATAGCGGTCGAACAAGATGATGTTCTCGCGGACTTGATATCCCTACATGATCCAGAAATCTCCAATGTGTTTGCTTCAAAGAGTATGGATCCTACTGACTCTAGATAGTAAATGTCTCAAGAGGAGAGCTCTCGAGGCCTGGAATGCTTTTCTCCTCTTCTTTACTTTTTAAATTGCCGCTTGACTCGGTTTGGCAGATACGGTTGTCCCGTTTCCCAGTAGTAACTCGGTCATAAAATGCCGCCGACCATGGTTTCTCGACATATTCTGCGGGTAGTATGGACCTAGGTAGCTGGTGTGCAGAGCCCCACTACACTGCGAATTTCTATTCCGAAAATCATCGTCGAACGACAGACTCGAGAACGCTCTTGAATCGGTACTTTTTTTGCATCGCAAGACGGAGAAACATTGGCGTGCGATGATTTGGATTTGCAGCTGCGGAATACCTATGTAGGTACCGGTAAATCCAGGCGCTTGGACTGCGAATCGGCAAGGTCATCTGATGTGGCTACCCGACACTTACCAACCCCCCCTCCCCCACCCCCTTCCTCGATCGACAGTCTTAATTGCACTTCACACCTCCTCGGACAAGCTGGAAATTGGGTCTTTGGGCGTGGGTTTCTGCAGGATGTGTACACTGTGATATTGTTGTAGTTGAAAAAAAAATACTATGCATGGGCATTGTGATCGTACTTGAGCCAACGAACTTCGTGGAGAGACATCTAAGCAGAGAACTATCTCGCTCTGACACAAGAAGCTGCACCGGATGGCGTATCAAAGAAGAGCGATATTTGGGCTCAACGAACGAAGGTAACATTATTTTATTTTGGCTTTTGCATATCATACATAGCGATACGTCTAGATTCCTTGCTTCGTTTTGCGCCTGCTAATATCGTTTGACCTTGGACGCCTGTGCGCCTTGGATTCATCCTTAATGAAAGACGAGAATATGCTGAGTAGTGATTCGAATCACTTGAATCGATAGAGCTGTCCCAAGGCGCATTATGAGCTTCTCTACTATTGTGCTTCTGTCCCCCATGACCACCAGCAGGCCTGGAGCGTGCCCATAGACAAAGAACAATGTATACACGAGAGATCTTGGAGTGGATATAGATCGTGGGACGTTGGTGATGAATGCTGGAGGCTCAAACGCGATCGATTTGTGTCGATTTGTGGGCCATTAATTTACATTTCTTCCAGAACCACTCACGATGCATCCATCTTGTCCACGATACTGTCTATGGCCATCGAACGAGTCGATGGGGTAGTTGGCGTCGGAGGTGCTTTCCCTTCCGTCTTTGTGATGGCGGACTGCTGCAGAGTCGGAGGCTGCAGTTGTGGTTGGAGCGGGTGAGACTGTTGAGGCTGGGTAGGGCTCAAAGACACGCTTTCTGCATCCTCTCCAAGGGGCTCATTGTCGTCTCCCAGAATCTCGTCAACCTCACGAAGCCAATTGGCCTTGAGAACGTCCATGGGCGGATCCAGGTCGCCGGGCTTACCTCCGCGGCGGGCCTCTGCAGCCGTCATCTTTCTCTCACCACGTTTGTGGGGATGGAAATGCATTCGCCTGAGATGACTCGCAGCATTATAGCATTCGTTGTACCTCTTACCGGTTTGGCACGATTTGCAATTTGCAAGGAAGGATTTGTCGGGCGAAGTGTCGATGGTTACCCATACTTTGCGCGTCTTCCTGTGGACGCGGTTGGTATGACGTCGCAACTCATGCTCGCTGCGGAAGCCATCAGGATAGTCGCTGCACATTGGACATTTGAGGCGTAACACCCTGCGTGTCGGAGTCTTGGAGTTTGGTTGGAATGTTGGAGAGGTGGTTGGCGTCGTGTCAAGTGTCGGCGCCGTCACAATGGTTTCTCTCGGTGGTGGAGGAAGAGGGTGGACGGGGCTGAGGGCATCGCTGACGGGGGCTGTGGTCGCTTTGCGTGCAGAAGAGGCTGCTTCCTTCATCCTGGCTCTTGTTCTTGTCGGAGGCATGTACTCATCAAGGAGCTTCAAGACGCCCGGCAGGCTGGCTGTGCTGCGGACCAGGTCCCGTCGCAGGGCGAGCCGGTGCGGTAAGTTGATTTGTTCCAGTAGTGGGGCGGGTGCGGTAGCTCTAACGGTAGCTAGAGGGAGCTGGGAGGGATCTAGGTAGAGGGCGTTGACGTAACCGCCAGGGAGTGCCAGAGATGTGCGATGTGTGTGTGTACATGGACTGGACAGCCCATCGGGGGGGCGCGGGGGCGCTTCTGCCTGATATCCCGATTTTTGCTGAGAAGCGGAGAGCGCACGAGGCTGGAGGGCGCAGTCAGCCTCGCTTTGCCATCTGGAGCGGGCGAGCTTGATATGCAAGCCACGCCATAAGCGGCGAGCTGATTGCCTATTGGGCCCTCTGCCTCAGGCTGGACGAGGTGAATCGAGAGGAGGGCGAATCACACGCTCCGCCTGCGCAGACGTCGACGTGCGTCGTGGGCTCTACGCCGGTTTGGCCAGATGGCTAATCAAACACTCCCCAAGGATGCCGCCCAAACCCTGCTCGGATCATGCCGCCCTGCGGAACCCAGGGCAAGTCTAAGAGAGCGACTCAGCGAGGGTTGTAACTTGTGGCTTTGCGAGGGAGAGCGAGCTGCGAGTGCGAGCTGTCGTGCTCAGGTTCCAACCACGGGTTCATGCTAGACCTGTTCCGAGCCGCTTGTCTGCCATGATGCCATCTACCGCTATCATCTGCCCCAAGTCCACCAACTGTCCAACTGTGCGTGCGTGCGCAGACGTGCACCGCGCCCGCGCGCAACGGCGGCGCATCAACAAAGCACTCGCCGTATGTACCGGCACGGCATCAGCATTCAGCAGTACCAGACTACCAGTGAGCTCCGAGCCCTTCTCCTCAGCTTCGCTTCCTGGTCCAGCCTCGTGGTCACCACGTACCGGCCCATCCGCCTCATTGCGGTCCATGCGGAGCCGGGCTTGCAGACGAATCAAAAGCCCAAAGGCACATGTTGCCTTTACGAAGAGTCGCCGAATTACGAGTCCATTGGTGGCCGGCTCAGGTCTCGACTCCCGCTGGACTCGATTACATGCGCCATCCGAGCACCAGTCACCATGGCTGCGCCGTCTTCGATCGCCCGCAGCCTTCCCTTCAGACTTCAGCTGCCCTGCTTCAGCATCTGGCTTGGCTTCGTACGTCATCGGTCATCGCGTGCAATACGACTTCACGCAGTCCGGAATGTTGGGATGCTAGCACCAGGGTCCCCGCCTTGTCGTCGTTCGGCCTTGGCTCCAACCTTTGACGCGGAAAATGGCCTTTAGGGTGAGATCGGTCTTACTCCCTTCCCGAGGCTGACGACCGCAACTTGGGTTGCATTCCAGCAAGAGAACGAGCAGTCGTCCATCTATGACCCGCCATTTCTCCCCTCTTGTTGACACTGCAGATCTGCAATCCGCAAGGCTATTTGCCAATCTACTCATCGTGAACTGAAAACCCAGCCTGCATCATCATATCAGCGCGGGGATGCGTGACGCCTTCCCCGATGCTACCATGACACACATGTCAGCCTTCCCGCCAGCAGTAGCTCCACCCATCTAGCACCTACCACGAGACAGGGCGCGAGAATCCGCTTATCGATTCGTAAGCTGCCTTATCCACAATGGTGAAAGCTCGGTATCTCAAGTCCTGCGAGACTCAGATGGGATCCGCTGCATGCTCCCAGCTCGGTCAACCTAATCCTTTGAGCCAAGCATATCGTGAGAAGACTGCTGATGGAGAACAATGCCACATCCACGACGACAACAGGAGAACTCGTTCATTGGAGCAGAACCTTGTGTACGGGCACAGCAGTAGTGGCAACGTATTGGTTTTCGAATCCGTCGGGCCATGTTGTGAGCTTAGGTGCCGTGGTGCCTTAGTTGCGACCATTCAAAAATTCCAACAGGTGTAGTATGACACATGGTTGCCTTTAACTAACACACACACGTGCACGTATTCATGGGGCCGATTGTCGCTCTCAAGACTCAGCTTGCCCGTACAAGGTAATCATTGGCTGCCTCCCGCAATTTGACCTTCTGCACGAATGTTGAATTCAAATGAGCCCACCAATTCATCGAAAGCTCCCAGCGAGACGTTTCCTCAATCAAACCCGTCAAGTCGGTTGCGCAATATTGGAAGATGGAAGTCTGAAAAAAGATTCCGTGAGGTTGTCCAGGTCATCGTGATGACGACGGTTGCTCAACTCCAGCGCTGTGTGCTGTCCACAAGTCCAAACAACCACAAGACCACCCCTGCCTCCACTGTGCGACAGCCGCCACCAATTAGGAGGAGAGATATTATACAGAAGTTGCTGACTCTTGTTGAGGGTTGTAGGCATTCGGATTTCAAAATTTCCTGCATCTGCATAGTTGTTGGCCCAGCAAAGGTTCGATGTTTTGAAGTATACGATCCCGCTGGAAACGAGGACTACTACCTCACACACGGCTCTGCCCACCTTCTCAACGACCCACGCTCGCTGCTCAGCGATCCGAATATGGCATCTGATAGTTTTTGCATAACGCGTAACATCACATCGTTGCATCCACGCCTCGTCCAGGCCTTCACCTTGACGGCTCTGAACCCACAAACCTACACAAGCTGCGACTACTATCAGGCATCGCGCATATGGGCCAAGTTCTAAACATCTCGCCCTGGTCACGATTCTACAACCACAATCGACATCTAGAGTACCAAGGGAAGCGATGCGACAAGCCTGTCAATGTCAGTCTTATTCATGTAAGCCGGCAGCACTTGTCAAGGCACATGAATGAGTTGCAGAGCGTAATGCATCTGCTGACATTGCGGTCACGAAGGCTCCGCGCCATGCTGTAATATGTACGCAGAGCCTTCTGAAAATGCTCGTGCTATTGGGGTCCTCGGCCCAAAGATGACCATCCATGGTCCCATGAGCGCATCAACTGACCACGCTCAGTGGCCATGCCGAACAAGCAGCACACCCTCATCGCAAGCGGAGAAGAATTAAACATGGAATCGCGGTAGCTTCGAAGCAGGCGGGATTACCTAGTCTTAACGCACTAGTGATGCAACCCCTAGTTCCCGCAGCTCTACTTACCGATTATGGGTCTTCACGATGATCTCAGATCAGCCTTGCATGGTTTGTTCCCAGGAATCAATTCAGTTTGTCGCCTTTTCCTGCATCTGGTCTTCACGTCCTTAGTTTCTCTTAGTCCAATTGCGATCGACGAAGTCGCCGCTACGCGAGCGCCCCTTCCGCAGGTATGAACCATGGCGCGCAGGCTCATACTTATTGTCTTTGCTGCCTACATATCTGACATAATTATAGGCTGCATGTCCACGGCTCGCTGAACACTTCTTTTTCTTACTCCCAACTTCTACACTCCTTTCAAAGTTTATCCTTCGACAAGATTCTTCTTCGACACAGCCATTCCGGGATTTAGCGGCCAAAATGAGACTGCTCGCGATACTTTTCACGATTGTCTTAACGGCAACGGCCTCCATCTTCGATGACTGGCACCCAGCTGTGAAGGATGATGCTCGGTCCCCATGCCCTGCGTTGAACTCTCTTGCAAATGTCAGGCACATTCTACCGCAGGCATAATTTCCCTAACGCTTGTCAGCACGGCATCTTGCCTCGCGATGGCCGAAACCTTACGCTTCCATTGCTGGTGGCAAAACTCAATGCCGGTCTTAATGTTTCACCTGAGATTGCGACTACCCTCTCTCAGGCTGGCATTGCTCTTTCAGCAGACCCTTCGAGTGGTGCGTTTGATCTCGACGATCTGAACCGGCACAACGCTATCGAGCATGATGCAAGTCTGTCAAGGGACGATGTTGACCTTGGTGGCACCGAAAAATTCAGCCCGGCAGCCTTCCATCGGACACTGAGCTTCTACGGCAATGCGCCCGAAATTGGCTTGAAAGAAGTAGCTGCTGCACGATGGTATGCTACGGCCTGAGCCTTGATGAAAGATACCCTAACTAGTATTAGGGGTCGTGTGCAAGACTCGAGGAAGTCAAACGCCAAATTCACTTACGGTCTTGGTCAACAATTCAGCACCTATTTCGAATCGGCAGTGTACCACGCACTGTTGCGTGACCCTGTCACGAAGCTAGCTAAGGTTGACTGGATCAAAATCTTCTTCCGTATGTGACGAATTTTAATTGGGTCATGCATTGTTGCTAACACAGCGGTTAGGTCAAGAACGTCTCCCATACAACGAGGGCTGGCGACCAGTCAACCGCATCGATGGATTTTCAGTTGCTCAGGACACTCTGCAGCTTGCACTGCTTACACCAGAGAAAGCGCTTGGTGCCGCCGAGGAGGCGCCGAAAGCGCTTGTTCAGATCCATATCTAATGTCAGCCGCGACGATGAAGATTATGGAATTTGGTTTCTTCACTAATTTTTCACTGCGAGCTCTTTGTGACGTACATGCAGTACGCTTGCGGGAGCCTCTTTCTTTCCAATACATACCTACCTATTAGGTATTTTGTCACATAGCCTCACGCAACACTCTAATGCATTACTTCAGCGTCCTACTATATCACCACATCGTGTGAAGGTTTACTGTCCAACCATTCCCTTCATTGACATCACGCACATGCATGAATCACGCGTGTGATTAAGGGGCATAGCAGTTGTTTGTGGTGCGCGGGTCGTGGGATATGCTAACGGGCCCATCCGCCGGGCATGCCAGAGACGAAATGGGAGATCGACAGCAGATCGGCAGGCACAGCACAGTTGACTAGCTTGGCCCAGAAATGCCCCTACGTTGGAAATCAAATACCAGCCGAGATCCTTACAATGCCAATAAGCAATTTAAGCAGACGTTCCAATTTGCCAGATGGGTCCTACTTACCTTGGGGGTTCGCAATGTAGCAAGCTAAGGGAGGCGTAGTATATATTGACATGAGACAAT
This sequence comes from Coniothyrium glycines, assembly GCA_025742365.1. Classification (NCBI taxonomy): domain Eukaryota; kingdom Fungi; phylum Ascomycota; class Dothideomycetes; order Pleosporales; family Coniothyriaceae; genus Coniothyrium; species Coniothyrium glycines. Next base: position 383,000 of record JAMXIJ010000009.1, on the reverse strand, counting down.
CTCCTGCAGGGAGGTGGCGAGGTTCTGTCAGGCAAAAATTAAAATATTGGACGGGTGCTAAAAGCGCTATGTAGAGTGAACGTCTCCTTTGCGCTCTGGATTATTTTTCAGTCGTGTTTAAAATCCATTAAACAACGGTACCAATGCATCTGCACTACCTAGACTATGCTGTGGCATGTTTCGTGCAGTTGTGAAAAGTGAATGTACCAAGCGCATACATATATTCTTTTAGCGTTTTGACTAGAACTATGATGTGCAGCCCATGAATCAGTATGTTCACGTGAGGAGAGGTAGCGTGCTGATGATTAATGCTTTGCCGGTCACAAGGCGCAGCCTCGTTTTTGACGGGAAGCAGGACCGCCGGCTTTTCTCCGAACACTAAGCCTAAAATGGTATCATGCTTATCCAATGTTTGGCCGCGGCTTCGCGTCGCATCGCCATTTGTCTTGTACGCCATTACGTCCACCTGTGCACCCGTCTTCTTAGTAATGTATAATCTACGAGCCCTATGAATCGCGACCTGCATTACTTGATCTCGAAACCCCGGCCAGATGGCGACCAAAGACGCTGGAGTACGCGCACGCATCGATAACATCAAAGAAGAAACACTGTCCATCACGACATGCTCGAGCAGAACAATTGAATCGCTACATGAATTACTGCTAGGAAAGACAGACGAGACAGTACAGAAGGAAAATGTCAGAGTGAGGGTACAGACGAGTGCAAGGAGGAGAGCAGGGACTGCAGCTGCTACTGCCTCGGTCAGTGTCGCGAAGCAGAAATTGGCAACACTCACCTCGAGGGAGAAATACATCTTGGCTACTGAAGTAGCGAACACGACACTCAAGACTCTTACCGAGGCGCTGAAGACTACACCTGCAAACCCTACGGCCCGACCCTCCTCGAAGACAAAACCCTCCCCGTCCGAGGATACGCGCAGGCCTTCGAAGGCACGTGCTGGCCATGGAAGGAGTGCATCAGTGTCGCAAAGACCTCTCATGGAGCGCTCTGCTTCACAGACACACAATTCGCCGCAAAAACGACTACCCAGGCGCTCGTCCTCGTACTCTTCGTTCTCCAATGCTGGCCCCGAAGCTGGCCTCGTCGCATCAGCCGAGTGTGCAAGACTTGCTTTTGGATATTTGGGCACACCAGAGGCAGCCAAAGTGCTAGGCAAAGATTCTCAGGAGTTGCAGTATGAGAATGGGGTCATTGTGCTCATCGGCAAATTGGTGGCGCTCGGTTTAGATACCCTTGCTGTCAAAGAGCTAAGGACACTGAAGAAGAGGCTAAATGCATATCTAAGCAAGGACAATAACCATCAGGGTGTTGCTATTGCGAGTGATCCGCAAAAGCGGACAGACGCCTCAGCAAATGATAAAGAGACTCTGGCAGGCCTCCTTGCTTTCGGATATGTTGATGTGCAGAGTCCTGCTTTGCCACTGGTTGCGACATTCCAGACATACGTTCTGCGCATCATTGCCAAACTTCGACGGCCACAGGTCATCGAAAGTGCATGGCAGCATCTTAAACTTTCGAATACGTCTTCTGTCGTAAACCTCATCTGGAACACGGCGAAACCTCCGACTGTCCAGGAAAAGGCTGCACGGCAGCTTGAATCCTTAGCACAAACCATTCTTACCCTGTGCCCGAGTGTGTCGACGTCAGACGATGATGCGCCATCACAGCCCTCACCAGACACTGTACTTATGCTGCAGCAGTTGGCTTTCAAAATTCGACAGCGTTGGTGGATCCTTGCAAAACATCAAGGAAATGAGGAGCAAGAGCTATTGAACCCCTTTGCAAAATGTATTGCAGCTTTCGCGCGCAGGTCCCAACTGACACCTTCAAAAAAGTACAAACTTTGCGAAGCCCTATTCGCGGATCTGAGGAGTGACCGTTGTGCTGCTAGCTCCCTCACGCATTCCAGCTCAAAGGCAGCCACGATGATCTGCAAAGCCTTCTCCTCGCTCGCACAAGCTGCAGATCTACCCGATGAAGCTCTGCGCTGGTTGGACTCACGGGAAGCCCCAAAGTCAACTTCTTCAGCAGCTTGCCAGACTTCGCATTCCGTTCAATTAGCTACGGTGTCACTCGAGGCGCACTTGAAGGACAAAAGCGGGACGAGTCTGCAGGAACGGACTAGTGAGGCCATCGAAGGATTGACTCACGGGTTGGGAGGCACTACAGCAGAGCTTGAATCGTTATTCTTGCAAGCCAATAAACTAAGACGAGTGGCAACACGACTTCTGATTACGAGCCTGTCCTCGAAAGCGAACGACTCCGAGTGCGCATCAAATGAACAATTGGCAATTTCGCTCATTGCAGCATGTGTGCACTTCAGTGCAAGATTTGCCGGTTTTACGCCGCAAAATGTTGAAGAGAAGCACGACAGCAGAAGCAATGAGCGCTTGAAAAATATCTGGGGATGTTTGAAGAGTATCGTTGACTCTGTTTTGGCCTGTTGCAAGAGCACTATCACGAACCAGGACGATTGGAACCTGCGAGACAAGCTTTTACAAGAAACTTCGCATATCGTTCGGCGATTAGAACAAGAAAACGAACATAGCATCGAGGTTGAAGAAGGATGGGCGGAGCTGGTCTCATCGTCTCTGGTCAAGCTCTCAAATGGTTACTGGAGCATATATCTACAGATGCGTAAAGCAGACGTTGATCCGGCAACGCTGATCACAGCTATGGAGCGCTCTACCCAGCTTATACAATCACGGTCAATTTCGGAAGGCCTCGCCGGATACCTCCCCATGAAACTGGAACAGCTAGGTGAGGCCCTCGAAAGCTCGAATCGTGGGACCGCTTCTCGTCAAACATTCGAGCGATGTATCCGCAGCCACCTCTCTGCAGAAACAGTACAGATCATTGAAGATCTTGCTGCAAAGTCATCTTTGTCTAAGACCTTCAGCTCGGAAGGACCTTTAGCTATCCTTGCGAGGGTGCTTAAGGCTTATCATCGGTCATTCTTGAGATTCGGCATAAAGCACAATGAAGATTTCGCATTCTACGATGATTCTAAACTTGCGGCAGGAGTTCGTGGCGCGCTTCTGGAATGGCAGCTGGGCTTCTTCTTGCGCACTTTGTCCAAGAATCGACGGTGGGATTCAGGTTTGGATGCATCCATCACTTGTCTAACGGACCGTCTCTGCCATATCTACACGCCAGAAGCTCACCCCATACGACGTCTTAGATTTTCGGGCATGCTCTTGCATCTACTCAAGACTCACGCTCACGTCCTCAGCGACGCCTCGCGCTGTTTACTCTCGCCCGAGCAAGCCGAATCATGCACATCACAATCATGTGATGCCGGGCTATGTCGATATGAGCAACACCTGCGCAGTCTCCAGCAGCTCAGGAATCTAATGCAAACATCTCACTACTCTCCAAAAGATGTAAGAGACTGCTTCGCGATTTGGGAGTCTTTACTGAACAATGTCACATCATGGGATACTCTCACTGATTGTGTAGACGAGGTTGACGATTGGTTGCAAGAACTTCAAGCATGTGTCGACTGTTTGAACGCGAGAGGCGAAGAGGCTCTTGTGCTAGGTGCGCAGTATATACAGGTTCGAGTATTGGAGTTACGAAGGGATGCGGAACCGAATGACTTGGTTGCTGCGCTTTGCTCACAAGCTTTACAATTCTTGCGACTCGGATACACTGGCAAAAGCGGCCTATCTCTGGCGAAAGTCGAAGCGTTGACCAAGAAGGGAACCACCTCGACTGAGGCTGTGTTGCAATGGCATATCAGTTATGCTGAGTATTTGCTTGCCATTGGAGATAGTGCCAAGTGGTGAGTACAGATTAAAACATCGATATTTGAACAATGCTGACTTTGATAGTGCAAATATCATAGGCAGTGCTCAGACCATCGCAATTGCAGACCCCCAGTTCATGGGCCTAGCAAAGCCTACAACCTCTCTTTCTGGCAGAGTGCGCTTCAACAGAACCTTAGCAGACGCAACCTACGTACAGTCACTTTTGGCAGCCCATACAGGCTCTTATAAAGACGCTGCACAGTACGTGAAACAGAGTGTGTCTCTTAATCGGCGTATCTGGGCTGCACTCGAGTCACGTGCTACGTCTCGGAAACCAAGCTCTCCTGACGAACCAGATTCGAGCACGATTGCTGCGAGTAAAGTTCCATTTGACCCTCTGAGTTCCTCGCGTTCTAATAGTGGCATGCCTGTCGTCATGTCCGTCACCCATGACGCGTTGAATGGGCCTGAATTCTGGTCACTCGTTCCATCGCTATACCGTGGGATTATGCAACATTCTCGAATTTTTATCAGTCAAGGTTTACTACATGAAGCGATTTATATCGCAGAACAAGCCGAAAAGATTGCCTCTGCTACTGGTTCACCGACACTTCAGACAGACAACGCAAGTTGGAGAGCTGATTGCTGGGCTCAAAGTGGTCGCAATGACAAGGCCGAAGAGTTACTTGGCACTGTGAAAGAATACTCAACCAGAAAGTGCATTTCTAGCATAGGATACCATTCTGCAATCGCGCGCATCCATCATCACAGTGGCCGATATGATGAGGAGGCGGAATCATATACAACCATAGTGCAGATGTTGGATGATCTCGCTTCGCCAGCTTATATCAGAAGTCTCGACAGTTTTTTGCCAGCTGTAGATCAGCTTGCGGAACAGATCGAAGACATGTCACTCAATACGACTGAATCAACAGTGGTTAAGAAATTTACATCGACTAGGGGTCGGAAACCCGCTGTCAAGGCTACTACTCGTCCCATCACCAAACCTGTTGCTACGAGTCGAACCAAGTCTGCTACCACAGCCGCCACAAGAGCACTCTCCAAAACAAAACCGCGCATCTCTCCGCCTGAGACGTGTGAGCCAGTCAGCAGTATTGGGGGTTTTACAAGCCTTCTCTCCGTACTCAAGGCAACGGTCTTGGACAGAAAAGTCATCGTCAGCATTTTGCAGGACAACCTGAACGCGGCACTTGAGCTTCTCACTGAGGCAGAGCAATTACAAAATGGCGCAATTCGGGATCTGTCACATATGTGGGCTATCTTCAAAACCAGACTTGCCCAAAGTCTGAAACAAATCGCTGAGGATTTCACTGTCAACACTCTACCTGAGTCCACAATTGCATTTCCTGCGATTGGACTGAAGGAGCGAAGGTCTTCTGAGGAAGCTGCTTCGTCCAAGGTAGCCCTCGCAGCGACAGCGACGGCCAAAGGAGGTCGAGGAAAGACGCAGGCCAAGCAAAGTTTCATTGACACGTTACGAGATGCACGCGATCGCTTAGTCGAAGCTCAGAGTCTGTGTGCTACCTCAGGCCCCAATCATCTGTTTCAACAAGTATCCATGGCGCTTAGTGAAGTCACTGTTCTGTTGTCAGCAGTGTCAGGCGCGGAGCTGCGAGGCGCACTCCATCCTCTATATGCGGCATATATGAGTGGCAAGTTTCTCAGACACCCTGAGCTTGAGCGTTGCTAACAGGCTACAGAAATACCTAAATGTAATGCACTCAAGCTCATTCAAAGCTCAGTGGATGCAGAGAAGATACAAGTTTCTCGTGACGACTGCTTGAAGTGGCCAGGTGCCGTTGTGCCTCGAGCGTCCCCATTGTCCTCAATCGCCGACTTCCAGAGGGACTATGTTGACATCATCCCCGGAACTTGGTCGGTTATATCCATGTCACTCAACGAGGGTCGTGATGAGCTCTATGTCACTCGGTTTGAGAGTGGGAATTCTCCATTTGTGCTGCGTCTACCTCTCGCACGTCAAGCTTCTCGGGAAATGGATGAAGAAGAATTCTCCTTCGAGGATGGCAAGCGAGATTTTGATGAAATCATCGAGCTTAGCGACTTTAGCACGAGAACCGCCAAGGACATGACCTCCAAGGATGCACGGCAACAATGGTGGACGGAGCGAGAGGCTTTAGATAGCCGCCTGCATGAATTGCTTGTCAACATTGAGAACATCTGGCTCGGCGGCTTCAAAGGCATCTTCTCGCAACATGAAAGGCAAATGAATCTTCTTGCTCGTTTTCAGAAGTCATTGGAAAACGTCCTGAACAATCATTTGCCTTCACGTAAGAAGAAGACTCAGCAGAAGCGGCCAACACTAGACCCACGAGTTTTGGATCTCTTCATCGGACTGGGCAACGCCAATGACGCTAGTCTTGATCTTGATGAGGCACTTACGGATCTAATCTACTTCGTTGTTGATATTTTACACTTCAACGGTGAGCGAAACGCCTACGATGAGATTGACTTTGATGCTATGGTTGTGGAGGTCTATGACGCATTACGTGCATACCACAGCGTAAATCAACAGCCAAGCAGCAGCTCGAGACATACCATACTTATCCTCGACAAGCATCTTCACGCCTTTCCTTGGGAGTCATTGCCATGCTTGGTACGGAACTCCATCTCACGCTTGTCGTCTCTCGCGGCGCTTCGAGAGCGTTTGATAGCGGCGAGAAACCCGCTCCATGGCGACGACTCGCTACCTGGACATCATATACGTACACAGGATGGAGGAACAAGCATTTTGAATCCATCGGGCGACCTTGCGCACACTTCCAAGATAATTAGGCCACACCTGGACGATCTTCAAGGGCCGTGGAATCATATTGCGGACCGCGCACCATCGGAAAAAGAATTTGAAGATTCTTTGCGCGAACAAGATCTAGTACTCTACTTCGGCCACGGCAGCGGCGCGCAGTACATCAAGTCCAAATCTGTCCGCCGGCTCTATCCCGGCCAACAAGACGAGAACAACGCAAAGGCAGGCTGCGCCACGACACTTTTGTTTGGCTGTTCCTCTGTTCATCTGACCGAGAACGGCATCTACGAACCTTCAGGTATGCTGGTCTCATATCTCACGGCTGGCGCGCCAGCCGTGCTGGGCATGCTCTGGGACGTCACGGACAAGGATTGCGACCGCTTTGCTGTAAAAGTAGGGGAACTATGGGGACTTTGGCCCGAGCACCAGGACGAGGTACTTGCACCCAAGACGCCTGCGAAGAGAGGCAAAGCCAAGGGCAGGAAAGGGGTTGATAAAAGGGACGAGCAAGCCAGTACTACGGGTAAAGTGTCCAGAGGTGTGAGTCTGGACGAAGCTGTGCGGGATGCGAGGAAGGCGTGTGTATTGAGGTATCTGAATGGGGCTGCTGCTGTTGTGTATGGAATCCCCGTGTATGTGAACTAGGCGAACAAAGGATGGCGACATAGATGACACAATTGAAGACGGGAATCTACATAGCTTCAATTCAATTGGAAAGGACAAGATGCAGTCGCTGACTTGTGCTTTGCATTGTATCACAACATCGACCCTGTGTCGTTCAACAGCGTGTGTCTGACCTTCCTGCGCCGGGTAATGTGTGTTTTTTTTCAGCAAGGAGCACTCCATGATTGTCACTGTCTTCGCATGCGGGCAGTGTGAATACTACATCTATGTAGCCCCCCCCCCCCCCCCCCCGAAAAAGAAACGACATGATTATCACGCTGCCATCATACAATCCGATGTAACAAGTCCCTCCCCTCTATCAAGCGCTCGAGATTCTCCGCAGTTTCCTCATACCACCTCGTCAGAGTGCCTTCTTCCACGTAGCCCATGTGCGGCGTAAGCAGCACACGGCTCGTGTCATGGCTGTCCCAAGCAGTGGTGCGCCAGGGGCTATCCGCGGGCAGAGGCTCGAGATCGAATACATCGAGGGCAGCGCCTCTGATTTGCTTGCGCGTGAGGGCGTGCAGCAGGGCAGCTTCGTCTACGAGGGGCCCGCGCGAGGTGTTTACGAGGAGGGCGGATGGACGCATGCATGCGAGATCGCGGGCGCCGACGATGCCGTGGGAGCGGTCGCTGAGCACGTAGTGCACGGAGATGACGTCGGCGGAGGAGAAGAGGTCGTGCTTGGAGACTACTTTGAAAGTCTTCGCCGAGGCGTCGAGCATGCCGCCGCCGGTGACGGGGACGCCGACTTCCTCGGCCAGCGCGTCCGCTTTGTCCTGCGTCAGGTTGGCGCTCCAGCAGAGAATCTTCATGCCAAAGGCGAGGACTCCTACGCGCGCGACGTGCGCGCCGATTCGGCCGAGGCCTACCAGACCGAGCGTTTTGCCTTGCAGGCCAATTGCAAGTTCCGTCTGCCAGCCGGGCTTCCCGCCTTTGCCCTTGACGACGGCATCATCGGCAGCGACATTGCGCGCCAGAGCCAGGATGAGAGCCCATACATGCTGTGTCGTGGGGTGTCCGCCGCCCTTCTTCACAGGCAATGATCGCGGTGACTGTCCGCTTCCTTTCCCGTCTGTCCTGCCCTTTCCGGGCGCAGCATAGACGCTGATTCCGCGCTCCTTCATTGTATCTGTGTCCCAGCTTTCGAACTTACCACCGGTTGCGAAGATGATTTTGAGGTTTGGGAGTTTGTGGATTAGTTCGCTGGGGAACGCGGTGCGCTCGCGGATGGTGGAAAGGACAGAGAACGGCTTCAAGCGTTCTACAAGAGCTTTGCGCTGCGCATCGGTGGTACTGGGGTGGCTGTAGGACGGGAGGGTATCCTTGAAGACCGTTATTTCTGCTCGAGATTTATCAAGATGGGCGAAATGTTGGGCTGTGAGGTCATGGTAGTCGTCAAGGACAGCGATCTTGATGGGTGGTGTGGAAGCCATGGTGCGATATCTACAAGCAGGTACAGGAAAGAGTTGTCGAGTGAATGTGCACAGAACCAAAGGCTTACGCTGGTTGTACATTAGCATGGAAGTGTGAGTGAACGAGCCGGCAATTGAGGACGGAGCCTGCCCCTCAATTGCATTCGCGATTTCAAAGCATAATTGCGGGCCGTGAGCAGGAGTGTCAAGACTACCTGTAGGAACTGGGGGCGACTCTGGCTGACAGAAAAATGCTCGAATACATGGACAGAGAAGACGCAGTGTGCTTATTCAAGAAAAGTGTGAGGCTGGGAAGTGCAAGGTACCGGTACCGGTACGCGGGGGACGTCATGGTCATGACTACCTAAGCCCACGTCTCTTGTCTTCCAACAGCATCATTGTAGGCCAGCGATTCAGCTTGAAATGGAGATGTACATATATCCTGATCACTTGTCATTCCCCACGAGGTCACACTCCGCGTACTTTATGGTGGGAGCACCGAGCTGTCAACACCACGCGTGTCGCGTTTTGTGCACGCGTCAGTGAGGGGTGGGTGAGCACCAACTTACCACCACCTTACAGAAATTATCGAACATGATCTAGGCCGCGAAAGCTAAACTGCGGTCTCTAGACCGTTTCATTTGTACAACCGTAGTGTTGGCGGTCCCGACACAGCTAGGCCTGATGGCAAGGGAGATGCAACATGTCTCCACGCGTGTACATTCCATGCGAAACCGCGTCAACAAAATGAGTAGGGCTGATATGGACACTTTCACTTCATCTATGGCGGGAATCCCAACTTCTTCATTGCAAGTAAACTGCACATCATGCGGACATTCGCAGCCACGTTCCCTCGATTCATCAGTATATGGTTCCTCCTGCAGTCAGACTCTGTCCTGGCAGAAGATCCTCGAGGATTGCCACATGAGGTCTTCAACGTAACGACGATTGGGGCCGTAGTGCCGGTAACCTTAACTGGAAACATCACCATCACAGAAGCATGTCCGGCTGCTACCCCGAATATCGCGAGCATTACCGTCACAGAGTTATGTCCAGCATCAACCAGTACTCGAACCATTCACAGTCTTGTATTCCCGTCTCCGGATGCTGCACCTGTTGAGATTACGGCTCAGAGCCAGGTTGTCACCTCTTATATCCCAGAGGCGACCTGGTGTGTCGCGCCTGCAGTGGCATTTTCACCTCTTCCTTTCTCCGCCAATGTTTCGAACGCAACAACTAGTTATACGCAGATCATAGCGGGTACAGGGAGCTGCGAAACCTTATTTGCGCCTCTGCAGACGACGATATGTGCCACTACTCTCACAGGATTGGCATCGAAGATCACTGTGACAGAATGTGACCAAGAGATCACATTCTCTACAGAGTGCGGATTCTCATTGGAGACGCCTGCCCCGATCACATCGAATTCTGCTACCATTACGCCGGCACCCACTGTAAAACGCTTGTTCACCTATTGGCTCGCACCATGGCAGTCTCTGACCGCGGGCGAAACACCTTCAGATGTAGATGTCAAGATTTGTGCTACACTCGACAATGGCGATCTCGAATGTGAACGCTATCGAGAAGTCTGGGAGGTCGTTCTTGTCACTTCAACCCTGACTACCAGCCAGACCGTGCAGATTTCGACAATCCTCGAAGGCCCTGGCACGCTTATTGTTGAGACATCGGAGAGCATCGTAACAAACACGATCCAGAGTTTTGACTTGTCCACAGTTCTGCTCCTGGAGACAGAGATCGAGATCGAAAGCACGAGCTCGGCAAGAAGCCCAACAGCTACGATTCGTAGTACGTCTGAATACACTACAACTGTTTATATTACCAAATCTTTACGACACAAATCTTCGAGGTACGATAGCACTCTTAACGTATGAGCGTCACTGATCTAGACAGTACTTCGGAGCCTGTTATTTCAGCTAGTGCTGTGAGCATTGCGGAGAGCTCGGTGGAACCAAAGTTGTCGGCTGTTCTCGCGACCACCGAGAGTGTTGGGTCTATAGAAGCTCCCAATCCCACAAATAGTTCAATTGCATCAGGTGTTCCGGACCTTGCAAAGAGTCCCGAACCTGAACCTACTCCAGAGCCGAATATTAGTGAGGAGATTGTCACAACCTCCGAGCCGGCAAGTATCTCGAGCTTAGTCAGTAATTCGTCGTCCATCAGCACACAAGGTTCGACAAGTAGTCTGGAGCTCTCATCAACTCAAGTGCCGTCCAGCGCTTCTTTACTGAATAGCAGTCCTCAATCCACAAGTACACGTTTTGTGGACAAGAATGCGCCGGATCGTTTCGCAATGTTTGGGTGGGCGGCAGGTCGCAATAAGGCGACCATTTCTGACGACTCCACAACAACAACTGTAATCACATCGACGACCACGAAGCTCGTAGCTGGCACTACCACAGTGACCAGACATCGGCCACGTCCCAGGTGGATCAATTAAGCTGTGAATGCGGGCAATCACGAAAAGTACGACTGACCTTTGCATTTAGCGCTTCACTTTTTATAGAATCACCTACGTAGCTCACAGTCATTCCACGGAATGGAATAACAATATCACAAGTTCATGTTGGCGTCGCTGGTCGGCGAACACAAATCCTCCTCGATTTTGCGTTTCTCAACGTCCTGCTCTCCGCACTGGAATACCGTACTCGAAGTCGCGGCATCATGATACTATCTGCTTTGTCTACAGCATACTTACTGGCGCTGCTTGCCTTCGTGCCATGGCTCAATGTTTCAGCAGTGCTCGACGGTAACGAAATAACAACACATACCATCACCAAGACATATTATCAAACCAGCGCGAGTCAACTTGTTCATGCTGTTGGCTACAAAGAATTTGCAGGTCAGCCTTCGCACTCTGAAGCCAGTCACCGAGATAAAAACACCTCCATGTTCTTGCAACGGGAAGTAGGCCCTTTTCCAACAGTCAAAATACAGGGACATGCGCCTACCATATCTCAACAGTCTGTCACTGGCATACCACAGTCTGTCACTGGCATACCGGTGCAACAAGGCCCCGGATCGAAAACGAAGCGTGCGGACGCCACTGACATACACCCTGGGTCCGTCCCCAAGGAAGGAGAGGGTCTCCACAGGCTCAGTATAGACCTCTACCCCGATGGCTACATGTCGATTATCGTGCCCGATACGGCAGCCCGCGTTTTTTGTAATCAAGTGTCTCAGCATCTAAAGAAGCTAGAAGCATCCGATCAAAACGCGTCCAGAGTCTATTTCAAGCTGCACTTAGAGGTAGGGATAGGTCATATCAATACCACTGTGCCGATTCTTAAGCCTTACGCCGTTGCTTTTTGCGACAATGTAGAAGCCCCAGGTAGTAATGGTCCTGGCCATCCCATAACGCAGAGCATGTCGAGCACGAAAAAGTTGAGTTCGACCATGCCGCAAAGGACTGGTACTTCTGCACCGGAAACTTTATCGACCAAGCCATCCACAAGTTCATCGAGCAAGATACCAAGTACCTCGCACGCCACGTCCACTGCACCAACGGCAAAGTCAACAACGACCGCAGCGCACCCTGAGCCCATCTCACAAGCTTCACCGCACCCAACGTCTTCGCCCCAATCATCGTCTCCGCAAAGTCTCCCGCCATCACTCTCTTTCCAATTCCTCCATCCCACGACCACCGCCTCCGACCCTCCCACGCGCCTGTGGACCGCCACAGAAAGCAGCACAAAAGCACAGAAACACACTGAACAGGCGCAGCAGAACGGACAAGATGGCCTCGCCGACCTCGCCTTCTCCGCCATGCCTAGCATAAACTCGTGGTACGAATTCATCAACAACTACTTCCAGACCGCCCACCCAGAGGACCCGACCGCCCTGCTTCCAAGCAGTACGCGGCCGAGCCAGATCCCAGCGTACACGGCACCGCCAGCAGCTGACGTCGCAAGCGGCGCGCGCCGCGCCGCAGGTCTCTGGGCGTGGGCGCAGAGCGTGCCAGATGCGCCGGCCTTGCCAGCGGGCTGGTCCCTGGAGCCGCGTCCCGGACTCGAGCAAGATTCCGCGGCACAGGGTGCAGACAGCGGGGCACGGACCGAGGACGACATTGTGAGGATTGGAGACGTTGACCATGAGGACGTGGTGCTCGTGCCGACGACTGGCGGGCAGTCTTCCGACGACGAGTCCGCGACGGGCGAGGAGGCAGGGGATGGTGGGCGCGGCGAGGCAGTGGCGGCTTCAGAGACGGTGCTTTTGGAGCTCGGGGGCGTGGTGTCTGAGATGCGGACGGTGTCAAGGCTGCTGGAGTCACGACCTGTCGGAGTGGCATATACACCGATGTCTAGACTCGATTCGCACTCCTCGTCCCCGGTAGCGGCTGTGGTAGTCACATCCTTCACTGCCCTTCCCTCAGTCTTGCCTGTGGACAGCCAGCCTGCCCATTCGTCCCATTCCATATATCAAAATACGATTGAGCAACGACCCCGCTTCGGGGAGACAGCCGACACACGAATACTCTGGACAGTGCCGACGGGCTGGGTTCTCTTCGTATTGCAAGTTGTGATGGGGGTGTGGCAGATGGTCGGGTATGCGAGGGGGGTGCCGGATGTAAATAGGGGGTTCCTGGGTACGTTGGGGAGGAAGGTGGCGCTGGTAAGACAGGTGTGAGCTGAGGAGGGAAGGAGATGAGAGAGATTTGAGTAGCGAGGGGAATGTGATATTGTGTTGTTTGATATACATCATTGATATGCTATGTCATGGTATGTACAGAAGGTCTATGGGTATCTTATGCAACAGTCTATGCATCGAGAAAGAATATCTAGGTTGCCTTGAGTTATGTTAGGAGGATGCGAGCATCTTCATGATTGATGACCACTTCTTCGTTTTCGAAAGAGTATTTACGGCGGACGAGTTCGAAGACGATCAGGCCAGCGCTGGTGCTGGGTACTTGACGCACGGTGTTCATGAAGAAGTTTTTGTACAGGTACTTTCTCCACCCCCCGGCTCTACTGGCCAGGCGTCTGCACTGTGTAAATGTTTCTTGATAGGCGTGGTAGTAGCGATGTATGATCTGAGAAGGCTTGCTCTCATGATGCGCTTGGAAGTCTAGAGCTTCCAGTCTGCGGAAATGAACGTCTTGAATCTCAGCCAAAGGATGTTGGATGAGCTGCGAAGTGATGGAGGCTGACATGCCGGCGAGCAACAAAAACATGGGTTCGATGGTGTAGTGGGGTCGTATGACAGGGCGATCGTCGTGTTCGTCGAGATATGGGATCGACTTCTCCAGCAGTGTATCGCGGGACTGTCTCCCGTAAAAGCGTGCGACAAAGTCGTAGTATGCCTGGCTCTTGACAGTTTCAAACGTGCCGAAAAAGACAGCGGCGCCGAAAGCGTCCTTGAAGAAGCTCAAGGTCCAGCCTGCAAAGATGCCTTGCAATCCGATTGAACGCAGCTTGTGGCCGGCATAGTGCCACATGGTCTTGTATCTGCCATCGAGTATATCGGCCGTGCGAAAGCGAGTCTGTAAGGCGTCGAAAGGCGCAGCGATGATGGACTGCAGGCCGCCTGCTACAAAGCCGGCCGTGACGGTGACTGACGGCGGTGGGGGAGGGAAGACTCGCTTGGTCTGGTACGAAGACGGTTCGTGCAGCGAAGATAGACTGTGCAGGTAGGCGGTGTAGAGGACTGCGCCGATACTGGTTCAGGGTCAGCTCTTGCTGCGACGAGCTGGACATGCTTCCCACCATGTGTTTGCCATCAAGGGGGGCAGGACCTGCTTCGGTATGAAGCCCCATCCCTCGGTGCGCACAGCATGGGCCAGGACGGCGGGCGTGGTCATTCGCCAGGACCATTTCTCTGCGGCGAGGTGTGGATTGATGGCCCTGGCATAGCCCATGTAGTCAATCCTGCCGCGGAAAAAGGCCTTTACTGGAGCCCTGAAGTAGAAGGCCACCATGCGGGCGGCGACGGCACGCATGCCAGCGGCTTGCACACCGGTCGCGGGCGCCTTGTTGGGCTGCTGGGGGCCCTCGGGGCTGCCGTCATTGCGGGCATCGCGGCGGGGAGGAGTGACTCCAGCGCGGGGACTGGAGCCGGCTGTCATCGCATAGCATGGGAGGTGAGGCGGGAGAATCGCGCAGGCATCTGCAGAGGTTGTGCGGCGGCAGAGTGGCTGGGCCAGGACGGCGCGTGAGGTCTGGCGCACTCACCTGCTGGTCACGATGGTGAACACTGAAGGCGGCAGCCCCACTGACTCGGCAGCGGAGCTCTGCGAAGTAGTTTACTCCGTAAAGTGCAGCGCCAAGCCTTTACGTATCGCGTCTATGCGCGTCGCCCGTCGACCCTCTCAGCGCGACTTTCCTCTGTCGCCGCACTCTCTCTGCAACCCTCATCGCAGCCCGCCAACACACCCAAGGGCTCTTCTCCGCACGCGCCTTCAGCCATGGCCGACGACATTGTTATCGACAAGGCGCTGTTCCACGAGCGACTCAGCAACTTCGTCACCAAGTGGAAGGCCGACAAGCGCTCTGGCGATGCAATCTTCCAGGGCGCAGGCTCCATCGCCACGGTCGTAGGCAAGGCGAGCGATCCGGGCATGTATCTCAAGCCCGCAGCCTTCCAGGTGAGTGCGCAAGAAGCAACGGCTCCACGTCCGACCACTGACAGACTCTGTGTAGCTATGGTTACTGGGCTACGAATTCCCTGCGACTCTGTTCATCCTCACGCCCGACCTCCTCCAGATCGTCACAACCAAGAAAAAGGGTGAGTCACGTGTGGTTGCCTAGAGATGAAGCACAGTGCTGATGCGGTCACGCAGCTTCCTACTTGGAGCCCCTCAAAGGTGGCAAGGTTCCTGTCGAGATCCTGGTGCGCGGCAAGGATGCGGAGGAGAACAAGAAGCAATTCCAGACATGTCTTGACACCCTGAAGAAGGCGGGCAAGAAGGTTGCTGTGCTCAAGAAGGATAGCGCTGCCGGCGCATTCGCAGACGAATGGAAAGCTGCTTTCAGCGAGGCGGGCTTCAAGGAAGAGGACCAGGTCGACTTGTCCGTCATTCTATCCAACGCCGCACTGTCAGTCAAAGACGAACGAGAGCTGCGAACCATCCGCGATGCCGCCCGAGCGTCGAGCGCCCTCATGACAAACTACTTCGTCGAGGAAATGTCTGACATCCTCGATGGCGAGAAGAAGATCACACATCGCGCTCTTTGCGACAAGGTTGCCAACAAGATCGACGATACAAAGTTTTTTGAGAAGCAAAAGGTCTCCAAGACATTTGATGCCATGCAGCTGGATTGGTGCCTGCAACCCACTGTTCAGAGTGGTGGAGCTTACGATTTGAAGTTTGCTGCCGAGCCTGATGACAACAATCTACACGCTGGCGTCATCATCTCCGTCCTCGGTCTCCGCTATCAGACTTATGGCGCCATGGTTGGTCGAACATATATGGTCGGACCAAACAAGGAGCAGGAGACTGCATACAAGCTGTTGTTGGCGATCCACGATTTGGTCATCAAATCGATCAAGGATGGTGTTGTGGCCAAAGACGTCTACAACAAAGCTCTGTCACACCTCAAGTCGAAGAAGCCAGACTGGGAGAAGCACTTTCCCAAGAACCTCGGATACGGTATCGGGACTGAAAACAAGGACAACTCACTGTTACTCAGCGCCAAGAACGTTCGTGTCTTAAAGGATGGCATGACGTTGGTGGTTCAGACTGGGCTGCAGGATCTCGAGAACAGCAAGCCTCAGGATAAAAAAAGCAAGACCTACTCCTTGGTGCTTGTGGACACTGTCCGCGTTGGACAGGGCGATTGTGCAGTATTCACCAAGGACACAACTTCTGACCTCGATGCCGTGTCTTTCTTCTTCGACGAGGAGGAAGAAGAGCAAAAACCAAAGGTGAAGAAAGAGCGAGCCCCCGCTATCGCGCAAACGAACATCACCAAGACTCGTACGCGACATGAACGGACAACGAACCAAGATGCTGAGAAGGAAGAGCAACGGCGACAGCATCAAAAGGAGTTGCACCAGAAAAAGCATCAGCAAGGCCTTGAGCAATACAGCGAAGGTGCGAAGTCGCTCAACGGCACAGAAGAGAAAAAGTTCAAGAAGTTCGAGTCTTATAAGCGCGATAATCAATTCCCGTCAGCGGTGGCTAAGTTGGAAATTGTGGTCGACAAGAAGAACTTGACTGTTCTCCTGCCAATCATGGGTCGCCCTGTTCCATTCCACATCCACACTATCAAGAACGCTTCGCATACACCTGAGGCTGACTTCACTTCGCTCCGTATCAATTTCCTCTCCCCCGGTCAAGGTGTCGGTCGCAAAGATGATCAGCCTTTCGAAGATCCCAACGCACACTTCATTCGCAGCTTGACATTCAAGTCGCACGATGTCGACCGTATCGACCAGATCACAAAGGACATTACCGAACTCAAGAAGGATGTTGTTCGACGAGAGACCGAGAAAAAGCAGATGGAGGATGTGGTTGAGCAGGATAAGCTAGTCCAGCTGAAGAGTAAGTTGAACAATTGAATGATTGGTGTATTTTGCTAACGATGATAGCCCGCAAACCTCACATGCTCGATCTCATCTTCATTAGGCCTGCACTCGATGGTAAACGTATTCCTGGAAGCGTTGAAGTCCATCAGAACGGTCTGCGCTATGTCCACGGTAACGGCACTGCAAAGATTGATGTTCTATTCAGCAACATGAAGCATTTGTTCTTCCAACCGTCGCAACACGAGCTCATTGTCATCATCCATGTTCACCTCAAGAACCCTATCATGCTGGGCAAGAAGAAGACTAGAGATGTCCAATTCGTGCGAGAAGCCACAGAGATGCAGTTCGACGAGACGGGTAACCGTAAGCGCCGCCACAAATTCGGCGACGAAGAGGAGTTCGAGCAGGAACAAGAAGAGCGAAGACGTCGTGCCGCCCTCGACAAGGAGTTCAAGAATTTTGCCGAGAAGATCGCAGATGCAGCACGCAACGAGAACGTCAGCGTCGACATTCCATACCGCGAGCTAGGCTTCAACGGTGTGCCGTCGCGTTCTTCCGTCCTTGTCCAACCTACCACGGACTGCCTTGTCCAACTCACAGAACCCCCCTTTACCTGTCTAACCCTCTCCGAGATCGAAATTGTGCACCTTGAACGTGTCCAGTTTGGTCTCCGCAATTTCGACATGGTAGTTGTATTTAAGGACTACAACCGCCCTCCTGTACACATCAACACCATTCCTGTCGAATCGCTGGATCCCGTAAAGGACTGGCTGGATAGTGTCGACATTCCCTTCAGCGAGGGTCCGCTCAACCTCAACTGGGCCACCATCATGAAGACCGTCACCTCGGACCCGCACCAGTTCTTTGCGGATGGCGGCTGGTCCTTCCTCTCTACTGATTCAGACGACGAGGATGGCGAAGAAGAGGAGGAAGAATCTGCCTTTGAGGTCAGCGAGTCCGAGTTGGCCATTTCGGATGAGAGCTCTGATGACAGCGAGTTTGATGAGAACGCATCGGATGAAATGAGCGCCGAGGGATCCGAGGACGAGTTCTCCGAAGGCGAAAGCTGGGACGAGTTGGATAAGAAAGCTGCCAGGAAGGACAAGGAAAGCGCCCTAGAAGATGACGACGACGACGACAAGAAGGGCAAGAAGAGGAAGAGGTAAACACTGGGCTCATGACAGATCTGTCCATATTTGGCAGCATCTTCTTTTTCTTGTTTCAGGCTTTTTTACCTTTTCTTCATCATGTAAGATTGGCAGCTTGATTGGGAACACAGCGGATAGTCTACTCCGGTCCGCGCACATGCAATACCGCGGTTTTGCTCTTGATGGTAAAACCCGTTCATGGCGTTCAGCGAACGGGAGCGCCAGCGAGGAGCGATACAAAAATAGTAATGCATTTTCTCATCCACTTACAATGCGCACGCATGCTTGATGCGTGTGAAACGATATGACTATAGTCGAGCAGCACAGCTAAATCTCGTAGCAATAACTTCACACACGCAAAGGAGATTGGGGAGTATGATGTTTTTGGGTAGGTGGTCCAGGTCAGCTCGAAGAAAAAGCGCCTTGATTTCTTCCATGGTCACCATAACCCACCACCACCACGACGTGTAACACTCTTGTGCAAACGCGATTTACTGTACAGCTGCATACACACGATTTCGCGTACGCTCTCAAAACACAAATGTCCTGGCATACTTGCGGTCCATGTCCTCATAGTCCTCCTTGAGCATGCGGCTCCTCAATTTGTTCAAGCGCAGCACAACGCCTTGTTCCTCGCCTTCGAGTTCCTCCACGCGCTCGTCGAGCTGCTTCGTGCCCCTGAGCTTCCACAGCAGTCCTGAGAGACCGCCCGCATGAGCGGCGGCGTCTTTGTCGTCCCGCGCCTCAGCGGCGAGGTATGTCATGATTTTGCCCCACGACTCGAGGCCGACTTCCTCGCACTGTTCGCATTTTTTGCGGAGGTCAATGTTTTCCTTGATCAGGGGGAGGGCTTGTGCCAGTTTGGCGGTGGAGACGCCGTCGCGGACCCAGGAGAGGCCCTGTTGACGCTGGGCGGACGAGGAACCGGCTGTGGCGAAGAGGATCTCGCCAATGTAGTTCTTCAGCGCGGCTTCTTCGCAGCGGGAGGTTGGGTCGCGCAAGAGTGGGTCGTCGCCTGAAGGGGGAACAGGTGGATAGTCGGGCTCAGCGAGGAGGGTGAGGAGGGTGCCCATCACGGAAAAGTCATCTTTCTTGGGAAGATATGGGGGTCGATCCGTCTCATCTACGCCGAGACGAGCGCGGAGGACGGAGACGAAGATAGGGAGGGCGGAATTGAGTCTTCTCTGTTCGGCTAGGAAGATGGCGAGGTTTGTGGCGGCGTAGACGATGTTGGGTGTGATGAGCTCTTTTGGTGCGGTCGCGGAGAGGACGCCGGTGTCTTGGTCGATGACTGCAGAGGATTCGGATGAAGGCAGACCTGCGATAGCGATGTCAAGTGCCCAGCGATACATTTCCTCTGCTGAGTCTGGCAGCTTTTTGAAGTTTAGCCAATCAGCGTACCCAAGGGCTGCTGAAAGTCGTTGCTGCGTGGTAAAGCCTTGGGTCGTAATGATCTTGAGGTAGAATGTTTCTGGTGCCTCGGCAGCTGCCGTACGATGCTCCTCATCCGGTAATTCTGGCATACCTGGTAGTACCGCCTTCGGTCTCGCATTTGATGCTGACGGAACGAATTCTGGAGCCCACACGTTTCTTCGCCATTTGTCTGTCACCCAGCCGTCCAGACGTTCGGCTGCTGCTGCCATGCCCATCAAAACCTCGAAATAGCCCTGCCGCCATTCTGCACTTTTCTTAGATACGTCCAAGCCTGGCTTACCTACTCCAGGCATCTGTACTCCTCCTTCATCTTGTTCCACGACTCCAGCTCCGTCCTTGTTCGGATGCTCGAGTCGATTCAACGCATATTGCAACTCTGAATATACCCTCGCCCAATTAGGGAATCCTTCCTCTTCGTTATTTTCTGGAACCTGCCACCACTTCCCTCTCCTGAATCTTAGCCGCGTGATCAAGCTCCATTCGTGTGGCGACGGAAAGGCTCGTTCTTGCTGCTCGCTCAGAAACCCAAAACTCGCAATACTGGCGAATGTCGTGAACAGGAATATCACAATGCTGTACCGCACACTCAAGCGCGCTGTCTCCTTTATGAACTTTTTCTGGGTCGCATTTATGGAGAACAATCGCAGTAGTTGACCATGGGAAAAGTGTGGACCGGATGGGTACAGGAATGGGAGCTGCGGGCGCGGCGAGCCTTGATGCGCTACGAGGAAATGCCGTGGATGTTTGTATGAGAATTGACGACCGCAAGGCGAAGTAGACAATCGCAGTTTCGGCGATCTCGGCGAGCCTCGCGGAAGCTGAATACCCCGAGCTGGTGGCCGCATCGTTCTTGGACGCAGCAATTACTGCGGCAGAACGATGATGAGATGTGGTTGGCGCTAAAGTGATCTGCGTTCACCGCCCGCGGCAATACTTTGAAAAAGTTCGGGATTCTTGTACCTCAAATCTCTACATCCTTGGACAACATTTTCACACAATCATGTCGCGAACGAAAGAGGAAAATATCGAGAAGAAGCGCAAGCGCGACGCTGAGACAGCCGAAGACGTCCCAAAGAAATCCAAAAAATCCAAGAAAATCGAAGACGAAGCAGACGCGATCGCAACGAATGCCCTAGAAGCCAAGGAAGTCAAGCTAAAGAAGCACAAAAAGGATAAGAAGAAGTCTAAAAAATCCAAAAACGAACTCGATGTCTCGCCCACAGACGTCGACGTTGCGGTCGACACAAAGACGGGAAAAAAGTCCAAGAAATCGAAGAAATCTAAGAAGGAGTCAGATTCGGAAGGAAGCGCGTCAGCTGACGAAGCCGAGCTCATACACGATATGAAAAACTCGGAGAATTTTATTGGCGTCAACGACGATGAGCCAATGCCCGATGCTGAGGAAGCTGCTGAGACCTCGACGTCGAAGAAGGACAAGAAGAAGTCAAAGAAGGATAAAGAGTCGAAGAAATCCAAGAAAACGAAGAGTCGCTCTGAGACTGAGACGTCTTCCACTGAAGAACTTGTTGAGAATGGTGTTATTGAGGGCGATGCGATTGAGGCCAGCAATGGCGTAAATGTAGACGCCAAATCCGCCAAGAAGGAGAAGAAGAAGTTGAAAGAGGAAAAGAAGGAGAAGAAAACAAAGAAGGATAAAAAAGAGAAGAAGACTGCGATCATCGGGAATACTGCAGAGACTGCGCCTGCCACGGAGACCAATGGTGACACGGCCGCTAAGCCTGAAGACGCCGAGGCAGGGGGAGAACATGACGACGCGGCCGCAGAAGGATCCAAGAAAGGACGCTTCATCGTCTTTGTTGGTTAGTGTACTGGAAGAGAGCAAGATGAGCATGCTAATTAGTTTATAAGGCAATCTCCCGTATAGCGCAACCAAAGAGCAGATCGAGGAGCACTTCGCCAAGATCAAGCCGACTGAGATTCGCCTCCGTACATACAAGGGCACAGAAAAATTCATGGGCACCTGTTTCGTAGAATTCGACCGCTTCGATCGCATGGAGACATGTCTCAAAAAGTACCATCACTCACTGTTCCCGGATGCCAAGAACAAGAAAGATGGTGGTCGCAAGATCAATGTTGAACTCAGGTAAGCTCTGCTAGTTTCATTGCAAATGAACTATATATACTGACATATTCGTAGCGCGGGTGGAGGAGGTAACAGTGATACTCGCAGAGAACGCATCGCAACCAAAAACGACAAGTTGCACGATGAGCGTGCCCGGGATCGCGAAAAGCGTGCAGAGCTCGAGATGAAACAGGGTGAGCGTAAGGAGAAGAAGGAGGCGCTCAAGAAGGGGGACAAAGATGAGCCACAGTCTGAAGAGAACGCCTTCGGCATGAACCCTGCTCGTCTGGCCATGATGCAACGTCCTGCCGCTCCCGCTTACAGGCAACGGTACTAGACTGCCTGTTGCATGTATAGGGGCTGGTGTTGGTTTGCATAGATTCTCTCTTGCCACAATTCTTGAATATTTGCATAGATACGCGCGATACCATAGTCTTGACTATAAACACCATCTTGTTCGCGATTTGACTTGTTCAGCCTGGTCGAATTATGTAGCTGTGAAACTGACCAATCAAAGACTTTGTTGGTGTGGCCCCTAGTATCATCACTTGCTCGTTTTTACACATCTCATCTTTACTCAGTAGAGTTCAACAACGTACCATTTCTATTGTCGCGAGTAGTCTGAACGCTGAAAGGATAACAAGACCCAAGCTCGTCGCCCATGTGAGTCCAAAGATCGAGAGACTGACCTTTCGTCACTGTCCGCCACTTTACTAACCGATTATCATAGATTAAGTACAGTTCCAGTACTGGAACTCAAACTCGTCACGTGCCCAAACTGTGCGCAATATCTCAGTCAAGAATCTCTTGAAAGAAATAGAAACATAAGGACTGGATATTTGCCATATCCACACATTATTCTAGATAACAGGACTTGACATGATCGAGGTGTAGCCTTTGTAGCCTTGAAATCCAGTGCCAACAACAATCATCTCGACCAGTCAGTCCCACATTCAGTGCCGGTACCACAGCCACATTCAATCAGACTTTCTTCAAAAGCATTCGCAAATGGCGACCACCGAACCAGCAACCTACAGCCCCGACATCCCCACAGACCCGGTTACCCAGACCACAGAAACCATCCACATCGAACTGACTCCACACCCGCTCGACTCCCTCTCCGCCACAAAATTCGTACGCTCCCCTTCCGCGGGCGCAACTGTCTTGTTCATCGGCACCACACGCTCCACATTCAACAACCTCCCCGTGTCCTCCCTCGCCTACACATCGTACACGCCGCGGGCCCTCGCCACCCTGTTCAACATCGCGCAGGCCATCCTCGCGAAACACGAGTGCACGAAAATCGCCATTGTGCATAAATTGGGCGAGTGCCCGATTGGAGAGGAGAGCATTGTGATTGCGGTGAGTGCGCCGCATCGGGGCCCCGCGTGGAGGGCGGGCGAGGAGGCGCTGGAGGAGACCAAGGCCAAGGCGGAGATTTGGAAGTTGGAGA
This sequence comes from Coniothyrium glycines, assembly GCA_025742365.1. Taxonomy (NCBI): domain Eukaryota; kingdom Fungi; phylum Ascomycota; class Dothideomycetes; order Pleosporales; family Coniothyriaceae; genus Coniothyrium; species Coniothyrium glycines. The sequence continues at coordinate 359,768 of JAMXIJ010000009.1, read as the reverse complement.
GGTTTGAGGGTGGGGAGGGGGTGTGGAGAGCGAACCGGGATGGAGTTATGGGGGTTAGAGTTGGAGAAAAGGAGGGGGAGGGGGAGAAGGCAGTAGTGGGGACGTAAGAGGGTGTGTTGGGGAGGGTGGGAGGCTGCGACGTCACGACGTTGTGCTATGGGAAGGAGTTTTTAGACACGGTACAATGGGGTGTAGAGTCGTTAAATCGGTGTTGATGCATAAATAATCGGTTTGAAGCCTGTCATAAGATATCATGTCATATGACAATCGTGTTTTATACATCCTTGCCACGAGTTGACGTTATGTACACCAATGCTTAGGTTGCGACCATATTTGATCATGAAAAATATAATACAGTCATACTTATACACATCAAAATCGTTATTGCTTTTTGCCGTCATCATTCTCCTTTGGCTCCTCCGGTATGCGCATCTCTCCTGACGCGGCTATAAGTTCGCCTAGCCCTCGTGGTATATCGTCTTCAGATCTGTATATGCTGTCGTAGTTCAAGCGACTTCGAAGAACTGCCTGGGCCTCCTTCAGATTCGCAATATCGAAGCTCCACATGGCTCCACCCAGGCCCATGATTCCAACACTGATGCAGTTCATCGTAGCCAGATTCAGAGCCTGGCAGGCATCTGAAAAAGGACTAAAGTATTCGTGGGGATTTGTGTTCGCTTCGTAGAACTTTGGTGCTACACGCAATTGTCGTCGCCATACTGCTTTGCGAGTTATGGCAGTCGTGGCTAGAAGACAGGCTCCACCGAGAAAAAATATTGAAAGCTGCCGTAACGACCGCGGAGATGTGATGGGTGTGCCTTCATATGCAGTCTCGGTGGGAGGTCGATTCGAAGGAGTGACTGGCGAACTCGTTGGTCCAGACATCATGTGAAGGCTATGATCTTCTGTGTAGCTTCCATAAAGCCTTGCAGTGTTCGCAGCGACGGCTTGGGACTGCGGATCGATGTCTGCGCGGCTTAGGCGCTCATGCTGGAGAAGTTGCGGACTTCTGTGCAGACGTGTAGCGAGGAAATTGGGGGTTTCGGCGCGTTAAGTCGGTGTAACGATCCACATAGGATGTAGTGTCCAGTGATTGAGCAGAAGAAGTAAGAAATGGGCGTATGGACACTGCCCGAATTCACCATGCACAAAAAGTTGACAGGCGCGGATAGGTACCGGTAGGTACCAATGGCTAAACTTCGGGCCGATGTAGATGTCTTGTACCTACCATGTCTTGTCGCCGGAGCTGCAGCTGAGCAGCAATGCGGGCCTGACAAAGCGGATCGCCCTGATCCCAGTCGCGGGGTGAATTGCAAAAGCTTGAGCAATCTCCTCTCCGGCTAGGATGAAATATGTAGTGCAAAGCATCCTGTCCGATGCAGGCATTTGAGTTCAGCTCATTGGACACATGTCATGAGATTGGCGCCGAGGCATAGTACAAAAGCCTACATGCGAAGCTCATAGATGGCAAACTGAAGGTTGCGTTGAGCTGATGTTATGAAGCTTGGTGTGGTCTGGGAGGGCTCATGCACAGTATGCCGTCATGGTGGCTACCGGTAGCTATCCGTCCATGCTTCCCCACACGTGGCTAATCCCCACCGTCTAGCTCCAACGGTGCTCTGCTCCCTCGCTCCAACAGGAACCGATTCCTTAGTCCTCGCTGCTTGACTCGCTAAACACCGATCCCACCTTCTCCAATCCAGCAACACGGTCTGCGGACTCCTTCTTCCCTCGCCGTGACGCGTCGACGCCTTCGCTGTTCGAAGCATCGCCTCAGGATGACCAAGACGCGGCCATAACACATTGCGCATCATGAGCGGGGATTGGAACTATGGATTCGCGCTGAAGATATTCGTATGGGGCTACCTGTTGGGCGGGTTGACTCTGTTGCCTGCTGCGCTCATACTGGCATGGTTCTTGACGACGTCGCCTGTCGATCTAGAAGTCCGCGGCGCCCTTGGACAGGATGTGGCTCTTGGCCTGGGCGAATCCCAGCAGACCAAGGCCGAGCATGGTGACGACAGCAGCAGCCTAGGCTTGGGTCTCGACGAAACGACTATGGAAAGACTTAAAAGCAGGACACATGTGCCAGACGTATGTGCTGGCTATTTTGCTGTCTGCCGTGAGTACGTTCCGGGAGGCGTCAATGGAAAGCCGCCAGACCGCACAACACCTGCAGGAGCTGTGGTATCCGCGGAAACGCCAAGCGTATACCAGTCCATGTATAGGAGTATCTTCGATAGGAATAAGACGGCGAGCCCAAGCATAGAAGCGTCCAATACGCGAAGCAAAAAGGCACGGAACGTCTTCTACGTTGTTCTGCGGTAGGTCACCCTTCCAATCTGTTGGCAAGGTAGAGCGCTACTCATCCTACAATAGACTTGGCCACCTCATGCTGTACGACAATGAAGATCAGCTTGAAGTACGCCATGTCATATCTCTCGCCTACTATAAAGTGGATGTATATGCTGGTGGTGGTCGCATACCGGAAGGCGAGCTGTGGATCAAGAGAAACTGTGCGTTAACTTATTGACATCTTTACTTTGGAGTGCTCATATCTGCAGGCATTCGATTGAGACAATCATTGGACAGTAGCGTAGCTGCTGAGGGCAAATCATTCTACCTTTTCTCGGACAACTGTTCCGAAAAGGAGGACTTCTATCACGCCATGCTACAGGCTCAAGAGCATCACAAAGAACACTCTGTCGCCGAAAATCAACCTGTGCCACTGAAATTTGAGACCCCAGACCTGGTAAAACTTGTACAGCAATTGCACGCCTCGGAAGAAAATCTGCACACTCGCTGGATAAACGCCCTCATTGGTCGTGTATTTTTAGCGCTTTACAAGACTTCAGAAGTAAAGGAGTTTATCGCCGCAAAGATCAACAAAAAAATCGCCCGAGTACCAAAGCCAGCCTTGATCAGCAGCGTGCAGCTACGGAAGGTTGACATGGGCACTTTGCCCCCTTTCATCACCAACCCAAAGCTCAAAGAGCTGACTGTGGATGGAGACCTGATTGTCGAGGCGGACGTCAGTTACAAGGGCAACTTTCGCATCGAGATCTCGGCCACTGTTCGAATCGATCTAGGTACAAGGTTCAAGGCTCGTGAAGTAACACTTGTTCTAGCGACTGTCTTGAAGAGGCTAGACGGACACATCTTGATCAGGGTCAAACCTCCTCCGAGCAATAGACTATGGATTACCTTTGAGACACCGCCACGTATGGAGCTCTCCCTTGAACCCATCGTAAGCTCGCGACAGATCACGTATGGTCCTGTGCTTCGAGCCATAGAGAGTCGCATCCGAGAGGTCGTAAACGAGACTTTAGTATTGCCAAATTGGGACGATATGCCCTTTACAAACACGCTTGCACAAACCATTCGAGGTGGAATATGGAGCAACGATACTCGACATGATGAGAATGAGCTGTCAGCTCCTCAAATAGATGAGGTTAACGTAGGCACTACGATTGAGGATGCCGAGTTACTCGATAGCATGGTTGATACACACAAAACGCATGTTTCGCTGCGATCCACAATGGAGCCAGATAGTGCAGGGGCGGGGGTATCCACGTCCAACGACCTACGTTCAACATCTGTGAGACCTCGACCACTAAGATCTAGTTCTTCCGCTGCTCAGGTGCAACTAAATTCCGCGCATGCATCTGCTGAGCTCGTACAAGATCGCAACAACCTCACTCCGACCAGCGTACGATCTCTACCTCTTGCGTCACCAATAAAATCGCCGATGCGGTCTGAGATTGATCGGGTTGCGCATTCACCGGAGAGCTCATCCGAAGACGTCTCTTCAACCTCCATATCAGCCACCAGTACTTGGTCAGTCCCAGTTTCTGGGCTGGAGCAAAAACACGCTCGTGTACGATCCAAGGATCTTACACCTCAGGAAATCGCACTAGCCGCAGCTGCAGCAGCAGAGGCTTCAAATCTACCGCGGAGGCAGACTTTGAACCAGACTCTCAATTCTGCGTCGAATGCGGCAAGAAACTGGTTGATTTCGAAGCAAAATGCACGAAATAGTGCTACGGAAAGCAATAATAATGCAGGCGCCAATGGCAGACCCACCAGTCATGGTGCTGTATCTGCCAGTAATGCTGGCCATGAAACGGACTCTACAACAGATGCTCGTCCCGTCCTACAATCGCAGTCATCTGGATCAAAATCTCAGACGGAACCGGTGGGTAGAGGACAGCCACTTCCACCACCAGGGACGCCACTTCCCCTGCCAAAAGCCGAGAAGCGGCAGACATGGGCCATACCAGCAGCAGCGTCAACTTTTGCAAATTTGGCGAAACGGAAACCGATGCCGTTGGCACACGGGCTCTCAGGAAAGACGTCTCAAGAACATCTCGATCCCTCCGATGCCTTATCAAGATCACCTCCACCACACTCACCAGCACACACCACCGAGCCGCAGGGCCCATTGCATGTACCAGCAGATACCGAGGAAATATTCCGCCGATCATCACACACATCAGATGGCACCGCTGAGGGCCGCCGAAGAAAGTCATCCGCTGCGAGTTCGACGCATTCCCAACACGCACCTCCGATTCCCAAGCGACGGCAGCGACAGCCAAGCTTAAATGCGATCCCGCAGCAGCGCATAGCATCGCACGCTAAGCTGCACGACGATGCTCAAGAACAAGACCTGCTTGTCGTCGAGGCACCGCTGGCGGAACGCAGCGGGCCGTCAAGTCCGGTAGAGACTGAGTCCACGATACAGAGTGCAGGCCGTTCTGCGATTGGCGAAGGTGAGATAACTAGACAAGAAGGACCGAAGATGGACCCTCCTTTGTAAGATGTATTGACTTGGACGTTGATGTAAAGGATGAAATATATATAACATGTTCGATTCGTGCGCATGAGACAGCAATCGTGCCCAAAGTGTTCTTGAAGTCATGAACCAAGTAGACCCAAGCCCCGTGATAACGTTGCCGGTCCGAGATGCACAGATACTCTCGACCAAACCCCCCTAGCACAATACTCCAAACACAGGCCCATGACGACTTCTAATGAGGACAGAGAATGCAACACCATGATATGTTTGACAGTGTCTCATTCCTCCATCTTCTCTCCACCACCCTCCACCATACCGACATTCCCCTCTCCAAGATGCTTCAGGAGCCAACTACGCTTGAAGTACGTGTTTGGATGCACAATCGTATCGAGATCCGTCGCGCTCCAGCTGCCGTCGTCCTTTACCTTTTTGATCTCGCGTTTGTGACTCCACTCAAACACCCTGTTGCACGCGACATGGTATCTCTGCTTGGCAACATCTTCTTTGACGCTCTTCAGCACATCGCGCTCGTTTACGCCCACACGCTGCAAGAGCGCGGTGAGATTCTCTGGCGTGAATGAGCGATATGGACACCCGTGGGATTGGCCAGGGCCGGGCAGTGGCTCCGTGAGGAGTTTCTGGCAAGAATACGGCGTGTAGCCGCGGCCACGGCGGTTTGCGTCGCCGCCGACATCGCCGTAGGAGTGGCGGATGTTGTATTTGTATTCTTTTTGGAATTTGTCGTCGGTCATGAGTTTGAAGGCACGGCGCCAGAACATGATGCATTCGTCGAGACTGAGGCCGATGCCTTTGAGGAAGAGCGTGTATTGTAGGCGCCCGAAGTGCTTGAGGTGGGATTGCTCGCGCAGCGTCATGTGCAGGTTGCGCATGCAAAGTGGGAAATTCTGGGAGAGGGTGTCGATGTTGTTGGCAGTTATAGTGGAAAGGCCATTGATGTTGGCGTCGGAAGACGAGTATGCGGCATCAGGCGCGGTGAAGGATTGCGAAAGGTGAGCTAGAATAGGCGCCAGACGGTCGTCTTCATCGAGTCGTGGAAGCGCGCGTGCTGTTAACTGAATTTGCATCAGCCAGGTCATCTTCGAATTTGGTGGTGCAGTAGATTAGACATACCTCGAGAGCATCGTCGAGCTTCTTAGTGAACTCTGCCAGTACCAGACTCATCTGTTCTTTTTGTGGCACGTAGGCTTTCCCTCTCTTCAACAGAACCCGCCTCTGCTCCACTAGCTCTGGAACTCGCTCCCAATCCACCTTGAACCACTCCTGATCCTCGCCTTTCTTTTGTCCACTTGCCGCAGACAACTCCTCCCTAAGCCCCCGTTTCTCATCGTCCTTGACTTCTTCCCATTGTAGATTGAGACTCCGCACAAACTCTTGGCGTTCCCGCGGGTCATCATCCTTGAACCTGAGTCTGAAGAGCATGGATTCTAGCCTTGAAAACCTTCGACGCAGCTCTTCAGTTGAGGAGAAGGCCAGCCGCAATATGAAGTGTGAGTAGTGGTCTTTCCTCCTTTCTTCTTGTAATTTCTGGCTTTTTGACGAGTCCGATCGTAGTGGAAGGTACTTGTCCAGTATGCTCTTCATGTACTCGGCTGTTTCTTCAGGCCCGCGGTTCCGAAAAGTGCATGCTTCCAGTTCTGAGAGGACTAATGAAGTCAGCGCAGCACTGTATGCTATCACATTTGCAGATCTCACCTTTCAAGCGCTGGATTGCCCATGTTTCGAACTCCTCGAGAGTGATCTCAGCAGTGGGCGGTAGCACATAGAAATTGAGCCGATGCTCATAGTTTTGTTGTTGAAATTCTGCAGTCGCAAATTGCCTCTTCTTGTAGTCAAGATTAGCTCGTCGCTTCACGTCCACACGAGAGTAGTCATGGCGGATCATGTTGTAGTTGTTGTTGTGTACTGTTGTTACGTCGCTGGTTTCGAGACTTTTGTGTTCTGCAATGTTGTACCTAGTCGGCTCAATGGCGGAGGACGCGACGCGCGACTTCCTGAGACGCGTCCGGTTCACGCTAGCCGTATCAAGATTAAAGTGATGCAAGGTCGCGAATAAATCATGTTCTCCGCGTCTTCTCCCTTGTCTTGGGCAGCCGAACGCTCTGCACGGGCCCGTGATTTCCACAGCACCTCATCTGCAGTGCATCCATGTGATGTCTGTCGAGATGAATCATGGCAGCGCACATATGTGCCGCTGCACGGACTAACTAACACATTCCGGTTGGCCCTTCTTTCATGATACTAGGGACACAAGGGTCTTGAGCGTTTACATCCAGATTCCAGACACATTCGAGACATCTAGTTCGAGGCCCCAGCTACGAGAACTAATCATAGGCAACCATTGGCACTCCATGTGCAATGACCCTTTTTCCAAGCGTTGATCCTTCATTCTGTAAGCTAGCCTAGTTTGAAACTAGCACCAGTCTCATTAGAGGCTAAATACATACCTAGGTACCTAAGTAACCACCCAGCAGTGCCAGCCTACTTTCAACATCTTGTCTTCTTCCGTTACAATCCACAGTATCCAAATGCCACTGCTCGAGGATATCGAATACTCGCGTGACGAAACTGTCGCCGCGGTGCGCGACTATTATCAATTCCTCACGAAGCTGTACCTAGATGCTGACAAGATAATCGAGCCGCCTGCGGATGGATGGTCGCACATCACCAACCGACATCTCACCTTAGACAAGTCAAAAAAAGTCATCGATCTCCTCCGTCATCTCCCATACATCAAATTTACCTTCGATCTCACGGTTGATGCAGAAGGTGCCCCAGATTGCACCTTTGCAGATTGGCAAGATCTTTTTCGGCGTAGTGCAGGTCGCCAGACAATCATATCAGGCACAGAGGATGCTTATATCTACGAACATGTTCCAAAGCACGTTGTCGGTCTCACTTGCGGCGGAAATTACAATCCTAGGTTTCTACTCGATGTTAAGCTTGGTACCATATCTTGGTACAAATGTCCAGCGCCGCTGGCAGATAACTCGAGTTGCGAACAAATTGAGGATGATCCATATGACTACTGCGACAACGAACAAGAAGCCGAATGGCGCGCAGAGTGCGGCGAATGGTCAGTTCCAGATTTCTTCGAGGAACTAAAGAATCAGTTTGAGCAGCTCAACTTTGTACCGCTCAGTGCGAGGAAGGTCGAGCATGTGTGGAAATCTGGGCCTGAGGATCACAAGGACATGCTTGCTGGTGTGCAAGACATTTACCGTCAGCACGGTTGGCCCGACCTGGAGCAGTATGACAAGACCGCTTGCCTAGCGGCGGTCGATAACTTCATCGCGGAGCATTACCCTCAATATGCGCCCTGATTTTCATACCTACCAGTAGGCAGGCTATCTTGATATACCATCTTTGCCTGGTAGACATGTAAACATAGCGGTCAATATCTCGGAGGAAGATGTGTTTTAGGCAGCTGCGAAGCGATTCATGGATGAACTATTCCTCAATCGTGTCTTGAACTTCGGCACTTGAATATTTTCGCTGGACGCCTTTCACAATATTCTGCAAGCATTTGATCGCCAGGCTGACGAATAGAGTGCTGACAAAGATCATGCGCCACCCTCATAAATTTAGTACAGGCATATTGCCTGACCCGCGCTAAGCGGATGATAGACAACTTTCAGGCCCAAAAACTTACCAATCCAGGCTTATTGCTCATGCAGGGGTAACAATTACTCGGCCAAGTAATCTTACTTCAGATGACCGTTCACAGACCACATCTTGGCATCCAGAGGCGAGGCCGACTGCATGGTGGAAGTAAAATGCTAGCTGAAAAGAATACAATGGCTTTGCTCTGTCCTCTGTCCTGTCTGAAATCACCTTTTGCTTCTTGACCACAATTTTGCTCGACGTTCTCCTTGATCGTCCTGATTAATCGTCCTGAAGATGTACGGCTCAATTCTTCCTAGTGTTCTGCTCACTTTGACCATGATTGTCTCCCCAGCCATGGGACAAACCTCAACCTTTACGGCAAGTCGGACAGCAGCTCCACTGACGACTACTCCTGCGACGTTCATCCTTCCAACAAACACCCGGTCGCCGGATCCATGGCAATGTGCAACAAAGAACTTGACACAGTACTTCGACGTCCCAAGGCCTACTGCCGCACTCCTTTCTGCACTCGAGTCATATGCCGACGTTCTCAATGGGCCTTGTCTATCTACTGCCACCGGAATGGATCTTCTATCTTGCACCATCTCTGAGACGTCGAAATGGTGTGGCTTTGCAACAGACGCCAAACCTGTGATCCAGACGAGATACTCGGCCTATGGTAAGAAATTTTGTGTACGAATTTTATGTGAGCTATACACTGACTTGGTATCTCCTACTTGACAGGCAGCTCAGCAGCGTCCTGGTATGGTGCCAGGAGCTCCGCAATCGAAAGTGTAAAGGTAGATTGTCCGATCACATGGGAAAAATTCGGTCCTCTCGATAAGGCGTGGTTGAACCAGACTATTGCACATGCAAAGTGTTATGATCAGGCGCATCCTAAACCGAGTTCTTCTATTGTTTCCGTATCATCTTCGTCAAAGAGACCCTGATAGCACACAAGCGAGGCACTGGGGGTACTAATGTGAACTTTTGGCTCTTCTGTTGTACTCAGACACACAATTATCATATGTGACCGCAAGGGACAACGTATAACACGTTTATCAATCATAGTACCTGCCTTCTCCGTAGCTGATTTCTGTTTTGGCCAAAAATTCTAGCATCATTTCCATTTTCCCTGACTTGAGTACCATCAATTGAACTCAATTCCTATCTGGAATGATCTACAATGCTCAACCAATCTCTACCTTTCTTTGATTGCCAAGACATCGCCAAGCCGTTCATACTATCGCCCGACCGAAAATACTTTTCAGCCTCAACGGAGTCAGCCTTTTGCGCCCATGTGCTAACAAACCATTTTCCTTTCAAACACCAGCGCTTACTCCAATATTACCGTAGCATTTCATCCCGGTGCAGATTTAGGTGTAAGCCTATCATCAGCCAAAGCGTTCGACGAGGCCGACTCTTAGGTTCACCGTTTATGCAGGAACCAACGGTACCGAGATGCATTTGGTCTACAAAGAGTTCCTCCGCCGATATACAATTGTGGGGCCGTCCCGCGAAAGTATTTGCGCCTGCGCCGATCGGAGGATTCTAAGAAATGAGACGCTCGCAGGCTCGAAGTATCGATCAAGCATCAGCATCTTAGCGCAGGCCGCCTAACGACACTCACCTGTCCAAATCAGGTTGGGATGACAGCCTGTTTCACGAAAGGGTCTTCACATGACCCGAGTTCCAGGCAACGGCGCAGAAGCTTTGTATGGATGTAAGCACTACTGCTATGCTTACCCTGTATCTTGACGGCTCTAGATTATGAAAGTTGCAAGCTTGCAATGAAGGCTTTTGCCGCCTTCGGAATAAGAGTGAAGACCCATAGATTGGCCGGGCTGGGCGGGAACATTCTGACCGCAGCCCCTGCGTATGTACTGGTGGCCTAATATACATAGGAAGTAGTACAAGGTCAATCTCACAAAAGTGCCGCGGTCTGGATAAGCTGTGTCTAGCCAAGACAAGTGGATGGTAAGGATGACTTTCACTTATCTACATGTCCCGTCACTTCCGGGCTTGAGCGGTATCACGTCTCTCTTTTAATTTTTTTCTTTGGACGAAGTCCCCCCCTCATTCATGGGACATTTTGAAGACCCAGAGATCTCTTAGTCGGATGACTGGATTTTCAAGTATGAACCTCACGGCGATACTGATTGCTCTTGGAGCACATCTTGCTCTGGGTGCCGTGGATATCAACGGCAACAATGTCACTGAACCTCTTGATGGCGATGACCCATCACCTATCAGTGACCCGAGAACATATATCCCCGACCAACACGATTGTCCACTTACGTGTTCTGACTACGCAAACATTCATGGCTGGACGCCATACTTTTCAGTCGAACGTCTTCAGCGTTGTGAAGAGCCTATGCTGCTCCAATTCTCCATCACACAACTCCTCGATGATCCCAAAACGACAGTGCTTTTACGAGGCTGCACATTAGACAAGCAAGAATCAGAAATCCGAGAAGATGTCAAGCCGGTTGACAATCCTAAGAAAGACGAGAACCTTGTTGCAAGTAGTCTCGAGACTGCACCGGCATGCTTTGCTAAAGGAAATGAAGCAACACGCGATTTGAGCATATTCGCTGAGGATCGCGGAAACTCCACTGAAGTTTCCAAAGTCTTGGAAGGTTTCAAGAAGTTCTTTGATGCGGAAGATAACTGTGATGAGAACGTTGTGTTTGCTTACTACAAGAAGACTGTAGCCAGCATTTACGTTGGCGACGGCTACGGCAAGGGATCTGCAGCGTCTTTACTGAATGCTGTCAAGTCAGTCGGAACAGGCTCTAATAGCACTGTTGCTCAGATCTGTAGCAATGGAGGCTTATCTGGAGGTGCATTTGGTCTGTTTATTGATGGCAGTGGTGATCTTGTGGCTGCTCAGAAAGCAGCTGCTAAGTGGAGCAAAGGCGAGTGCGTCGACACTAAAGGGTCCAGCACTGCCCAAAACCTGCTACACGTCAAGACATGGGAGATCGCAGGGGGAAATGGCACTGCCAGTAACAGCACTTTACCTGCTTTCAATAGCACCAATCTGAAAATGGTAAGCAAAATCCCACCCATGGCATGGTATGGAAGTTTGCTTCCACCACGAACATCGCGTGTGGTCGGGCGAGCGCAGTGCCAACCAACGCTTTTGTCTATGAGCGAGATGCTGATATATTCTAGGTCCGAAGCGCAAACTCCAACGTGCAATTACAGCCACGTGCGGAATGCCGGTACATTACTGTTGTCGCCGGTGACGGGTGCGACTCACTCGTGTCCAAATGTGGTATTTCCGCGGCCGACTTCTACAAATACAATCCGAAATCCAACCTTTGTTCAACGTTGAGAGGCGGAGACTACGTGTGCTGTTCGGCGGGCGACGCACACACTGATCCCAAGCCTGACCCGCCAAAGCAAGGAGCTGATGGCACCTGCGCAACGCATCTGATTGTCCAAGGTGACGATTGTGACAAGCTATCTAAGCAGTATGGAGTCGCTATCAGCGACATCGAGAAATGGAACAAAGGCAGGACCTGGGCATGGACCCAGTGTAAAGACATGCTCCTCGGTTACAACATGTGCTTGAGTGATGGCGCGACACCATTGCCTCCTCCACAACAAGGTGCTGAGTGTGGACCTTTGGTTCCAGGCACTGTCCAACCAACGAACAAGTCTGCCTCAATTGCCGACCTCAACCCTTGCCCTTTGAAAGCTTGCTGCAGTAACTGGGGTTTCTGTGGTCCTTTCCCTGAGCACTGCGATATTCATGCTCCTGAAGGTAGCTTTTTGATATATCCTTAAGATGAGACTCACATCGCTGACATGATCAATAGGTGGAGGTCCAGGTGCAAAGCTACCTGAGTTCAGAACCACTTGCGTCTCGAATTGTGGTAATGAGATCAAGAAGAACGGCGGTCCTCCTGCAGCATTCCAGCGTATCGGGTATTACGAGTCGTGGAACATGGGTCGTGACTGTCTCTGGTTGAAGTCCAAGAATTCAAATACTGATGGCACCTACACGCACATCCATTGGGGCTTCATCGAGATTGACAGCTCGAGCTGGAAACCAGTCATTGTTGATAAGCATCAGCAGTGGGCGGACTTCAAAAAGCTCAAGGATGTCAAGAAGATCATCTCATTTGGTGGATGGGCATATTCCACCGAAGCGGCCACGTACAACATCATTCGAAATGCTATTATCAACAATAGGGAGACCTTTGCTACTAACATTGTGCAATTCCTTAATGACGAAGGTCTCGATGGTGTAGACATCGATTGGGAATACCCAGGTGTAAGTTGACATTATCCTCGTATTGGATTCGCGAAATGTTCCCTAATGTGTTTGTTTAGGCACCGGACATCATGGTTGGAGGCTCGCCCATCGGTCAAAAGAGCGATGGACAAGCATACCTCAGATTTCTCACTGTCCTGAAACAAAAAGCTGGGACAAAGTCAGTTTCCATCGCGGCACCCGCGTCGTATTGGTATCTGAAGGCCTTCCCTATCGATCGTATCGCTGCTGTTATCGATTACATCGTGTACATGACCTACGACCTGCACGGTCAGTGGGATTATGGTAATCCTAATGCTTTCGATTCTTGTCCGTCTGGAAAGTGTATTCGAAGCCACGTAAACCTTACAGAAACACGGAACTCGCTCTCTATCATCACTAAAGCTGGTGTGCCGAACAACAAAATCTTTGTTGGCGAGTCAAGTTATGGTCGTTCATTCCACATGGCGCAGGATGGGTGCTGGGAACCAATGTGTGAGTTCACAGGGACTCGTACGAAATCAGATGCGGAGCCCGGACGATGCACTGGCGAAGGCGGCTACATTGCTCTTGCCGAGATCAATGAGCTGCTTGGACGCAGCCTAGGAGCGAAGAGCTTCCACGATGCCGCCTCCAATTCGGATATTCTACTGTACAATGGAGACTATATCTCATATATGACCGATACGACAAAAGACACACGTCGAAATGACTGGAAGAATCTGAACTTTGCCGGCAGCATCGATTGGGCTGTGGACTTGCAAGAGTTTTCTACCGACGACTACGATGCGCCAACCAACAATAAGAAGCCTGGCGAGCGGGGTTGTGTCGGGGGTTACGACTTCAACGTCAATACTGCAGACCTCTGTGCATTCTCGTGCTCTTTCGATTTCTGCCCCGAAACCTTGTGTGAATGCAAGGTTGAAGGCAGGATTCAGGCACTACCCGCCGAAGTTGGAGGTATGGACGACATTATTGCATGGGACGAATTCGACGTAGATCTTACTCGCCTCTGTAAGTTTGCTTGCAAGCACGGCTATTGCCCAGAGACCGTCTGTACGCATCCCGTTGTCGATCCTGACGAGGACGGTATCGTCATGTATGATCCCGAGAACGATCCAACGCAATTTGACTACGATGCTGCGCGCAAGGCAAATGCCATGAATTGCTTGGTCTACAAGAATAATAACTATCGGGATGCTGGCGCAGAGCAGTGCTATGCTCCGTGCAAATCTGTGGTGGAAGAAGCAAAAGCAGCGGGTCGAACAACTAATTATGGTTGTATTGGATTCTGGCCTTTGAAGGATTACCCCAACGGCATTCCTTGGTCAAAGTATCCGGGAGCAAATTATGAAGTTGCGCCGGCGAAGTGCTCGTGTGACAATTGGCTGCTAAATGAGATTGCGGATACCATCATTGAAGCACTCCCGATCATTGCTCAGGTATGTGTTTCCGGGCCGCTGAAGAACCTTTGCTAACTTGTTCAGATCGGATGTTACATCCTGATGTCATCGCTGAAGCTTGTCCTCGACATTGGGCTAAACTTCGCCACGGGAGGTGCAGGGAAAGTCCTCGATGCTGGCTTAGGTATGTACTTCTTCCATCTCACATTGAATCCGTCGAGCTGTTGAAGATGTCTTGAGTTCGTGGTCTAATTATATCATAGACATGGCAGCTACTGCCGCGCAAATGGCCTCGTACTTCTACCCAGAGGAAGAGGATCCAGAGGGTGCATTCTCATGGTGGCTGAGCCCATGCGGTGGAACTGACCTTGTCCCTGATGAGATCAAACAGATCTTTGACATCTTGAACATGATCCCAGACGGTGTTTCAAGCTTCAAGAAACCGAAAGACGGTAAAGGCAAAGGAAGCGGGAAGAAGGGTGATGATGCCAATCCCACAGATCGAAGCAAGCCCAAAGGAGGAACCGGAAAGGGACCCAATGGCACCGGTGGTTCTTCCAAAAAGAAGAAGTGCAACATTCCCGCAGGCATGGATCTCATGCGAATGGGCGAAGCAAAGAACACTCTTCGCAGCCAATCGTGCGTGGCCGACAAGACGCAAAAGCGGGACATGGTCGTTACATCTCTCCGTTACAAAACCAACCCAACACCTCTCCCAGTCATAAAGCACTGTGATGCAGCACACACGCAAGCCTGCTACCACTACAGCTCAGTGATTCGTAATAATCGCGCAGCATGGGAGACAATAACCTGCCCGCCCGAAGCCGCAGCCACATCATGGGAGATGCCGCGCCGAGCACCCGCAGCCTGGAGTAGACAGCACGACGGCGCCAACTGGCAAAACGAGGCATACCGACAGGAAGAATTCTGCGACCGTGACGAGTACCCACCGCTGTATCTCCTCGGACCCAACAGCCCCGCCTACGTAAACGCAGGCCAGAACACAAACGGCCAGATGATCCGCTGGGTGCCGTGGAAACAGAACCAAGACGCTGGCAAGAAGTGGCGAAGTAAGTTTGAACTCTTTGTCCTCCCCCTCCCCAGGCCCGTAGCTAACCCCCTAAACCAGGCTCCTGTTTCATGCCCGCCCTCGACTCCCCACAGCTCTCCGACGCCGAGTTCAACCGCAAGTTCAACGCCGCAACCAGACAAACACGCAACAAGCGCGGCATCACGCAGGAGCTCGCCCTCATCGAAGTCGACCACCGCCCCGAGTTCAGCTTCGGCTCCTACGGCCATGGCAACGCGGGAAATACCAACGATGACGGTCTGTGGGAGAATCCGTGTTGGCCGAATATGCTGGCGCCTAATGATCCGGGCATGGTGCTCTTCACTTACGATCAGTGGTATGGCGGTAGGGCGCCTCCGTATAATTATAGGGCTGCGGCGCCGCCGCCGTAGGTGGATGAGAAGATTGAGGGGATGGTATTTTCTTTTGTATAGAATCCCTTTTTTTGTTCGTAAATCGACGAGAGCTCAGGAGCAAGATGAGTAAATCTTTGTGTAGGTGTCAATGTCAACAGTGATTCTGTACCGGCTTATGCTTGCCAATGTTCTGATGGCCACGGCTATGTCTCGTCACACCCCTAGTTTCTCTCGTCACTTCACTAATGCAGCAGGGGGTGGGGCAATACTGGGACTATATGGGATGTCTGCTTAGACTCTTCATTGACCTCATGTATGTCGATTTCTAAACAACATCATCCGTAGAAATTTCCCCAATCATGCTGTCGTGCGTGTCCACCGCTGTAAAGTCTGTCTACCACTCACCCCAATGGTTACGACTAAGAGCAGGGCATTGAAAGCAGCCATCATGTAAAACGGAGCACCAGGCCCTGTGCTGTCGAACAGTGCACCTCCTGCTTTTGTCAACAGGAGAATCCCAAACCCGCCTAGCAGACTGTATGTTCCCGCGATTGAGCCTTTGATGTGGTTATGCGATTGGTTGTCCGCTGAGCCCGATTGTGGTTCTACATGTGCTTGTGGGAGGAGAGGAGCGTTCTCGTCTAATGGAGTGATGGGGGCGCTGGATGACGGCGTAGCACCCGCGGAAGGATGAGACGTGCTGGTGCTTACTGTGTCTGCTACGGATGTAGTCGATTTGTCGTTTGACGACGACTCGTCACTGTTGATACCACGACCGAGGAGTGCTAGAGAGCATACGATGGCGCCGATCTGACTGATGCCCAGCAACGCAACTATGAAGAAGATGGCGCCCGTGCCGTCTTCGCTCTTGTAGTCTGGACTGGCGAGAGATCCAAACGCAGAATACCCAGCAATTCCGGCTACTGCTGCGACAATCAGGGGAATGTTGTATCGAGGAAAGAGACCGGAAAGGAAGCCAAAGACTGGTGCACACATAAGAGCTACCAGTTGGCTGATACCAGTGAGCATAGCTGCCAGCTTGTAAGCTTCGGGACACGCCAACTTGATATCGGAGGGGTCGGCAGGGTTCACAGTACAACGTCCTGTCTGAAGAAAGTAGTGATTGGTGAAGAGTGGAATGAAGAGAGAAATGGCGACCGATGATGCGCGCGCTACGAAACCACCAACATATCCCAAACCGATGTTGGGAGATCTAAGGCCCAGGCGAACGCTCTCCATGAATAGACGGGGATACACAAGTATGGCCTCGCGTGAGGTATGCGACTCTGCCAATTTACCGTCGCCTTGAGTGATTCGCTTCCAAGATTTCGCTTCCTCACCAGGGAGGTTTCTGAGACCGAAAAAGCATCCGAATGCTACGAGTAAAGCAATGGCCCCTACAACGTAGAATGCATCAGCGACAGCGGTAGCTGGGCTTTCACCTGCCCGCTGGAATTGGGTCGGCAAGGGTAGGAAGACCAGAAGTGCGACAAGCGCACCACAACCCGTAAACATGCCAACAAGGCCAGCAAGTTGGGACGTGGATGCGCCAGTGTCCTTGCTCGCAGGAGTGGTAGCAACTGGCTCTCTCGAGCTCGATCTGTATAACGCGGGTGTGATAGTAAGCTCGGACGAAATGGAAGGCGCCAGTGCATGCGAGCGAGCGTTGGCACGACGAGTCGGCGATCGTGGATCCAGCTTGACAGCCTTGACATAGCTCATACTGGGCAGAATAGCAGTAACCATAGTCGCGCTTCCAGGAAGAGAAAAAAATCAGCCAACCATTTCGCAAACCCCCTCAATGGGTAATGCCCAGAACTTACGTTGCGCTGCCTCCCAGACTAAACAGGATCCTCGCCAGCAACAGCTCCGGGTACACGTTCCTGGCCTGCACGAGTATGCACAGCGCAATGCCAACGATCGTGTAGCCCATGACGGCCACACTGCGCACGCCCACGCGATCGCTCAGCAAGCCCCAGGCAGGACACGCGACCAGCGCGACCAATTCATCCGCGAAGCCAAGCGTGCCGACCGCATCGCCGACATTGCGCGACTGTCCAATGCGCTGCGTGATGACGAAGGAGATGGAGCTGTTCAGGAACACGAGGAACGAGATGCTGAACAACGCGACGCCGAAGAGGTACGACGCAATCTGGGTGCGCGTCGCGGTGAATTCAAGGCCAAACATGACGATGGTGCAGCTCGAGCGAGCTTAGGGACGCAATCGAAAGCGCATGGAGGGGAGCTGTGTTGAGGGTGAGCTTGGTGGTTTGCTTGCGGATGACCTCATGGCCCTCATCTGCTCATGTGGCCCGTGCGACGACAAATACATGGGGTGATGGCACGATGGGTCGTCCACGCCTTGAGCCTCATGTCACGGTAGGAAATGGTGAAGCAAAGTAAGTAAACACAGTTGAATGTATCTAAAAGCCAAATTTCGAAACAAGGAAAGGAAAAAAAAATAGACATTAGACACGTCGGCTCAGAGGATGTCTAGTGCAAACTGCATTCAAGGGATTCTCAACTGGTGTACGCGACGCCACCAACGCCCAAGCCATGCACGCAGAAAGGCAGCAAGCAAACATTACACGGACATGAAGACCCGTGCGAGAGTAGATAAAAAAAATTAACTTAGTTCCAGCTCCCAACAGCTGTCTGTGCAGCTGCAGCCGCAATCAGAACTTAGGTATGCCTCATCACCCGGATCCCCGCTCGGTATGTTCGGTACCTACGGTAAATGCAGGGCCGTCGATCACATATCACCTCACACCTTGCTCCACCCCAACGGCTTATCTCGACCCTGATTTGGACCCCAGTACTCTCGTTGCGGTGAGTAGTCCCCGTTTTGCGCGCCCTGGTTGTACAAGTCGCGCACGGCCGAGGCGCGTTGGGGGTCGCGAGGCAGGAGCTGAAATTTGAAAGGAATGGGCTTTGCGATGAGGAGGATGGAGTAGTCCATGGTAGGATCTTCTGGCTTTTTGGTGACGTCGCCCCATTCTAGTGGCTTGTAGGCTGGTTGTTCTTGTTTTGCTGCTTTGGTTCCTGGGTAGTTGTATTTCGCGAGGATCTTGTCTTCCATGGTTGCCTTGTTGGTGTCGACGCCCGCATTCAGCTCTTCGCTGGAGATGCTTGCCTTCTTGTTGAGACCGATCTTATGCTCTTGCTTCACTGGATCTTCCTTGTCATCGGTGGAACCATTCTTTGCGATCGGTTTGATGTCGAACAACCACGCGATGGACCCGATACCAATCAGAAGATCTTCATCCGTGACTGTCTGTCCTTGACAAGTGCGTCGACCGTATCCGAACTGCGTCGAGTTAATGATGGTTGGAAATTGCGTCAGAGGCTCTTGGTAAGTCGGAAACCCTGGCTCCGTCCACCGAAGTGGGTTGAAGGTCTCAGGATCAGGAAACATGTCAGGATCGCGGGAGATTGCCCTGTGCTTGCGTTAGTTTTTGCTTAGCATTGCCTGGCGAAACACTCACCATTCGAGAGGATGTATGGTACTGCCTTTTGGAATGTGATAGCCATTGTATTCATCGTCTTGAATCAGGTAGTGGGGAATGCCAGTAGGCACTGGCGGACGCCATCGAATGCATTCGCGTATGATGGCTCTCAAGAAGGGTAGATTGGGACGGTCCTCTGAACGGGGCAATCGGTCGCCACAGACGCGATCTAGCTCCTCGTGAAGCATTGGGAGATATTGTGGATAGTAGGTCATGGCAAGACAGAAAGTCTGCATAGGCGCTGCGATGGTGAGTGCACCTGCGATGCCATGCATACCAACCGCGTAGGCGCCCTCCAAATCGTCCTTGAAACCCCACTTATTGCGGCCTTCGAGAAAGATCTTCATCCATGAAAGTGCTGCTTGCCCGGTTTCCATGTCCTTCACCACTTGAGACTGCATGGTCTGGAACCATGTGCGTTCCGTCCTTGCGCGCCTACGCTCCCACGCCTTTGCAGGAGAAAGCCAGTCAGGCAGTGCCATCAGGAAGGGTAGCTTATTGCCCATGGCACCTGTTGGAGAGACTCCGATCAGTAGCTCACGTGCACGTTGCTTGAGCTCGTCGCTCGCTTCACTGTGTCCCCAAGCTAGCCGACATGTGACTCGTGCGATGAAAGATTCCAGTGCATGGTTGTATCGATCGGGTTCATCCATGAGCTCGACAAGTAATCGCTTGGCCTCTAGTTCCGGATACCGATTGAAAAGCGCCTTCTCCGACTCGCGCATGATGATGTTCGCAAATTTTCGTTGACGTGTGTGTCCATCTTGAAAAGTCAGTGATGTTGGTCCCGCCAGTAGCTTGGCTACTTACCATTTCTGCTGAGCAGTGGGAGATACTGAGCACTTGTCCGGTTGTCATCAAGGAGCGCGGGAATATGTGGTCTGTCGGAGTATATGGCAGCCTTTTTGGCTAATAAATCTTTGGCGATCTGATCCGACGACACCCAAACATGGTTTGAACCTGCCAAGTTGACTTGGTAAATTGGACCATATTCTTTGCCCCAGTCAGCGAACTTGACGAAGCCGTTTTTCTCAGGTACATCAGGGACTGAGCCGACTAGCGGGTACCCTATAGCACGATATATTAGCTGGGATGTCCATCATGATGAGGGTACAGTGACGGGCAAGATGTTCTGCCAATAGCCCGTCTTTGTATGTACCATACCTTTGGGGCCTGGAAGAGGCTTGAGACCTTTCGGTATTCGATGACGACGTCTTGTGTCCAGGTATAGGTAGACTGCATATGCAGCCAACGAGAGCGCCGCCAAGAGGTATGTGTGTAGAGCCATAGCGACAGCTGTGTTGAGACGAGATGATAACCTCACATCGACGAGCTATCTTCTGGTGAGA
The DNA here is from genome assembly GCA_025742365.1 of Coniothyrium glycines. NCBI lineage: Eukaryota > Fungi > Ascomycota > Dothideomycetes > Pleosporales > Coniothyriaceae > Coniothyrium > Coniothyrium glycines. Next base: position 339,402 of record JAMXIJ010000009.1, on the reverse strand, counting down.
ACGACCAAACTTCATAAACGAGCCAGCAGAGCGTATCGTGCTAGATATAGAGCTGAAGAGATTGGAGTAGCACGGTGACTGGCTGAACTGTAAGCGGACCCTCTTCCAATAGACCTTGACTCCTAGGCCAGCAAACGAGTTTCGAGTACCGATACCCCGTGTGGCAGCCGCAAAATGCTGCGTGTCAGAGCCGAAGCAGTGGGTCACGGCCTCTGACGTGCCAGGGAAGTCAAGCTTCAATTAATGATACTCGCTTGTCCATTGGCTTTACTGGTCACCCTGCGGAGGGAAATTGTTTAGACCGCAATATGTCTTGGTTCTCGCTGCCTTGCCAGGTCTGAGCCGGCGGATGCTATGGCCTGATCCCACGTACAGGGTGATGCAGACCATCTGATAAGCCCAATATGAGGAAGCCCATGTCCGCCAGAACGCTCCTATTACGTTTAGGCTGTACATCATTGTCGACACACTCCATAATAACAGCACACTTGGAACCAAATCTTGGACATTGGAGGAACCGACGTCATGCTTAGTCGGCTCTAGTGGAGTCGATACGTGAAGTCACCAAAATAATCACCTCAGCTCGGGGAGCTGGCTGACATGATGTGTTTCCATGGTATGCTGTGAAACAACCAGGAACGTGCTACGTCGAACATGAATCGACCACCGGCTGCTCCAAGGGGAAAGATGGATACTCACGGTGTGGCCGTCTTTGCGGATGCGACAGTGCCTGGTGCCAATCTATTCTGAGGCGCCAAACGATCGTCCCGCCGGTCGTTGCGCTCGTTCCGGACTGGGTAAAGCGCGAAACGCGCAGCGGCGGAACCGCCACTCCGCTGAGGCAGCGAACTACATACCAACCTCACACTCATGCTTGCAAGATAGGTACACCATTGCGGAGAGCCGACGTGCAAAGTCCGGTAATGCGCACTTTGGGGCAAAACAGCCACTCTGCTTGTCAGCTTGAACCGGCTTTTATTAGATTCGTCCCGTTTCACCGCGAGCTACTCACTTCATTCGCCCGCTGGTAAAGTCCCTGCGTGCGCCTTTGGTCCAACATACGGCGCCTTAGATCTGTTTGTCGCGGCAAGGGCTTGGAAGGCTTCGGTGGTTGCAAGTCCCTACATGCCGACCGTCATGCATGTCTAGAGTAGACGCGCGAAATGGAATACGAGCGCGATAATTACTTCGCTCACATGTTGACGAGGACGCTCGTCTGAGCATGTCCCGATATTGGAAGTCGAGGCTCCTACCGTGTGAAACCTAGCTCTAGGTACTATTTCCAGAATTGCACCAAACAACTCTCAAACGTCCGGCCATCTGCCCAGGACTCGTTTCATCGGCAGACTCACCTGTAAGCCTGCACTGTTTTGGCAATCGTTCGGCGTGTTTAAGTCCAGGAATGAAGTTTGGTACACCATGGATCGTACGGCAAAGCGCCGCAATGGTCTAGCTGTTACACTAGAACACCAATCATCCACCGTCGTCTTACCTTGGCTACAAGCTGAAAACTGATGATGAGAAACTGACGAAATGCTTCTTATAGAGCAGAGCGTGATTCAATAAAGCGGAATCTAGAATATCGGCCATCGTATTCCTCGGTTTGCTCTACACCGCTCTTCCACGCTCTACAGACTTGTAGACTTGCGTAAACATATCAGCATGCGTAGGTAGGTAACCATCTCAGATGCCACCAAGCACCACCTCTAGAAACATGTAGCTGCTACGACGAAAAGTCATCGCTGTTCCAAAAAAAGATTCCCTTCACCGCAGCTCCTCCCAAAAGCCATGGGCACAGTCATCTCACAGCATGCAATGACCATGTTCACTTGATCCATTGAATGTGCAGGTAGAGAGCACAGCTCGTCGATCAGACGTCGTGCTACAGTGGCCGCGTCTGGGCTCTCTCGCTGCCTACGGCTCTCAAGCAAAGTCACAAACACCCCAAACCACAAAAACTTTTGTAAATGGCAATACAAACGGCCACGATGCATGCAATGCAACGACAAGGCTTTAAAATGCAGGGTATCCTTGAACGCAAAAACATCAGCTGCTCCCTGGAGCCCAAATGCGTAGTATCGGTCACAGTAAATCCTTCCACGCCAGCACATCGACCTTTCTCTTGGGTATATCATTTACAGACGGCCTGTCGGCTAGATTCTGTGGCCATGGTTTGCTCTTATCGACCTATCGTAGCCTTAGCTCTTTGAGCAGAACTAGCATTTCTTGGAACTCACTTTGGAGCTCCCGGTCACTGAAGTTACACGCTGAATTCCAAAAACAAAATCTCGATATGGATCGCCCGTGGTCTCGACGGGGCCTTTGCGGCTTGGGGAGGGTTGGCAAGAGTCCATGGTATTTGGTTTTGGGATCAAATTTTTTCGCGTAGTGTAATCAGATTCTTGTTGTGCTGGCTTCTTGACATTGTTGAGAATTGTGCGTGCTTCGGATCTGTGTGGCACGGATCGGTGCGGCCGACGTGAGAAGTTTGATGGAAGTGATTTCCTTGACTCTTCACGCGAATCAACATGCAGCTCGCCGTACGAAATCTTCTTCTTTTGTGTGAAGCTGGTTGGCAACGACCCTCGCGACTTCTCCTTACTCCTATGAGATGGGGATTGCTTAAAGTCGTGAAGTTCGGGCATAGAAGACTCGACCCCGAGCTCTCGAAGCGCCGTAATCAATGTTCCAGTGTTACTAAGAACACCTTTGTTGTAAAGCGTCTCGCGGATTGTGTCCTTGTAGAATCGAAAGTATGGTTCAGCGTTCTCCCCACGAGTGATACACTCAATTGCATAGTCCTTGTAGTCCGTCCTATTGCGTATGATGAAATCATCCCACTGCCACTTGGGAACCATTTTGTCTTCTATTTCGAGTTCGTACATCTGTATGCATAGTCCTCGAAAATGATTGACGTCGGCTGTGTATGCCGGATAGGTCGCCTTGAACAAGTCGTATATTAACGAGGGCTCGGTCACACTCGCCTCGGCATGTGATGTTGTTCCTTGCATGGTCGTGTCAGGTCGCAAGTTATCCTCTACAGGTGCTGAATGGGATGTAGATTGTGGTGAGGCGTCTCCCGCGAAAGGTAGATGATCCTGCTGCAACGATACAGTCGCTTTAACAGGCGATGGTCTATCGTAAAGGCTTCTGTGACGTGGTGACATGGCAGGTGATGGTGCAATGGAGCCTTCGCTCCTCTTGAAACCAAGCTCGTTCAGAACACTTGCCGTTGGAGCGATGACTGTGCTGTCATTGGTAGCCTTGCTATCCGTACTGATGCTTCTTCTCCGCTCATCCCGGAATCTTCTCAGTGAATGCTCTCGGTCCTTGCGCAACGACTCTAACGGATCCGTGTCGGGAGTCCAATCATCGAAGCTTACAACCTTGATTTCGCGTCTTTTTGAATGTCGTTTGCCTTTCTTGCTCGGTGATTCGACTAGCTTGCGTTTTGTAGAAACGGTGGTAGGAACAAGCGGTGATGTAGCTGCCGCTATAGTGTTCGGGAGTCCATTGCTTGTACTGCCTGAAGATGCTTGCACGCAGAGCAGACTTGCGCTTTTGGAAGCGGTGTCCCTTTCCAGAAGATTTGCCTCGCTTAGAACACCCCCCATTTTTGAGGAACTAGCATGCTCTTCAGAAGAATCTATTTGCATTGGGCACTGTTCAAGGTGTAGACTTTGTGCAGCACTAGGATCAACGTCAATATCCCCCTTGACATTGCATGTTTGCGTTGGGCTGATTGTTTGATCTTCGTGAGTCACACGATCTGGGTCATTATATGTGCTATACACAATCGATGTTGCAGAAACGTCTTTGCATGAGCCACTTGATTCCTGTTTGTGCAGTGATGATGTTGAAAACAATGGTGCAGTTCTGTTTTTGAGGTTGGGCGTTTCCTTGACCTGCACAGTCGGGCATGACCCTACCATGTCGTCACCTAGTGCATGTGGCACAGCTTCCTCCATATCCATTTCCTCATCAGATTCGTCAAGCGGGGCTCCGACAGGAGGCGACGATGGAGGGTCACTAACTCCTCGCGCTTCATGGGAAGCTACTGCAATTTGATCCGACTCGGTGTCTGCGCTTGTCGACTTCAAAGCAACCTGGCTTCGTGTGGCAAGTGCTTCATTCTCAATGCTTGAATCAGGAGGAAGACCTTGACGATTAAGTGTAGGCCTGGTTGGTGGCTCTGGACTTGGGGACCATGAGATCTGACTAGACTGAGCAAGTGGGGATGATGGTGCTATGAAGTCATTATCCCCTTGAGTGACAATATCAGGTGGTGACGCAACCACAGATGCACTCGGAGATGACGCAGACCTTGCGGGAGCAGCCAAGTCATCAGCAATCTGCCCGAACCTCCTAAGCAGCTCAATTGGCACGTTTCCGTCGGGTATCGGTAATACGCCAGGTTGTGGATGATGCCAGCTCGAGTCCTGCTCCAAGAGTTTACGTTGCTCACCATCCACAATCAGGGCATTATGGTTGAACAACAGACCTTTCATCCAGTCAGTGCCGGGAAACGTAGCATCGGTGTTTTCTTCTTCTGCAATATCGTCTAATGATCCGACATGAGTAATTTGCTCAGTCTTTTCAGCCACTGGCGCCGAAGATGGCGCTTCAGGCATCAAGCCACGCTCCATTCTGCCGACCGGAGATGGAGAGGGAGGGGGAGGGTTGCCCTGCTCTGTTGCGATAGCTATGGGTGGCCGTTGTGACTCTGTTGTTGCTCGTGGAGATGGTGTGCTTGTAACAGATGATTTGATGGTGCTTCGTGGTCTACTAAAAGCCTCTTGCACGAAACCTGCGGGAGACGTACTTTGAGGCTTTGAAGGCATTTTGTTACTTTTCTGGCCCTTGTTTAGTAGGCTCAGAAGCTGAACCCTTTTCTCGTTCTGTGTGTTTGCGGCATTCGGGAGAATCTCCTCACGTTGCGTTCTTCCTGCCAAAATCGGCTCGAGCCTCCTGGTCCCAAGAATAAGAGGCTCCTCTTCGCCAGCAGGAGACGGAGATGAAGGTACCACCTGTGTGTCGAATGCTATTTGGGTATAAGGCAATTGTGTATTTGCTGGGCTTTGTCCGCTGCGCTCGCCGCCTGCTTTTGGAGCCATGTTGTCGTTCGCGTCGAGTCTTGTCGAAGATAAGCATCGGTGATCAGCAAGCTGCCGTGTTCGATCGAGCTGTCGTGTCAAGCTAAGGATGCTCGTTGCAACACGTAAAGGCCGACCCTTGGCGGCTTTCCTGTTGTTGCTACCCAACCAGCTCAACTTGTGAATGATGAATTGAAGTTTGTTGGTGAGCGGCCCGTAGGAGGTGTATCGGATAGTGTATCTCCGTACGGCTATCACGGAGTGTAGTTGTAATCGCGCCTGGCGTGAAGGTCGAGCGGGTAAGTCCCAGACAGCGTCGTGAGTGAGGCGAGCCACAATATGATGTTTGCCGTCAGCAAGGGTAAGAGGCTCGATCTGTAGTCCCGAGCATTAGTGGATGGATCATATCAGCGTCGACACCCGCCCACCTGCCTGGATGACCTGCAAAGCACTGGCACGCGTCGCGTGGATGTCGTTAATGATGTCTAGACACGAGCCGTTATCGTGATACAGCCCCCGCCAGTCGCGATCAGATTCGGTCTTGATGCCTGCCTCCTTCTGCTTGGTTTTGTCGTGCAACCAGTGGTGTCCCAAAAGTAGCTGGCCCTCGACGTGTTCCTCAAGCCATCCGTAAAGGGGCACATCCATCAAGCGCTCCGAGGGCAGGCAGAGAGCAGGCGCGACGCGTCTGGCTTAAGAAGCGTGGCCGAGGGCGCCGGATGGGCTGCCACCACGGTCAAGATGGCCACGCTCCAGCCGAGGGACGCTCGCGCAAGCAGCAATCCGCGAGGGTGTGCTTGCTTAAGTCGCGACCGATGTTGCGCTGCTGTCCCGAGCCGGGGGGTCGTGCAATTGCAAGTACAGCATGTAGGTAACTACTATGTATACATGCACATCAGACATGTGTACATGTACATGTAGGCGTGCACGCATCTCTGCTCCTCGGGCGACGCGCCTCGGCCCCTTGGCCTTGGCCCGCCTGGCGATGACGCAGGGTCTGGCACCGCTCATGTGCCCGTTGCCCGTGTACAGCACCTCCAACAGCCGGCTATATAGGTACCTACATAGTACCTACCTACATGTTCCTACGGTAGGCAGGCAGACAGCCACCACGCCGCGTGTTGCAAGCTTCTGTCAGGCACAGAGCGCCCACTCGTGACTTGGCCCGCGTTCACGACCAACGGCATGGCGGCTGCCTCGAAGCAAGCTTCTCCGCCCACCCACACCCACTGACCGCCGCCCTGGCCGATGCTCGACTGCTGAGTGCAGACGCCTGATGCTGCTCTTCAGCAACGGTCGACGGACGTCTTCCGCCCTGAAAGACTGCCACATCCCACTGCGTCTGCACGCTCCACTCGCTCTCCGCCATGGCCGAGGAGTCGCGCAGCCTGCAGCATGGGAGAACGCTCCGTCAGATGCATGCCACGGCCTCGCGCTCAGACACCCTCACAACCTTCGACGATCTCACTGCCCCGCCCGCCCCTCCAGGCGCAGGAGAGCCCAGGGGCATAGAACTAGTGCCGGGCGGCCTTAGTGGTCTGTATAGTCGCCTGCGAGCCTCGGTCGGAGTGAAGGAGCAGACAAACGATGGCGCTGGGAATCTTGCTGCGGGCACAGGGTCTTCACCTGCTTTCAAGCAAGCAATGATCAACAGAAGCCCAGGCGGTACGTCTGCATCGTCGCCCGTCGTCGCGCCTGTTTTGTCATCTAGGCTGCAGTCGCCCTCGACTGCAACCTTTGCCGAGGCGCTGCCCCCATCGCGAGACTCGAGTGTGTCTACTGCCACTATGTCGAGCAGATTGTCACAAAATCCGTCAAAAGCTACACTTGCCACGACACGATCACGGCCTTCGATTGCTCTTAAAGCAGAGCCCGCGCAACTGTACAGAGATCATGAGACCCTCACTCAGAGTCCCACCACAACACATACAAAGGGACAGACTGCTACACCCATAGACATGACAAAAGGTGCTCCAGCTAAGGATTTCGAGGCTGGGAGCTCAACACTTGAATCTCCACGATTCGCGACTGCTAGAGATGCCACCCGTCGAACAAAGCGAAGTGACCATGATGGTGATGTTGTGGATAGCGACGGCACAGATGGAGAGGGGGCCGTGTTTGTAGACCGAGACAGCTCTGCGAAGAGAGACATATCATTCAGGGCCCAGCACGATCCTCAGCACGAAAGTCCGAGTCGAGTGAGCTCTCGAGCGGACAGCCAACAGTTGCCTTCGCGATCGGTGACGAGCAAGTCAAGAGAACAGCTGGATAAGACATCAGACGCGAAACAGTTGCTCCAAGACCCTGACAATGCAAGGACCCCTACGGTTGCGCCGGAGCCACAGCGTCCGCCTTTGCTAAAGGTTGGACCGTCCCACTTGCCAGGCTTTCATCCATCAAGAACATCGTCTTCGGACGGTATAAGCTCAGTGGTCACTACGTCCACAGTACGTACACCAGCAGTTGCGCCCATCGAAGAAATTCAATGGCAAACACGGCAAGTACCAGCTGTGCAAAACCTGCCAAAGAGCTCTTTCTCGCAGATGCGACGAAAGATTTTGGATAGAGAGTTCTGGATGCGTGATGAGAACGCGAAGGTTTGCTTCAATTGTGGTGATGCTTTCACAACCTTCAGGCGCAAACACCATTGTCGCACGTGCGGACAGATTTTTGATTCAAAATGCACCTCAATAGTTTCGGGCAAAGTCTTCGGACAGGCTGGTAATCTCAAAGTTTGCAAGCCATGCGAGTCCATCATATATGGGCACGAGGACGATTCTTCTGACTTCACAGACGACGGCGACCAGGCCTCAATATACGATCACGGTGAGAAGCCAACAGATCCATTTGACGAGGCTTCAGATCAATTCGAAAGCGATCATACAAAGATTGGCACGCCAACTATCAGTATACCTATGTCGAGGAAGGTCGGAAACGAAAAAAAGCGACGATCCCATGTCATCGAAGTGGGCTCTCAAACCCTGACACGACCAAGCTCTTCGAGATCACTGAGATCCCTTAGTGGTAGACCACGCTCCTCAAGCCATAAGAGACATCATTCCAAACACCAACATATGCGAAACGTGCGCTATGATGATCGTGCACCCTTCCATCAATTCCAAGACAATTCGCGCAGCCAGCCAAGCTTGTCAGCATTCCACCATGATAATATTATTGATCCTGATCTCGCGCCTTTCCTATCGGATGAAGGCTCGAGTGAAGACGAGCAGGCCAGTATCTTCGCAACACTCAACGCAGACTCTGCAAGTGCAACTAACTTGGAGGGCGAGAAAGGCGGTTTAGGTGGTTTGCTAGCAGCAATGAGAAAGGGTAAGACCAAAGTTGGTGAAAAGAGTGTCGCAGGTGGGAATTACGCACGAGATGCAGACAATGCGAGTTTGACGAGCCGCAACGGCAGCCGACCTTCTCGGCGAAGAAACCTGAGCGTGAGCAGTATGACACATAGACCATCTCCCAGGCGGTCCAAGAGTAATTCCTTGTTGAGGCCATATACAGGCTTCGGTGGTTCAAATTCACATACTGGCACTCCACAGCTCCTGCCATCTCCGTCACAAACTCCTCCTGGCAGAAAAATTACACGAAGTGCATCGATACAAGGCGGGCTCACGCCTAAAGTGGAGCTAAACAAGGCAAGTCTCGACCATGCGCGCAAATTATTGCGGCAAATGCTCCATGACGCTGGAGTTTCTCATGTTTCTAGCTGGGAAAAAGCATTAATCCCCATCCTGCGTCAGTGTACGGATGATGTAAATCCAGACGTTGATAGAGGTGACGACATTGACGTGCGCAACTACATCAAGTTGAAGAAAATACCAGGCGGTAAACCAAGGGATACGGCCTATGTCTCTGGAGTAGTTTTTACAAAGAATGTCGCGCTTCGGAGTATGCCTCGGAGTATTCCCAATCCACGGATCATCATCATCACTTTCGCTATAGAGTATGCCCGACATCAAACTCACTTCATGAGCCTTGAACCAGTCATCGCGCAAGAGAAAGAATATCTCCGTAACCTGGTCGATCGTATTGCTGCCCTAGAGCCTAACGTCCTGCTCGTCCAGCGGAATGTCTCTGGTCTTGCTCTAGAGTTTCTGGAGAAAGCCGGCATTGCGGTTGTGTACAACGTCAAACCAAGTGTCTTACACGCGGTTGCACGATGTACCAATTCGCGTATGATGTCGTCTGTGGACAAGCTAACCATCGATCCTGCCCATCTTGGCTATTGCGGTAGCTTCGATGTCAAAACTTACGTACACAAGAACACCAGAAAGACCTATATCTTCTTGTCAGGCTGTCATCGAGAGCTAGGATGCACAATCGTCCTCCGCGGTGCCGAAAACCACGTATTGACGAAATTGAAACGGGTGACTGAGTTCATGTCTTATGTCGTGTATAATCTCCGTCTCGAGACTTGTCTCATGCGCGATGAATTTATCGATACACCCATATCGTCTAGCAACAATGCTCATGTCGCCAACCAAGAATCTGCGGAATGTTTGGTGGATGGCGGGGTGGCAGCGCAACCAGGTCCGCAAATTGACAAGGAACCAACGCTTGAAGGCGACGTACAAGTTTCTGACGCCGCTCCTTCGTACTATAGCGACATGGTCGAGAACCATCGTACTAAGATACTCTCTTCCTCTCCATTCGTCAAGTTCATGCAGCCATATTTGTTGGAGCAAGCTCGTCAGTATGAGCGGAAGCTTGGGCATTTGAAAAGGCTCAAGGATCAATATACTACGGTCGAAGCAGAACAAGCTGGCGAACCGGGACAAAAGTTCGAACTTGTGCAACCGGAGATGGTGCACACCGTCGTGGAGCGAGCACCTAAGCAAGTGCGCGAGTTTCTCTCTGCAGTGCATGCGTCCGAGTACGATAGAGCGATGCAGCATTACATCACGCAAAAACGACAATGGGAGCAGTACCTCTCGGGTAACACTGAGCTCTATGATCCATTTAACCATCAAAAGATCGCTGTGCTCTATAGTGTGGTCAACACGAAAACGTCAACACCTTGTATAGGACCCGAAATCATCGCGCTGGGGTTTTATCAAGAGCATGACTATGATGACGGCTTTACTCCAGATTGTACCCTAGGTCAATACGTTGAGGATCTATGTACGTCCGCTAATGTTGCCTGTGAAGTCGGCACATGCGATCGAAAGATGCTTGATCACTCACGCCAGTATGTTCATGGAGAAGGACAGATGACCGTCATTGTTCAAAAACAACCACCTAAACTAAAGGGAATGTATCAAACCATTCTCATGTGGAGCGTCTGCAGACTATGTGGACAAGAAACTCAAGCATTCCCAATGTCCGAATGGACATGGAAATACTCCTTTGCAAAATATCTCGAATTGACGTTCTGGAGTACTGAACTGCATCCGAGAGCAGGTCTATGCCCGCACGATATCCACAAGAATCATGTCCGCTATTTTGGCTTCAATCATGTTGCTCTGCGCATCCAATACGATCCAGTGCCTATGTACGAAGTCATTGTTCCCAAGCCCAATGTGACGTGGAAGGTAGACAGCGACCTCCGACTCAAGAACGAGCAGTATCTGATGATCGAAGAGAAGCTGGATTGCTTCATGGAGTCAATTCGCAATCGCATTCGAGGGATACACATTGACGATGTCATGTCCGGCACGGTTGATGTATGTCGCAAGGAAGTTGATGTACTGCTCGAGCGCGCGAACGAGGAACATGCATGGCTGAAGAACAAATTACGGGACAAGTACATGAACTCGAAGTACTATGAGATCATTCCCATGAATCGCGCGATTCGGGCTATTCAGGAGAAAGCCGTCGCTTGGGACGAAACATTCACAGAATTCGAGCAGCAATTCTTCCCTTCAGAAAACGACATTAGGCGGCTTGCGAGACTCCAGCTGAAGAAGTTTCTTGAGCGCGATGAATCTACTAGCTCACTGACATCAGTTGATGAGGGCGGAGAATCTGGTGCTGAAGACTCTTTCGAAGACGAGAAGGGTGACACAATGGCTTTGTCTCCGAGACCTTCCAATATTTCGCCCGAACTCGCTCGCGACATGCTTACTTCTGTCGTCAAGGAGGACAACTCTACAGGAATAGCGCCTGATCATGTTGGCACAAACACACCCAATCGCATCGCGCACACGACATCGAGCACCGAAGGGCCAATTCAGACGCCCAGAGAAGCACTTGAACGCGAGGATGTACGGCATTTGGATCTTGCCGTTTCATCCAACTTTCCCGATGTTCCCATCGTCGCGGACGATCAGCTCGTGAAGACCCCAACAGCTGCCAATGACCCGAACCATTTTGACCAAGGGTCGCCCACACCCACGACACTTCCCAAGGTTAATCCAATTGACAAGGCTCTCGCGGAAGCAATAGACAATATGCCAAGCTCCAATTCATCTCAGCCAGCTTCTGGAAACCCTGCGGAAAGTAAAATTCCTCGTCTCGTTGATAGCAACAGGCGTGAAAATACCACTAGGCCTACGACATTGTCGCGCACACAATCGCAGCCTGGCAATACCCCAAAGCAAGGAGTTCCAACCACAGCCACACCCACGCCTGCGGTTGTTCCCTCTGTACCCAAGCCAACTTTAAGCGATCATGCTAGAGCACTTGAGAGGATGAGCGATCGCTTGGGTCTCGGGTTAATGAAGCAAGCGAAGTCTAGTTCACGTATACCACGTTCTGTCCCCTACAGCAACCAGTCTAGAGTATCTAAGATTGCGGAGCACTTTGAACAACTGCAACGGGAATTTCAGAAGGAGCGATTACGCGAGCGACGAAACGATCGCAATCGACAAGTGCGTGCATACCCACTGGCTTCTTCTAAACCGATAGTGGAGGTCTACAAGAATGTACACGATGCTGTACAGGAAAATAATGACTCAGACGAAGATGTGCACATCGAATCGCCGCCTCGGGTGAGTATGGATAACAGCACACTCGAAGATAGCGCATACACAGAGACGACGGGAGGCAACACGACGGCGTCTCACTCCCCTGTCGAAGAGCACCATATCAGGAACGCTTCGGACGACCAGAATGCACACGAAGCTTCGCCTCAAACGCCCAGTCATACCCCTTCAGATGCCGAGAACGATATCAGCGATGTGGAGATCACACCAGAAGACGTTCCGTTGCCAGACAGTATTAGCGGTTCTCAGCTCATGAACATGAGCGACTCTCAGCTTGAGAGCTCCTTGGAATTGCCCAGACATGAAAAGAACACTCTGCTCAAGATGATAACAAGTTTTTGGTCTGAGCGGTCTGCTAGTGGTTGGGCGCCACTCGACTATCCATTTTCTCAGATCGAACACGTATGGCAAGATTCTGACATTATCATCCGAGAAGATGAGCCTAGCTCAATCATTGCACTGGCCCTCTCGTGCCCCGACTATGTCGCCAAATTGCAGACCTTTCGCGATGATGTCTCGACTTTCGAAAAAGGCACCGGGTCAATGGAGTCTTCCGAAGAGTCTATCGAGCGAAACTTGCTTCATGAAAAGAACCACAACATCCGGTACAGTTTCACAAACCGAGGTGTGAGGGCTCAGTGTAAAATATTCTATGCACAATCCTTCGACGCGCTCCGTCGCAAGTGTGGCGTAGCCGACCGATTCGTAGAATCCCTTTGTCGCTGTTCCAAGTGGGACTCCAAGGGCGGTAAGTCCAAGTCTATCTTCTTGAAGACACTCGATGATCGCTTCGTTTTGAAGTCCTTGTCTCCCATCGAAGTGCAAGCCTTCTTCAGATTCGGTCCCAACTACTTCGCATTCACGCACCAGAACCTGTTCAAGTCGCTCCCCAGCGTGATTGCAAAGATGTTCGGCCTCTTTCAAGTCCAGATCAAAACACCGACAGGTCGAGACTTTGATTGGTTCATGCTCGTCATGGAGAACCTATTCTACGACCGCGAACCCAACCGCCGCTACGATCTCAAGGGGTCCATGCGCAACCGCAAAATTCAAGCGACTGGCGAACGGGACGAAGTGCTCCTCGACGAAAACCTCGTCGACATCATCTACTCGGAAACGCCCATTTTTGTGCGCGAACACACCAAGAAGCTGCTCAAAGCCAGCGTCTTCAACGACACGCTCTTCCTCTCGCAGAACAACGTCATGGACTACTCCCTCATGGCCGGCTTTGACGACACGAACCGCGAAATCATTGTCGGCATCATTGACTGCATCCGCACGTACACGTGGGACAAGAAACTCGAGTCGTGGATCAAGGACCGAGGGAAAAACAAACCAACCATTACCTCGCCAAAGGACTATCGCAATCGCTTCCGCATCGCCATGGAGAAGTACATTCTTCAGGCGCCCAACTGCTGGCATCAGTTCTCTGGAAGAGGGGCTGGCGCGGGCGGGCCTGATAGGAGGCGGTTGACGTCGGACTATGCGAGTCTGGCTGCTGCAATGGGTGGAGGTGGGCATGCGAGAGGGGCTAGTACGAGTAGTGCGGGAGGAGTGAGCACAGTGAGGAATAGGGGGAAGAGGGTTTCGGAGGAGTATGGCGAGCAGGGGATGAAGAGTTGAGATGTGAGGGGAGAGGAACGTGTGTATCTTTGTAGCATACCGAAGGCGCGCGGGCATAGTTTATGAGGGCAGCATATAAGCATTTTTGTGTCCTTCATCATACTAGAGATACATATCTACAGATAAGTGGCACCAGAGTCACCTCCTTATGCGATTCGCAAACCGACCAATTAGGTGACCCTATCTATTATTCACATCACATCAAGAATCAAAAATTCCAAGATGCTAGGTATCATTATGCAGAAACAGGAATCATGTCCAAAGAAATTCGTCATTTTGATCACAGCTGTGAGCCACACTGTCTGATGCCCTTGCAAAACAGAGGCATTGGGTTGGCGTTCAAAAGATGTTTTGTAGCGCTCAGACATAGCTGCGTCGGGTGCGGCTGTGGCTGTGGCTGACGTGCGAGTGACGCGGGCTACGTGAGCGATGACCGGTGCGAGAGCGGTGGACTTCGCGCTTAACGACGACACGGTCGTCACGATGATGGCGGTGGACCAATAGAGCGAGGATCGAGGTAAAGAAGAAGAAAATGATGTTCCTGCGTCATTATTAGTATACAGGTACATGGGTAGATTTGGACAGTGTCTCAAGCATGTGGGAATGGACTTACATGATGCCAAAAGCCCATGAAGCCTTGAGCATAGCGCATTGGCGATCAATGTTCAAGCGCAAGTAGTTTCCGGAGACAGTAAACAGCCCCAGGTTGGCGTTGTACGAGCCATTGGAGTCCCAGTTTGAGCAATTGGCGTCGGCGATGCCGCGAAGCTCGTAGACTGCGCCGATGAAGGCGCCGACGAAGAGGAGGTCGATGAAGGCGACAAAGTTGGCCGAGTGGCGGGCGCGCGAGTAGAGGAACAGCGTGCCCATGGCCCACGCAGCGCCGAGGACGGAGACGATGAAGAGAATGAGGATGGAGCGTGGTGTGAGCAGGTTCTGGCTGTTGTACCAGTCGACGAACCAGGCGAGCATACCCAGGGTGGGGATCAGGGTGATGATCTGGAAGATCCGCCAGAAGATGAAGGATAAGCCGGAGAAGGACATGGCTGCGGACTGGTGTGTGATTTGAGAGGGGGTGGTTGTGAGATGGAAGCCTTTGGAGCTGGGAGGGCGTGTCAGGTGGGCCCTATGCAGAGCAGACGATGCGATGGGCGAAGGCGCAGAGAGCTGCAGGCAGAAGAAGGGAGTGCGACGCCTTTAAAATCACGCAACAACGACGGCAGGTGACAGCGCACGGCAACGAGACGAGACGGCGGTGTTATGGGAGTGACGTAGGGCGGGCGGACCAAGGATAAATAAATCGGGCGACCAGGCGCAGATGGCGGGGGAGGCTGGACAGCAGGTGGCTGGGCCATGCCTTCCGCCTTTCCGGCCAATCAGACCGCACCGAGGCCACAACCACCAGCGCTCTCGCGTCGCAGCATCGTGGAAACACCTATGACGCCGACGCCAGACGATTTTGCGGCAACTTGACGCTGCGATTGGGCGGGCGCGTGCATTATTCTTTCACTATTTCGAGGACCTTTTTCGCGGGCGCGCCGTGAGTCCGTGACTGTTGAGCGCCAGCACTAGCAGCCCGCCCGTCTTCCGCGCGAGCGCCCACGCATCCCCCTGGTCCACCGTTGCCTCTAGGCCCTGGACTTCGCTTCCCTCCGCCCTACTGTATGTACTGTGTACGAGCGTTTCAGCAACAAGTTACAGGGTGTTGTCAGCTCGCTTCGTAACCTTGTCTAGCGGCATAGGCTGTTAGGTAAGAGACTTAGCTAGCAAGTAGTAAATAGCTAACTAAATATAGTAAGGAAGCAGTAGTCTATCCTCTTTTAAGCAGTAGTGGTACTTGATCTTAACCTACTCTAGTTAGATACACTGCCAAGCGCGCTAGCAGGGCTACGAGCCGTCGTGACGAGACCCTGTACAACCTTTGTGCAACTCGTGCCGCAGAGCCCGATGCATGCTGGTCGATCGCATCGCACATCCCCTAACACTCACTTACCTATCACGCATTCCTGCTTGACCGCGGTCCCAAGACTCAAGACTGCTCCTGGAGCGCTTCCAAGGCCGCTCCTCATTTCCCCCTGCAAGGTGACTGTGCTGATGCCCAGCAAGCAACGCATAAGCCGGCCTTATCTTTGCCAACGTCTGGCCGTCCGCGACGGGGCCAGCGGTTGTCCTGACCCCATTCAGATGCCCGCTTGCTCTGCGCCTAGTTTGGACCCGCCGTTGCTTTGCTCTGTGGCTGCAGAGATTCCGTTCTCTCGGTGGGACGAGATGCGGGTTTTCGGTAGAGCGTGCATGGGTCCTTATCAGTAGCACCCCGGAGCGAATCGTAGCCTTGCCCTATTCGGACGCCTGGTGCTTTTCACGCTGAACAGCAGCATAGGAGTCCTTAGCAGTCAAGCCATTTATGCTTCTCCCGGTCTCCTACTTTGCGGCGAGGTACTCGTCTTCGCCTTTCTTCACCTTCTTTCGCCTTTCTTCCTTGTCCGCTTGCTTCCCTGCTATCGTTCACTTGCAGTATGTACCAGCAGGATACCTTGATAGCCTTCGATTAGAACCCTCGCATGCGCAGAGAGCCTTCGTTCACATTTATCCTTTCCGCATCACCAGTACAGGGTCTACGAGCGCGGCCTCGATCTTTTCATTCTCTTGCTTGCAGGTTTCCTTCGACAATTTTGTTCTGTACCTTTTACCCGGTGATCTTAATTCAGTCGTCTTGTTTGAGCACAAGCGCTTGTAATTTTCCTCAAGAAAAAGTTTATTGAAGGCTGCTTACTATTGTCACTTGATTACCGGCACGGTGTTACCGTATAATGTCGGCCAGGGGAGCACGGAGCCGGAAAGTGCAGCAGAAGGACATTCAGAACAAGGAAAAGCGGGTTGCACGAACAGGCAAAGCACCGTCAGCAATTCAGGGCAGCCACGATGCTTTTATAGATTGGCGCATGTCGCCATCGATTGAATCGTCAAAGTATGGCTTGTCGAGAACCCCCACAAGATCCAGCGACAATAGCCGCACAACTTCTCACAGTGAGTCTGTTCGCGAAGCTGTAAGCCGTCCCAGGTTCAATACAATGATGTCGAACGGAACATTAGACATGCGGCTCGGTCGGACAACAAAATCGTCTGTTGGCGCTACCTTATCAGTTTCGGATACCACTTCCTCTAAAGGCAAAGAAAAGACAAAGTTCCAGACAAATGGTAAGGAAACACGAGCTCCTCGCGGTAGGGGTGGAGGCGTTCCTATGAAGAGGGCTGTCACGCCATCACCAATGCTATTACCATTCCAAGATGATTTCGAGCATGACCAACTGCCAGCTAACCACAGAACGTGGTCAAACTTCAGAGTGTGGGAGAATGGTGATGGCGCGACCCGTCCTTATGGTGGATTCGACTACGTAAGGTAGTGTGCTTTCCTCAACATGCTCAAGATGCTGATATAATATCACAGGATGAAGACATGCAGGACGGGTCAGTGTTCATCTATTTCAAACAAGAGCAGTTGGACGAACACCATCCTGTACCTTCCATTCGCGCACGACTAGATGTTCTTCAAGGCTCAGGCTCAACGTGGATAAAAAATGCTCTTGCTTACGGCCAAGTTGACGATGACGATGTCACTGTTTGGGACATGACGTATGATCCAGAGAGGCGGCGATTGTCCCAAGGCCATTCTCCAACTCCTCCGCCAAGCCAATGGCGAATGTTGAGCCCAACATCACCAGGTGGGCAATCTCCGCCCCCGTTGGATATCGATGGGGTAAGCGTCGGCATGACATCACAAGAGCTACAACGCTTTGGCACTGAAACCGCTGGTGACCAGTCCCGCCACTCAGATTCCTGTCCTCCTTCTCGGAGACATGCTCGTCGAAACCCCACACATGAGATTTGGTTCACAGCACCTAGTTCCATCAAGACAATGCAAGGCCAAAGACTCCACCATGTTGCCATACGAAACTTCCTAGCAATGCTGCATGGCAAACCTATCGTTGGTGCGGACCTGTTCGAAATGCTGTCGACATTGCAACCTGAAATCCAGGTCATGTACGAACTAGACAACGGTGCTCAGCCACAAATGACTTCACGGGAGCGCAGTGTGCAGTTGATCACACGATATCTTTCCAAGCACGGTCTTGATGATGTTCGACACAGCGTCAAACACGCCTTGGGAATACTTGCTTGGTCCGAACAGGACAACACGAGATGGCGACAAGGCTACGTGGAAAGCTTTGTTCACCTCGCAGGCCTCATGACCCCGCAGCTTGAAAATTCAACCTTCTTCAAGCGATTATCCATTGTGACGAGACGAAATTTGAGTCTGGCTGGGAGGACACTCCAATTGCACGCAATGGAAGCGGAAGAAAAGTTGGCAACATTTGACTTTGCAGAGATGTGGGCGAACGCACCAAAGGTTGCAAGTAACCCACTCTACCATAGCTACGAGGAGTTTCGACACTTTCTAATTGCGCATTATACACGAATTTACGGTATCTGGCCCCCAGTCCCAGACGGGACATGGCTGGATCGGAAACTTGTCCACGCAATGCAAGCGGATTTCGGATCTCTGTACGATTACATCGTGGATCGCGATGTTTTCTGGAATCCTCGTGAAGAAAGAGCAACTAGGAAATGGGAAATGGCGCATCGGAAGAACGGATCTTTCAGAGCGGACTTCTTAGAGCTTGACATCACGGACACGTTCGTAACCTTTGATGCTAAGCATAGCTACAAGCATATACCACACCCCTATCCTTTGCTGCCAAAAGAGGTACCGAAGGTGAGCAGAGAAAAGGAGAAGAAAAGTTTCTTCTCGGCATTGAAGAAGGACAAGACGAGAGACAACGCCAAAGATGCCAAAGCCCATCTGCAGCTTTCCATCGTGTTCAGCGATGCTACGAACATTGAGAAAAATGACGTGAATTTTGACGGTAAGATACGAGCCTTGAACTTGAAGGAATAGAAGGAACAATTCGCTAATAACGTCCAGGCTCGACACTGATCGACAAGTTTGAGCAGTTCGAACTTACAACAGACCTGAAGCGAATCTCTCCACGTGAAGCGCGGCTGGGCCGCTGGGTACTACTCTACGGGATCCTCCAAGTTCTTTCGACACTCTCCGTTGATGTTCACGGTTTGAAACACACCAAAGGTGTGCGTCATTTTCTCTGTTCTAAACTCAAGCGTCTACCTGAATGGGTTACGGACGGAGAACCAGAGCACATGGAGGCATGCCAGCAACGATCTTGGTGCTGGCAGCGTTCATGGGATCCCTCGCCCGTTCAGACCGCCCCCGCCGAGCTCGAGGCATTATCCTCTGCAGTTAGACAAGACACCGCCCAGCAGCAGCAACAACAACAACAAAAAGTCCATCCAGTCCCGGGACCATTCCCCAGTCCCCCACCAGATCGAAAACTGCCGCTCCCGCCAACGCCCTCCCCAGACGGGGTCAGCCTCGTGCAAAACGACATCCGCCGCATCGGCGAGAAAATTGATAACCTATCCCGCTCTACCCGATCCCGTCCCACCGACTACCTCGACCACAATCCACCACGTCACGATTCCCTCGCATACCCGCACCAATCCCACGCCAACGAACCTTTCCACGCCGACCTCTCCTTCCGCGCTCCACACACCCAAAGCCCAGGCACAAACACCCATCTCGCCGGCTACTCCTTTTCCACCACCGAGCAGGAAATGCAATGGCCCGTCCCACCGGGATACACCGAGAGCGCCATGACGCCGCCGCCGCGAACATCGACGACGACGACGAAGACGAAGACGAAGGCGTATAACAGGGACAGCACTGTGCTGGGCGAGGAGTTTGGGAAGCTGTACTTGAGCAATATGGACAAGGAGAGAGATGTGCACGAGATGAGGAGTCCGAGGCGCGCACATGCGAGGGAGCAGGAGAGGAGGAGTCGGGTCTAAGCATACGCGTCAGTCATATCGTGTGTGTGTGTGTCTCTGTTCGTTGGAGTGTGGGAGTGGGAGTGAACGGGGCGGAAGGGAAGGGGGTTGTTTGAAACAGAAACCCAGCAAGGCTTGCGAGCAAGCATACTGGGTTTTTCCCTTTCTGTCCATATTTTCTTTCCTCATCACAATCCCTCATTTTCCCTTTATTTTTCTTTATTTTTATTTTTCGTCTGGTTCGTGTGTTGTTACCTATTCCCCAGCGGAATTTTCAGCGTCGGAGGTCTTCGAGTACCTAAAGCCTGGGACTAGGACGCTTCGTGAGAGGGGGTGAGGGGGAGGGGAAACAAAAGTAAGTGTTTTTCTGCGTGTGTGTGTGTATTAAGTCTTGTTTCTTTCTCTCTTTCTTTTCTTCCGATATATTTATTTATTTGTTTTATATTTCCTGCGCCGCGAGAAAAGAGCGCTGGGTTGTCTTGTCTTGTCTTCTCCTTCTCTTTCTTCTTCTTTTTCTCTCGGTATATATACATCTTGCGATCTAGGCAAGCTGGGTATCACATTCAAAAAAACATATCTCCCCCCCCCCTTCCCCTTCTTCCTTTCCACAACCACTGCTGCTCCTATATCCACAATCACGGGATTTACCTCTCCCCCAGCGAGAAAAAAGCACGACGTTTCTCACGGGCTTGTTGCTCAGAGGATGCGGGCTCGTGCTTTGGTCGTCCGCGTTTGGGTTTCTTCGGGATGGTGCGCGAGACGCTGGGTTCTTTGGTCAGGGGCGGTGGCGCAGTGGACTGGACGACTTCTTTGATGGTTTGCTTGGAGAGGCAGAAGTCGATGTGTGCGTTGAATGTTGCGTCGTTGGGGGCTTGTGGGAGTGTGCATATGGGGCAGTTCCACTGCTCTTCTTTTGGGGGCTGAGGTGTGTTGGTGTCAAATGTATCGTGTGGTTGCGCAAGGCTTTGTTCTTGGGACAGTTTTTCGAGCTCGTTCATGTCGTCGTTGCGCTCTTGGCGCGCGGCTTCTTCGAATTCTTCTTCGGGCCACGTTTCCCATACGTCTTCGGGTTTGGGGGTCGAGGCTCGTTTAGATGTCGCGGGGTCCCTGACGCGGCCGAAGAAGTCGATGCCGGGTTTTTTTGTGCTGACAATGTGGGTGACACGGAGACCCATGAGCCGCAGCCGCATGTTTGGTATCTCCTTCATTAACTTCTCTAGCATTGGTAGACTGTATTTGTACAAGTCGTCTGCTTTATTGATGGCAAAAGGTGGTGTAATTTGTCGAGTATGCACCTCGTACGTGTGAAGCTTGATTTTGATGCACAGCGTTTTTCCTTTGTACTCAGTGCGCTTGAGATCACCTTCTAGTTCTTCTGCAATGTGACGCAACTTATCTCGCAGGTCTTCAGGGGCTTGTAGTTCTCGGAATGTGGTTTCTGTGCCTACGCTTTTGCGTTCGTAGTCTTCAGCACGTTGAATCTTTGTTCTGCCGAGACCCAAGTAGCATTGCATGAGAAATTGGAAAGCTTTGAGGCCAAAGAGCTTGGCTAAATATGCGCGATGGGCATATATGTCTCCGCACGTTTTCACGCCAATCGCATCTAGCTCTCGCTCAAAGACACGGCCAATGCCGTTGACCTTTCTGGTTGGCATGGTTTTCATGAAGTCCATGATCGTTTGTCTGTCACTTGGGAGGAAGAACTGCCCATTTGGCTTATTCTTGTTTGAGCATATCTTGGCAAGCTTTGCGTTCGCCGCGATGCCAGCCGAGACAGTAATCTTCGCTTTGGCAAAGACGTCTGCTCTGAGCTGGCTAACGGCATCCTCGGGAGTCAGATGATGCTCTTGGCAGTATTGCGTGAGATTCAGGTATGCTTCATCGCAGCTTGCACTCTCAAAGCCGGGGTCGTACAGAGCGAGGACTTCTCGAACCTCGTCGGCTTTAGCCATATACTTGGCGAAATTCATGGGAACGCAAATCAGCTGAGGACAAAGCTTCATGGCAACGAACCCTGCCATGCCGGACCGGCACCCGAACCGTCTGGCATGGTAATTGCACGTTGTCAGCACGCCCTTGCCTACTGCCATGGGAACGTCTTTCAGTTCAGGCCGATCAAGCTCCTCGACCGCAGCATAGAAGGCATCGCAGTCAATGTGTATCACGACCTGGCTTAAATCTCTGGTCAGCTCTAGCTCCGCGATGTAGTCGTCTGCGCGGCGCAGATCTGAGGTCAAATCAAGCTTCTCCAGCTGGCGGCGCTTGGCTAGGATTCTCGATATTTTCTCCGTGAGGTTCTTGTCTTTGACCTCCTCATTGTTGAAGAACTTGGAGCCCTTGGATGCATTGTATATGACCTCCGAGACCTTCTGCTGGTCGACCGTGTCCTGCCCGGCTTTTGTGAGCGACGGACCTAGGAGGTGGTATTTGAGGGTATCGTGTTCGTGCGAAGATGTGCTCGCCGGCTGCACACGCGAGGAGACGTCTTGCTGTCTCTGGTGCTCTGTACTGAGGGCAGGGCTCTGCGGACCGTCATGGTCATGTGCGTCGTGCGCATTGTTCACGGCGGATGGGCCGGCGGACGCGGACACGTCGGTCGGGACAGGGACATTTTGGCGGATTGGATTGCGCGGATACAGTCGTTTGGAATTGCCAGACGGTGACGCATTCCCGGTCATGTTCGGTGCGAGGCCATTCTGTGAGGCAGCAGTGCAAGCATGGCCGCGGACGCGCTGCAGGGTCCCACAGCAGATTCATGACGCGACTCCCGCTACGGTACCTAGCGTGGCAACAAGGATGTGTGAAATCACTTCCGGGGCCAGGGCACGGCACCAGATGTGGCTATCCAGAGCGGCGCTCACCCACGACTGGAGATTCGATTGATTCTCGAGACCTTCACTCCGCCGGCTGTGCCTTTGCTTGCCAGTAGCCATCCCCTCATTCCTTGCACTCTAGCGCGGGGCCCCGCACGCGAGGTTCGGGCTGTTTGTGACCCTGAGAACCTCTCGTCCGAAGTAGAATTAGACAACAACATCGTCAACACGGGCCGCCCAGCAACCGCGATCCGCGCTATTGCACACCGCATGGCCACGCATGTCTCTCGCAACCGCCGCACCTCCCACAGCACGCCACACACAGGAGGATGCCAATCGATCGATCCAACCAGAATACCCCACGGCCATTGAAGCCCTCGCTTGCTAGCAATCGCACCGCAAAGACGCCTCTGACCCCTCGACTCGCCGCCGCTCCCGCAGCAGCGCCCGCCAGCAGCACCCAGAGCACCCGCACTCCACGTCTCAGCAATGGCAGCACGCCGAAACCCCCTGCCGCCACTCCCGATGCCACAACCCCCGCCAGAGCATTCCTGAACAGCAACGTCACACCTCGCTCGTCCTCACGGAAGTCCCGCGTCGGAGTCGACAGCATTTCTCCGAGCAGCACGCCGAATGCCACGCCCACAAACTCACGGCCGCCTTCCACCATAGATTTCCACAAAGAGCAAGGTCCGGGCTACAATGGACACGGCTTCGTTGCACAAGGTGGCCTGAGGCCTCGCGCTGCCGCCTCTGCTGTCAGCCAGACTACGCCAACGCCGAGGGTGCCGCAGTCGGGAGCGTACAGGCCGGCGGCATCTGAAGCGGGCGGAGCAAAGAATGTCACGTCCCTGTTCTTCCACGCCGACGATGTCAAGCCTCAGGACCAGCCCCAGCCCGCACCGCTGAAGAAAGCCCCTGCTTTCTTCCACGCAAACGGCAAGCAAGACGATTCTGGACGTTTCAGAAATGGAACATCGCCACCTCTGTCATCTCTAGGGAAGGCACAGTCTGAAACCAAATTCTTCCATGCAGACTCGCTGTCAGAGCCTCGCGATCGACCGCCGACTATTAGTTCGCACACTGTCTCTGCTTCTCCGGAGCTGCTGCCACCGCACGCTGCCCCGCTCGGGAATATGCTGCGACCTGGCTCGCCCACAAAAGAATGGTCACACTTGTCCTATCGCAAAGGTGCCTCCCAGGTCATGCGGCCGTCTCTAAATTCGCGCAATTCTGCGTTGTCAATGATTGCCGGACAAAATTCTCCAGAGGTACCAGAAAGTGCACGAAGGAAATCGAGTGCATCCCAATCTGTCGTAAGATTCGGGCACGCAAAAAGCGCTAGTCTTTCTTCCATTGACTCTGTCACAGAGGCGAAGAGAGGACCTACAGTTGAGCACCCCACTATGACACCCAGCCCATTGCACACTGAGAACCGGCTTGTCAGTGATTTCTCTTTCCGTGACGGTATGGTTCCTGGTCCGTCTCCACCTTTAGCTGCACTTTCTGGCCTACCATCACCTGTACCATCAAGTCCAACCGGGGCTTCTGGCACCAAGAGTGCACTGGAGACCATGAACGAGCTGGCGGCGAACGCAAGGCGGGAACGAAAAGTCCTCGATCTTGAGATCAGCAACTCCTCGCTACTTGCCATCAATCGTTCCCTCGAAAAGGAGGTTCGCAAGCAGAAGGCTGAATTAAGGAGGTTCCGACGCTTGAGTAGAGCTGGACGATTCTCAACAGACGAGGGGAATTCCCCACCCGAGTCCTTCTCTTCGGTGCGAGATGGTCAGATGGGCAACCTTTCGGACATGTCCGAAGAGGAGGAAGAAGAACAACTAGTGGAAGAAGAGGAAGACCCCGACGACAGCGAATCTTCTGTGGATGAAGGTACCATGAGTCCGACACTCCAAGCAGAACGTGACGAGGACCATCGTCTGCGAGACGAAAAGCGTCTTCAGCTCGACTTGTCGAAGCATCGTGAGCTTTTAGTCGACAGCCAAAAGATGAATCAGAGTCTAAAGCGATGTCTTGGTTGGACAGAACAGTTAATCAAGGACGGCCAAAAAGCTCTCGAGTATAAAGTCCATGTCAGCGACGTCAGATTAGGTGGCAGGGTGCTCGTCACGGACGACGACAACGATGAAACCACGGCAGAAGAGTCTAGAGGTCTCCTCAGTCCCTGGAGTCCTCTTCACAGCGCCATGGACGCGCTGGACTCGCCTTTCTTCGCTGAGCCAAGCCGCCTAGTCGACCGCGATAGCGGCATAGACATGGATCCTCTCGAAACCAACAACCATGCCTCCGATATTCCTCTCCCAGCATCACCTACAACAGCTCCCTCCAAGAGTCCAGACAAGGAATTCCGCCCTCGTGTTCCGGGCCGCTGGGAGTCATTCGCTGCGTCAAGGCCGCAATCAGGCATCCTGGACGACCCACCCCTGCTGGGCTCGCCTTTCGAGGAGAAACTCCGCGATCTGCACGCTTCCATAGCTGCCCTTGAGGCGTCGTAAGACCGTCCACCATCGGACCCCTCTTTCGCCACTCTTCTCCACATCTTGCCCTTCGCACAACACCAAAAAACCCCCCTCCCGTGCGCCTCGGGTCCTCCCTCTCTCACATTCACTCTCCTTCTCATTTACCAGCGCTTCTTATTCTCTCAGCACACGGCATAGCATGGGTCCTCGTTTTTCTTTTTCTTTTTGATAATTTCGCGGCGCAACAGCGGCACCACACGTTGAATGTGATTTCAAACGTCGAATGACTTATTTCCCATGTCCCAACTATCCATCGTCACGGCCGGTTCTTGCAAGGGGCTACGGTCACTTTTCTGGAGAGAGAGAGAGGGTAGGGGGGGGAAAGAAGACGAAGAAAAATCTAGTATTCGCCTTATAAATCTGGTGAATCGCATGTATCGTGGCGGTTTTGCTGAGCAGCTAAGTTGTTTTCTTTTCTCTTTCTGCATGTGTACATGTATACCTTTTTTTTCTTTGTGAAGAGATACCCCCTGATCGATTTCTCGATGCCCATAGTCAAGCAATACAATGTTCTCTGTCGACATGGTGTCAGACGGAGTAGTTCAGTCGCCTATGAATTGATTGGAGATGCATGGCCGTCATTCATGAAGGGTTTGTTCCAAAAGTACATGTAATCACTCGGAATGATACGTTATGCACACTGATAAAGCTCGTCTATGCAAAAACAAGGAGGTCGGAAACAAAAGGGGTATTCGGTATGGAAATGCGCGCACGTAGAAAGATGACGAGGCCTCTCTCCATGCGCAGCTTTCGTCAACGTGGGCCAACTATCTGTACGTACAAGTATCAACAGGAAATCAAATGGAACTGCACGTGTGGCGAAGCTCAGGCCCAGTAGCCAAGTAGAGCCATCAATCCTACAGTAGTGTCAGTGGGAAGGGAGTTTATGACGGAGAGCATTGATGACATACCACCACCGAGAGTCATAAGTCCAAACGCCTTGAGCGTCCTGCTCACAGGACCTTTCTGCATGTACGGGCTGAACATGAACTCGTGCGCCATGAGCTCCACAAGACCGGTGTAGATGAGGATACCAGCCGAAATAGAATCGAAGATGCCGTTGACGTAAAGAGTAGTCTTGCTCTCGGGTGCGAAACTCTGACGAACGCCAAGACCGATGGCAATTGCGATGGGAGTCGAAACACCGTATCCAAGGGCCAGCAGGTAAGGTGTCCATCTCTTGCTCTGGGGCCATGGAACTTCTGCAAGACGCGCTCCCAGCCCAAGGCCTTCGAAAGTCTGGTGGAAGACAAGGACAATGTAAAGTGTGATAAACTCGTCACCGGCTACGGCAAGTGTCAATCCAATGAAGACAGAGTGAAAGATGACACCGAATTCGAGAATGAAGACCGCAGTGAGTTGCGCAGAGTAGGTTTCCGGGACTAGTCCACGGGCCTCCCAGTCCACGGCCATTTCGCCATTAGCAGTATGATCGCGCGAATGGCCAAGGTGATCCTCGCCACGAAGGTTAGGGTTTGTACTCATGGCAGCTTCGGGATCGAGTCTCTTGTTCTCGCCAAGGCTGATGTCATCACTATTAGATGAGGGTACAACTGCATGAGAATGAGCTTCATGACCATGATCATGGTCACTCCCTAGATTAGCGTAGCGCATGACCATCAATTCGAGGAAGAACATGAGATAGACAGTCATCAAAGCGATGCCCTCAGGCCAAGGGTAGCTGGTAATAGCACCACTAAGACATGGATTGCCCAAAGCCTCGTTGGCAGGCGCGAGGAGATGAATGAATGCGGTGGCGATGATCACTCCTGAGCCGAAGTACTTTGCGGCGAAGAAAACCCAGTCTGGCACCAGGCTGGATCGCATACGTTTTGCGAAGGTGGGAAACACAGCGCCTGCATGGTGTTAGAACAAGGATATCGACGTGAACAACTCGAGCTGACCAAGAGTAGATCCTATGAAAATAACGAAGATGGCAGAGATCCTGAGACCCATGCGACCGTCATATCCGTTTGCCGACTCGCACACTGTAGTGCTGCTGCTCGGCAATGTTTCTGGTGCCATGCTCTCCTGGCGGAGCACAAGATGTGCAAGTGAGACCGCTGTACTAGCCATGCTGAGAGCGTCGTGTGTATCAGTGCAACGAAAAGAAAAGATAGGCTCCGTTGTGGTAGCTAAATGGAAGACAGGACCCGAAGATATGGTATGGTCCCAGGACACTTGGCGGTTCCAAGAAAGCTTCGTGGTGTGCACCCAAGGCTTGAACCAAGGCTCCAGTGGGGCGGTTGGTGCGATGTGCAAATGGGGTGCGAGCGAGTCCAATATAGATGAGCGCAGAAGATTTTTTGCAGCACCGTGATGGTCTGCGGCCGGGAGCTTGACGAGCTTGACGAGCTTGACTGGTCTTGTCGGGCCGCTGTGCAAGGCTTCTTCAACGTGCTGAGAATCACCGAGCACCTTGATGTCGCGCTAACCAGGCGGCTTGCCAGTGTCGAATGAGGGCCGCTGGATTTTGGTCCCACTGGTGACTGGTATCATGCCGCATGCGTAGAGAGAGCGTGGGTGTGTATTGGCAATCGTACAACCAACGTGGGGTGCTGACAAAGTTTTGATCGCGACGTTTGCGGTACTTTGGAAGTAGCAGTAGCACTCAAGGAAACATGGTAAGGAGAGTGGACCAAGTTGGAAGTGAGGAGCCAATCAGCTCCGAGGATGCGGCAGCGTCGCAACTGAGCCTCAGCGCGCGCCACATGCCTTTCGCATGTCCACGGACCACGACTCACGCGTCCCGAGGGGCTGCACTCAGCGCACTGTGCAGGAAAGCGGACGGGCAGAGCGGCTCCACTCGCGATCCTTGCGCAAGTAGATTGACGGCCATGCAGTACATACTCAGAACATTGCTGCGTCCACTTCCTTGCGCGATACTGTTGCAACGTGAGCGTGCTGCGTGGCCATGGCTGTGAGCGTCAACGGACTCTCGGCAAGGCTGCCACTGCTTCTGATTCTTCTTCAAACGGTAATTTGGTGCGAAATCTGACGACACCATTGGCATGGTGTAGAAGAGACTTCGTAAGGTGTCCGTGTCCAGGAAAATCGCAATTGCCCCCCCCCAAGAATCATGCACATGCAAACTCAACCCCGAAGAGTGGGAGAGCTGGCCATGTGTTTTCCGAGCTGCCGCAGCAGCTCAGGCTTGTGACAGGTGTTGATAACTTGATATACCTTGGAGCGTCCATGGAACGTTTCGCAAGACGCGTGTGTGCACCGTACATCATACATGCGCAGTTGGCAAGTGAAGCGTCGACTCCGGCTTGCGGCGGAAGACAACGCTGGAAGTTGCAACCCGCCAGACTTAAGTGTGCAGCGGTGCAGCATGGAATTGTTGATCAGCAGGATGCTGCAAGATCGAATATCGCTGTCATGGGTCTAGATCGCGATTGCCAAAACAGGTTTGCAAGGCGCGCTCATCCTTGCAGCCTGTGTTGTGGGGAAGGCGCGCAGACTCAGTACATTGGTACATGGCGATCGGCGACATTCCTCGATCGCCCCGCGCACCAGCGAGAGCTGCTATCGTGCCCGGCCTGCTCGCTGCAGCTCCAATGCACAGCAATCGAGCAGGTGATGGCAGACAGGCAGCGGTCAAGCTTCACGCAGGCCGAAAGAGGGGGCGGCTGGCCGTCTTTTGCTTGTTGCAGCTGTTTGACGAAGCGCAGCTCTCTGGGCGAGCCGTCACGGCAGCCAATAGTGCGTCGAGCACGGTGCATGTTCCCCTCAAGATGACGTCGTGTATTGATGCTTCCAACAGCTCCAGCCGAGAGCTCGTTGCGCCCTGTGACCAGCGTCGTTGCCTGCTGCTCCTCCTTATAACACCTTCTCCGCTCGCATTCCTGCTACACCTGCCATCCCACTGTCTCCCTTTCCATCGACAGTCCACCCCACCGCCATCATGATCGTCGACCAATTCGAGGAGGTCCTGTTCAAGACGTCGCAGCTCTTCCCGCTGCCTACAGCCACCCACCCGGCACACAAGCCCACCCATGTAGCTCCCATCCCCTCTGTGCTGCCAGACACTCCCATCCATGAGTTCGCCGGCGACTCGGGCAAGAAGACCCTTTGGGTTGTCTTCGTGCTCATGCTCATCGCCACCGGCTCCTTCACTGCGCTGTCCTGGAAGGTCCCCTTGGTAAGCTGCACGCGTCGCTCACGCTGTGACCATGTCTGACCGCCCAACAGAACAGGCGTCTGTACCATGTCATCACCACCATCATCACTTTGACCGCCGCTCTCTCTTACTTCGCCATGGCCACTGGCCATGGTGTTTCAGTTCACCACATCACCATCCGCCACCAGAACGACCATGTTCCAGACACATTCGAGCATGTTGAGCGCCAGGTCTTCTGGGCCCGTTATGTTGACTGGGCTATTACCACTCCCCTCCTGCTCCTCGATCTTGGTCTCCTGGCTGGCATGTCCGGCGGCCACATCATCATGGCTATTGTTGCCGATCTGATCATGGTCCTTACCGGCCTTTTTGCCGCTTTCGGTCAGGAAGATACCCCCCAGAAGTGGGGATGGTATACCATTGCCTGCATTGCCTACATCTTCGTCGTCTGGCACCTCGCTCTTAACGGCGGTGCCAACGCCAGGGCCAAGGGCGAGAAGCTCCGCACCTTCTTCGTTTCCATCGCTGCCTACACCTTGGTCCTCTGGACTGCCTACCCCATGTAAGCATACTTCATCATTATCTAGTACTATTCTAACAAACGTTCAGTGTCTGGGGTCTTGCCGACGGCTCCCGCAAGATTGGTGTAGACGGAGAGATCATTGCGTACGCCATTCTTGATGTTCTTGCCAAGGGTGTCTTCGGTGCCTGGCTTCTGGTTACCCACGCCAACCTCCGCGAGAGTGATGTTGAGCTTAACGGCTTCTGGGCTAATGGCTTGAACCGTGAGGGTGCTATCCGCATTGGTGAGGACGATGGTGCTTAGACGCCACTGTCAACGATGATGATGACGACGACTTCGTCTCACGCTTCCGCACAAATTGCATCGCAAATTGTGGTTCACCTTGCGGACCAAGGACTAGAACCCCCAAACTTTAGCAGGAGAAAGGCTGCTAAGAAAGAAAAAATCTATTTTGGCACTGTCCCTAACAGACTTCACCCTTCCTGCACTAGCCACACTCGCACGGAGTTGGAGGCGTGTAATGCTCGATGGTATTGGATGCCCAAAGTGGCTGGTTCATAGCTAATGCGATAATGATATTGTTCCCGTGCTTTTATATTGCCTTCGTCCCAGGACCGCGTCCCGACATGCCGCCAAGCTTTACATTCCTTCCATGTTACCACGAAAAGGCAACAACGTTTATGTCTTTCTCCCTGACATGTGATGCTATAAATTGCCTCGTTGTGCGACTACTAGAACGGTACAACTTCAAGGTCTTGGCCATTGACGCAAAAGTGCATCTCGTTCTCATACCATTCATACTGCAATATGAGGTATCTATTGATCCTGCAGCTCGTTCTGGCAGTCACCGCCTTGAAAGCGTATGCCAGTGCAAGCACCACTCCTCAACTTGTTCAACATTCTCGTACCAGATCTGCAACTGTTACAAGTCACTCCTCTACAACGACGACACTGCCACCGGCATGTACATTGAACATCTTGAAGATGCCGTCCTTTGAGACCGATTGCACTTTCCGCGACACGACCAGCACATCGACATCATACACCGACTGTGGCGGGTGTATCTTGAAGACAGAGGCATTAGGTCTTGGTCTGGTACGTCCATGTTATCTGCGCATTCGCGGCTTGATCATTGCGCTGACAGTGCACAGCCTTGCAGGACGGTCACAACGGTTCCTGGTGTCACAATCGAAACTGTGACCGCGTGTAAGAGGGTTCCCAGGCATAGCGGGTATCAGAAGGCATCGACAAGTGGTATCTAAGGACTATGTTCAAGGCTTGGGCGGCAGCGACTCCTTGTCAACAGACGGGCAGTACATGTGGAAGCTGATGCCTGCGGATTTGTGAACGAACAGACTTGGTAAGTAGTATAGTCGTACGAAGTTTTTAGAATTATACGTCTTTTTTTTATTTCCGGCCGTCTTTGGCTTGGTGTTCCTTGAATCACACCGCGTTGCAGTTCGTCCCGAGCTTCTTGCCAGCGTGCGCGCCAGCCTTCCGCAGGCAAATCTTGTCTCAAGCACGGATCTCGAAATGACCAAACTCTTTCGCACCATGATCAGGATGACAACATGTGATGGTGCTGCACAGCAGGTTTTGGACGACGCCTTGACAGGCTGGCAAGCCCTGGACAAGGTGTTGGTTGCCTGTGAAACGCCAGAATGACTGTGTTCAGGCGACAGCTGATCCTGGCCCGTTGCGCATATGCAGGGAAGCCCCGCAAACAACCATGCTTGGAAGGCGCAACCCAGGTGTCCAGGTCACTTCAAGCTGCACATAAGTACCCCAAGTGCGCTCCTTGTTTTGATCGTTAGACAGGAACCCGACGACGCTTACGCTCACCCCGCACCTTATTCTTGAATAACACAGCTGCAATGGCTTCCGAAAACGTCAAGTCTGTTGATGAGACGCCTATTTCGCCAGTTCGATCGCTCGAAAGGCGCAATAGTTTGGAGAAGCATTTGCAGCACCGTCCTGAACCTCAAGATCTCAAGGACAGGCACATTCTGCTCGACACAACAGCAGCCCCGTACGTTTTCTACACACACACTTGCCAAGACAAGTGGTTCCGCGGGCCTCCGCCTGATGCCGCCAACATGCTTGATGCCAGCGACAGACGTTTGCTGACAGATCTCCTTTCTAGTGCCCTCCAGGCTAAAGCTCTCGAGCTCGAACGCCAGCGTGCTACTGACAACCTCAAGAAAGGCCTGGCTACACGACCGGGCCGCGACGACCTCGTCCAACGCAATATTCTCCCCAACTCTACAGTTGCTCCTGCCCTACAAGGACACCAAAAAGAGCTTGAACACCACATGAGGGCTGATAGTCTTGAAAAAGGCTTGCAGAGCAGACCACGTCCGGAAGAACTCGTCAAGAAGGGTATTCTCCAGAGTGAGAAGAACCCTCTCAGCGATGCTTAAGTGCATAGCAGACTTCGTCGACCTGAGGACACAATGAAGGGCGATATGAGCCTACGATATCCCAATTTCTTTTTCCATCAACAATGTGGCGTTAAAACAACATAATCAAACATGAATGCGGCTGTATGGATAGTACACCAATGATTTGATATTATTCACGTCTTCTTCCGTCACATCGTCGGCATCAATACTGCTGTGGTGATTGAGCATGCAAGATCAGCTAAGCATCACAGGAGATGATCAGTTGAGAGTGAACATTTCGAACAGCAGTCGGAAGCTCAATTTTCTGTCATAACGTCATGCTTGAATGACAGTGTTCATAGTGATTCAGTTCAAAACGACGAAAAAAGGTACATGTAGGGCATTTCAGTGGTTGACCTCCTTGCGTTGCTCACGAACAGCGTGCTTGTCATCCAGGCTGATCTCAGTGGCGGAACCATGAGCATGTCCCTCACGATCAGCCTCAATATTCTTGATGAGCTCAGTCATACCAAAGAGATCGTCCATCTTCTCAAGTGACAGACCCTTGGTCTCGGGAACAAGGAACCAGACGAAGAAAAACATAGCGAAGCAGAAAGAGCCGTAAATGAGGAAGGTACCATAACCACCCTTGCCAACAGTTGCCATCATGTTGGGTGTAGCACGAGCAACCACAAAGTTGAATAACCTAAATCGTCAGCATTCATGTCCGCACAAACGTGCCGATTCGACTTACCATTGAGTGGCTGCCGCAATAGCAACGTTGAGCGAACGGAGACGAGCGGCAGGGATCTCTGACACGTAGATCCAGCATACCGGCCCCCAACCGAATTGGAAGAAGCAGGCGAACAAGAAAATGCAAGCCAGAGCAAAGTATCCAGCAGGGGGTACGGGCTCTCCCTCAACCGGAGGCTTGATGCGAACGTAGAGACCAACGTAGAACATGACGCAGCCTTGCGCAATCGAGGTCCAGAGAAGTGAACGACGGCGACCAAGAGAGTCAACAGCAAAAATCAGGAAAGCAAGGCAGCCAACCATTTTCACGATTCCGTAGATTCCAGTGGCAAAAAGCTTGACCTCGTTGCCGACAAGACCCAAGTTCTTGAAAATTTGAGGTGCCTAAATGAGGTCCACGATGTCAGTACATATCTCACGTGTAGCCTGGACGTGGGTGATGCTTACGTAGTAGTTGATGGCATTGGTACCAGTCATCTGTTGGCATATCATGAGGCCGATAGAGATGAGAGCACGCTTGCGGTTGCCGGGAATAGTGAACATCTCCTTGAGAAGATCCTTGACAGACGCACCAGCAATGAGCATACGCTCATGCTCAAGCTGGTCAGCGATGTCCTTGAGCTCCTCCGTAACGTACGGGTGGGTAGCCGGCAAGTTGCGCACGCGAGAGAGAACCGAGGATGCCTCCTCCCATCGATCTTGCTTGGCCAAGAAACGAGGTGATTCCTTGTTTAGGGCCATGCAGCCAACAAGAAGGACGGCGGGAAGAGCCTGGAGGGCGAGCGGAACTATGTAAACCTTGGCGCTGCCGCTGAGGTGCAGAAGGGAGCCGTAATTAACCCAGAACGCGAGGCAGGTACCAGTAGCGATGAACAGTTGGTAGAGACCGGTGAGACCTCCGCGAATACCACGAGGAGCATTCTCGGAAATATAGAGAGGGACGACCATGGACGCTCCACCAACACCAAGACCAGCAACGAGACGACCAACGTACATGACCTCGATGTGACCCAAGGCAACGGCTTGCATAATGCAGCCGATGATTGTGACAAGACCGGACCATTGGAGCGCCTTCTTGCGTCCGTATCGATCAGCCACCCAAGAGGCAACGAAGCAACCAACGAAACAACCAGCCTGAAGAGTGGAAGCAATGTTGGCGTTCAAGTTGGCCTTGCCGACCTTATCAAGGTAGAAGATGTCGTACTTGTGCTGGAATTCGGGCAGCTCGAGAACACCGCCAATGGTACCGATGTCAAATCCAAACAGCATGCCTCCGAAGCAGGCGGAACCGGCCATGGCGAATGCACGCCATCCGTAGATCTCGGAAGGGTCTGACTTGACGGAGTCATTCTTCACGATCATGCGAATGATCTTTGCACCCGTGGAATGTGAGGTCGCCATTTTGTCAAGTATCGCTGTCTCGTGGGAAGTCCGAGGGGAAGTTCGAAACACTTTATGTATCTAAGCTATCATTAGCCTGTGCAAGGATCGACAACGGTCCGATGAGCATATTGTTCTTACCGCTCCAGAGAAGAACGACACAGATAGTGTTGATTTGATCTGCTATCAGACCAAGGCAGACGAAACTGCCTATCGTTGGCAAGATCGTATGATCAACAAGGGAAGTGAAGACACCTCCGCAGATTGATTGATCTTGCCTCAGTGGAGGGACCGCATATCTATATAACACACGGTAGAGCGGCCCAAGCGCCATCCTGGTATCACTAGCCTCCTGCTCAAGACGGGGTAACCCAAACCCGCGTTCTTTGGCCATCCCCAGGAGTCAACCCCAGACTCCACATTCCGACACCCGCCATACGCTTATCAGTACCAACAGTCTTGATCAGGCCAACAGAATCTCGCAGCGTGGTCGATTATTCGTCGCATCAGCACATTGTCGTTGTTCCGTCGAATGGGACGCAGAGCTTATTTCACGCCTCAATTTCTAGAACAGGTGCAATGCCTTGGCCTAGCGTCCAGGAATCGCTGCGATTTGTGGGTTTATAAGCGTGCGTCTTGGTATTGCCAAGTCCGCTCGATTCTTCCGCCATTCGAGACGATGCGTGGCGTTCACACCTCATCTTCCACTAGTTGTCCAAGCTTTGATCTGGGGGTTTCCTGGGAGAGCTTGGACTGCAGCTTTGTGGTCAAACGGCCAGTCTACCTGCTTCGGGGTAGACGCAGACAATCCCCCGCTGAGCGCATGCACTACGGTTGTTGTTGTAGGCATTTATCCGCGTATTGGACCAACAGGCTTCGGCGCGATGGATGCCCCACGGTCACCATGGAAGTGTGATGGGTCGACGGTCAATAGCTGTGGAGTCAAGTGGTCTGTTCGGCAGCTGGTAGAACCGGCGATACAGTATTTCGGTACGGTCTCTTATGGTTCGGCCAGCGATGTTCAGGCAAAAGACAAGCTGTCAAACAGCTGCTTCGGTAGCAACCGGCACGACCTGCATCCTCACGTTGTATAACCTAACCCGGCTATCGAGCCGATCAATCTGAGACATAAAGCTGCTGCACAGACACAATTGATGAAGTCGAGGGAACGAACGCTGGTGATCGCGTAGCAAGCCCGGCCGAACGACCAATCCTACGCTGCAGTTGCGATCAAATCAAGCCTTTTCGTCTCGAGCTCCCTGGCCTCGCTCAAATCTCCCGTCTTGGAGGTCTCGGCACTCGACTACACGCACCTCACTAGTCATCTAGTTCCCTTTCATCGCCAAGCTAGATCTCGTCCGCGCAACGGAGATATCAGAGAAATCACCAAGCATACCGGTAATCGTCACGGCTAGGTTTGTCGGTAGTTTACAGCAGCAAAGATCCATATATTGCCCAGCTGGGCTGAGCAGGATGACAGCCTCAACAGCCAACGCCAATCGGGCCTTCGCCCTCCACCCTTTCACCACGAATCCGATCCAGACCCGCGATGATGTCGTGGCCGCCGTGACTTCTCTCCTTGATCCGCTCCTTCCAGGCTTCTCTCCACAAAATGCTCTCGTCAAGGTGGGGAGCACGGGGACTCGCTTCGACGAGACGGGAGCACAGGTCGAAGGGTTTGCCCGCCCGCTATGGGGTCTGGCACCGCTCCTCGCAGGCGGCAGCACCTATGCAGCGACAGACAAGTTTGTCCACGGCCTGATTTCAGGCACGGATCCCGAAAACCCCGAGTTTTGGGGTTACATGGAAGATACAGATCAGCGCATGGTAGAAGCATGTCCCATTGGCTTCACGCTTGCTGTCGCTAACAAGGAGTTCTGGGATCCCTTGAGTGACAAGCAGAAGAGCAATGTGGAAGCTTGGCTGGGAAGTATGAATGACAAGCGAATGCCTGACACCAACTGGTACGCCAACCTCCAATCTGCCATGATATGATTCTTCTTGTGACAATTTATGTGACTATCATGTTAAGGCTTGCGATAGGCTATGGTTCCGTGTCTTTGCCAACCTCGGACTCGAGAGAAACGGAGCAAAGTGGTCGAAAGAACAACTTGAGAAGGACATCAAGCAGCTCAATACATACTATCGTGGCGATGGGTGGTCTAATGATGGTCCAGATACGTACCGTCAGATGGACTACTACTCGGGCTCATTTGCCATCCAGTACCTACAACTACTGTATTCGAAACTTGCGGCAGATATTGATCCTGAGCAAGCCGAGGAATACAAGAAACGAGCCAAGATGTTTGCACTTGATTTTGTTCACTTTTTTGACCCCGAAGGCCGAGCGATCACTTTCGGTAGATCACTGACATATCGTTGGGCTATGGTAGCCTTCTGGGGTGCCGTAGCATTCTCAGGTATTGAGTTGCCCGAGCCTTTATCATGGGGTGTTGTCAAAGGAATTTGGATGCGCAACTTGCGATGGTGGACTACGCAGCACGACATCTTCCAATCGAACGGTATGCTGACGGTGGGATATTCGTATCCCAATTACTACCTTGCTGAGAACTACAACTCACCACAATCTCCGTATTGGTGTATGCTGGCGTTTGCCGCTCTGGCTGTGCCAGAAAGCCATCCTTTCTGGAGTGCCAAGGAAGAACCACATCCGTACGCGGACCAAAGAGTGGTTCGATCACTCCCACATCCAAGACAAATTGTCGTTCGAAGCGGCGGACACACCTTCATGCTTTCCAGTGGCCAATCATGTCACTACGCCATCAAGAACTCCAATGCTAAATACGGCAAATTCGCTTATAGTGCTGCCTTTGCGTATTCTGTCTCGACCGGTTACCAAGAACTCGAACAATTTGTCCCCGAGTCTACTCTTGCTCTGTCGGATGATGGTGGAGAGCTGTGGAAGGCGCGCCGAGCACACAATGGAGATTCTGAGATTGAGAACTACGACGGTGTTCCAGTGCTTGTATCCAGCATGAAACCATGGCACGATGTGGACATAGTCACATTCTTGATTCCGCCGGCAGAGGAGACACCGAACTGGCATCTGCGTGTTCACCGCATCAGGACAGGAAGAGACGTCAAGACTGCAGAAGGCACATGGGCGTGCTACGGCGCCCGAGAATCAGACGGCAGGCTCTTGACCGAATGGAACGGCACGCTGCGCGCCCTGGATGAGACGATTCCCGAAGGCGGACAAAGCGGCATTGACAGCGCATTTGCGGCATCGCCACGTACAGGCGCAGTCGGCATTGCAGACCTGTATCAGAGCATGCGCAAGGGCAGCGTCATCTTGGCAGATGCGAACTCGAATCTTGTTGAATCGAGGACGGTGCTGCCTATTGTGCAGAAGGAGGTCAAGGCGGGAGAGACGGCGTGGTTTGTTAGTGCTGTGTTTGCATTGCCAGCGAGCGCGGAGGGGTGGAGGGAGCAGTGGAAGGCTGGCTGGGAGAAGAGGCCTGAGATTCCGAGGTGGGTGCAGGATAAGATTTCCGGGCGGTGGGACTGAATGAAGATGGTGGGGTAGGGTGGGGAAGGGGGCAGGCTGAGGCTGAGGCTGAGCGAGGTGTGTTGTGTGAGAAAGAGAAATAAATGTTCCTGTGTAAGTGTACAAGAAGATCAGTGCGAAGGCATGACTCGATACAAATTTCTTGCCTGTCCAATGCCTGGTGTCACTGTGTCAGCGGCAGGCAGGCATTCAGGGTCCCCAGGCGGGCAGCAGCGTTGGAAGCGCCGATCGCCCTAGCCTCGCCCCGCCGACACCACTCAGGTCGACCCGTGCGGCCAGGACATAGCCACAAGCGCCCGACCGAGATCTGCCTGCTCCACTGCTATCGCTACCCGTCCGCCCATTTATCTGCCAGCAGTCCGCCCTGCACTCGCGCTCCAGTCCCCCAAAACGGCTTCACCAGCTCCCGCCCCAGTCACCTCGCGCCCGCCGTCGCCCCTCCGCATTGCCAGCCGACTCACCACCGCCTCTGCCATCCTCTGGGACCCCAAGTTCACCTCCCGAGCGCCCCCGGGCCGCCTGAAGCCAGTCCACGCGGGCACCCTGACCGTCCCGAGTCGCACAGACTCCTCCATCAGCGTCCGCAACCTGAGCGACGGCCACACAGAGCCCCTTGTGCCCACCATGGACAACCGGCGGCACCCCAGCTCGTTCCAGCAGCTCGAGAAGCTTGGAGAGGGAACCTATGCAACAGTACGCTGCCCAGCGCCGTGACATCTCGACTGCACACTGACCTGCCGTAGGTTTTCAAGGGCCGCAACCGACAGACGGGTGAGCTGGTGGCCCTCAAGGAAATACACCTCGATTCTGAAGAGGGCACTCCCTCTACTGCCATCCGTGAGATCTCTCTTATGAAGGAGCTGCGTCACGAGAACATCGTCCTGCTCCACGATGTCATTCACACCGAGAACAAGCTCATGCTCGTCTTCGAGTTCATGGACAAGGACCTCAAGCGATATATGGACTCACGCGGTGACAGGGGAGCCCTGGATCCCGTCACCATCAAGTCATTCATGTACCAGCTACTCAAGGGCATCGCATTCTGCCACGATGCCCGTGTTCTGCACCGCGATCTGAAGCCACAAAACCTACTTATCAACAGCCGAGGACAACTCAAGCTGGCTGATTTTGGTCTCGCACGTGCCTTCGGCATTCCAGTCAACACTTTCTCAAACGAGGTCGTCACCCTTTGGTATCGCGCACCTGACGTCTTGCTCGGCAGTCGGACTTATAACACAAGCATCGACATCTGGTCAGCAGGCTGCATCATGGCTGAAATGTACACGGGTCGACCTCTGTTCCCTGGAACAACCAACGAGGATCAGGTGCAGAAGATCTTCAGATTGATGGGCACACCTTCAGAGCGATCATGGCCGGGCATCTCGCAGCTTCCAGAGTACAAGGGCAACTTTCCCGTCTACCACACCCAAGACCTCCGCCTGATTCTCCCACAAGTGGACCAGGTCGGTCTCAGCCTGCTAAATAGCATGCTGCAACTGCGGCCCGAAATGAGAATCTCTGCTGCGAATGCTCTGCTTCACCCTTGGTTCAACGATCTGCCGCAAAGACAACAAGAGCTGGCCCAATTCCAGGCTCAGGCACAGGCTCAGGCGCAACAAGCGCAAATGGGAGGCTACCAAGTACCACAGAACGCTTACTAGCACGGCGGCGTTCTTCACTGGCTCGACTCGGATGGTGTGCTGCGCGAAGTGGACCCATCCTCCATTCCCCCATCAGCTTCAGCACCCTGAAGAAAGGAAAAAGAACACAGTATTAGCAATGTTGGCCCCATCGAAGGCTGTATGGATCGATAATGTTCAAATGACTATTTCTACCACTTAATTTGGTGCTGTCTTGATCAAATCATGGTCGACATATTTGTTCCCGTTTCCTTTGTGTAGCTGAAACCATGAGGAAACATCACAGTGCCTCGCTGGATCGAAGAGCTGATCCCATGAACGTATGGAATCAGAACATTTCACGATTTCGAGATTCGTGACTTGTCTATATCTCGATGTAACGATGCCCAATCCAGAACAAATTGACATCCCTCGACCCCGACCAAAAAAAGCCTTGGCACGATCCAAATTCAGCGCGCACCACAGCAACTCTGCACCATAAGCACGAGTCTGACAACTGTATCGCGAAAGAAACTTCCCACGCTACAAGTCTCGAGCGCACGTATGAATGCTGTTATATCAAAATCTCTCGTATGCTGGGCAATGCCAACACACACCGGCCTAAAACCACAGCCTTTTAGATTCCAAAGACAGAAAGGGGGCTTGCCATTTATTCCACATCCTTGTTTGCGAGTACACGCACTGGGTAGAGAGGCGGTGCTTGTATCCTAGAAGAGACTCTACGAGAAGAGATACTAGTGTTCCCCCTGCCCCCGTGCCCCCGAACGCAAACGACGTGTTGCTGCGATCCACACGCTAGCGCCGAAATTTCCCAATCCGGTAGTTTGCGTTCTGGGATGAACGCATCTGCGGTCGTTATCGTAGCCTGGGTCACGGAACGGATGTGGGCGATATTTATTTATTTATATTTTTTTTCGTCCGGGGGACCAGCGAATGTTTGCCGGGAGTAGCACACTGAGGTTCGATTCTTTTCCTTTCAGAAATTGGACAAGCTTGGGCCGGTGATGCATGATTGTGGTGTATCTGGCGATGGTGGGAATCCGATGTTGAAGACCCATCAGATGGTGTGTGGCAGGTATTGGCCCGCGTTGCGCTTGGGTGGTGCTTGCTACATGTATGCTGAGGCCAGCTTTTGAGATACTCTGCTAAAAGACGGATCGTGTAGTGTGGAAGGCAGTCTGCATAGTACGAAGTAGTAAGTGTTTGCTCATCAACCGCGGCTCGTAGACTTCACGGATATTGAAGATGCAGTCAAGGAAAGTCGTCGGGATCTGCATCACCAACGGCGCTCGCTCATGGTGTGTTTGTCATTGCGGCGCCGGACTTAGCGTATACGAGTGCGCCCATAATAGCGCGGATCGGGGTAAGGATTATGTGTGTTTGGGTTGCATACGTTGTTGTCCTGCAGAATCTACAATGCAGTGACTTGCGCTAGATAGCACCGGCAGGCACAGCTTTTGCAGGAGCAGATCCGCTGCTCATGGTGGGCAAGAATCTGTACGTCATTGATACCAAAGTCGGTTTACTTTATGACACAACCAAGGCGCTCGAGCTCGCCGCGAGAGGAGGTCAGATCCTCCGAGAGAGAGGCGTTTTGGCTGATTGTGTGCTCTCTATAGGGATTGCTCAAACCTCTCTTTGAAGTATTCCCGCTTGGCAAAATGCTTGTTGTGGTGGAAAAGCGGCTGGAAGACTTGCTGTGGAATTTAGCTTTTAGTAATGTGTACATTTTCCCTTCATATCCTGTATCATGCGACAACTCCCGTTCTCCAATGTTCAAGCTCTTTCGACGAATCTGAGACATATCTGAGTCTACCTGCAACAGATTGATTCTTCAGAGATAGCCTACCATATACCTCACATCTCCCACGTCTCTAGGTATCCTTGCCGCTGAACTTCTATCCTTAAACTCCTGTACATTTTTGAAGGGGTTGTGGACGCGAAGATTATGGTAGGCAGACAACATCGTTCACGCAGATTGATACTGTCCACTATATGAGAGACGGAGCTAATGGGGTGGTGAAACCCATTTGTGAGACATCAAGCTTGAGATGAGCTATGTGTTGCGTTGACCAATTGAGCATGCTGAGGACCATCATGAATTAGAAGAAATGCCGAAATATCGCCACAATACCTGATACAAGAGGTAAAGCCGTCTAAAATCGAACGTCTGAATCGTTATGGCACTCGCCACAAGGGTCTCATTCGTACAACTGCAATTATTATGGAAATCAGGTACCATCACTGCGACAGCATATCTCATGTCTGGGTTGCCTCAGTGGAGATCTTCGAGCTACGATCATGCCACCCAAGCTCATGACGAATGAGCTGACGGAGTCTGTATCCACCTTAATCAAGCTTTGATTAAGCTTTGCAGAAATCTGGGGTGGAATGTTCTGTCAGGTGAGGCGGGTAATATCGTCGGAAGCGCTAGAAGAGGAAACAATTTACCTGGGGCGAAACAACCATACATCCTGGGGTAGCAAGCCTCTATTTAACCACATTGGAAGCGGCACACGACGATCCAAAATATGAAGTACTAAACACACAATTACTCGACGTCCGTAGCGGCTGTCTGGGGCGAGCGGCTTGAACATGCAGGACAAGCATACAAATAGCTTGACCTCGTCCGGCTTCTGAAAGCTTATTGCTGTACCCATACTGCACCACTCAGAATCAACATCATGTACAGCAAAACCGCCTTCCTCGCCCTCGCGGCCTTCCTGCCTGCGTCCATGGCCCAGGTGTCTGAGGGGTTCGAAAATGGATGGGATCAGACCGCATGGCCCACCTATGCGCCCGACTGCAACCAGGGCGGCAAGATTACACTTGACAGCTCGACCGCACACACTGGCAAGAACTCGATAAGAGTCGACGGTGCCGGCGGCTACTGTGGCCATATCTTCGT
Source organism: Coniothyrium glycines (assembly GCA_025742365.1). NCBI lineage: Eukaryota > Fungi > Ascomycota > Dothideomycetes > Pleosporales > Coniothyriaceae > Coniothyrium > Coniothyrium glycines. Next base: position 297,257 of record JAMXIJ010000009.1, on the reverse strand, counting down.
TGGCACAAAGAAGGTCCCGTCCAGTGGCGATGTCTACGTTAGGACCTATCTGTACGATGACGACCAACATGAAGCCTAGCAGACAACTGACAAGCACTTCCAGGAAAGCGTCCAAGGCCCTCACCGACTCCCACGTAACCTTCATCACCATGGATGATTCCGCCCAAGGCACCAACAAGCACCTCCGCATCGGCGGCCAAAGCAAGATCCTCATGTACAACCGCGAAACCGACGATGCCACTCTCCCCGATCTTTCTCCCCAGGGAATCGCCACCTCGCAAGCCCTGCCCACCAACACATGGACATGCTTCGAGTACAAGCTGGGCACCGACGGATCCATCGCCACCTGGCTCAACAACCAAACCGTCACAGGCCTCACCGTGGGTGCCGGCGCTACCAATGCCAACGCCGGCCAGTGGACCAGGAGCAGCGTCAAGCCCAAAATCACGTCTGTGAACTTTGGATGGGAGTCATATGGCGGAGACGCCAATACGTTCTGGTACGACGATATCGTCATCGATTCGAAGCGCATTGGGTGCTAAACGTATGGCTGCTGGACATGCTCCAAACGCTGTACATATATATATACCTACAGGGCCCGTTTGGGGGAAAGAAAAAAAAATATGTATAGGTATATATCCAAAAATTTAAACCCCCCCCCCCTTCCTTGCCTAAGCAAACCTCTTTTTTCTCCCCAAGAGCTATCATCATACGCTGGTGAAATCAGAGTTACCTGCACGAAGGAACCGGACGTGCAGTTACAGACCAGAGATGCAGTTGCGCTGGGATCAATCGCAGACTTTTCAAGCGGAGAGCCGTTCTCGAGACCGCCCGGCGTTGCCTCTTCCCCGGCTTCCGTTGTTGCGGCGTTGCATAGGTGCTCTGGGAGGTTTGTTGATATCCAAAGAATCTGGCTAAGTACCTAGTGTTTGCGTATTGCTATTTACGCTCTTGGGGCGTGTGATAGTCTCTTGGTGCGTGTGATAGGGGTTTTAATCTGTAAAACGCTTGTTGCACCCCGAGACTGACTATACGGCTGTTTGTTCTTGGTTCTCTTTGACAAGTAAAAAAGACTACACGAGCGACTCTGAAATCTAGCCTTTTGGGTAGTCCATTGATGGTGTAACTACGTGTATTTTGTTTCAAGTAGAATACGCATCGACAGTCCATGTGCGGCTTGTCCTGTCCCTCTCTCCCTATTAGATCCTCTGCTACCACAACCATCTGCTCTGTCCTTGCTGCTGTCGCTGCTGGTTCACTGCTTCTAGTTGCTCTCTGATGCCTTTTAGCTCTTGGGTGTGCGTCGCGCGCATTTCTAGGAGGAGTCTTGCGTGCTCTTGTTGCAGCGCCTTGAACTCGGCGTCGAGCTTCTCGTGCCAGGGGTAGAGCACGAGCATTTGGAATGCGAGTGCTGAGGAGCCAATGACAAAGTTTGTGAGGGAGAAGCCGCGGGTGATTAACATGGCTGGGTCGGGTGGTTGCTGGTGAGAATTATGGCAGTGGAATTTGTTTTCTTGGCTGGGAATGCAGGGGGCGCCAAAGGTGTGCTTGGTTTCGCTTGAGAGGTGTGAGTGTACCATGTGTATTTGCTTTTGAAAGGATATCTCGTGTACGGCAGTGCAGGAGCTGCTTTCGATTCTGTGGTTGTGTCCTAGGTATATTCGCAGGCGCGAAAATATGTCTTCACAGGTAGGTAGGTAATTCCCCCAGGCTCAGATCCACGCGCAGCAAGCACCACGCAACCTTTTAAAGTTAGGGACCCCCATTGAAAAAATCACTCATCGAAAATGCATCGCTCGCGCAATCACCTAGTTCTGAAGCAAAGTGGCATGATGGACCTCTGCGTCTTGCCCGCATTGGGCCAAACAGGACTAGAAGCCTGTCTGGGGAACACGCAAATCAGACCATTCCCAAGTTCGCTCGGCATCTGCGGTGTGGCGCGGGAACGAAACGAAACGAACCGAAAGGAGCGAGCTTGCAGGAAAGGTGCTCGAAATTGCTAAAGATAATGATGTGAGAACTTGCTGTTAAGCAGTGCGAAAGGGGCGGTGGAAGAAAGAAGGCATACGCAGGGGTTTTGAGAAGGAGAATGAAGGAACATGTACCTACCGGTACCTACACAATACGCCGATGCTAGATCTGACCGCAGATCTGCACGCAGATGAACGCAGATGAGAAAGTCTCCTCGTTTAGCCATCACCACACGCTGCTTGTAGAAACCCGTAACCCCTGAAAACGAACCAAGCATACCTACATACAAAAAATTCCCCTACTAAAGAACCATAAACATACCTATACCAACACTCCTATTATCCCAGATCCACCGCCTCTCCAGACAAAGTTATATATACGAAGGTATCTAGGCTATCGCACGGCATCCTCCCACTACCTCGGCGCCGTGCCCCCCGGCAACCGCCCATCTTCACGGGCCGATCTCAAAGACCGCGCACCGGGCATCGTTCGTGCAACGCGCACCGTAAGTTGCCATGACATGCACTAACGCGCCCCTCCCACCGTCATCGACAATGATCATCATGCATATCCCGGGTTTGGGGAGGTGATGACAGCAACGGCGTCGATGGGGAGGTGGGGATCTGCGTGCACGGCTGCGAAGCCCAGAGGGGGAAGGGAGGATTCGGCAGGTTGCATGGCTTATCGTCGTCGTTGTCGCTTGTGTTGGGAGACGGATGTGGTGGTGGTGGTAGTGGTGAAATTTGAAGGGCATGGAAGTGAGACGGCTGGGTTAGAAGTACATTGCCGGAAAAAAAGGAATGGTAAAGTGTGTCAAGATGATTAGCGTAGTAGTTGAAGTTGAGAGCCTTGTTGGGAAAACGCCTTGGTATACTGTTGGGAAGAGAAAAAGAAAACAGAACAAGAAGAAGAAGAGGAAGAAAAAGTTCGTGCGCTTATATCTAGACGTCCGATGAACGAGCAGGTAGGAGAGACCCGAGATGTACCGTGTCCTTGCTTGATCACGGCACGCGTTCACTCCGTCTGTACCTTGCTAGTCCTCCTGCTTTCCCGCAGAACCCCTGCCTGCCGCTCGGCATCTGATAACAAGCGCATGGCTTGCTGCCCCTAATGCCGGTCGCCACCACTACTGCTACGACACTCCATGGGGGAGGCAGCTCGGGTATTGTGTCCGTGAAACCATGAATTGACTGTGTTTGTTGCAAACAGCGAAATAAAACGAAACCGGGTATAGATGTAATGCCGCTACGAAATGTGTGTGTCGTCTTCGCAAGGATTTATGCCTGCAGCTTCTTCTCGTTGAGAGCCTTGTGCGTGAAGACAGCGTCCTGGCCAGACATGCGTCGTGCCAGTGCGCGATCGAGCTTCGCTCCTAGTGCCAGCTTGCTCATATCCTCGGTCTTCTGGTTGGTCAGGGCGTATCGTTGCTGGACTAGGCGGCTGTCCTCGAGACGCTCAAAGCCTGCGTTCCATGACTTGATGTCCTGCGACTTGGGGTCGCCGGCGGTGGAAGAAGCGCCAGACAGGTGTGAGGGGGCTATGGAGGGCGTGAGAGTGGGCGCGGCGCTGTAGGTAGACATGCGTGTGGAGTTGCGATTGCCTGTGGACTGAGCAGCCCTCGTGTTAGAGCGTGCTGGTGCTGAAGACATGGTTTTGGACTTGGTGCAAGCGGCGTGATTGTGTGAGGGCGGAAAATGCGAAGGAAGATGTGAAGGGCGAGGTGGATTATTTGAAGCCGTGGGCAGGCACCGGCGCAGACATGGGGCGTCTGAAACGGGGTGGTGGATACGGGATAAATGACCTACATTGGCAAGGATGGGCCGCAGGGACTCGAGAGAGCTCGTCATGATGCGACTGGGGCCGGCTGAATGTGGGCGCGGGCGTGTGGCGGCGTGGGGTGGCGGCTAGTGGCTAGGGGGCAGGGGCAGAGACGTGAAGGGCAGCAATCGGGGGCGTGGTGTGGTGGAGGCGCGCTGGGGGGAGGGCGGAGGCGGAACTGGCAGCGTGTGCTCAAGGATATATTTGCACGGGCAGGCAGGAGAAGACCGAGGAGCCAGACGGGCGCAGGTATGGGTAGGTATGTAGTCGCGAGGCGTCCTGTGCTCAGCAGGCTCCGGCTCTCGCGCGTTTCACGGTTGGCCCAGATCGGCAAGGGGGCAGCGTGAGCAGAACAGATCTGGCGGCGGGCGCCCGGGGCTGCTGGTGCTAGATACGGTACCTACTACCAGTAGTACTAAGTAGTAAGTAGTACTGTAGCCAGCCGTCCGCGTAGGAATTGCTCGCCAGTGGGCGGGACCGGAGGCGCAATGTCAGCCTTATCGCGGCCTGCGGTGCGAGAGGGGCAGTGGGCAACGACGCGGCGACTGGCTGGCACGATACCGGTAACCTCAGGTATGTACATGTAGCTATCTACATGTGCCGGTACCTGGGCAGCATCCTCGGACGGCGCTGAAACGAGGCAACGTAAGGACTCAGCATGTCTGCATCGCGATAGAGTGGACGCCATGCAGCCAGCCTTTCTCAGCCACGCGTCTGCGCATTCTTGGTCGCCATGTCGGCTCGCCAGTGCCGTCTCCCTACATGCAGCCGCTCATCTCATTCGTCCTGCTGGGCCTGCTCCTCCATCATGCCGCTGCCAGGCAGCCAATCGCCTCAAGCTGACCACCCGTCAAGCCCGTCAAGCCCGTCAAGCCCGTCTCCCACGTTTTTTCACGTGGCCTGGCGCCGTTGATCTCCACTCCCTGAAATTTGAATGCATCATCACCGTCTCTGTCTCTCGCTCCTGTGTCGGCCGGAGCAACCATGGCACGCAGACAAAGCGCCCCTTGCATGATTCCAAGACACCGCTTCAGCAATGACATCCGCTCCGGCCACGAGCTGCGCGGTGCGCGAAAGAACCAGTTGTCCCGAGTTCATCGCTGCGACGCTGCATGCATGTTCGACCACTTCCAATGCCCCTGCAGCCAAGCTAGCACCACCCATGTCTTCGTGATAGCGGATACGGGAGCAGAGCTGCCCAGTTGCTTAATCTGCGCGGACTGCAATTGCCATGGGGGACAGCTTTGCATGTTCGTGACAAGAGGCATAGTAGTCCTGTTCCCAAATTCTGCTGCAGCATGAATAATGCACGCGGTGCTGCGCAGGTTCGACAAGCGGAGTGCATTCCGCATCCAAGCTTTGACGATGGACATGATGTCTTACCGTACCTCCCTTTTTGCGACCGCCGTATTCGCAGGGGGAGTCGTTGGGCACCTGCATAGGCTGCATTGCATTCCTAGGCTGCCTCAAGCCTGCCAGGCCACGAGAGCAGAGGAGTCAGGCCCTATGGGGGTGCATGCGCATTCGCCGTTCACTTTACCTACCACAAGTCGTGTCACGATGGTGTCCTGACGTTGCTCGGACCACATTGGCACGTTGCTGGCCACGTGGGCGGGAGAAGGGATGTCTCCTGCATGACATCCACGCTCCAGCCCGCTCTCCGACGATTTCTGCATCCCACAAACTATGTTCCTGCTGGGGCCCAACCAAACTCTCCAAGTCATTGCCACTGCTGTCACACTAAAACTAAATCACCCTTTGACCTCGTCACGAACGCACCCCGCCAGCGCGAGCTCGGGCCGTGCCCGCAACCTTCAGCCAGCTTTGGAGAGTTCGGCGCGTGGGCGAGTGTGCATAGTGGCTGCACAGTCTGGCAATGGTTTTGCCGAGCAGTGAGCACAGCCCAGAATACCTACATCCCGCACAACTACCTAGGTACACATCCCAACAAAATAGAGTCCTGTCTCGGCAATCGCTCCGGTCCGAACTTTTGAGTCTTGACTCTTGAGAGTGAGAGGTACGATTCGCGGTTGTGGCTTCTTCTTCACAGCCGCGTATCAACGAATAGGGCCGAAGCCAGACTCGCCAGTTGCACTTGCACCTGCACCTCGGCGATATGCGTGGTTTCGATCGAGAATTCACCGAAAAAGCAAAGCAATTGTACAAAGCAACGCTCAATCACTGCGAAAGCAGCCTTACAGTACTGAGTAGGTACACTTTGAAAAGTCCGAAAATATTCACGAGAGCCAAATCGAGTGCACGTCCTCCACCAGAATAACCCTCCCCTTCACATAGTCATGCCCGGAAGGCGTTGTTCGTTGAAGCTGGTGTACGACGTCAAGCACGAAGAAGTCGACGCACCTCTAATACCATCTGGATTAACAAAAATTGAAGAAGAAAAAAAATAAGAAAAGTATGCAATTGCAATGTATTTTTGTCAAGGAGAAAAGAAAATATTTCAGCAATGTCAAGATATACACATAGCAAATGGCCATGCGTCAGAACCAGCGCCTGTTTTCAAGCTTGGCCCACCACCGGCCCTTCTCGCCATCTTCTCGCGGCCCAGTGAACTCCAACACATGATCGATGCCAGCTCTTGATCCAATACGAACATCGAGGTCGAAGATATCATTCACGCTTCTGCTCTGCTCCCTCAAGCCGAGACAAAAGCTAGCTCTGACTCTAACTCCGCCTGGCCTCGCTTTGGCGGAAGGACTCAAGAAGCGCCCAATGTCCTGCGCCACGCGATATGCGAGCGCGGAAGGCGAGAAGCGCGTCTTTAGTTCCACCGCCCAACGATTAAAGCTTTGCGTGCGGGGAACGAGCCGCGGATGATTGAAGTTTGGAAATTGAGCCGGGTCGACAGGATGCTCCCGTGCCGGCGAGGTGGGTGGCGTGACGACGGCGAGTGCAGTCGAAGATGGCGACCGTGTATCAAGCCAAGACTGGATGATTTCCGTGTCCCTGTAATTGTCTTCATACCAGGTAAGAAGCCAGAAGGAAATGACCAACTGCTTCAAATTATAATATTCGCGAAGACTATTGAGTATTGGTATTGTGATTGGTGTCGGGAAAGAGAGTATCGGGCAGCCATTATAACCGCAGATCTTGAGCTCTTCAACCGTACTCGCGTGGTGGAGAGCAATTGTCTGGAGCAAAGGTGCTTGAGGTGGCCAACCAAAATTTGGTTCGAACGTGAACATGTCGGGAATGTTGAAGCCGTGTCTGTAGGTCGCCAGTATTCCGTCAAGGTCTTCTTCTTCTAGTTCGTAATCACCAATTGTGCCGGGATCAAGAGACCTTAGCAAATGTCCTTGTGAACCCCACGTGTTGCCAGCCGGAAATGAAACCCCTATCATAACTATTTTCTTGAGTGGACACCAATGCAAGGCTCTTAATAACTCTCTCTTTTCATCCCGAGGTATGCCACCCTCTAATTTGATCTGCTCGATCTTACGCATATGAGGAGCAAATTCGGTGATGAACCTCCTCCTTCGGGTACGTCGTTGTGTTTCTGGGCCATCGCTCGATTGATCGGAAAATGGCTCACCATGGCCGCCGTACTGGGTGTCAACACGAAGATCAGTTAAGACAGTGGCCAAGTGCGCAACTAGCTTCTGAGACCGAGATTGTATATCGATAGACGGTTTACTGTGACTGTAGAATTTATCAAGCGGCCACCCAAGGCATTGCAGCTTCATGTGATTCTCAAGGAACATCAGAAAGTCATCCTCGAGAAGAAACATGTTTTCAGGTAGTCTAGTATGAGGCAAGACTGCATTGCGAACTTGGAATGCTCTCAAATGTGGAAACCTCAATTGACTCAGGACATTCAGAGTGGCGGCAGAATTGTCGAATTCGTCATTCTCCCTTCGACGCCATAATATCCAGTCGAGATTCAAGCTAGTAAGCGTGGATGCTGAGCTTCGTACCAACCAGTCGAGAGGTTCTATTGGGGATGTTGAACTGGTGTAAATTGGTGGTATCACAAAATTTGAGTCAACATATGCCTTGACTGACGGCAAGTCATCCCAAATCACGTCATCATACGCGGTAGCCGCTTGCTGTAGATCGTTTGGCGAAAACCGCGGCCATCTCTCGGGAAGGTCCTCCTCAGAAACCTGTACAGTTGTTCCAATCCAGTTTCCAACACCATTTTGTAGTTGATAATACTGACCGCTTCTTGCAAGCCGGTAATCTAGAAAACTCGTGCCTCGTCTTTGTACTGTGTCGAGCGACTCGCTTGCGAGTCGCCGTATTCGAATCGATTCTAGCCCGGACGTGTCCTCTGGTAGGAGGAAAGACATGGGGTCGACAGAAGCGGCACAGCTCTCTAGCCAAAGCTTCCGCAGGGACCGTGGACCAGCCCCATCTTTGCGAAGAAACCCAACAAGAAGTTCGTTCGTGAGCCTCCAATGACCATATATGATGCGCAGTGTATGCACATTGACCAAGTTCTTGATTGCAATATGTAGTAGGACATAAAGACGAAGATCCTGGGACAAGTTGGCGGCATCGAAGTACATGCGAGGGAGCTCGTTGAATATGTTCGGCGGATTAAGATGACATCGATGCGTCAAAGTGTGGACTTTGGAGGCGATGACAGGATTCCTGTGCTTGTTAAAATGATGCTCCAATCCCCAGGTCTTCGTACCCACGTTGCAAAGATATAGAGCTTCTGTATAATAGGGGTATCATCATGCTCATCAGACTCTCCGCGTCCTCGATCGCTCCAGACATTTTGCGAGACTTCATTCACGTGGAGCTTCCATTTGTCTGCCAAGCAGACGTGCTGCCACAACAAATCGGTCGCATGGCGGTTTAAAGTGCGCGATACGAGCGCAACACTCTTTAGGTCGGGCGCGGACAGATGGGTAACGATAAGCTGAAGGATCTCCTCGGGCAGAGATTCGAGCTTGCAGTAGACGTTAGCAACGTCTCGATGAGCAGATTTTTGGCGGAAGATATCGAGTGAATGCGCCGGAAAAGTGTAGAGCATAGGACAATATGTGGGAAGGCGCCTACCAAGAGTGTGTGATGTTCGAGATCTTGGTGTACCGAGGAAGTGCTCACGGACGATATGGACATATCGCTATGGCCAGACCATCGACACAGCGCTTCGTTATGCAGCAAGCGAAACACGGGAACAGATGACAAAAGGCGGCTGAGACGCAGTCAAGTGAGGATTGTTGTGTATAAAGACCTTCACGATGCTGCCCGGCGTGGAGCGCATGCTCCCCTTCCCCCCCGCAGCTGGACCCTGTGCGCCTGGCGATTGCCTAGAGCGCTGGCATCCAACGCGTCCGATCGCGTCGACGTCACAGCATCTGACATTCCCACCCCATCCTTTCCTCAGAACGTCTGCTGGTGGCATCAGACCCCGTAACTTGCATCTTCTTCGCCCGCAAGTTTCCTCTCACGAAGCATTCTGAACATGCCGATGCTGGGCGCTGTGTCCTTGAATCCGTATAGAGGATAGAGCTTCTGCGCCTTCGGTTCAGCAACCAAGCTCACATATGCTGCTGGCGCATTTGCATCGACCCAGTCGACTAGCTTCTGCATGATGCGCTTCCCTAGACCTCTTCGCTGATGATCCGGATGGACGGCGACATCGACCAGGATAAGGAAGAGCGCCCCGTCGCCCACAAGCCGTCCCATAGCCACCGCCGTTTGTTGCGATCCGGGTGTATCCTCGTCGATCATATCCTTGCGCTCATATCCCACAATGCAACACACACTGTTTGCCAGCGACTTGGGAACATGCTCCAGTGGCGGCGGCGTCATGCCAGCAAGCTTGCGGAGATCATGGTAGACTTGCGGGGAAGGAAGACCCTCGAGGACAATGTATGCTTCGCTCATGTTTCCCTTCAAACCGAGACGACAAAGATTGTTTTGGTACTAAGACGGAAGTCCGCGGCATGAAGCCCACACATTCTAATATGATGCTTCGGAGTACAATCTGCGCTCGGAGTAAATCCATTTTCGGAATGCTTCCATGCTGCCAGACCAACTCGGCTTGATTCATGATTGCCTTACTTCAAACTTCTAGAAATGCAAGCTTCCACATTTCACACATTCGACATCCGCCACAGAAAGGTCAGTTATCACAAGCATCTTGCACGACAGAGAGACTATGCTGATCATAGTGTTGCATCACAAGGATGTCGTGGCGGCTGTGTCGGAAAAACACTGCAGATACCAGAACAGAAGGCTCACCTAAGTTCAGGTGTTGAGGACTGACGATGGCACCAGTATAGAGCTAGGCATCGGCCATGGAAGCCGTCAGTCTTGTCACTGGTGGAATCCTTACTCTCTGCCCACGATTCGAGTACGGGACATGCGAGCTTTCCGATCTATCCTCAGGCAGGCCGACAGCCCAACTCGATGATTCGACAAACTGTGCGAGATTGACAGTGTACGGACGGTATGCGCGCCACAAATTGCTCGCAAGCAGCAAAGCAGAATGAGAAGAAGCTCATAATCCGACTTGAAAACGATAAGTATATACGCTTCTATCCAATAAAGCAGCCTAGAGTTCTACATCCGGAGACGCCGATGTACATGCGCTCCGCCTCATGGCATGGATCAACGACCTCATCCTTCGAAAGACAGGCTTTACCTGTGTTTGCAAAAATCTTATCATGAGATACACAAACTCGTTCCGGAACTGTAAACTCTTTGCCTGCTATTGGACGTGTTTTGGGGCGGACCTGCTTTGCCCTGTACTTGGGCGGAATGACTTTCATGCTCTATCAGCTCTATCAGAAAATGCGCAGTGCGACTGAGTAACTCAACACATGCGAAAATCCATACACGGGAGCTTTCATCCCCTTTCGAAATTTCCAGAAGCTGATGTCCTTGACCATAATTTGTGTAACCTCGACGGTTCATGAGTTGTAACGAGACACGATACCATGATTCGCTGGCAAAGGCTGAGGCTTGTCGCGCTACCATTAAGTTGCATCCATACCGGCAGCCAGTGCGCCCATGTTGTCCAGCACGTGCTGTGAACAAAGCTGTGAGATATACTCCATTCTGTCAGCTACGAGAGAAACTGACAAGGGTCGCTACAGAGTAACGAACGAATTAAAACTAGTTCGTCAAGCAGCTCTTATCTGTGATTTGTTCGTTATTTGTTCAGACACCCTTACCACTTTCTCTCAAAGCTGACAGAAGGCGGTAGGGTGTCTTCTCTTTGGAGCATCGTGGAATCAGCAGCAGCATGGTTGTCACTTGTCAGGCGTATCGGCATAGACGACAATCAGCCGCACTCGCATGCAGATCACTTCTAGTTCGATCAAGCATACTGCTTTAACCAACGAATCACACTAAATGCTCCGAGGGAAAATATTAATTCAGATCATTCGGCAAATAGGCGCAGTCGAACATTCCATAGCACTGTCCAGATGATACCCTCCAGTATGCACCTACGCTATCATGAGCAGGACCCCTGGTACCTCGTTGCCACAATCGACATGCCTCAGGTTCTCTAGCGTAACGACAGCCAACCATAAATCCACACCCGCTGTCTTTCTCTCTTAACACAAGGCGCACGTTTCAGGGTCTTGTTCGACATTGGCAATTGCCAAGTCTGTGTAAGTTATGGACGAACGAATGGTGGTCCAGCAGATGACCAGCTACCCCTGTGTAGAGCGACGATTTGCGAGCAGGAATATTGCGGTCATCACATGGACGAGCTCGGCATATTTCCCGTTTGTTGAGAAAGCGGAGAGTACGAAGAGGGGAGGTAACATCAAACCATGCGCCTGCTGTATAAATGCTCGCAGTATTGCGTGCGATTGAGAATGTGTTTGAGTGCATCGTATTGGACTATTTCTTGTCCCCTACTCTCTTTTCGCTGTTAGCATCTCGACAAAATGCTTCTTAAGTCATTCGCATGTTTTGCGGTGTGCACTACATCGTTCGTGCGAAGTGCGCCGCTCTCAGTCCATACTCGACAGGCCACTGCTGGTGTGCCCGACTATGTCTTGAAGTATGGTAGGTTACCATTCAATTTCCCAAACTATCTTCTATACTGTTGTTCGAAAGCGTCTGATATGTCTCAGCACCTGTCGTCTACCTCCACAAAGATGAGCAATACTTCCCTACCGACATCAAAGTGTTCTTGGACAACACCATCCCACGCGTGAATTACAACGAAGTACCCGCACCATCGAAGCCACTCACTACCTCCAACGTCGATCAGCTGGGCAGCGATGTATACTTGACCTCTAACGACGATGTGACCAAGAATCCTCAATGGATCCTCGGGACCAGACCCGATGCTAGCGGCAAGACCAATGATGCCATTACTGCAGCAGTAATTGTGAACGACAAAGGCAATGGCGAGGTGGATGCATACTATATGTACTTCTACGCCTACAACTACGGCGGACAAGTCCTTGGATGGCCCGCGCTGAACTTCGGTGCGTCTCATCCTCCTCTCTTCTCACACACTCCCTAATCTAGCACAGGCAACCATGTCGGCGACTGGGAACACACCATGGTCCGCTTCGCCAACGGGATTCCACAAGCGATCTGGTACTCCCAACACGCCAACGGCCAAGCCTTCACCTACCCGACCGTCGAAAAGGAAGGAGACCGCCCCATCGCCTACTCCGCGCAAGGCAGCCACGCCAACTACGCCATCGGCGGCACCCACGACCACACGATCCCCAACCTCAACCTCCCCGGCGGCGTCCTCGAAGACCACACCGGCAAAGACATAAAATGGGATCCGCTGCACAGCGCATGGTTCTTCAAATTCAACAGCGCGAACCAGCAGTTCACGCCCTACAATCAGAACACGCCGACAAACTGGCTGAATTTTCGTGGCCGCTGGGGCGATCAGGAGTATCCCACCAGCGATAAGCGCCAGGTCAAGCTGTTCGGGCAGGCAAAGTTTGGGAGTGGGCCGACTGGACCTGTCGACAAGCAGTTGAACCGCGCCAAGATTTGTCCGGAGAATGGCCAGTTGTGCATTCTGAGGAGCATTCTTGTGCCGAAGAAGAGGGGCATGGAAGAGCGATTGGATGAGGGGGATAGAGTGCTTGTATGAGTGAGAATGGCGTGGTAGAGAGGAGTGTAGTCTGGGAGATGTGGTGTTGGGGTTCGTGATTTCTGATTTGATACCCGCCGAGCTACTATGGCTTTGGTCTTCCTTGTACATGATGTTAATTCACGCTATTTTTGGTGATCACATTTGCAGCAGTGACGTCCATCGTAGTATGATCGACAGGCAAGGGTCGCGAGGGTATCGCATGTAACAGGCCAATGATGCATTTAAAGGATGTCGGACAGATGGGCTCGCGTGATAGTGACAGGTCAAATAGACTTGAGAGTTTAATATCCTGCTTCTCTTGAGCGATTGGCATTCCTCACATTCGGGACAACGGAGTCTGGCTCGATTCATGCTTTCATTTCGTGACAGAACATGATGAAAATTCTCATAGTTGTGTCTCCAGAGCCTTAAGCTTTTACAGCGTGACCGTCCTCATTCATCGTAGAGGCTGGACAGCCGGGAGAGGGATGACAAGAACGCCCCATGCCGAGCAATACCCCTGGCCTAAACCCGCCTTCTAATCATGCAGCTGTCCGAATGGCCATCATCGCGCCATGCACTCCCTCAATACTCCGTCCTCAATATCGACTTTTTTACGAGGACTTGACCTGGGGGCCCTTGGCACCAGCGGGCGCTCCGGTGCGGAATCCATTGCTGAACTTGCGGTTGACGGTCTTGAGGTATCGCATGCGGCCGGTACCGGTGGTCTTCCTGCGCTTGGCCTTCTCGCCCCAGTTGACTGCCATCATGTTAACCTGCAAACTCTGACTGTGCAATTTGGTGAGACTTACACTTTCGGGTCTTAGCAGCAGGGTAGCCGCAAGAAGAGCAGGTGTGCTTCTGGACGTGGAGGGAGCGACGACCTGTAGAACGATCAGCCCATGTCTTCGACGTTGTGTTTGCGCATGAGCGCGGTCCTTCAACCTCCGCCTGCCGGCCGGGAAGGGATTCACGTACCGCAACGCCTGCAGAGCGTGTGCGTCTTGTTGTGACGCTTTCCGAAACTGGAGGTACCCTTCGCTATTGTCGCAGTCAGTTTCGAGATTTCGTCTCTGGACACCGTGGAAAGCGCGACGTACTCATTGTGGCGGAAGACTACAAGATAATATTGTTAGTGATTGACGGTAGTGATTTGGAGACCGAGAAAGCCTACCTCGTGATGCTGTGGTTAGTATCGAAGGTGGTGTTGTCCTGGAATTCTGTCGTGGGCTATTATCCAGCTTCCTCGCTTAGCGAATTTCGACGGTGCCGCACGGATCGCCTAGTACACATTGGGCCGAGGCTCTTGGCACCCATCCACCATCCTCTTCCTAGAACACGACACGAAGCTTCGCACGGTATCGTGCTCATCACTTTCAGAGCTGCCTTGCAACGTTGGTTCTACAACCTGTTGCATTGTGTCGTATGGACGTTATTGGTATCCTCCAGCCTTCGAAGATCTCCTTCACGGCTCCTGCTAGCACTCTATTCAACCAGAACGTTCGTCCTATCTCCTTTTGCTTGCCAGAAAGAGTTGTATGACTCTGAAAATGCGCAGAAGAGTCACGGTCCATGTCGCCATGAGGATTTTTGCATGTTCAATTTTGAAGTTGCACGGTCACCTGCTTTAATCGTGCGGTTACGGGATCTCACTTTTCAAACACAGGCTAAGGCTTCGAAGATCAGGATGGGAGAATATGATGCACCGTGTAAGCACCCAGTTGCAATGTGCTTGAATACTATTTCAATTGTATTTCGTCACAGACAGTGTATGCTGCGTCGTTCCACACTCTCGTAATGTGAAACACTATGTTCGACACGGAAATGTTGCTTTGCACACCATTCATCTTGCCAACGTTCATTTAGGCCAATTCGAATCATGAATTAGGAATTGAACAAGGAGAACTGTACACATCCTTGTGTTAATAAAGAGTTAAGCGGTAGAACTGTAACCAAACCTCGATCCGCGAGGTCAATAGATCTGGTGTCCTCTGCTTTGACTTCGGCTTCTTCGTGCCAAAAGGCCGAATCTAAGGGTAGGCCCGACTGCCATACTATGTACAACACGCCTAACACCAACATTTTGCGAAGCTGGATAAGCCACCAATACGACACTCTGCGTCTTCGACCGCGAACTGTCCGTTCCGTTGGAAAACGTGTTCTTGTTCGAGTCAGCCGACCCCCACGCAGTCTATACAATGCTAAGAAATCGGTGTTATGCCCCCCGGGTTTTCGCTTCCCCAGCTCGGTCATCTTCAAAATTCCAAAGGGATGGTCCATGAAACCCAGACCCCACGGCCATGGCATCAATGCCCCAAAGGTTTTTGTGTCCCAGAAGCAACGATTCAACCAACAGGAACACGGGGCGTGCCATCCCCATGCAAGCGTGGGAGCATGGGGTGCGTGGGAGCCTTCTGAGGGATTGAGGATGTCGGCCAATCAGACGTCGAAACGTGAACGCGTGCACGTCTTCTGTGGCACGGCATTGCAACACCTCCCGTATGGCGTTTGATGCTAAGCCCTTTGACAAGAGTCTTGTCTGGGTCTCGTCGAGTTGCGTCAGGGCTGTTCACCAATTGATGTCGAGCGACATGGCATCTTCCGCTCTGTTCCTGACGCTTTTATCCCAGCGGCCAAGCCAGACAAAACAAAAAGTAACGCAGGCTGATGCGCCCCATCGTTGCCAGCCTTATATGGTTTACAGTGCATGCTGCGGTCTGACACATGCCCCGCTGATCAGCCTGCGGATATCTGTATTATCTGACACGGCCTTCCTCGCTTTGTACTTGCTTAAGCAAGTCTCCCGGCTGCAGCGCGTCCTTATCCATCAGCACATACATCTCCGAATTTAATGTTGTCTTTTGGACGGACCGGGAACGCGGCTTATCGCGATGTCCCAGGTGTATATGTGAGTAGTATATGCCGATCATAAGAGACACGGCTAAACATGAACAGACACATATCGCGGACCCTAATGAGCGTCGTCGCATGGCTTTAGCAGAGGTCGACAGTACGTTTTCATCTGTTATCTATGTGCGCAGATACTGAGGAAATTTGTAGAGGCACCCTTTGGATGGTATCATGTTCGCTTAGCTGTCGTGACTGGTATTGGATTCTTTACAGATGCCTACAGCGTAAGTCTGATGCAGAGAATCAGGCTGAACCAAGCGTTGACAGTACTTCAGTTATTTGCCATAAATCTAGCAGTCATCTTGCTGGGTATTGCGTACTGGCAAGATGCTCAACATCATGGTGTCATGCCCCACAATGCAGACACTGCTATCAAAGTCGCGACATCTGCAGGAGCCATCTTTGGACAGTGTATCTTCGGCTATCTTGGAGACTATCTTGGACGAAAGCGGATGTACGGTGTCGAGCTCATGATCATTATCTCGACAACTCTTGCTCAGGCCCTCTGCGGAGAATCCAGCACTCTCTCAGTAGTTGGAGTTCTCATTTTCTATCGAGTGATCATGGGCATCGGCGTAGGCGGCGACTGTAAGTGCATCGCAGTGTGGTCGACTATGAGAGTCGAGGTGGGAAATAAATGCTAATACATCATTCAGATCCCCTAAGTGCTGTCATCACGGCAGAATTTGCTAGCACAAAATACCGTGGCGGCATCATTGCTGCTGTCTTCGCTATGCAAGGACTTGGCCAATTAGCCGCTTCTTTGGTCACTCTCATCGTGGTCATCATATACAAAGATGATCTCATGACAGCACGCTCAGTCGGAGAATGCGTAGGACAGTGCGCCTTGACAGTCGACAAGATGTGGAGAATCATCATCGGCTTTGGCGGTATACCAGGATGGTTCGCCCTGTACTATCGTCTTACTGTGCCAGAAACACCTCGTTATACATTCGACGTTCTCTACGATGTCGAGAAAGCCTCGGTCGACGCTCGCAAGTATCGATACGGCAAACAAGGAAATGCCGTTAATCCCGTGACCCAAGCAAAGGCACGCAGCGAAATGGCAAAGTACAAAACACCTCGGCCAACACTAATGGAAGTATTCCGCTTCTACACACAAAAGCGTCAAGCCATCAGACTCTTCGGCACGTCCATGTCCTGGTTGTATGTCTTCCTCGCTGCCCCTCACCCTCCTCCTCCTTTTCCACATCCACGACACTGACCCCATGCAGTTTCCTTGACCTCGCCTTCTACGGCCTAGGCTTCTCTTCCGCCTCCCTAATCTCGACCCTCGGCTTCGCAAAGCGCGACAACGTCTACGAATACCTCCGCAACACCGCCACGGGGCAAATCGTGCTCATCTGCGCCGGCGCGCTCCCAGGCTACTGGCTCACCGTCTTCACCGTCGACACGCTGGGCCGCAAGCCCATCCAAATCGCCGGCTTCGGCATCCTCACCATCATCTTCTGCGTCCTGGGCTTCGCATGGCAGGGCCTCGGCAAAACACACCTCCTCGTGCTGTACGTGCTCGCGCAGTTCTTCTTCAACTTTGGGCCCAATGCAACTACTTTTATCGCGCCCGCGGAGATCTTCCCCACGAGAGTGCGCTCCACGGGCCATGGCTTCAGCGCGGGCATGGGCAAGCTGGGCGCCGTGTTTGCGCAGGTCTTCTTCGCGCCCATGATCAAAAGGGGTGCTACGCATGATAACCCCACGCCGTGGATCCACGGCGTCATGCAGATCTTCGCGCTCTTCATGTTCCTCGGTATGTTGACGAGCTTCCTCGTGCCGGAGAGTAAGAGGGCGCGGTTGGAGGAGCTCGCTGGCGAGAAGGAGGACGTGTATGAATTGCCGCAGAGTAACTGGCGGAACCGGGGCGGTGTTGCAATGGCGGGAGATGTGGAAGCGCCGGCAAGTGTGGTGCAGCGGGGTAGTGGGAGTTCGAGGAGTGTGGATGTGAAGTCAGAGGGGGGGTTGAGATATGGGCACGTGGAGAAGAAGTGGTGGAAGATTCATACACATGCTGTCTGAAGACTGGCTTTCGTCGCCTCGCCGTGGCGATGTTGGGTTTTTCAAGCAAGGCGTTGGTGGTTTTCAGACGGGTTGTTCCATTTGTTGGGCTGTCGCTTCACCCATCTCTTGTAAATTACTTTTTTTTTCCTTGTCTGTTCGATACCCTTCCTTCATTTCGTCAAGGACACCTACAATCAGCGGTTTCCTTCTTAGTCCCCGCAACATTCTTCAATATGTATGTCCATCTCATCAACGAGTATACTTTTGCATATATGCAATGACATCTACGCCTCTCCACCAGCCCCCCTTTCAAAAACCTTGACACTCCCATCGCCTTTAATCCGATACAAAAACTCTCTCCCCTTGCCACTCTCCTCCTCTCCCTCTCTTTCCTCACTCTCAAACCCCAAACCATGCCATCCAGTCCTCTGTTCCGTGACCCTTATAACACCGCTCACGTCGCGCGCAACCCCCGTGTCTAGCACCCTAACGCCTAGTATCCGCCTGCTCATGTGCGCACACTTGACAAGGAGATTATTGTGGCTGAGCTCGAGAGGCTGTGGTGGCGTCGACAGACTCAGCAGCGGGTTGTCGGCTTGGATGTGCGTGACGATATGCGACACGGTTGGAACAACGTGGAGTGCGAGGAGCACGGATGCAAAGGACGAAGGGGTGATGGCTGGATTCAGCGCGAGGAGGAGATCCGGGTTGTCGAGGACGAGGAGCGTCTTGCGCTGTGACGTCGGAGCTGCAAACGCGAGCGCTGAAACTGCGCTTGAGATTGTTGTTGTGAGATGCGCGAGGTCGAGAGAAGATAGTGTGTAGTGCTCTGATGTAGATTTGCTCGCAGTCGCCTTCGTGGCTGGCACGCTCGTTGCAGGCACTCTTTCTGGTGTGATGGACGGCAGCGCTGGCCCTCTGGCAGGCACTAGACGATCAGATGTACCTCTGGCTGGTAGAGTCTGTAGTGGCCTGGTATGACTTGTACTAAGCAAGGTACGTGAAGATGGCGTAAGTGTAGCCGACGCAGTTTCCAGGCACATTCCACTCAATCCATCGACAAATCTGAAACGCGCATCACGTCGTAATTTCTCAAGATCCAGTCCCGTACCCTTTCTGGCTTCTTGTCTCCAAAACTCATACTCTCTCATCCAACTGACAAGCACGACATTGCGACTCACGTCCCCACCGCCGAGATCATTAGTGGGGTTGAGGGCATCGCAGAGAAATCTAATGAGTAGCCAATTAGCACTGGCACCGAGGGTGCTTGTGACCAACAGAAGCGAATCGTCCGGTGGAAGTTGAAGGTACGGCTGTAGTAAGTGTGGTATACGTGTAGATGGTGGCATCGTGAAGCATGTGGGGGACGGATAATTTATGATGAAAGTCGCCTTGGGAGGAACGACTTATCGATAAGCCTCAAATGCCGGCCATTTTCTCAATGTCCTAGTTGTACCCTCTCACAGTTCACTCATCATGAAGTTGCATATCTTGGTACCCGATGTGTTTAGATTTTTTGTATTTTTCCTGTTTTTTTGCTAGGCAAATCCCCTTTCATAATCTCCTTCAGTCGTTGCACTCGCAAACACAGTCAGATGCCTCTGCATACGCGTGTTGGTGATTGTCGTGTAAGTTCCATGCTCACTGTGCTAGATCCGTCGCAACCATCGCGGGAACCCAGTACCCTTGCATGTACTTGCACAAAGTCCGGTATGGCCGGGCCTGGGGCAATCATTGCCGCAGTTGACCTGCTTCTAGTATACGTGCCTTGGCTGGAGCTTCTCCCCAACTTGCTTCACATACGAAGGACTTTCAGCCAAGACGCAATAGTCGCTCCATCGCGGAAGACTGCTTGATCTCCAGCTTTACCACTCTTGCTTGGTCGTCTTGCTCCTCTTGGTGGCGTCCTTCTTCTGTCGTCGTCAACACCTGACCAAAGTCTTGCTTCCAACCATAAGATCCTTCAAAATCACGGTGATGTTGAGAACTTTGGACAGGCGGTTGCTTAACAAAGCTCACACGTGAGACATCATCAACATCCCACGGCGGTGTTGCAGCATCTGTCATCAGGTCTTGTAAATTTGTCGATGCAGATTGGTCCGTTGTCAGGGCACGACTGAAGTCCAGATTCAGTAGTTCACCGTACCGTGTCACACCTGCCGAGGTCTCGACTGTACTCATATTCTCTTGATTCCGCGCCAGCCCGCCTTTCTTCTTATAATATGAAGGATGTTGCTTGAGCGGCTCGGTCTGACACTTCGAATCGGTCCCGGTTGCGAGCCGACCCAGTTCGCTTACAAAAAGCCACGGGAACGATATGAGCGGCATATGTTCAGGATCTTCGGGCCTCACGGGGACTTCTCGCCCTCCGACAATCTTCGACGCCTGGCATTCTTTTAATGCTGCCTCCATCTCTTGAGCGGTGACCGTGTACATAGCGGCAATGAATGGGGCCATTTTCGACCATTCAGCTACATTTGTCACCCCTGCCGCAATCCGGCACTCTTCCTTGTATTGTGCTTTCAAAGCGCCGATCGTTCGACCAAATTCTTCGGCAAATTTGTAGTCACGGCTCTCATGATTGTGTTGTAATACGAATACAGACCAGGCTTCAAATTCCGTGCGAATACCGTGCTTAGCCATCAAGCGTTTCAAAGCTTCATCGTATGCGATCTTTACTTCGCTTGCTGTCATCAAAATCTCCTTGTTTAGGTTGAACGCAGTCAGGATGCGTGTGTCGAATGTGTAATGCCACTGTGGCTTGAAATTCACAAGCTCGACTTTGTCATACAGTTGACCGAGAACCTTCTTGGATCTATAGATCTTGTCCTGACTAACGTGGCGTTTCTCCATAAAGTGAGGCCATTTAGCAGGTTTGAGATCCGGGTCCATTATAGCAGGAATGCCACTCTTCGGGTAGTCAACAGCCTGGGAATGTAGATTGGCTAAGGCCAGGCATGTGTCGTCTTTGGTTCCATTCGCCTTGAAGTCCGCCTGAGCTAAATGAGCATGTGCGATTTGGCCAAGTGAGTCATTCTTCATATAGGTAACGAAGAATTCGCTTATATCTGCCACTGTGATTGGTCCGTCACTCTCAGTCGGTAGCTCTGGCGTGAAGTCCATCGGTGGCACGTTGATGTCCCTGGGTATAAGGTCTGCATCCCATAGCACCATATAATCGTCACCATCCAGATCTCCTCCGGAACACATATTGGCAAGGTCTCTATCACCTTTCTGCGGTAACACAACCACGTTCTTGAGATGGTGTAGAGCGAGTACATTGACTGCACGGACGATGCGTATGTCTCCAGGATGCAGTGAGGGGTTGCGTGCTAAGATGCAGACACCTTCAATAATCTTGTAGTGTCCTTTCTTCGTGGTGTCGTCTACTTGAATGAAGATCTCGGGCAACTTTGCGAGCTTTTGTGTGCCAAAGGCTTCCGGACTTGATTGTAGATCGTTCGTATGCCCTTCCAATGTCGCAGTTTCATCAACGCAACCGAGCACAAAGGCACCATCCTCAATGGCTATCCGTGCCTTTTCTTTGAGATTCTTGATTGTAGAAGCACGCCAAAGTCCGAGTAACGACATGAGGAATGGCTCACGGCTCTTCATGAACCCGTCTAGGACCATGCCCGCCATTGTTATGGTGGTTTGGTTCATGTCGATATGCTTCCGCAGTTTCTGCAAGGCGATCTCTTCATCTGTCATGGCGATTTCGTAGTCATTGACCATCTCTTGCTGTTTCCGAACGAACACATCATCCTTTACCCCGAGATCAGATAACACAAGGATGATTTGGCGATTGAAAAAGGGAGTGGCCAAGGCAGATGAGCGGATGATCTCAAGACCTTTGTATTCTGCGGCAAATTTCCATTGGCTAGGTCGTATATGCACCTCGTTTCGAGTGATATTGGGATCGAGAGCAAGTACGCCCTTGCAACCCCCAAGGCGAAACTGGTAGAGGGAAGGAGGGTCTTCGAATGCGTTAGTCAGACCCAGTTCTTGTGCCGCCATTTGAGCCAAGAACAGTGAGATTTTGCCTACTCCATCTGTAAAGTTATATCCATTACGGCATATGTCAGCAATCTCCCGGATCATGACTGTGATCTGCATAGCACGGGTTGTGCTGAAACACTGTCCCAACCGTGCGCCGAACTTGGCGACTGTCTTGATATGGTCAAATTGGCCAAGGCTCAATCGAATGTCATCCGCAGACTTGGAGGAGGTTGGGGCGTAAAAGTATGCACCATTTTCACGAAATTGAGAATTGCCGAACGCAAGGAACTCATAGTATCGACCTGCAACGACAATACCATGCTTCATGGCTCGCCGTACACGATCGAATACTGCCTCAGCTCTGTCATTTGGTAGACTGCGCAACGGGCCCTCTGTCTTTTCGTCTGTAAATTTCACGCGGATGAATCGATCCACGTCAGCAGCATACTTACGGATAATTCGATTTGACGTCTCCATGACTGGTGTGGCGACATGCATCATAGTCGGCGTTATAATGACAGATCGCTGCAAGATACAGTAGGAAGGTACCTTCTTTTCGAGGTTGCCCCTGACCTGAATGCCGAATATGTCTGTAGGGTTGTAGTAAGTATATTGCCTATCGACAACCTTTTCGAGGATTGCTACTGCAAGTTTTTCGTCCATCTGTGCTAGTCGCTCCAGGAACCCCTTGGTAATGGTGTGCTCCATCATGAAACCGTTTGAGAGACAAGCCTCGAGCTGATATCGAACAGGAAATGCCAGGTGAGTTTGACTTGCGAAGAGATCATCAAAGTTTGCTGTATCTATCGAGCATAATTCTAGTTGAGGATGAGTGCCGGCGATCTCCTCTTGTAACAGGCTCCAAAGTGGCGAGGGCAGTCGATTGTTGACAGAGTAATGGTTGATATGCTGAATGGTGATACCGTAGTCATCCAGAGCACGAATGAACTGATCAAACTTTTCGCTTGCCCATGTGTCATCATCTAGAATGATACGATACGAGGTCCAGCGGCCTAGATATATCAGTTTGAGAGTGAAGGAATGAACCAAGAAGCAGACTTACCTATATCGATAGATGCCGTGTCTTTATGATTCATCACGGGTAGGGCAACCTGTTGCCTCCTCGTCTGTGCGTCAACCACGTCGGTCTCTCTGAACCAAGTGTTCCAGTCGACCCAAAACTTCTCTCCGGGAATGAAGCTGGTATGCGTGCGGCCATTTGGCAGAGTTGCACCCTCCGCTTTCTGGACATAGAACTGAGGCGAACATTCGAATGGTATGACTAGACACTTCTCACCAGTGTCGGGGTCAGATACTTTGTATATATGGGACAGGAGAGCGAATGGAAGCCTGAATCGAAGCCTTCGAGCGACTTGATCAATCTCCATCCGGAACTGAATATCAAGTTCTTTTCGCCGCAAATCTAACTTGATCTGAATATCGCGGTCTGATACAATGGTCTTCATGGCAATCATGGTCGTTTCGCCTGTTCTTGTACCGAAGTCCATCTTGTCTGCGTAAATTATGTTCTCCTGGTAATATCTGACAGTAGGATCAACTGGGCTGGGCACCTGGCTTGTTCGAGACTTGAACTCCTCCCATCTAAGTAATGTCGAAGCAATACGAATCTGCTGAGCGGGAAGAGTGTTAGGTGGTAAAGGTGGCCTGTGCACTAGATTAGAATGAACTCTGTAGAGGAAGGAAGTTACTTGCTGAAAGATGACCCAAGCACAACGACCGGTGTTAGCGGATCCTATTTCGATCCTTATAATGTGGCCGTAAGGCGACAGAGACTCATGGATGTCTTTGACAGTGTAAGTCTTGAGCAAACCAAGCAACCTGATCTTGGTTTCCTGTTGGGTCGACCAATGGTCACTGGCAACTCGTGTCATAGGTCTCAATGCCGTTCTTTGGAGTCGACCATTGCCCTGGGATTGGCCATTGCGGGCTCTTGAAGACATTTTGATGACTTGGCGAGGTGGACTAGGTATGGCCCCAGAGCCCACCCGCGAGGTGTGCGTTTCGTGAATGGTATGCCCGTTCAAGGTGAAGGACGACTGTTGCTTGGTCGGAGTGATAGACGAATTATGCTGAGGCGACAAACGATGTTCCTGGTCAGGTGTCCGATTACAGTGACGTAGAGGCACTGCACTATTACGAGTGAGTGTTTCAGCGCGGGAGTGGCCATTCGAGCCGCCAGAGCTGCTGGAGTCGGTGCGATTGCCATTTCTGCTGCCACGATGGCCACCACGATAGCCACGGCCACCTCGGTGGTTGCTATTGTTTCGGTGAATCATTCTCCGATGCTCACCAGATGACTCGCTGTTAGAGCCTGCTTCCGAATCTTGTTCGCTGGCAGACGAGGAAGGACTGGGGACGTGCAGGGACCGGTGGGGTTGTTGTTTACTGGTACGAGAAAAGTGAGTGGGTCGAACAGACCCTGCTACGGGCTGGAGGGAAGCCATCTCGTTTGTCCTGGTGTTTGACCTTGCCTCAAGCTCGAAGAGCAAGAGATCGAAGGTGAAGGCGGTGGCGGGGTGACCAAAAGATGGTGACTGTGACTTCAGGGAATATCTGGAGGACGACAGAGGCAGATTCCATGGATCTGTCGTGCAAGCTGCTTGTAGTCTGCGAGGGACTGATATGGTGGGGAAAGAGTAAGTGGACCGCACTTGTTTGCTTGCTCCTGCTTGAAACGGATGGGCAAACTACAAACGCTCACCGGCACGTCAAGGTGGCAGGCCGCAAAGCACCTGAAACTTGTCAAATCGCAATCCTCGGCGAATTAGCCATCTTCGGTGCACATTGAGCAAAACTGTCGCGGTTCATGAGACGCGTTAGTCGCGCATTTTCAAAGGGGGGGAAATTGGCGACAAAACCACACATATCCCAAAAGGGTTAGTAAGGAAAGAAAGACCCCTAAAGTCCCCAACAACAGTATCCAAGTCTGTGCAACTCTGACGACAAGAATGTGCGAATACACGGCACGGCACTAAATCTAAGGCGAACCACGAAAACTGAAAATACATTTGTGTGTAGAAATAATTTTTGGGGGTATCACAAATTCGCCGACTCGAAGTCACGCTAGACCCTGCATCAAGCTGAGTCTACACACTTGCACCAAGCCTCGACCCAGTCATCATCAAAACTCCGTTGTCGTGTCATCGTCGTTTTCTGGAGCTCTTCCCGTACCGGATGTGAAGCTGCCAGGACTCAGCGGTGTACCAGCCAGGAAGTCATCGTCCATGTCGAGATCAGCTTGCTCCCTATCTTGCAAGCTGATCCTTCGCTGCGATAACGGGGCATCTTTCTCGACGCAGATATCCCCTTCGTGCTCCGTCCTTGCGAAACCTACAGTTGTGTGTCGTCGATTTGGTGACATTTGCCTTAAAACGGAGCGCTTGCTAGGAGAGAGTTTTTTTGACGCTAATTTCGCTGTCAGGATAGGTTTCTGAGTGTAGGGTGTATGCATTGTCGGCACCACGAATGACGGTCGAGGCTTTGGACGCTTCGGAGTCGGACCATTTTGAGACGACTGCGAGTTTGATGAAGCGAACGACGCGTTGGCAACAGATTCCATAGCAGTGTTGGTGAACCCTGAGGCTCCTGCCGTAGTGGCGGGTGCAACTTCTTGTGTACGCGCTGTGGATTTCCGCCGCCGGTGTTCGCGAGCTCCTTGCAAGGTCGGAGGAACATCTATCCCGTTTTGTGAGCGTGCTGCTGTCCTTATCGTCAGGGGGTGTTGTGTTGCCAAGCCCATCGAGGCCAACACGTTCCTGCGAAGTGTTCTCAACTCCTCCAACTCTTCTTCCTGCTCAGACCAAAGTTCGGTGAGTTCCTGAATTCGGTGCTCTAGAGGCGGAACTGTCGATCTAAGCCTTTCGAGATCGCGCTGTACTATTTCGATAGTATCCCTGCTTTCGTGTGCATCACGTTGAGCATCTTGCAACTGTGTCTCCAGTTCATTTTGCTGTATCTTTGCACGCGAGGCTGCATCTGCAGCTTCAAGGGCAAATTGAGCCTCTAATCGCTTCAAAATTTCTTCTGAAGTCCGGATGGACTCGTGATGTGTGATCTGGAGAGCGTCCAGCTTACTTGAAGTGGCTTCGAGCTCAGCTTCAGTGCCGCGAAGTTGCTTTACAAGATTCATTCCTTTAGCCTCTAGGCGCGCAATCTCCTTGTCTTGCTCTGAGGCTTGATTTTGATGATCACGAATACTATTGTTTGCTTCTTGTAGCTGGGCGTCGAGCTTGTGGTGGGTTTCTTCTAGAGAATCGTGTGCCTGGTGTATGTGCGTATACATATCTCGTAGTTGAGCCAGGTCATCCTTGACTTCCTC
Source organism: Coniothyrium glycines (assembly GCA_025742365.1). Lineage (NCBI taxonomy): Eukaryota > Fungi > Ascomycota > Dothideomycetes > Pleosporales > Coniothyriaceae > Coniothyrium > Coniothyrium glycines. The sequence goes on along the minus strand of JAMXIJ010000009.1, from coordinate 271,164 downwards.
GCACTCAGCGCTGCAGACGCGAAGAGCGTCCTCGTGCCGAAGAATTATCGACCGATGTTCCATCTCCCTGGAGTGATGTTCTTCTCGAACCTCATGCAGTGTCTTTAGCGATTGCTTCTGCCCTTCCATAGCTGCCCTTTTAGCCTCCTGCATGGATGCCAGGAGATGTTCTTTTTCTTCGACGAGTTCGCGCTTCTCCCTCTCCATAGATTCCTTCTCATCTTCAAGACCTTGAAGATGAAGCTCGTCATCGGTTAATCTCGATCGCAGGGAGTTCAGCTCTTCCTTCAATTCCACGATCTCCTTACTCAGCGAAGCAGATCGTTCTTGTTCCTGCCTCAGGGGCTCCTCGATGGAGTTGCACCGTGTCTCGAGATCCTCACATATCTGTGCTACTCCGCGAACAATGGCATCACGTTGATACTGATTTTGACCTTCAAGCTGCGTTCTAAGGCTAATTCTCCAATCTTGCAGATGTTGACCCGTGTAAGGAGTGCAAGATTCCTGAAATAAGGAGATTGGAGGACGATCGATTGCAGTCGGCGCATGCGAGCACTGATTTGCGGGCAAGGAGGCGTCTCGTTGCAGATTGACAAGTGCGATCGTAACTTCGGGGGAGAGTGTAGGTTTATTTGCCTGTGATACAAAAGCCATCGTTAATAAAGATGCAATAGTAGATGCGACCAGAGTCTGCTGTTGAAACGCTCTGTAGGTGCGACAGGAAGTTCCTGCCTTGAACGACCTCGATTTGATGACACTCCAGAGTCGATCCGCAAGAAAGCTAGAGGAAAGAACTCGTGAGATCTCAACATGACAGTCTGAAGATTTCGACACGAGTGTGGCTATTTCCTCCACTAGAATCGTCAAGTTCTTCATCCGGTAGGATTCGGCCATCGAAGTACAAGCTTCGAGGACGTGTGCAAGCAGCGTCCGAAAAGTAGTTTCGGATAATCGTGGCTGCATGTGTTAGTATGATCTGAGAGGTGGTAGTACCAGCTTACGCCAAAGACAGGAAGCGAGACAGAAAGTGTCTCTCGAAGGTGTTCAGGATCTGCTTGTATTGACCATTCCATCAGACATTCTTCAAAAGTGGTCACAATCGTTGCCTGTAGCCCCTCCTGCCCAGTGACCAGCGCATAGAAGCGCAAGGCCTCAAACAAGACTTGCTTAGGTGCACTTGAGTGATCGATCTTGGAGAGCAGCTTTGACATTGTGTTCTGTGCAAGAGGACCAGACGCCGACCAACTCCGTCGAGAGTCTTCATCTACGAAGTGCAAGACTCTCGAAGCAATACGAAGCCCTTCTTCTGCTTCATCGTCGGAAATACCTACACCTTTCATGGCCCAGACCACGCTCATGCAGGTGAGGGTGATGGTTTTGTGTATACCTTTGGATGAAACGAATAGCTTCTTGCCAGACGATGTTCTCCACTGGTCCTTTGAATTTGCTGCTGACTGGGGCTGCATGGTGTTACGCGCCGGAATATGCACTTGGTTAACCTCATCGGGTCGCTCCGTTAGCAGGACGATACCAAAGCACCAGAGTAGGAGCATCGAATCCTTGCCTGCACTATTTGAGGAAAGCATGCGGCATAACTCCCGATCGAATTCCTGCTGTATATCGTGGGGCAGTAAACCAAGAAGGTGCCTGCATGCGCCATCAAGCATACGATACACTGGCTTCAGCGTATCGATGTTGGGATTCTGGACAGCATTTCGGAAAACATGGAGGAAGAAGTCCTGGGCAGCAGCAGGCAACAGCACTGAATCTGGCAGTGGCCTCGAGAGAATGAGGATACATACACCACCATACTGCATTGTTGTAAGCGCTATGCGATGCGGAGTGTAGATGTACTCACATCTGTGAGACTTTGGCGTGAAGAATTGGCCTTGGTCAGCAGAGCATTAAGCAGATCAGGCTTGGACAGCAATAGTTGGTATGAGAATTCGGGAGCATGGCCTGGATAGTGTCAGCGGTAACACTTCCTTGCGTCGACGACTGGTGCGCACAGAGGTAGTGGAGGACATGCAATGTGTAGGGCCAAAGCGGCAGTGCATCACAAACGATGGTGACCAGTTTGGTCACAGCACATGGTGCCTGGTCTTGGATGCAACGTCGAATGATTGACACATGGGCGTGTGCAAGAAGGTCTGCCAAGCCCTACGATATCAAGTCAGCATCTGGAGTTGACATGGTGACATGGTGACACGGTGAGTGCGGCGAGTCATGTGTCGTGCGCAGGAGTGCAGCACAAAGCACCAGGATCACGGCAGCGGGACACTCACGGAAAGGGATGCCGGGTAGGGGCATTGTACTATCCTCGCAAGCTCGATGGACAAGCGTGCGCCAACGTCGGACATTATGATTGTGGCGATGTGCATCGAGAAGTGGGAGACTAGGTGCACCTGATGATCATCGTGGGGAGGCGTGCGGCCGAGATGCACGCACGATGTTGTGCGTTGCTGCCCTGACAACGGCCCACGGGCACCGGCGCCGAGCTCCGAACCGAACACGACAATTCACCACACCCACGCGGCCCCGTACACACCACACCCACGCGACACCGCACACACCACACGCACATGTCTTCGCCACACGGTGGGAGGCATATCGACAACCTGCGCTGACGTCAAGGGCTCACGTCTGCGTATGCCTATCATGGTTCATCTCTGCTCATGCCACAAAGTCGAGTGGAGTGGGGCCTGAGGGCCGTTCCGACGGTGCCCCCCATCGTTTGGCGGGCATTGGAGTCGACGCTTATTTGCTTCTTGGGAATTGTGCTCGGGCCCGCGCACGTCAGCCAGCGCCGCTTCATCATACATACAATGCACCGTACAACGGTATTAGGTACCTGGCAACACTCGAGTAGGCTAGTACCTGTTGCGTCCTCCACATGCTACATACAGCCTGCACAGCCTGTTGTCGTTGGTTCTGACATGCCGCTGCCGCCATCTCACCGACTTGCACCCAGCCCGTCATCGCCGACTAGTCCATGGCTAAGCTCGCTTTGAGCGAGGAGAGTGGGATGACAAGCAACCAGGCCTTGTCCCCCACTCGCATCTCAGCGAACGTCCGAGTGCTGCACAGACAAGGACCGAGTTTCGTGAGGTAATCGTATCACGACTGTCCAATGCCCATGTCCGAAAGAACATGCCGCTGCTCAGCTCCTCCAAATTGCGGGAATTGGTTGCGGCAGGCCTTCGTTGGAGCCTCTCCAGGTCAAAGGCATCGACAGTACTCGCCACTTGCAGTGGTGCGGTGTGTACCTGGCCATGGCTGCGCTTCAGTTTCGGACGGAAAAACAAAGCATGAGGCGCAGGATTTGGCCTACGTAGAATTCCCCAGAACCACAACTTCGGCACTCGTTTGTGGCCGTTAGATGCCATGATCATCTTGTCACGCGACAGACGAGTCCTTCCGAGTGTCACACTGCGTCACGCATCGCCACGATGCATCTGGGGTGCTATGTACAATGGTTGACCGCATGCCCTGGCCTTCCCCGCAATTCTCTGTGTCGGCGCTCAAACCCCCTTGCAGGTGATCATGCATGCCATCCATTTGCTGCGTGAGCCGTCAAATTCGATACACACTTCCAGACTACTTGTCAGCCTCCCACGATTTCACTGGACCATCCCACGCATTTTGAAAAGCTTTGTTGCGGCTTTGCCTGTGCTTCGGCTCAACACTACTCGAAGCGATGCCCGAAAGGTTTTATGTCGCGCCAACTGCGTTTAGTCTCAAATAGCTCTCCCCGCTCTCATCGTTCCCTCTAGTCCTAGGTCCGCATGATGCGTAGCGCAGCCCTGCAGCCATGTCCTTTTCTATTCTTCAATCTTCTTAGCTTACAATTTGCCCCATAACCCACGGTGACGACAGGTGGGTTAGCATTTTAGTTCAAGCACGTATCTCAACAGTTTGCTGCACTTCTGCTCTCTCCTTCTCTTCATCTATTTCGTCATGTTCCGCCAACCGGTTGCACGATTGCGGCATCTTGTCTCTCCTTTGATCAAAAGAGGCGCCATTCGCTCTCAGACCGGCACTGGACAACGATTCAGACCTAAAGATGTACAGAGACCGTTTTGGAATTCAGGAAGAGTGTTGCTCTTTTCTGCAGTGACAGGGACGACCACATATTTCTACGGCGCCAAAGAAGAGCCATATCGACTGCCACTTCCATGGCTGAAAGCCGCAGGGCCTCAATATGCAAACAAGAAAGAGATGGAAAAGGTGTGCTACGTTGATCTAGTCTCTACCAAACAATCTGACCGAGTACAGGCGATCGACGAGTTGCGATCTTCGTTGGGAGAAGATGCAATCAGCACAGATGATGAGGACCTGCACAGACACGGGTACTCAGAGTGGTCGTCCATCAACATTGATCAATTACCGGTTGCTGTGGCATACCCGAAATCGACCGAAGAAGTGTCCGAAATCGCCAAAACGTGCTACAAACGCAAAATACCGATGAGTATGTCCATAACTGTGACACTCTGCCTACGGACCTAAAAAAGACAGTTCCTTACTCAGGTGGTACGAGCCTCGAAGCCAATTTCTCTGCCCCATTCGGTGGTATGAGCATCGACTTTTCGCACATGGATCAAATATTGGCGTTACATGCAGACGAGTAAGTGTACCATATAGTCAAAGAGACGTGGCATGCAGCATAGTTGACGTGGCTACCACAGTATGGATGTCGTGGTTCAGCCTGCGGTGCCTTGGATGAGTCTGAACGACCAGATCAAAGATTCTGGCCTCTTTTTTCCTGTAGATCCTGGTCCATCTGTAAGTGCTGATGTAGCCGATGCCAACCGATCTTCGGCTTCCCGGAAATGGCATCCCGACGACATGCTGATGAACGTGTCAGGCTCGAATTGGAGGTATGGTAGGAACAAGTTGCAGGTAATGGTAGACGACTGTGATGTATGGATAACGAGTAACGATGTAATAGTGGGACCAACGCTGTGCGATATGGCACGATGAAAGACTGGGTCATCAATCTTACTGTGGTGCTCTCAGACGGTACCGTCATAAAGACGAGAAGGAGACCGAGGTATGTGCTCTTTTTTCTTCACGAGAACGATGTAAATCTAACCCATGTACAGAAAATCCTCTGCAGGCTACAACCTCACTAATCTCTTTGTTGGTTCTGAAGGCACACTCGGGATAGTGACTGAGATCACCCTCAAATTGGCCGTCGTCCCTCAAGAAACAAGTGTCGCAGTCGTGACATTTCCCACTATCCGCGATGCCGCGGCTGCAGCTTCAAAAGTGCTACGTGCCGGCGTTCCAGTGGCTGCAATGGAGATCATGGACGATGTCCAGATGGGCGTAATCAACAAGGCTGGCTCAACAAACAAAAAATGGAAGGAGTTGCCGACCATGTTTTTCAAGTGAGTGAACGGCGATATCGTGACACTTGAAACTGCGAGCTAAAAGAAGCGAATAGATTCTCGGGAACAAAGGCAGGGGTGGGTTCAGCCTTGCGTGTCGAGAAATTACCCGGAATGGAACTGACTGCATGACAGGTACAAGAAAACATCGAATTGGTCAAATTGATTGCAAGGGCACACAAAAGTGGGAATTTCGAATTCGCGGTCAATGCTGAAGAACAAAAGACTCTATGGTCAGCACGCAAAGAGTCTTTATGGAGCATGTTAGCACTGCGCCGAGAAGGCGATGAAGTCTGGTCCACTGATGTCGCTGTGCCTATCTCCAGACTTCCAGATATCATAGGTAAGGCACCGTCAGATAGCGGCGACTGGTATTCTCGAGACGTTGGTGACTGACAAGAGGCAGAAATTTCGAAAAAAGAAATGGATGACCTAGGGCTCTTCGCCAGTATACTTGGTCACATTGGAGACGGTAATTTCCACGAGAGCATCATGTACAACAGCAAGGATCCCAAGGAACGAGCAGCTGTCGAGAAATGCGTTCACGACATGGTCGATCGGGCGCTTGAAATGGAGGGTACATGTACAGGAGAGCATGGCATCGGTTTGGGCAAAAAAGCTTCGCTCGAAAAAGAGCTGGGCGTGCATACCATCAACGTTATGAGAAGCATCAAAGGCGCATTGGACCCATACTGGCTCATGAATCCAGGCAAGATCATGGATGCACCAGCTTGAGGCTTGCGCTGCGTCACGAATGTTTGTCATTTCTGTGACCACGTTCTGCATTGGGTGGATGTCTGAGATTTTATGTTGCATCCATTGGAGCTTTGTCATTCTGGCATGAGCATCAGGGTGTTGTGCTCTTCTGGCACTATAATGAATTGCTTTTAAGGCACCTACTGTTGAGCATAACATGAGTTCATCTGACTTTGGTGCCATTAAAAGTTTGGATGACTGGACCTGCAGCGGACCTCCGTGATCGGCCACATTTTCCAGCCCCACCAATCCCGCCGCCTGTTCGTCCTGCGTCATAAAGTATTCGAGGTCTTCAATTGATGCAACATTGAAAGTCAAGAAAATACCACAATGGACGCCGAACATTTCACCTCGAAGAACCCAGACTTTCCAAAGAAGAAATGCGGTAAGCATAGTGTGCTGCATGGCCTGGGCGTGCAACTCATTCGACCACAGGTGTACTGGGCGCGACAGGCTCGGTTGGCCAGCGCTTCATCCTTCTGCTCGCACTCCACCCACACTTCGAACTGCACGCCGTAGGTGCCTCTGAGCGCTCCGCAGGCAAGAAATATAAAGATGCGGTCAGGTGGAAGCAGGCATTGCCATTCACTGAGCGCATTGGCAATCTGGTCGTGAAGAAATGCACACCCGAGGAATTCAAGGAATGCGACCTGGTATTCTCTGGGCTAGACAGCGATGTTGCAGGCGATGTTGGTATGGAGGAATCATCCTAATCACATGTACAATGCTAACGTCCTACAGAAATGGCGTTTCTGAAATCGAATCTTGCTGTCTTCTCTAATGCGAAAAACTACCGCCGCGACCCTCTCGTTCCTCTCGTTGTACCTACAGTCAACCTGCCACATCTCGATGTGATCAAGCATCAACGGCAACAACACAAGCTGGAGAAGGGCTTCCTTGTGTGTAACTCGAACTGCGCAGTCATTGGCATAGTCATTCCCTTTGCTGCTCTGCAAGACAAGTTCGGACCTATACACCAAGTCTCGGTTGTTACGATGCAAGCTGTTTCCGGTGCGGGTTACCCTGGTGTTAGCAGCATGGACGTCATCGACAACATTGTGCCCTTCATCTCTGGCGAGGAAGACAAGCTCGAAACTGAGGCGTCGAAGATCTTGGGAAGCGTCAACGATGATGTTACTGGGTTCGTGGACCAGCCAATGAAGGTGTCTGCTGCTTGCAATCGCGTCCCCGTCCTAGATGGCCACACAGCATGCGTGTCGCTGCGCTTCCAGCGTCGACCGCCACCAAGCGCGGAGGAGGTCAAGCAAGCTATGCGCGACTACGTCTCGGATGCGCAGAAACTCGGTTGCCCTTCAGCGCCAAGGAAGGCGATTGTGGTTATGGATGAACCTGATCGGCCGCAACCTAGGCTAGACAGGGAGACAGATAGAGGCTACGCAGTCAGTGTGGGCAGGATAAGAGAGGACGAGGCAGGCATATTCGACATCAAGTTCGTTGCACTCAGTCACAACAGTAAGTCAGAAACTGCTATCAGAAACCATAAGGTTGTGCTAACACATGGCAGCTGTTATCGGTGCGGCTGGCTCATCCATCTTGAATGCGGAGGCGGCGGTGCTGAAGGGGTATGCCTAGATATAGAGTATGTAACGGTGCAATTGAAGAAACTGGAAGATATTGCAATACTGGACTATGACTCATTGCAGTGAAATGGTGATTCCTGTGAGACACGATGTATCGCTCGTGAGAGTGCTCTCAGGCTTCTGCAGCGAGTTGACGCCATTGGCTCGCTAATGGTGGCGGAGCGCACCACGCTAACAGCCCTTGCGCTAGTCAATTGTCGAAAATCAGCTGCGACACTTTCGAGTTCTCTCTTGCCAGGACCTCCGACAACATCGACCACTAACCTCACAACACAGTCAAAATGGGTGTCCGTGGACTCAGGAAGCATCAAAAGCGCCTCAGCGCGCCCTCGCACTGGCTCTTGGACAAGCTGTCCGGTACGCTCGCCGTGCATCCACACAATTGCGAACACAGCAGTCGCATCAACATTCGCAGAACTGACACATTGCAGGTGCCTATGCCCCCAAGGCCTCGCCCGGTCCTCACAAGCTCCGCGACTCTCTCCCCCTCATCATCTTCCTCCGCAACCGCTTGAAATATGCCCTCAACGCTCGCGAGGTCAACGCCATCCTCATGCAGCGCCTCGTCAAGGTCGACGGCAAGGTCCGCACCGACAGCACCTTCCCCACTGGTCTCATGGATGTCATCACCATCGAGAAGACTGGCGAGAACTTCCGTCTGATCTACGACACCAAGGGACGCTTCACCGTCCACCGCATCACCGACGAGGAGGCACAATACAAGCTTGGCAAGGTCAAGCGCGTCCAGCTTGGAAAGGGCGGCATTCCCTACTTGGTCACGCACGATGCGCGAACGTAAGTTCCCGCCTCTATCAGCCGTTGACCACAGTGTGGGCTAGGTGCTTGAGGGAAACCTTTTGCACCAGGAATACGACCAGGGTCTGGCTATGTCAAGATTGATGCTAACAACTTGTGTAGAATCCGCTACCCCGACCCTGCCATCAAGGTCAACGACACTGTCAAGATTGACCTTTCCACTGGCAAGATCTCCGACTTCATCAAGTTCGACACTGGTGTCATCGTCATGGTCACTGGTGGTCGCAACATGGGTCGTGTTGGTGTCATCTCCCATCGTGAGCGCCACGATGGAGGCTTCAACATTGTCCACTTGAAGGATGCCGTTGACAACGAGTTCACCACTCGTGAGACCAACGTCATTGTCATTGGCAAGGAGAAGCCATGGATTTCGCTGCCCAAGGGCAAGGGCGTCAAGCTCTCCATTGCTGAGGAGCGTGACCGCCGCAGGGCTTACGCCGTCGCTGGCCACTAAACATGGTCGTGAAAGCTGCGTGTAGGTTAGCATATGAAGTCTCATGACCGTATGAAGAGCGGTGCTGGACTCCGGTTCCTAAAAATTCAAGGCGTTACGTGACTTGTGGGGAGGGCTTAAACGGATCTGGTGCATTTGCATACCATACGAATACCACGTGAGAACTGAAGAAATCAAGCAAATAAACACTTCACATGCCGTCTTATTGTTATGCACTGATCTGTGAACGTTGATATCTTAAAACATGAAGATCGTTCCCCTTTCTAATTAGATTTTCGTACCGCCAAGTCCGTAACGCCATCAAAATACGCAACTTGGGTCATACCGTGGTGCCAGGACACTGCACAATTCACAATCGACGCTGCAAGCCGAACGCAGCCGCAAAAAAAACCAATTCCCTTCCCACATGAAAGCTTAGTGGAATACACTTTACAAGAAATAGCGTCGAGCAAGCAATATAGCGCATGAACCCTCCCCCCCCACCATGTACTCGCACAGCGAGTGTATACTTCCTGCAGTGTCACCACCGCTTTATCTACCCAGGTATGCTGATGTCTCAGAACAGAAGTACTCGTGGGAGACATTCCCTATCATTACCCATCTTCCAAGATAGATTCTTGATTTTGTGGTTGCGTACTAGACACGGAAGACAGACTGGGCAAGGTCGTATGTGTGACGTGTTCTCCTTGCAAGACCATTGCTGTCGACGGGGTATATCGAACCTCACAACCAACACCATACTATGCTCCTACATATTGGCGTTCGCTCAGAGAAAGAGGTACAAAGTGCGCGCAGGAAATCACATCAAGGTTTCGCTAGCCATGGCAGTCATCACGTAATCGGCAACCACGCCGTTTGCGAATTCTACTGCTCCGTCTTCTCCGCATGTCGAAGTGGCGTCGGTGAACTGCGCCAAGACCAGGTGGCTGTCCGTCCATGCTGTCCACTGCACGGAATTGTTCTTGGAGACGAGCAGGTCCTTGTCCTCTTTCACGATGGGCGGGAGTTCTTTCAGGGGGAGACGAACGAGCGATTGGGCGGGGGCGATGAACGGGCGCTTCAGAATCGCAGCGCTGCAGCTCTTGTAGCCGTCCTCGTGGAGTAAGAGGAAATCCTTCAGGCCGAATGGCTTGTAGGACACGGCGTGCTCTAAGGCGATCCGATGCTCCACGTGCAGTCGTACTCTGACATGGCTTCTCTTTCTCCGGACGTCCTCGTCCATGAGGGACGTGATTGTCCTGACCATCTCCCTCGGTATCTGCCCAGCAGTGCGCTTGTTTTTCTTGCTTTTAAGAACACTATCTGTAGTGTCCCACAAGATCTGGATATTGTACTTGGCCACTTTCCGCAGCCAGGGATGCTGCTTCGCTAGTTTGTTGAGATGCACGTCCAGCTTCTTATTCCAGTCTGCCTGCACGAAGGTGTTGACGCGGCTTTTGAAGACCACCCCGACGCGAAGCTCCAGCGCATCGCCTAGTATCCAGGAGCCGTATTCGCGTGCCTCGAGAAAGTTGTATTTTTGGAACGCGAGGAGGCCGGTCGAGGCAAAGTGGACCGGACATATTTGGACAGTCGTGTGCTTGCAATCGAACCTTTTGAGTTGAAGTGGAAGGCCAGTTGTTTTCGGCACAGAAGATGGCTCGGTCGTGGAAAGATAACCATAAACCTCATTGCGCAACTCGGGAGGGAGGTCGTAGAGCAAAGAGCGCATGCTTTCCATCTTAAGCTCGTGCGATGTCCAGTGGTGTGCTTATGAACAGGAAGTATGTGCTCAAACGTTGATATATCCAAAACACCATACGGCTGCTCTCCAATCAAAGTGTGATGTGTTAATTGAGAATCTGATCGCTACTTGCTGGTTCTGACACGATCTCAGAGGTATGATGGTATGATGCAGTCAGCCTGGTCCTGTGACAAACACAGATGACGCGTGAGCGTCAGGATGGAGTGAAGACAAGGTCACGTGAATGTCTACTGCCTGTTGCCCAGGGTGAAAAGCGCAAGCCGTGAGGCTTGTGCAGTGTCAGTGAAGGTTCCGACATATTTGGATGGCTTCCTGTACCTCTCAAAGCGTCCGCTTGTGCACAAAGATTATTCCAAGGATACAAGAAGTTTTCGTTGTGGGCAAAATTTCATAGTGCTCCATCGGCAGCAGCTCGGGCCCTGTCCAGTGGGTAACGGCAAAGACCTTTTTGGGTAGGCTTCGGATACCGAACACTACTCAAACGACAATATCGACTATGTTTTCTCTACAAGCATCTGCGACATGTTACTAGACTATTTTTCGCAGACCTGAGTACAGTGGTATCCTCGTCATCTGCTCTTGTGTTTTCCGCCTACACTGATTGGGGAGGTACCAGAGATCGAACATGGCTACATAGGTACGTACTTTGCGGAACGTTGCCTGGAAGAGGTCTAGGGCAACTACGAGCTTTGAACTATTCTGCGATGCGGTGGCTTCAGTGAGCAGATGCTCTCGTTCGTGGATTTAGTGCTTTGTGTTTAGCTTAGCCAACCTTAGGCGAGACAAAGTGGCGAGTGATTGTGCATGTACTAACGCATTTCGATAATGTCGTTGGCTGGATGTACAGGATGAGTGGTGAGGATTGTAGTTTTTGGATATCCCTCGGAATGGTTGCTTGTATTTTATGTTCAATGGGTTGACTCACGCACCGTCAAGTTTGTTCTACTACACGCCTGATCTGCTTGTGCTTGCGCCACAGCGTAAGCGTCCGTGCGCAAGTACGAGAGAAGGGCGGCGGTAGAACTATCACAAACTTATTATCGATTGCGGCAATTGCATGACAAGAATCTGAGGCAAGCAATGGCTTAATGCCAGAGAGGTAAATTTCACTATCGTATAATGTGGTAGTTGCTTGAGAATTACTGCACCAAAACGCCGGGCCCGATTTTGAGAAGCACAACAAAATCATCTAAAGAGCATCCGCAGCAGCCTTTGCCTTCTCTAACTTGGCACGCTTCCTGCGCAGACTCTCTGACTCGTTGTCGCGCTTGTTCTCGCCAAACTCAATCCGCTTGAGCAGCTTCCTCTTCTTGTTCGACAGCATCATCTTCTGTCTCTCTCGCTCTTCCTCCTCTTGGCGCTTCTTCTTGTCAAACTTCTTGCGAATGGCAGCGTTCTGCTCCTTTTTGGTCTTCTTGACAGGTTCTAGCTTCTTGCCAGTTGCTTCAGCTTCCAATTCACGTTGGTGCTGTAGACGAGCAGCCTCTCCCTCGGAAATATCTGATTCAGCACCAGAGTCGAATCCATCGAACTCTTCCGCTGCGGGTGCCTCAGAGTCACTATCGTCGCTGTCATCCTCCGAGTCGGTCTCGGCGACATCCATACCCTCTCCGACTTCGACAGAATCGTCACGATCAACAATAGCCTCCATATCCTCGTCACTATCAACATCAAAGACTGTTTCTCCCTCATTATCTTCATCTTCAGCATCCTCAAATGCTTCGGCTTCTCCCTCAGGTTGTTGTGCGGCAAGAGGTAAGTTTGGATCATATTCGCCCTTCTTAGGCTTGACCCATGGACTTAAATGCGGCGGGAGCTCAGCGCCGGGCGCATAGAGATCAGGTCGTAACAGCTTGCTTTGGTTGATACAATCCCAAACCCATTGTGGCTGGACATATGTACGACCAGGCATAGTAGAATGTGGCCATTGGACCCTTGGAGCAGCAGCCCCACCCTTCTCAGTTGCCGGCACGTCTGGAGCGGGTGCGCCATTGGACAGGGCGGGCCTATCGATGATCTGATGAGTGATAGATGGATCAGACTCGTTGGATGTAAACGCTCCATCGCCGAGGACGCCATCCCAGCCAACTCTCTTACAGCCAAATGCCTTCAAAATGAATTCGAGTGATGCTCTAGGCACTTCGCGGGATAAGTAGAATGTGTAAGGGGCGAAAAGCGCACCGGCCTCAGCACGACTGGCCTGTGGCTGTGGCAGGATATCGGCGTCAGGCGCAGTTGGCTCGAACTTGTCAATACCCTCTGTAGCTTCCTCCTCCTCGTCGTCCTCAGTGCCACCCATGATTACAGCTGGGACTTTTGCATCTTCTTCTGCGTCCAGCTCGGTCGCAAGTCGATCTGCAATTGCTTGTGCCTCTGGGTTGATCTCAGTGTTCTCAGCGCGGCCACTTGAAGCACCATTCGTACTGGACCCGTGGCCCTCTAATTGAATAGCAGCAAGCTCGCCACCCTGCTCATCGCTCTTGGCGTTAAACTTGGGAGGGTATACCAATCCTATCGACGTGTACAGGCGGTAATTGACAAAGCCAAGCAGGGTGGTGTAGAATTCGACAAAAGTTCCCATTATTCTGAAATCAATGTCTCCACCAGTTCGTTGTACGAATCGATATGGCACTAACCATAGTATATCCTGACCTTGAATAGTCGCCTGGTAGTAGATGCCTTTGATTGAAAGGAACGACTTGCGCAGCGAATGTGAGGTGATTACATAGTGCTCGAACTCGCGCGTCAATCGCTGGCATAGAGCAATCGTTTTGGCGGGGATGTGATCGCTTGAAGGCAGATTGGCGAACAAGAAAAGCATGGAGAGGGCGTCATCGAGATCGCGCAGAGCATCGACGAAGGTAGGGTAGCGTTCTTTGATGATGTGATCGAGCTTGACCTTGGGCATGAGGTTCTTCTCCAAGCGCGCGGCATCTCCGGCCTCACCACGACCCAGGGCGCGGCCGATCTTCTTTGCGACGGCCTTGTGCTCGCGGAACTTGGCCAACAACGGCTCGTGGAGCAGGTATTGAATGTCCTTGGTGTAGTAAAAGGTTGTCGCAGCAGTCGAGCCTTTGGAGACTTTCTTCTTGTTGCGCGGTTCGCGAGGGTAGATACCTTTGAAGATGCATAATCTTCTGAAGTCCGGGAGCGAGATCTGAAGCTTCTTCACTGCGCGAGTACGGGTAATGTAGTTTTTAGCTGCACCGGAAGTGCCTGCAAGACTGTTAGTGGGATAGCAGACATTGGCAGATACGGCCGCGAGTACAAACCCTTCTTCTTCGAGCGACCAGCCATTGTGAAGACTGAACTTCCCTTGCGCTGCTGTCGAGGCGACTGAGCGAACTTTTGCGGGACAAAAAAGTTCAAGATGCGACGGTTTAGCCGACATGGGCCCGATGTTAGCGCGGCCAGGGTCCAGTTGGGTGATGCCAGAACCCCAAGCTCCGCGTACTGGAGATCACGACCATGGGGCCAATTGCTCGGTAGCACGCAGACATGCCCATCACCAGCCAGCAGAAAGCCCTCCTCTTCGGAGCTGCTGCCTCCGTGAGGCTCCTGCTCTTTTTCATCTTTCCTGCCTTGCCCGAACTTCTTGCTGGTCGCGTCGAGGTGTCGACACCTGTTACCAGCTTCAAGAGATGTACGTCGACGGCATACTGAGTGTTTGAGATGATCGCTAACAACTTCCAGTGCAAGAAGGCGTTTTTCTCTATACCCGAAACGTCTCCCCGTACGACGGCGGCGTATACCATCAGGCACCCCTCCTTCTGCCACTCTTCTCCCTGCTACCAGACCCGGCTTACTATCCCCTGGCCACAAATTTGCTTTACATCGTGGTAGACATCCTGAGCGCCAATGCCCTGGCACAGGTAGCTGATAGCGGTTTCGCGGCCGTCACACGCCGATTCACTTCTTCGAGAAAGGACTTGAGATGGAGCAGTCTCGCAATTGCTGCAGGGTATATGCCCTTTACTTGCTTACTGGCTAAGGACTCAATATTGACCATCTACCAGCTTTCTCTTCAATCCTTATACGGTTGCGACATGTATAGCTCGCTCGACGTCGGCGTTTTCAAATCTTTTCATCCTTACTGCCATGGCAAAAGCCTCACAGGGTGCTAGCTTCACATTCATCCTTGCTATAGCCTGCGCTTCGTATCTGGCTATGCACCCGATACTTCTCTTCCCGCCGCTCCTAATACTCCTCTACGATGCACAAGCCCTTAAGAAGAAGTCAATGCCGAATGCTTGGTCATTCGCGACCACGCATACTGTCAGATTGTTTGCAGCAATTGGTGCCTTGCTCGGCATTTCGGCTTCCTTGACTGGTTCATGGGATTTTCTCGCGGCAACATATGGCGTTAGACTTCTTCTGTCAGATCTTACACCTAACGTGGGACTGTGGTGGTACTTCTTCATCGAGATGTTCGACTCTTTCAGAGGATTCTTCCTCGGTGTTTTCTGGTTGCATGCGGCGTCGTACATGCCCGGCCTTACGATTCGACTTCATAAGCAGCCCTTATTTGTCGCATGCACTGTGACAGGCGTTTTTGCCATCTTCACACCATACCCAAGCATAGCGGACGCTGCTCTGTACCTTTCCCTGGTGCCATTGTTCCGACATTTGTTTCCTTGTAAGTGGTTCACCATGAGGTGATTTGTTCCTACTGACAGCAATCAAGTGATGCGTTATACCTTCCTAGCGTCGGCCAGCATCCTGTATACATCATTCTTGGGACCAGCTTTTTACCATCTGTGGATCTATGCGGGCTCGGGCAATGCCAACTTTTTCTATGCCATCACGTTGGTCTGGAGTCTTGGACTCTCCATCATTCTTGGCGATTCTCTGTACGCGGCTTTGAGAGATGAACTGGATGTGGAACGACCTGAATTACAAGGGAAAGAGGTGAGGCGGATATGAAAACTATGATCAAAATCATGTAGCATACATACTATAGAAATAATTACATAGTACTTCAATCGTCCTCTTGTACTCTTTACATGTTCAATTATTCGCCGAAGCACAAACCCTCCAAAATTCAGGCCGCACGCCGCTTGTCCGGCTCGACCAACACTTCGCAACGTTGAATGCATCGTGCATAGGGACCATCAAACATCCTTGTCTTATGAATGCTAGAGCTATCGCCATAGTCTCAACACAGAAGATGACTTCAAGTTCACCCCAATGGATCAGTCCATGTCAGCGGCATGGAGAGACCTAAGGCAGCGCCAGACACGACTATACCCTGTCTCCGCACGCCATTACTCGAAAGCTAATCTAGGCACTCTCACTTAAAGCCTTTAGTATCAAACACTGTCCCTCTAATTTCCATAAAGTGGGGTAGAACTGATCTCTTATCTCTCATTCACCTCTCCCACCTAAGGTCTCACTATCACCACTAGCCCTACAAAGTGAATTTTTCTACTAACTTTCTTTACTCTTTAGAAAGCTGTTGCCTAGCCTAAGACGCTAAGAAGCAGCCGCCCTTAATTCTCTTCTCGTCTTACTACTTTCCTCCACACACACTTCATCCACACAAGACCACTTCAAAACCGACACCGAGACCCCACACACTACTACAACACCACCACCACCAAGAAGAAAAAGATGACTGGCAATGTCACCTTCACACCCCGCGAGATGGAGGTCCTAGCCTTAGCATGGCAGTGCATGGAAACCCCCCAAAAGTACGCTCTCCCCCGTCCCCCCCCCCCGCCACCTTTTCCCCCAGCTTACCCGCCCGCGCGCCCCACAGATCAACATGGCCAAGCTCGCCGCGCTGGCAAACTACACCCCGGGCTCCGCGGGCGTCATGCTCGGCGCCATCAAGCGCAAGATCAAGCTGCTGGAGGGTGCCTCTGCGTCTGCGTCTGCGCCTGCGGCTGCGTCTGCGGGGAGTGCGGGTGCGCCGTCGACGCCAAAGAAGGGCGGTGGTGCTGCGGGTCGCAAGACGGGTACGCCTGGCAAGCGGGGCGCGAGTGCGGGTGCGAGTACGAGTGCGACGCCGAGGAAGAAGCAGAAGGCGGGGTTGGGTGTGCGGCAGCGGGTGCAGGGTGGAGAGGATGGCGAGGATGATGAGGAAGAGCTGGTGGTGCGTGGGGAGACCAAGGTCAAGGTGGAGAAGGTGGAGGATGAGGAGAGTGGAGAGGATGGCGGTGCGGGACTCCTGGCGGGACTCGATTGCTTCGCGGAGGAGACTTAGGCGGGAACGGGGAGATGCTCCACTTTGTACTCAATTGAGCAGTGTGCTTGGTGTCTTCCAGGAGGTGGGAAAATCAGGAGATGAGGGTTTGAGCTTACTTCACGCTCATAGGTTGCCAGGTTGATGACGAGACGGTACACTGGTAGACCGACTTTGATGCCGCAATGAAGAAGAGAGAAAAAAATAGCACGGTCTTATTCAAGTCTACAGATAGCATTCAAACTTCCTACGAAAGACATCCACCACCTCAACTCGCCCACCAGCCAGTCTCCATGTGCCTCGGGCTCAAGCAACCGCAAACCGACTCCGCGCCCTCAATCCTTTTCCAAACCAAAAGAGCGCTAGTATCCCCCCACAGCACAGCACCATGAATCCCGCCAGCAGACTAATCCCCCCATCGATGCCCATGCGACTCACAAACATGGGCCGCGCAACGAGAATCGCCGCGAAGGCAAATGCACTGCGGCTCAGACTGTTCGCAGAGAAGATGCTGGCCGCGAATCGCGGGTATATGTTGGGTATGTACATCATGACGCTCTGCGCGATGAAGAAGATGCCGAAGATGGTCATGCCGAGGCCAATCGTCGGCGCGATCCAGTGCACGCTGGGGTGCGCGGTCCACGCGAAGAGGAACAGGCCAAGTGCGATCAAGGGGCTGGCGACGACGCCGGGGAGGAGGTGGTTTTCGAGGTCGCCAAAGGTGCCGGCGGCGAGGCGGGGGGAGGCGCGGTATTTGAGGTATAGGACTTGCACGGTGAAGGCGAGGATACAGGCAGGGCAAATGGCGAGGAAGATGAGGCCGGTGGATTCGGCGTTGAAGTTGTACATGACGGGATAGACGAGGGGGAGAGACTGTGGTTGGTTAGTGTTGGTCTGCGTATGAGGGGAAGAGGGAGTGGAAATGGGTAGGGGAAACGTTACCTCAAAGAAAGAGTAGTAGATACCATAACAGAGACCCATGTACACGGTTGTGAAGAGGATGGCAGGATCCAGAGCGTTGATCTCCCAGGGCTTGACGAGCGCGTTGAAGAGGAGGCTACTGACCTTCAGACTATCTTGCTTACGCTCAGCATCGGACATGAGGTTCAGGTTTCCAGTCTCCTCACGTAGTCGCTTGGCCTTGTAGTAAAGGATAGTAGGTTCAGAGCTCTCTGGCAATGTGGTAAGCACGAGTAGATAAACAGGCCCAGCGATGATGAGGAGCTCCCAGCTGGAGAAGCGCCAACCAAGATTTTTAACGGCGTACGAAGAAAGAGTAGGCCCCAAGGCAGGGCCGAGAGTTGCGACGCCTGCCCAGAGCGCGACAGCATAAGGGAAGTCGGCCATTGTCCAAATATCCGCGAACGAGGCACCGGCAGTGGCCAGGCAGGGCGACGCCATGAATCCAAGCAAGAACCGCAGCACCATAAGACCAGCGAAGTTGTCTACCAAAGCCGTGGGGATACAGAGGATGATGAAAAGAAATCCAGAGATGGCATATGGTGGATTACGTCCTACAGCTGGGATCTCGGACAGCGGGGAAAATAGCAAGCATCCAAGTCCATAACCGAGGACATACAGTGCTATGCCCAGAGATCCTTCAACATGTGTGACGCCGTATATCTCAATCACGGACTCCTGCGCGGAGGAATACAGTGATGAACCGACATATACAGCAAACGTATAGATACAGAGGATGGCCGTGATCCATATTTTGTGGCTTAGGGGCCAGTTGTATGGCTTGCTCGGGTCATCAGGTCCACTCCAGTCTACCAGATTGGTCTGATATTGCTTCAACTCTGGACCAGTGGCATCGTTGTTGATCTCGTCCTTGGGACTGGGCAGGTCATCGCTGGAGGATGATGTTGATATAGGCTTGCTCCGTCGACGAGTGAAGTCAAACTTGCCATGCTTAATGTAGTGGAGCAGTGTGCCCACTGGTGAGTGCTTGAATATGTATAGCATGGTGTTGGAGCGAAGACAACGTTGACGGAGTCTGTGGTAAGGAGGTTGGGAGAGTATAGCGCAGGCTGCGCACCGATTAAGCTAAGGATCTCCGAAGGGTAGTGCTCGTATGTGTTGAGCGTACTTGATTGTAAATATGATGCCCCAGCCTGATTAAGGCACTTTCAAGGACGAGGGAAAGATTGAACAGCAAGGGTACTCGTACGGTGGTGTGGTGGTATACGCCTTTGAGTACCCTTCCCCATAATTATATAGCTGTATCAGCGCATCGCGGTTATCTCCTTACATCTCCGCGAAGCAGCGTGCTTGTCAGATAACTCCAGCATACAGTAGCGATTAGCAGCCACAATCATGGAGCCGAGCTGACGGATTTCCACGCCAGCGGAGTGGGAGTTAGAGCGAATGCTTAGCGAAACATTCCTGGCTGTCGCCTGGATGACCAACCTGCAATGATGCCATGGAGGCAGGGATACATTTGCTTGGGCTATAGGGCTGAAGACAGTAGCACACAGTTGGACGTCGTGCCTGCCTGCACATGATTGGTGCAAACATGATCCGTGCTTGTGTTTGGGCGGAGTGAGCGGACTTTAACGGCATTAATAAGCACTGTCAAGCGCTACTATCATCATGAGAGGCATTACAATTACAGGCTGAATGGCGGAGCGGACGAAGCATGCGGACCACTGCAGCCATGGCCCATGTAGGTTACATTAACTGCTTACGATATTTTCGACACAGAAGAAAGTTCTCGCATGCTTGCTGCGTGCGGCTCTCCCGCATCCGTTAGGCTTCGACGCACATATGTACAAACCGACTGTCCCTCTTGATGTGCACTTCGTCAGATTAGATGCTATGAATGGCGTCACGGGTCTGCGGTGATGTGATTCAAAGAAAAATGTTTTATCGTAAATTGTCCATCACAAACAGACGACCGGTGAGCACACAACAAGTTTGTGATGATTCTTTTCATTGGTGTTCTGATATCGACAACCAACTTCCTATTCAACATCAACGCCAGTCCACTTCAATTGGATCAGAATTATTTACATGAAGAAGCCTCGTCCTCAAGAAATTCCCCCCTTGGGTTTTGGGGATCTTCAAAATCCAACAATCGTTATCTAATAATCCAGATGTTGTAGCAAAAAAAAGTGTGCTATGTGTGTTCGTTAAGGAAATGTGAGTCAGCACAATGCTGAACAGTGGTGTAAAGTACAATCTCCGCAACTCGAACTTGTCCATTTCATGTTGCGGCGAAGGCAATGAATCAGCAAGCAAAAGCCTTGCGGCTCGAAGATTCGCCTAACTAGAAATTAAGTATGCTGAAATGCTTCAATGAGGCAAGCTAAATCGGTCCTGATGTGTTCATGGAAGAGAATGTCGAGCGAATTTTGTGTACAGGAAAGCAGGTGATACTGTAACTCGGACGATGGTGAAGTGCTAGTTTCGTTCTTTCAGAACTTGCGGAAGCTCGTGACAAGACCCATACGGCTAGGCCAGCCCTACAAGGCGTTTGCACCAGGATATCTTGACTGATTCGTCAAGCCCGCCCCTGGTCCCATCATTGTCGCAGGTAATGGTGGCATTGGACCTCCGCCACGTCCGCCACGACCCCGTCCGCGACCGCGACCTCTGCCGGGCAGGCCGCCAGGGATAGCAAAGTCTGGATTGGCTGCATTCGCTTCTAGAATAACATCCTCTTGTCTTACGGGTCTCCTGCCGTTGTACGGCTGGAACTGGCCTGACGAAGCACCCATCTCGGGTCGCCAATTCGGATTCACTGGTCGTTGAGATACTGATGTAAAATGAGAGGCTTCAGAAGCGGCAGGAGAGCGTGAGCCCTCTGGAAGATCTTCATACGATTCTGTTCGCGGAAGGTTAGGGTTGCCATTGTTTGGGGCTGAGAGAAACTGGGGGTTTGAGGAAGTAAAACCTCCTGGCATGAGCGAGGGAGGCAATGGAGGTGCTACATTGGGCCGCGGCTCAGCGAACCTAGGATCGACATCTTCGTAATAATCAGAACTAAGCTCCACAGGATGCGATTTTGGTGTACCCATTTGCGAATGTTGTGCTGGGAGTTCGATTGGCGAGTCTTGGATGGGAGAGAGACCTCGACTGCTGTTACTGTTATTCAACGTGGTGAGAGTTTGGTCTGATGGCATTTTCTGGCCATTCCATCCAGCTCGGACTGGAACGTATTGCTGTTGTGATTGCAGTTGTGAGCCACTGCTCTGATTAGCTGTGTTCCCATTTGCCCGTAAGCGACTACAACTTACTCTGTGGAATATTCGCTAGTCGGACTCATTACGCCGTCCGATGGCCGCCTTTGCGGTGCAGCCCCAGGAAAGCCACCCTGTTGAAGTGCCAGCATACCAGCGACATCGCCATCGCTTTCCCGGAGTCCATAGTTTGTTGAAGGTGTGCCATTACGGTTGTCCATCTCAATTGCTTGTCCAATTGGCATTGGAGGAGGCATTGGGCCTGGAGGTGCTCTACTTCCGTAGGGTGATTGCTCTCGTGGCGGTGGTCCCTGACCATAGAAATTGTTGTTATTGTTGTTGTTGTAGCCAGGCGGTGGCGCACCTCGACCCATAGGTGGGCCCTGCATAGGTACACCATTCGGTGGACGCCCACGTCCGCCATTCCAGCCTGGTGGAGGGGGTCCTCGCATACCTCCTCTTGGACCATAACCGCCTCCACGTGGTCCGTATGGCCCTCCTCTTGGTGGGCCCCCGCGTCCTCTATAAGGCCCTCCTCGACCACGTGGCGGACCGTTCATCATGTATGTGTCATTGGGCATGGGAGGAATGGCATTGCCATATTGGTCTATCGGTTGCCGGCGTCCAGAAGGTCCTCGTCCTGGAGGAGGCATAATGTCGGAGCCATTCCCTCCAGCACTGCTCACGGTCTTGAGAGAAGGGTTGCGCTGGTTCAATGGAGTGGTATCGTCGGATGGAGAGATTTTTTGCGAGTCAAAGTACGCGTTGCCACCTTGGCCGCCAGCATTGATCGTGTCGCCAGATAGCGGTGGAGGTGATTCAGCCTTGGGAAAGTCGGTAGTCATGGTAACGTTGTTAGCCCGGCTTGCGTAGTAGGTCTGTCCGTTCATTTCGTCGTTCTCGGCGATTCTTTTCTTCCTGGCTTTGCGGCTAACTAAAGTGCGTCGCATTGCGCACGTCACAATCCCGCTCGCGACGATGATGACAGTGGCGGCCAAGACGATCCATCCTCCCCAGCCCACATGCGGCACGAATAACAAGATGTCGACGAGGAACGCGAGCAGGGTAACCAGGAGCGTGGGAAAGGTGAAGATGAGGAGGGCAAGAAGATATCGTGGAGAGTGGGCGGGCGAATGGAAGTGGGCAGCGACGGCGAGGCCAAAGCAGATGAGCGTCATAAGGGCGGCCACGGGGTGGACGATGAGTATAGACGACAAGGCGTGTCGCGAGGCCTTGGGCAGGGAGAAATCGGTGTCGGGAGCATCTTGAAACAATTCGTCTGAAGACAATGGTCAGAGGGCTGTGTTCTGGCGGGTGTTCACAAGACACATGGCTTACCGGTGTTGTACCCGATCATAGGCCCATTGCACGTGTCGCCCTCGCAGTAGCCCAGAACACCAAACTGGATGCCGCGGTACGAGGCGATTGGGATGCTCTTGATGATGGGGGTGGAGAGGGTGGAGAGCAGCAGGAGGACGAATGCGACAAAGAATAGTATCGATAAGGGGGTTGCGGGGCGCAGCATGATGGCGAGGGAGAGGGCAAGCTGTCGCGCGGACCCGGCTCGCCAGAGACCGGCTCTCGAGGGCTAGGAGGGTGGTGAGCGAAGGTCGAGGCGTGCAGACGTGGGCGTGGAGGAGCGCAAAGGAGCGGACGGCGCAGCGTGGGTGAGGGAACGCGCGCGCGGCTCGCAGGGTGAAACGAGGGACGATTGGGGCGGTAGGGATGATGGTGAGGGTGGCGCTGGCATTGGGAGGGCGGGGGGGACGATGGGACGATGGCGATGCTGCAGGTGGCCACGCGAAAGGTGCAACAGCAACGGGGTGGGCGTGCGGTGTTGCGGGGAAGCAGTCTGCAGTCACGACTCACGACTCACCAGCGGCACGCAGGCACTCGAGGCTGGCAGGAGGAGGCCGGGAGTCGGGACTGGGAGCGGCCTTGGTCCTTGGAGAGAAGCACAGAACCAGAACCAAGCACCAAGCACCAAGCTCCCACGGCATGCGTGCAGGGCGCAGCCAATGGCCGCATCGGGAGCAGACGGCGGACGTTGCGCACACCCCGGCTAGACTGTGGCGGCCCAGAGAATCATGATTATTATGGATACATACTATGTACAGTATGGACCTCTAATGTACCTGGTCAGGTCCCGGTAGACTGTACGAAGTACTGTTAGTCTTCACTGGTGGCCTCTTCTTGGAGGATGCTCGCTGCGGCCTGTGCCGGCTCGCCGTGCAGCATGCATACACGAGCTGCCAGATCTCCGCTCTCGAGAAGCTTACGATACGAGCTCTGGTGCTGCAATCGTTGCAATCGTTGCAGTCGTTGCAGTCGGGCGCACCGTGCTGCACATTCCCACGCAGCACGCTGCTCGCCCACGCCCTTGAATCTGAATCTGCGTCTCGCGTGCAGGGATCAATATCGGCTCATTTCACTTCCTCGTGCACGGACTGTTGCGCTGCAATCCAACCGCCATCGATTCATCTTCATCTCCTATAATCTTGCCTGCCTAGGTACCTAGGCTGTTAACTGGCGTACACTGTACCTGAATAATGCCTGTCAATGCATCGTCGCTTGCACATCTCCATCTGTACCAGGCCCCAAAGAGACCGGTAGCGCTTCCCCTATCGATCCCAGATTCCCAGCTGACAGCTTACAGTACTTCGCTAAACTTGCCAGACGCCACCAACGGCCAGCCATAGCAAAGCAAGTACCTATTGTGCTAGTCTTTGAATCTGGATCCTTTCTTATCTTTCTTGAGTGATTGTGAACATGCTGTCTCGCGTCAAGGGACTTGCTTCGTCAACCTTGGAAGTCAGGTACCTGGACCTTGGTGACTTCGACGTAGTCCATGGCCAACTGTATGCATGTAAAGTTGGATTATCTTCTTCACCATGCTTTTCCGATGGATAGATTGTGGGTAACACAACAAGGACTTTTCATCCGCGCACGTCATTCAACATCAAAGCCTCTGCGTGATTGCATACATCATGATACATGTATCCTCGAACAATGCCCCCATAAAAAATCCTGCATCATTTCAGGTGACGGCTTCGGAAGTTGGGCGGAAATTTGATGATTCCAATCTTGTGCCACCCCGCTACAACATTTTTCCCTTTTCTCTTGTCGATTTCTTAGGTACTTTTTGGTTCAACCTCGATGCGTACTACATGTCTCCACGTACGAGGTGCAGTCTAGGTATATTGACCGGCATCGACCCTAAAAGTTTCCAGCTTGAATCATCTCTAAATCATCTCCGATTGGCTAAAAATCTCGAAACTGGCACCATGTGTACAAGAAATCGAGCACTGCTGAATCCATCTTATGTCCTAGAAGAATTGAATCCCGTATGCAAGAAGTTAGGCGGTACCGGTAGGGTGACAGCATGTAAGGGTTGCGCTTCGCTGTATGCATCGGAGGTTGAAATGGCCGACGTCTAAATGGACAGAAGCGCGTGTCGGCCGGCGGTGCTTGGCATGGCAGCATGTGCACGCCGAAAAGTATCGCATCATGCCGTCCACTGCATTGCACCCCCAGGTTGATGCCGCCATGAGCCTACGACCAGCGCTGCAAAGGCCAATTGCAATCGGCGATGCGAACACAGTGTGCTTCCGATGCTGGCGGAAGCTCGCAAAACTGCCACCGCCGTCGCGGCAGCCATTTTCCTCGGCTCCGTCACAGAAACAGGGCGCGGTAGTCGCTGGAAAGAGTAGAAACACTTTTGGCAGAGACTATTTCAAGACAAATCCAATCCTCAAGGATACATTCTGGACATCAAGACGGGAATTGCAGAGCTCGATAGTCGCGGTCCGATCGTCCACTGGGCAACAAGACGCAAAGCAACCAGGACCGGCCCCAGTAGAAGAAGTGCTTCCACACAGGCGGAGAAAGAAGGCAAAGGAACAAGCAGCGGGAAACTCGGAGGCAGCATATCCAATAGCACTCGATGCGTCCTCGCAATTGGCAGCCATCTCATCAAGTCTCCCCCAGAAGTCACTCAAGCGCATCCTGACGACATACCTCTCGCTCTCGAAACCTCGCCTGTCCTTCCTCGTTGTCCTCACGGCGACTGCGGCATATTCGCTGTACCCTGTTCCTGGGTTGCTCGCGCCTGCAGCCACGGCCACCCCGTCCCTTTCGACCCTCACGCTCTTTTTCCTTACTTCAGGCACGGCGCTGTGTTCGGCATCCGCGAATGCCTTCAACATGCTCATGGAGCCCAAGTATGATGCGCAGATGAGCCGTACACGCAACAGGCCGCTTGTACGGAAGCTCATCAGCCCAAGAGGCGCCATAATCTTCGCTGTTACATGTGGCGTTCTCGGTGTCGGCGGTCTCTTCTATGGAGTGAATCCTACCACAGCGTTCCTCGGCGCAGCGAATATTGTCCTTTATGCCGGCATTTATACACCCATGAAGCGTATGTCAGTACTCAACACCTGGGTGGGAGCAATCGTTGGCGGTATACCACCACTCATGGGCTGGACTGCTGCTGCAAGTCAGTATGCCCATGACGGAACCTGGGAGGAACTGCTTTTTGGAGAGGGATCTATAGGTGGCTGGCTCTGCGCTGCATTACTGTTTACTTGGCAGTTCCCGCATTTTAATGCTCTGAGCTGGGCAATCCGTGACGAGTACAAGAATGCTGGATATCGCATGCTTTGCTGGGTCAACCCTGCGCAAAACGGGCGTGTCGCTTTGCGTTATGCACTGCTCATGTTTCCTGTCTGCATTGGGCTATCATACTTTGGCGTCACAGATTGGAGCTACATAGCAACCAGCAGCACTGTCAATGGCTGGATGGCTTACAAGGCCTGGCAATTCTGGCGTGCAGAAGGTCAGAAGGGCACAGCTAGAGGGCTTTTCTGGGCCAGCGTTTGGCATCTACCTATTGTCATGGTCCTAGCTATGGCGCAGAAGAAAGGCTTAGGAGAGCGTCTTTACAGAAGCCTTTTCGGATACTCGGAGATTGACGAGGAGGATTTGTACTACGAAGCAAGTGAGCCGGGAACAGAAGAGCAGACATATGCGGCTACCACAAAAGCCCCAACACGGACTTAATGTGTCTCTGCGACGTGTCGGAAGATTGACTCCGTGAACCTACAGCGGCTGCACGAAAGACAGTCGAATGCGCACACTCGCCTCAGCAGGAAGGATGGCGGGCCCGCTCGCGACGTTCTCGCTTGACGCTTCAACCGACAGGCACAGGCCTCTGTAACTCCACTGTACAATATGTCATCAACAAGCTGTCTAGAAGTATGTTTTTGGATATCAAGAAACAAGCTTTCGCATGCCAGTATCTCATCTATCTGTCCCAGGTATCAATGCCGTTTAGCTACGTCATGTCCCCATACTTCCGTACAAAAGGTCACTATTCTTCGCAGTAGTCGCGCATCCACAGCTCGCGTGCTTGAGCCTCAAGACTGACATGGTTTTCATAGTGTATCGCAAAACATCGAAATTCATTTATCACGGTTATGGAAAGTTCACACAATATATAGATCGGATCATGCGTTTCGACTACCGACAAGGCTCTGCAGCCAATCACAAATGTGGTCTACCACCGACTTCATCTAAACGACCATATGTTTTCCTTGAACTAATAGTCTAAGGCCAGTGTTTCGGGCTCCTGGCTCGGCACTCTTTAGCACCTATCAACCTTTACCCGCCGGGACTACTCACATGGGCTATGCCCTTACTACACCAGCGTGTCGTGGTACAAGCCTGCTGACCATATGGTATAGTGCTGTAATATAGCAGAGTCTCGGTTTGCGCGACGGATGATTCTTGATACTCTGGGTCGATATAAAAGGAGGATTTCCGCAAGCCTCGTATAACCCCACGACAGACCTTTCAACATCAGCAAAGGTGCAAGAGGTTGGATCAATCAAGATGAAGTCTATCTTATTGTCCCTCGTCGCTATCGCCAGCACGGCAAGCGCGCATTATACTTTCCCTGAGCTGATCGCTAGCGGCAAGTCGACAGGTCAATGGACATACGTCCGTAAGACTGCCAACTACCAGTCAAATGGTAAGACCACCTTCAGACCTGCCAACAGCATCGCCTGACCTCCCCAGGCCCAACCACAGACGTAAACGCCAACGCCATCCGCTGTTACGAGCTCGCCCCTGGCACCGCAGCGCAAACCTACACCGTCAACGCTGGCGACTCGGTAGGCTTCACTGCCCTATCGTCCATCTCACATCCCGGACCTCTCCAATTCTACCTCGCCAAAGTCCCCTCTGGCCAGACCGCCGCGTCATTCGACGGCTCCGGCAACGTGTGGTTCAAAATCTACTCGCAAGGCGCCACCTTCTCCGGCGGCCAGATGACCTGGGGCTCCAGCGGTACGTCTCCTCCCCTCTTCCAACCCCATCCTCCCCTGCTCCCCCCACCCCGCGATTCCACCTACTCACGTGGCTCAAAAATAGGCAGAACCCAAGTCACCGTCGCGCTCCCCAAATCCCTTCCCTCGGGCGACTACCTGCTGCGCGTCGAGCACATTGCGCTGCACAGCGCGGGCACCGTCGGCGGCGCTCAGTTCTACATTTCCTGCGCCCAGCTCAAAGTGCAGAATGGCGGCAACGGCGCGCCCGGCCCGCTCGTCAGTTTCCCCGGTGCGTACAAGGCCACGGACCCGGGCATCCAGCTGAATATCTATTATCCGGTGCCCACGAGTTATACGGCTCCCGGACCGGCAGTGTGGTCGGGTTAGAATGGGTTGGTAATGGAGAAGCGCTGTGTGTGTGTATGTGTGTTGGGCAGGGTGGAGGAAACGAGGATGGATGGGCTGGGGGAACGAGTCTCGTGGACGTCAATCAATGCATCCCTTGGTGTCGCTCGAATTCCTCTGTGCGATGCAGCAGACAAGAAACCTGTCTGGACAAACTTGCGTGATTGCACGGCGTCTACATCTCATCTTGTCATGTGTCTACGGAATTTTTTTTTTCCATCTATAAAGGAATTTTTGCATCACCACTCCAGATCTTGTTGAACACTGCTTTCCTTACACTTGTCCACCACGCCCTCCTCATCCCTCCCCCGCTCCAACACCTCGACAACCGCCCCAGCACTATCCCTCAGACCCCCCAGATTCGCACGCTCGCGGATCCGCGTATAGAATACAGGACAGTCCCTGCTATCACACTTGATCTCCTCGCCCCAGGCAAGACCAGAGCAGCTTCGGCACACCATGTCGACCTGCTTGACTCTGACTTCGCTTCGCCAGATCCTGTGCTTGAGCGCGAGTAACGAGCGCGCAGGGCGGATGAGACATTTCGCGCAGAGCGGTAGCATGGCGAAGGATGCGGAGTCGATGCCCGGGAGATGGGGCGGGGAAGGAGGTAACTTGGTGCGGCAGACGAGGCAAGCTGAGCTTTTCATGTAGCTTTCGAGGGTTTTCTTGAGGGAAGACATGGCGCCTGGGGCGAGTGCGTGGCCGGGGTCTGCCTTGCTGGAGATGGGCAGTGTGATGTTGCGGATGCGTTGGATTTTGGGCATCTCGTCAAACCAGTGGCGCACGTTTGCGCCGACCAGATTGAAGATGCGTTCTAGTGGCGGGATCAAGTTCTTGGAGATGTAGTATTCGGCGTCTAGCTCGAGATGGTCGTTGAGTAAAAGGGTCTCGGGGCTGACACAGCGGTCAATCAACCGCGCGCCGGGCGCTCCAGTGATGACAACATAGGGTACGCGCTCGCCGTACTGTGGTTCTGTTCGTGCATCCGCGAGCATGCGTTTCGTTGCAATGAGCGCACCAGGTGGTGGCGGGCCTTTGTCGGAATACGTGCCCAGCTTGACCTCTTTGGCGAACAGAAAGTCCTGGATGCTAATGCGCCCTTCCATTATCTTGGTGCATTGCTCCTGGAAATAGCGCTTGACTTGGCTGAGATCATTGGTCCGAAACAGAATCTTCAGGGCTCGTTCTTCTATCTTTTGTTCCGCAGGCGTGCCATCTCGTCGAACAGTCTCTATGCCCTTCGCGTCAAACTCGGGTTCCGTCTGATTCCTATGCTCATACTTGAACCCGACGTAGCGCTTCTTTGCTAACAATACGCAAGGATGATACACCTTCTCAAATTTCAACTTGATTGGCCGAGGATTCGCAGCGGTTACGGTGGCAGAGATCTCTTCGCCAATCGTGAATGCTTGGTCGCGAGTTCGTCCTTTTAAGTAGATGAACAAGGAATCGGTGTCTCCATAGACAACTTCTGCACCCCACTTCTTAGTTGCATGTATCATTGCTATGGCCTTCTCGAGAGTTTCGCGTCCGGTTTGAACAATACTGTCTGCAATCTCAGAGCAGGGCATCCTTCCGGAAAAGGAGGCTGATGTATAACCGTAGGTGACGTTGGCTAGCAACTTAAGCGCAAGCTGTCTATTGTTGAGCAATTGCTGAAGAGTCTTGTCATCTTTGTCTTGCTTCATGCCACTCTTGACCATGACACGTGTCTCAAGAAGCTCGCCCAACATCTTTGCAAGCAATGACTTTCGCATCTCCGGCCTTACATACATCATTCCGTTCGGCGCGATGTTGATATGATCTTTGACCAGCTCCAGTAATTGGGGCTCGCGCTTGAAGTCCATGAACCCCATCTTATTACGACCACGCCAGTTCACAATACGGCCAAGACAGGTAGAATAGCAGTAATTGTATGCGATCATGACACTGGGATACAGTGATTGGAAGTCGAGAACTAAGAGGGGGCTTGCATAGAAGGCACTTTGAGGTTCCATTACCAGTGGCAGACATTCGAGAGCATTCTGCTGGCCGACCTGCTTGCGGCTTGGGGATACGAGGATGAAGTTCTCTGGCTTTGCGATCCGGAGCATAGTTGACTCAACCTTGAATTGTGAGCCACGGGAGATAACAGCGAAGAAATCAACTCCAAGGAGGCGAGCCTGTTCACTGGTACGTGGTACAATCTCGTTCGCCTCGAGTATGTCTAGGTTGAGCTCAACACGACTCAGGAAGTGATCAAGAACCTTTGCGAGATCTCTAGGCTTGTCGCTGCGATACCAGGTGGTAAGATCAGAGTATTGATAGTGAGGTATCCGCTTGTGAAGCAGATGGTAGACAACGTTCTCCATTGTATATTGGAGGAGGTTCAGCTCACCACGCATGGCTCTCCAGATGTTGATCATATGACGACCCGTTACTCTGATGGTCGAAGTATGTGTAAACCCCCATCGATCGGCATCCTTTCCGAACCTACCGTGAGATTGTGACTTCATTCTGCTGATCTCATCGCATAAGTTGTACTCGAACTTTAACCTAGCACGCTCTATCAGGTAGCCCCAGGACCCGTTATGCACTTCGTAGCCAGTGAGGATATCTGGGTCGAATTGTCGAACAATATCAACTATGCGATTGATGAGGTCCAATTCGTCCTCTTCGTACTCTACTTCAACTAGCACTTGTCGCTTAATCCGTTTGGCAATACCGGCTGCATCGGACAGGCAGAGTATACCAGCACGAGGGCGATCGGTGATAGCGTTCTCTTCGCCTTGGATACTATAGAAAATGCATTGAATTTCGTCTTCTGCTGGGTCGGGGACAAGAGATTCTCTTGAATTGACATGCACCTCCAAGCTCATTATGCTCATGTATTGTGTTTCGTGCTTAACACTAGTTGTCTTCTTCTGTGAAAAGAATTTGAAGCCGTGCTTATTCCGTTGTGTCGGACCTTCAATCTGTGACAGGTGTTTTGGGTGGCTGTTTTTGCGAGGTGGGTTTTGGACCGGAACGTGCTTGGTCTTCGATCTAGATTGAACAAGCTCACATTCCTTTTCCTTGCGCAACCAGTCCTGTACCTCAGACAGAGTTGGTGGTGGCCTCGAGATTTCCCAGTGGCGTAGGTTGCATGCGTAAGATCGAGCTCGATATACGGCGGCCTCCTTGATCTTGTCTACGACGACAGGCGGATGCTCGCCAATGTTTGCAGCTGATGAGCCGACCGGATCGAAAGGCGGAAGAAATGGAAGTGTCGTGCTCTGTAGCCTGAATTCCCGTCCTGCATACTCGCGAGCACGATCAGGAACGTCCTTTTCATCACTATAGTAAGCGTCTTGATACAGCACAGGTGGCAAACCAGCATTCATCATGGTGCTTTCTACTAGATCAGCCGAAGGTGGTAAGGTAGCATAATACAGAGTTTGACATGAATGATCATTCGACGCTGCCAGTCGTTGAACCAAGGCAGTGACTTCTGAGCAAACTTTTGGAGCGTTGCTCCCTGACAGCATTGGAGTTGTCTTCTGATGCGTCCAAGGAGTCACTGGTGAATGCTGGGAACCACGGAGTCTGAAATGCTTAGGTCCAGGCGTCTTAGGCACGTCCTGCGAGTTCGAATAACCGGATTGACTGAGGCGCAGGGCAGTTTCTGGAGCATTTGAATTCTTGACGACTGGAAATGAGAATGTTGTTGGCCCACCTAACCCGTGAGCTTTGATACTGGTCTGTGAGCCTTGACTCGGCGGAGGGGGGGCTTCTTCAGTACGCTTAGGTATTTGCGTAGCAGCTAGAATGCGTTGCCGCTTGTTGAAGTCCTCGTCGAAGTGCTCTAGAGTTCGTTTCTTCGATTCCTTGCAATCATCTGGACCTCCTACATGGTCATCACCGGTAGGGTCGACAAGATCAATGCCCTCATCAATAAGATCACCAGACGAGCACCCTTCCCCAGAGCCTTGGAGTAAAGATGCCGTCAATGGGTCGAGTGACTGCTGCGCTTCAGTATCTGAAAGAGCCTCACGATCCGCTTCAACCCTTTCATTTTGATATTCACCAATTTCTTCGTGGCGGAATCCAGCGTCACACAATGGCGCATCCACTTGATCGGGACAAATAGCACTAACAATTTTCTCGAGTGTCGATGCGTCGACATCTTCTGGCACCAGCTGACTTGTCAAGTTTTCAGGATAGAGGTCCGCGATGCTGTCCACAGCAGTTTTGATGCGTTCTTGACCTTGAACAGGCTTGATAAAAGTATCGAATTTCGGTTCTGCCTTCTGTTGCCTTTCGTCTTTGATCAGGTCGGCTAAAAGCCCTCTATATTCATCTTCGTGAATCCAACCACCTTTGTCGGTGTTTCTGGGATCCGCAGACATCGAAACCAGCACCTCAGCAGGGAAAGGGCTACTTGAGGGATCTGTGAGACCCATACGAAGCTTTCTCCGGCGCGTCTCGTCTCTCCAGAGACTAGCCATTGAAGGCACGTATTTGTCATCTGGGTTTCGCGGCATCTGACTGAGACGTTCCAGAAAGTCATGGTGGATAGGCCTATGCTGCAACTCATGTCGATTGAGGATATCCTGGACGCAAATATCCACTTCAAGTGTGCAATGGCTTTGTCTTGGATACTGATCATCCTCCGTAACGAATTCCTCAGCAATACTAGCATCATGCCACTTGTGCACAGTGATGTCTGTCTCGTCGCCATCAGGCACTGGCCCTCGAAACTGTACTTTACTACATTCTATGTAGTCACACCCGTACAAATTGTAGTCACACATCCATTGTAAAAGGTACTGGATATGGCTCTCGTATGGCTGGAACACGCGGTTGAGAATAGCGCCTTGATACAGGAGATCGGCAAATCGAGTCATATGGTTGGGGTTGAGCATATACACCTTGAGAAAGACTTTGTATCCAACACTGTACCCGAAGAAAGGTATGCCTTTAACAAGAGTGATATGTCCAACATAGACAGACTTCGCATCGTAGGGATTGCGCCGGTATGCGGTAGCGAGTGCATGGTCGATGGAGGCGCGAAGAGAAACAGTATAAGAGTTTACTGCAGATAGTCAGTACTGGAAGCGTCTGGTTCGTCAGCAGACGACACCTACCTGTATCATCGTCTAAGCTTCCACTGTAATCCAGGTACAGGTAAGGTAGCGCTCCATGAATATGAGCGCATACTTTCTGTCCAGTCTCGGTGGCTCCAAAAGCTCGTATTACCGGAACTTGAGGGGCCTCTTGCCGACTTGCAGATCCTGGATGGCG
The DNA here is from genome assembly GCA_025742365.1 of Coniothyrium glycines. Taxonomy (NCBI): domain Eukaryota; kingdom Fungi; phylum Ascomycota; class Dothideomycetes; order Pleosporales; family Coniothyriaceae; genus Coniothyrium; species Coniothyrium glycines. The sequence continues at coordinate 238,042 of JAMXIJ010000009.1, read as the reverse complement.
TCGAAGAATAGGGTCGAGGTCAGTGGGAACTGCTTGATAATTATCGATGCAGTTCAATCGAAAACGAAACGTCTCCATGACAACATTGATTCAAGGTAGAATCCTGGCAACGGGTGCTTATTCCTCATGTCTACCAACCGAGAGCACTGCACAGTTGATTGCACACATGTGGGTGGCGTGGTGGGCAAACACAGGGAGCACGAGCACGCGGCATGCACAACATCGGACGCGCTGCGCGTCCCGTGAGATCGCCGCTGCCAAGCCCAGCCCTACGGCACTAGTGCTCCACTATCGCCGCCAGCTCCAAGCTTCAACGCCGGCCCCAGAACGCATTCGCTCGCAGTCGTCCATCTTCACAAGCCGATCACGCAACGCCCAGGATGTCGAGATCCGAACCAAAAAAACCCGACGTGTCCGCTGTTGCAAAAGAGCGCAACGAGTACATCCCGTCCTTCATCTCGAAAAAACCGTTCTACGCCCTTGACGAAAGCGGAGAAGACAACAACGATTACCTCGAACACCAACGTCTACAGAAACAAGAACAAGACTCGCGATGGTACGATCGCGGCAAGAAAATCGGACCTGCGGCGACCAAGTATCGCAAGGGCGCATGCGAGAATTGTGGAGCCATGACACACAAGAAGAAGGATTGCTTGAGTCGACCTCGAAAAACTGGCGCAAAGTTCACCGGAAAGAATATCGAGGCGGACGAGGTCATTCAAGATGTTCAAATGGGCTTCGATGCCAAACGTGATCGCTGGAATGGCTACGATGCATCCAACTTCGAGGAGGTTATTGAAGAGTACAACGTGATGGAAGAAATTCGCAAGAAGGCAAAACAGGCTGAAGAAGGCGAGGACAAATCCGACGCGGAAGACGATGGCGACAAATATGACGCCGAGACAGACATGGGTCGGAAACAAGCCACTTCAACACGGAATCTGCGATTACGAGAGGACACTGCGAAATACCTCCTCAACCTAGATCTAGACTCGGCCAAGTACGACCCAAAGACGCGATCTATGGTAGATAGCGGTACAACTGCGGATAACGCTGCTAAGCTCGTTGCAGAGGAAGGCTTCCAGCGAGCATCAGGCGATGCAGCTGAATTTGAAAGGGCGCAACGGTACGCTTGGGAGACACAGGAGCGAGGAGACAAGAACAAGCTTCATCTACAAGCAAATCCTACTTCTGGTGAAATCATGCGTAAAAAGCAGTTGCAGGAAGCGGAGGAGCAGGCAGCAGCCCGCAAGAAGGCTCTGGCAGAGAAGTATGGCACACAAGAGAAATTTACCGATGACACGCTTCGCCAGATTGCTGTCACGGAGAATGAAAGATTTGTAGAATACGATGAGCGGGGAGGCGTGAAGGGAGCGCCTAAAGTCAAAGCCAAGTCAAAGTACCCCGAGGATGTATTGCTCAACAACCACACATCAGTCTGGGGCAGCTGGTGGTCAAACTTTCAATGGGGTTTTGCCTGTTGCCATTCTACTGTCAAGAATTCGTACTGTACAGGCGAAGCTGGCAAAGAGGCATTTGAGCTAGCAGATCGTATGCGAACTGGAGCCGACCTGGAAGAGGTACCTAAAGAGATCGCATGGAAAGAAGAAGAAGCTCAGCAGGACCACGTGCCCAACGCACCAGACAAAGTCCCGAAGACAAAGCAAGACGCAGCCAACCGGAAGCGAGTACTAGACGAGATGACCGGTGGAGTTAACGAAGAGGACATGGAGGAATATCGCAAGAAACGCACAATATCCGCAGATCCAATGGCTGCGTATCTGACGAAAGGCAGTAAAAGTGAGGCGGTCTGAACATGTCGCTGCCATCATATCTAGCATCATTCTGCAATTCCAGCATTGCGTGGCGTTGATACCCTGCAGCATTTCAGCACAGAATGTAAAATGACATATGAGTTCCTGATGATCGAATGCGTTGTCCTGCAGCCTTTGGTGGTGATCGGTACGGGTCAGGGTTCATGCAGCTCCAGATTCGTGAAGATGCAGTCCCCTTCCCTCCACCACAAACTGCCAGCTCAGTAAAATGGTGATTGCGCATGCAGCCGCGCATGTGCGCTGTAAGAAGTCCTAACGGCGAGGCAACAGCATTGGCATGTCGGACATGGATGCGCAAAGAATCTGCTTAGTGGTGAGTGGCTCGGGCGATGACGAAGCTCCTAACTACGCCAAGACAAACTGCGCCGGGGCCTTGCGTACGGAGCTCCAAGTATGTAGACCTACATAGACAGCACACACTACTACACCCCACGGGCAAAAGTTGAAGGCCGGTCGTCTGGCGCATTCCTTTTCATCTCTTGTACCCCGCAATCGTTTGCCATCAGAGTCATTGCCATACACTACAAAGGTCAAGACAGTCTCCATCGACCGCCAACATGGCGCTCTACGGAAGTTCGCGCAATGTTGACATGGGCAAGTATGTATTGATCTCCAGCACAGTGCCACCATAATCACTAACAGGATATAGGCAAGAGGCCGAGCTTGCAGTCAACATCCGCAAAGCAACCAGTATCGAGGAAGTCTCCCCAAAGCGTCAGTCGATTCCTCCTGCAACATTGCGACTGAAGCTTACCAGAGATCAGGAAAACATGTGCGGCAATGTATCGTGTACACATGGGACCACAAAAGCTCTGCTTCGTTTTGGCAGGGAATGAAAGTGTGGGTTCACCCTGCTCCAACCTCTGCGCCACAGCAGCCTAGCCCGGCGCATTTCAAGTCATGCCATCAATGTGATGGCGAGATGGTCGATTAGGAACAATTCTGAACGCACGCTTGAAGAAGTAGAGTGTGCCATCCAGACACTTTGTTCCGACAGTCGAACTCTCTAGATCATGGGCTTTGGACGCAAGCGTATCAACCCATCCAGAACCCGGCTAATCAATACGGCAGACAACCCATTCTTGCCGACGAAGTTCAGACGTTCAAAGCGCTCATTACAGTCCACAAGGTTCTTCAGGAAGGCCACCCAATTGTCTTGAAAGAAGCGCAATCAAATACCAGCTGGCTTGAGAGCTTGTCGCGTGGTAGCACTGCAGGCGAGGGCATGCGAGGATATGCACCGCTCATTTCTGAATATATTTACTACCTCATGGCCAAGCTTGCTTTCCATCGCCAACATCCCGAGTTTAACGGTATAGTCCGCTACGAAAAGTTGAGGAAAACCCGCTGATTTCATAGGGACTTTCGAATATGAGGAGTACATCAGCTTGAAGTCAATTAACGACCCCAACGAGGGATATGAGACAATCTCAGATCTTATGACTCTGCAAGATCAGATCGATGCTTTCCAAAAACTCATCTTCTCTCACTTCCGAAGCGGCGCAAACAACGAGTGCAGGATTGCAGCCCTTGTGCCTTTGGTACAGGAGAGCTATGGTATTTATAAATTTATAACAAGCATGCTACGCGCTATGCACACAAGTAAGGCTCCCGTAAATTGCAGCGGTGCAGGCTGATCAGAGTAGCTCTTGGCGACGACGAGGCGCTTTCTCCTCTTCGTGGGCGCTACGATGCGCAACACTACCGCCTTGTAAAATTCTACTACGAGTGCTCGAACCTGCGTTACCTAACAAGTCTGATCACTGTCCCCAAACTCCCACAAGATCCGCCGAATCTCCTTTCCGAAGACGAGAATGCGCCAGCGCTTCCAGCAAGACCGAAAAACGAGAAACCCGAGGAGCCCGCTCCACCGCGCGCAGCGTCTGTCGACCCCGAACCGATCAACGAGTTTTGGAAAGACAATCAAAGGAGACAACAAGAAGAGTATGAAGCAGAACAGCGGAGACTACAGCAACAGTGGGAACAAGCGCAGCAGCAACAACAGCAGCAAGCTCTCCAGGCTCAGCGCGACTTCGAAGAACAACAAAGATTACAAGCCGAGCAAGCTCGCATGGCGCAAGAGCAACTCATGCGCGAGCAATACCAGCAGCAGACTCAAGGGCGACTTGCCGAACTTGAGCGAGAGAACCTCAATGCGCGCGCGCAATATGAGCGTGATCAGTTGATGCTGCAGCAATACGACCAGAGAATGAAAGCCCTGGAAGGCGAGATTGCGCAAATGAACCAGAACTTTCAACAGCAGATGGGTTCACGAGACGACCAGATCCGCGCATTGCAAGAGCAGTTGAACACCTGGAGATCGAAGTATGAGTCGTTGGCCAAGCTTTATTCGCAGCTTCGGCACGAGCACTTGCAATTGCTGCAAAAATTCAAAGCGGTCCAACTCAAGGCGAACTCCGCTCAGGAGGCTATCGACGGGCGTGACAAGCTGCAACGAGAACTTAAGAGCAAGAATCTTGAGCTTGCCGATATGATACGAGAACGCGATCGGGCTCTCATGGACAAAGATCGCCATACTGGAGGACATCGCGAAGAGATTGAGAAACTCAAGCGCGAACTCCGCGCAGCTCTTGACAGGGCCGACAACGCTGAGCGCAACAAGGGCTCGGAGCTCTCACATATGCTAAACAGACATAATCGAGAGATTGCTGACCTTGAGGAAGCACTGCGAAACAAGACTCGTGCTTTGGAGGACATACAGATGAAGTTCCGCGAAGGCGACTCTGATCTGGAACGTCAGCTTCGGGATAAAGAAGAAGAGCTAGAGATCTTCCGTGCTGGCATGGACCAGACTTTGCTCGAGCTCAATGAGCTGAAGCTTAACGCAGGTGCAAACGACACTGTTCTTGATGGACATCTTGATAGCCTCATTCAAGACAGCTTCCAAAAGATCAACGACATCATTGATTCCGTACTCCAAAGCGGTGTACAGCGGGTTGACGATGCTCTGTACGAGCTAGACTCTTCTCTGCAAGCCGGTAATCAGAATGCTACTGGCGCATTCGTTCTCTCCCAGATCGAGAAGGCCTCAACATGTACCATGGAGTTCTCTACTGCTTTCAACAACCTCATCGCCGACGGACCTAACGCAAAGCACGCTGATGTCATCAATGCTGTGAACAGCTTTAGCGGCTCTATCGTGGATGTACTTGTGAACACTAAAGGACTTACACGCTTTGCCTCGGACGACAACAAGGCTGATCAACTTGTCAACGCTGCCAGGGCGTCCGCGACCTCAACAATCCGATTCTTCCGCAATGTACAGTCCGTACGCTTGTATGATTTGGACGCTGAACAGAAGATCAATGTGGTCATCAACAACAGCACAGAAGTTGTTCGCAATTTGCAAAGTTTGTCAAAGTTGGCGGACGCATTCGCACCAAAGAGCAAGATCACGAATGCGACTGGAGATCTTGGCGACTTGGTCGACAACGAATTGACAAAGGCAGCCAATGCCATCGAGGCGGCTACAGAGCGCTTGTCCAAGTTGAAGAACAAACCACGAGATCAGTACTCAACATACGAGCTCAAGATTCATGACTCTATCTTGGAAGCAGCTATCGCAGTCACCAACGCTATTGCTCAGCTCATCAAGGCTGCCACTGCGTCGCAGCAAGAGATCGTGCGGGAGGGTCGCGGTAGCATGTCCAAGACACAGTTCTACAAGAAGCACAATCGCTGGACTGAAGGCCTGATCAGTGCTGCAAAGGCTGTTGCGGGATCCACGAACACTCTCATCGAGACAGCCGATGGTGTTATTTCTGGCCGCAACTCGCCCGAGCAGCTCATTGTTGCGTCCAACGACGTTGCAGCCTCGACCGCTCAGCTTGTTGCTGCTAGTCGTGTCAAGGCCAGCTTCATGAGCAAGACGCAAGATAGGCTGGAGACTGCTTCCAAGACTGTTACTGCTGCTTGCCGCTCGCTCGTCAGGCAAGTACAGGAGATAATCGCCCAGAAGAACAGGGATGAGGGCGGCATCGAAGACTTCAGCAAGTTGGGTGATCATGAGTTCAAGGTTAGGCAGATGGAGCAGCAGGTACGCGTTTCCTTTCACAAAGTGAGAGAAGACATAAACTGACAATTTCAATAGGTCGAAATTCTGCAACTCGAGAACTCGCTCGCACAGGCTAGGACAAGGCTTGGTGAAATGCGCAAGCTGTCTTACTTGGAGGAGTAAGAGTAAGGACAAGGTCGAATGCGGTTTTTTCACATCACCGCTTGGCGTGTGTTATTCATCACTCACAAATGGAGACGGATCAAACGTGTGTGTGTGTGTGTGTGTGTGTGTTCATGTACTCAGGATGGTTGCTCTCCTTTCTTCAGGGGGGGCTTGCAAATAATCATTTTTTTTTCCTCCACCAAACTCTCGCGAGCTGGAATAAACTTGCGTGCAGTGTGCTTTTTGTGGTCTCCACTCTTTGCGAGTAAACTTCTTTTTTTTTCCTCTCCATAACAATACCATTTTTGTCGTTGGTTCCGGTCGCACATTCTGAATGTATCTACTATGTACATACAGGTACCATCCATCGCGTGTGAATGAAGTTTTGTGTTCCACGCCACTAATCGTTGTCGCGCACGCCATGATGGAGAAATATACATGTAGGTATTCAAGTTGTGATCGCTAGGTATGCGGGACAGTGACATACATGTACATGTACATGTACATGTATTCTGCTGCAACTATTAGGTACCGTAGGTATTCTAAAATCGCTTGCACTACATAGGTAACACCGACCAACCCGCGTTCGACAAAACGCGTGCTGACCCAGTTCCGTAACCCACGAGGCTGTGGTTGAATTAAATTAAATAAATATAAACAAAGAAAGAAAGAAAGAAAGAAAGAAAGAAAGAAAGAAAGAAAGAAAGAAAGAAAGAAAGAAAGAAAGAAAGAAAGAAAGAAAGAAAGAAATCGCTGGAGATATCCGTCCCACACGCCATCGTGCTCCATGCGAATATGCAGTGTCTCGCAGCCTGTCTCTGTCTGTCTACCTTCTGCACGTCCTTGATACTGGTACGTGACCCCTTGTCTGCGACGACTTGTGACGTCCTGGACGGTACTACTGCTACCGCTACCAGCGTGCGGTGCTGGTGTTGGGGTAGTGCGTATCGATGGATGATGGTCGTGCTTCTGGGAGCAGGGAGAGAGGGGCCTCGTCACCGGGGTCTACGGCATGCGTTGCGAGGAGGAGGAGGTTGGGTGCGTGGTTGTGTCTTGGTCTGGGTCTGTGGGTTGGTGATGGGGTGGGTCTGGTTTGGTTGTTTGTAGCTCGGGCGGGGGTTCGTGGTCTGCGTCGTGGTCTGCGTCTTCGTCTTCGTCGCAACTCATGTCTTCGTCTTCGTCGCTGTCGTAACTCATCTCTTCGTCGTCATCGGCGGCGGCGGTGTTCAATAGATTAGTCTCCTCCCATCCGCTGCTCGCGGGACTAGCATACCGACCACGCTCATAGTATGGGGACGCGCGGTGGAAAGCGCTGGGTGGGCGGCAGAGCAAGAGTGGGAGGTGGCCTGCGAACATGACGCGTCTGAGTTTTTTGAGGAAGATGGGGCCAGGGTGTATGCCGCGTGTAAGAGTTGGAGTGAAGTGTGCATGTGCGACGATGCGCGGGAGGGTGTATGGATGCAGGAGCGCAGGGTCAACGGGCACACTGCTCGGCTTCGTGGTCGGTAAAGGCTGCGGCACGAAGTCGATATTCCAGCCATCTTCCAGGAACGGAATCTGCTTCGCCAGAGCCAGGGCCGCTGCACAGCTGTGAGTTTGCTGCAGTGTCGCTGAGATATCGCGGCCTTGGCGCGTGGCGCATACTTCCCACTTGCGCTCCATCTCGGCGTACTGGTGGAACTTGTGCACAAAGTTCGCCCACTGCGTCTTCTCGATGTACCATATCCTCTTGATGGTGTGGTGGGACTGCGTCAGGTGGAGTGGTGTGTTGGGGCGCATGTGCGGACCTCCAGTGCATTGCCATGCCTCCGCGATGCGCTGCAGGGAAGTAATGCAGTCCTCCATGGTGCACGGCGGACATATTTCGAGCTGATCATCCGGGTTCCCGGGGTGCAGAGCATGGCCGCAGAGTTCTGCCACTGGTCGAATACCTGGAGCATCTCGGGCCGCGTCGTTGGGTGCAACGGAAGTGAACAGTTCGCCACGGATCCTACGCCGGAAGGCTTTGTAGTTGTTTGGGAGGGGCAAGTCTCCGATCTCGACACTGGTGGAGTTGCGGAGAGACTCCCACTCGCTCAGTGTTTCGTAGAAACAGGCTTCGTCGGGTCTGTCTATAGCCTCCAGCCATTCGAGATATCGCATATACTGTTGGCGACCAAACAGAATCCGCGCTAGTTCTTCCGATGTTGGAGCGATGTTGCGAGGCGCATCGGGAAGTGAGATTTCGGTCGAAGTGGACATAGGTTGCAGTCGAAATGGGCGGTGTGCGAAGAGAGCACAGTCCGGTGAGAGCGTGTCCGCGATTTTCCACTGGACGGCGACATGATGAATGGCTGAATTGCTCTTTCACTTGCCTGCGCTGTTGTACCCAGGTATTGTCTGGTTCTAAGCTTGTTACTTTGCCAGCTCTTTCCACCTGCATGGGACCAGTATCGCGTCCTTGATTGTGAAGAGCGTCGGAATATTGAGCTGATTGGATAGGTTCCTACTGACTACCTCAACACACGCTATTCATGGCAGACTGTACTGTAAAAAGACTTCCAGATGTTCTTTTCGTTATAAGCGGACACGAGCTCTCGCGTCAAAGAAGTGCATACGAAGAAGCTCGTAAATACTGTGTTGACAAGACCCTCGGCACCCCATTGCCATCAAAATACCAAACACTACGCCTTCCCACCTATTTCATGCCTTTCCCTTAATTCAAATACAATCAAGAAAAAACATCTCTCTTATAGCGTATTACCTTAGGAAAATTAAGGAACAACTATAAATGTTATCTGTAGAGTTACTCTACCTAATGATACGTGTGTTCTTTATTGTGTGGTGGGCTGCATACGGGCCGGCAACACAGAAAACACAAGCTTCTTCGTAGAAGGCACAGAGCAGTCAACGATCACTGAGCCTGTTAGTCTTGGCGTCCACAATGATTTGTTCTCCATGAAGATCCTATATGCCAGGAACGGCCAAGCCGCATGATCCGCCCGGCCAAAACGGATTCTTTGAAGCGAAGCATTCATCCTTGCTGACCAAACATACGGAATTCGTGCAATATCGCCTCCTTGTGATCGACGTCTGCTCCCACGTGTCTCGGGACCATCCGGAATTCGATACGGTGCTGCAAAACACCATCCGCCGTATTTTTTTTGAGAATGTCTTGGGGTTCGGAAGCGTTAAGTTCGAAACACGAGCTTACTTGAGAATGATAGTGGGGATCCACTCATCATTGAGCCAGAAGTCTAGGGTCATCTGCCCCACGACATGCAGCAAGTAACAACTTGCCGAAGGGTCCTAACTCATCCACTCCCCTTTCATGCGTCCATGTCGCCGACATATCTCCATATGCGATGAGCATCTCTTCTTGCGTGGTGTTTTGCGGCGTCCGTATCCTCCACTCTTCCGGTTCGCAGCTCCAAGCCTGCAGGTCTCGTGTGATTGGCAATCGTGCTAATACCGGGATTTGATCTGCCAGACCGTCTTTCGTACTGACGCTCCATCCACAGCGTGTGAAGACGGACATGAGTATCGTGCGACGCAGCGACTCGTCGAAGACCCAGCTCTCGTAGTTGTCGGTGAAGGTTGGGCGCTCGTCGAAGAAGCGTTTCCAGAGATGTGCGGACCACAACTCTAGGAGTGCATTGTTTCTTGCTGCTTGTGCTTGGACATTAGGGCCGGAGTCAAAGAGCCGGATGATTTGGTAGATAATCATAGCCTGCACAGCGGCAAGATGCTCCTTGAGACTCCAAGTACTAGACTGCGACTGCAGATTGGATATCTTGCGCCCGATGCTGTTTGCCAGTATAGACTGATTTTTGTCGTTGCGTGTCACATAGAGTGCGGCCATGGCCACGGCATCTTGGTATGCTTCTGGCTGATGTTCTTTGTAGAGATCATGATGTACGAACATGGTGCAGCCAGAGAAAGCAAAGTCAGGGACGAGCGCATTCAAACCACGCTTTACTGTAGAGACTTGGGCTCCGTTGAGATACGAGGGAGCCCATATCTCGGGCAAGATGATTCTGCAAATGCGCTCTGCTGCGGTTGCGCGCATTCTGATTTGCGAAAACTCCTGGTTCCAGCCATTCTGCCTCGTTTCGAGGGGAATGTCGACCTGGGGCCACTGCTCGGAACCGTCGCTATCGTCGCTCGACGAACTAGACGCAAAGATGGATGGGTCGACGTTGGCGCCAACGGATGCGGCGATGGCGGCAATTGGTGCAGCATCTGCACGAGCGACAGTCGACGGAGGCAGTCCGGCAAGGTCGGGCGTGCTTTGGCGGATGATCACGTTGGGATCACGAACCGTTGTCCTCGCAGCATTGGGATATTTGCAGTCGAGACCTTTTACAAAGCAGCGCTTGCAGAAGGGATAGCCGAGATCGCAGCGTCTTTTGGCCTTGACGCAACCATAGCAGCTCTTCTTGCGGGTCGAGCTTATGTAGCCTAGCATTCTTTTGAGGGAAAAACGAACGCACAGAAGACGAACAGGTACGGTCACAACAGATTCAAGATACTCGGACGGGTAAAAAGGCTAGAGCAAGATGCAAGCGCGATGTTGTTGTTCTTGTTGTGGTTTCCAGACGAAGTTCTCCGTCTTGCTCAGCTTGCTCAGCATTGCAGATTGTGCGATGCAGGTCGTTCAATGAGGCTATGCTCCTGCGCCTTGGCGACAATAGACGTCCCAAAGCATGTAAGCCGTCGCAATCGGGAGCCGACACGAGAATGAGGTGCAACATCAGTCATCTGCTCCATGGTCGGCACTTGGAAGCAATCTGACCATGATAACCACGATGCTTGTGCGACTACTAAATGTACATGTACATATGTAGCTAGTATAGTATTATCCTTGAGACACGTACTCGGTCTTGAATCCCAGACATGGACAGCTCGAAATATCCGCGACGCGTAGCATCCCCACCTGAAACCTCCCACCAGCGGAGATGCATACAATGGTAGCGAACAGACGCTGCGTTGGGGGTGCGCAGACCGCCGGCTGGACACATTGCTGATGTCATGCTATGGTCCGTGGGCACTTTCACATGCTTTCCATCAAAGTCAAAGAGAAACGGACGACGGCCCCACGCAGCCACCCAGCGCAACGCTTCACACGCCCTCCACCGGTCAATCCCCGACCTCATATGAACACACGCTCTTTACACGCGGTAAATCTGCTCCACGCTCTGCCCGTTTCGCGCACTGGCTTTGTTGCTGCGAGCCTGCCACCATCCCCAGCTGAACACGCCTGGCCCGACCTCCGTTGCTTCGTCTCACCTGACGCGGGACGATACCGCTAGTCGGACCTACTCACCACCAACGACTTCCGCTTCCCGACCTGCGAGAGCATAACAACAACCATGGGCGGCAGAGAGTCAGTCGGCAAATGTCGTGCGCTGAGACTGCTGTACACTGTTCCCGAGCGCTTCAACGAATTTGCCCACATGGACCAGCGGACCTTCTTCGAGCTATCGGACTGGATCCTTGCAAATGTGCCCTCACAAACCAGTGCCGACATCAGCGTAGAAGAGAGCTTGTTCGTCTTTCTCGACATCGTTGCCCAAGGAAGCAGCTTCAGCGAAGTTGCATACGGCTGGGACCACGACATTCAACTCACACAGAGGTATGTATGCCATCATGGTGCACACTCAACAAATCTCCACTAACGTCTCTCGTAGCATTTTTTTGAACGTTCTGAGTGCCCTGACTGTCCTGCGTGAAAGTATTCAGATCGCCGACTCATGTCCACCATTCAAGCAAACCAGGAGACGGTGGAGCGTCACAAAATCATGGAATCCACGCCGGCCGAGCACTGGCCGGGTCAAAATTGGTTATGATGAGATGTCCAACGACGGACTTGAAATCGATCAGGACACTCTCAAAGAGGCCTTGACCGCGCTAAATAACTTCATCCATGAGCAGGCGGATTGTGACGCATAGAATTATAGGACAGGCGTTTTTGGTGTTCGGAGAAAGGTGCTTCGGTAACGACATGGGCAACGGATCGCTTTACAAATCGCATTGGCTGGAAGGGTTTCGTTCGATATTGTCGACTTTTTTTCCGTCCCCTTCTTATATGTAGGTTCAATGACCGGTTTCGAGGCTTGGACAGAATCAGTCTCAATAGGACACAATGATGATGCCCATCTTAACATCATGATAGCGACTTTTCAGTATGTCACGGCGGGACCGATGACATCCCTGCCTAACACGCCTAGTCTTCCTTGTTTGATACCGAGTGCATCTTCGATTCTGGCGTCTGGCTCGCCCCGCGCTTGTCTCATGAGGGCCAACTGGATTATGCCAGCATCCACATACTTTCGGCCGGCAAAGCCTTTCCTGCCTACATCTCTCATCTCTTCTTCGGCTTCCTCAGCAATACGCTGTCTTGCCTCCAGCACTCTCAAGGTAGGATTGTTACGGGGATCGGGGAATGCAGACTGTGGTGGGGCCTGCATCATGTCGGAAGGCTCATTGTGTGAAACATTGCGTCGCGGATCGAATTGAGAAGTGGAAGTGTTGGAGTAATGAGGATTTGGCTGGACAGCACCAAGGCTACTTAATCTTTGCGCAAAAGCCGGATCGCGTACATCTTGTATGACAGCTAACATGGCTCAGATTAGCACTCTAGATAGAGTGAAAAGAGCCCGCTCATGTCACATACCTGCAGTTTTGCTCTCGGTCGCTTGGCGTGGAGCATGTGCGTTTTGGCCTGGCACAGCAGAGGCTACAGCTGCAGCAGGCGACTTTGGCGCAGAAGCCACAGGCGACCGCGTTGTAGTTGAGGTCGGTGACCTTGTGGGGTATTGGCGCACGGCAGAGCCCGCGGTTTTTGTAGTTTTCGAGGCTGAGGATCCCATTGTTGGGGCAGAAGTGTGGGGGGCGACAGTGTTGTTGAGGTGTAATGTAGAGTGCTGATAACGTCAGAGAGTACAATTCGAGAACTTGGGCCGAGCAGGGTTCAGAGCAATGTCACGTGCTCGCAAGCCACATCTCATGCCCCTGGACCTCGTCTTGACTTTGGTAACGAGAACCCTGCTCTTGCTGGCCATTGTGCGACTGTCAGTCGACATCTATTATAGACTTGTAGTCATACAGTCTGGAAATCTCCATCACCGTTCATCGCTCACGTCGCGAACAAGACCACACAAGGAAAAGACAACTCCGCTTCCCAGAAATCAAGATATCACATAAAACGTGTGTCAATGCTATCAGATCTCAGAGGCACCCGAGTCCCAGGCACGTGGAGCTGGCTGAGTTCGCTGTTCCACGGGCTGCGGATCTAGAAGTGGTCTCGCGGAGATGTGCACCATGTCCGACATGTCCTAAGCAACTCCGACGACGCCAACATGTCATTCCAAAGAGAACGCTCCGCACTAGTAGACGCGAAGCTGCGAATTGGCTGCAGGGACGTGATAGTCTGCTCGGTGCTCGTTCGATGCATCGCGCGAAGAGGGCCGACCGCGAACACGATTCCTGCCTGTTTGTGCACTCGTTTGCTGTGGCGGCAAAGAGCTATTCCCTTTTGGTGCTGTGGTATGCGATGGGCTCGATAGACATGGCTGTGGCTCGTTGCGGCAATCTCGTTATAAATATCGTCTTACCTCCATATACCGAATGCATGCACAACACACTCGCACTTCAAATTGCTTTTGGTCTTTGCGTCCCGCTCCAGCTCCTAAGTCCTGAAGAGGTGGATATTCAACCATGTCGCGCGCGACTAGTCCTATGCCATCTTTACATGAGGACGAAAAACCACGACCGCCTATTTGCGAAGTCGAGCAAGCACTACCAGACAAGAAGGCAGCTTCTATCGTCCCTACACCCGAGTCTCCTGTCTCTCCATACCACCCAAGCCAGTACCCAGACGGCGGCAAGGATGCTTACCTTTGCCTACTTGGTGGCTTTTGCTGCCTATTTTGCTCATTTGGATGGTTGAACTGCCTTGGTGTCTTCCAGAGCTACTACCAGGTGAACCAACTCCGTGAATACTCGTCTTCAACGGTTGCATGGATACCGTCGCTCGAAATCTTTGTCATGTTTTTGCCTGGGCCGATTGTTGGCTGGTTGTACGATAACCATGGACCAAAACAGATCCTCCTTTTTGGCACATTCTTCCACGTCTTCGGTCTCATGATGACTAGTCTTTGCACGGAGTACTGGTGAGTAATCCTGATGTTTGAATCGCGTGCAAGGCCATATCTCATTCTATCAGGCAATTCATCCTAGCCCAGGGTATCTGCAGTCCTCTAGGTCTCAATTGCATATTCCAAGCAGGCACGAGCACGATACCAACCTGGTTTTTTAAGAAGCGAGGATTGGCTTTCGGCATCATGGCGGCGGGCAGTGGACTCGGCGGCATCATCTTTCCCATCATGGCCTCACATCTCATTCCCCAGATTGGGTTCGGTTGGACAATGCGTGTCATTGGTTTCATGATCTTTGGACTGATGTGCATCGCGTTCCTCACTGTGAGTTCACGACTTCCGCCCAAGCCTCGCGCGTTCGAACTCGAGGTCTTTGTGGAGCCATTCCAAGACACCCGCTTCGTCCTTGTCGTGGCATCAGCCTTCTTTTTCTTCCTGGGACTTTTCATTCCCATCAACTTCATTGAAGTAGAGGCCATTGCAGGTGGCATGTCAGTGCGCCTCGCGGGTTATCTCCTCGCAGTCCTCAATGCTTGCAGGTGAGCACCCAAGACTTCCGTCGTCTCCCAATTCTAATCTTGTGACAGTATCTTCGGTCGAATCATCCCTGGCGCGCTCGCAGACAAGGTCGGCAAGTTCAACATGCAATCTCTTTGGTGTTTTGTAGCCGCTGTACTCGTTCTTGCCCTCGCTCTTCCCGCTTCCAGCAATGCCGCATACATCACATTTGCTGCTCTCTATGGGTTCGCATCTGGAGCATTTGTTTCTCTGCTTCCCGCCCAAATGGCCCAAATCTCCAAAATTGAGCAGATTGGCGTACGTGTCGGAGTTACTTTCGCATGCATCTCATTTGCCGGACTGGTTGGCAACCCAATCGCGGGAGCCATTGTCGATTACAACCACGGGAAATTCTGGGGGTTGAATGTCTTCTCTGGGGTTGTGATGATGGCTGGAGCGGCATTGTTTCTGCTCACAAGAATGTATCTCGCTGGATGGAAAATTGCCGCAAGAGTATGAACTTGATGTCATTCCTTTGCATTTGCGATTCGGCGTCGCGCTTACAATCACGACTTGAAGCGTATATTGTTTAGTGTTCCATAACTCCACATTCTACTTTATGAATCATGTGCAGCCGTTTGGGTCGCACAACACTGTACGACCATGGTACGAAGGTTGTGCGAGCGCACAGGCTCAGCGCTGTCGTGACCGCGCCGTCGATTCAACCTTTCTCAACTGCATGGCAAGCGCAGCCCTGTGGACACGAGACGTACGATACCGACGTACAACGTTTGTTGCGCCCACATATCCATTTCCCAAAATAGGCCAATCGTTGTAGATTCGGTTGTACATTTTAAGTATGCCTAAGCAACGCCAGACGTGCACGCGCTGCAGCCAACGCAGACAGAAGTGCGATAGAAAGGAGCCATGCACTAGATGCGTCCAAAACAACGAAGGCCACCTGTGCACCACGACATGGCTAAATGGCTACAATCCATCCCTGCATCGCAAGTATCCGCGCAAGTCGTCTCCATCCGTATCCTGGCAGTCCGTCGCGAGCTCAAGCGACAGATCTTCCTCTGGGTTGCAGCCGAACAATCCTTCAGAGGCGGCCCGCCAAGATCCAACATCTGCACATGTACGCATCTCAGGCCCCAGCAGAGAGGACACGCTTGAGTCTCCAAACCTTCCAACCAGGTTACCTGAGATGACGATTGGTGCTCTGCTTTTGGACAAGGACCAATCATCACAACCGCGTATCTTCGATCCTGCCTACGAATATGTTAAGTCCAAGGGCCCCATTCGAGACGTCCACCCCAATAGCTCTGCGAATGGATGCTACTCATCAGCTGCAAGAGATGCTGAGCTGCACCATCTCCAGGCCGTCTTGCCCTCAAGGGAGCAGGTGTTCAGTATCGTTGAATACTATGAGCACTCCATGCTATACTGGATCGGTGGCATATATCATGGCCCGACCTTTCGGAAAACGCTGCACGAAGCATACGGATCTTCCCAGGTACTCGCTTTACAGGAGCTTGATTGGCGTTGGACGGCTTTGTTGTTCTCTATCCTTTCCTCCGGTATCGTCGGGTCCTCGGAAACAGTCTCTATCTCATGGGGCTTTTCGATTGATGAAAAGGTACGCTTAGCACGGGAGTGGGGCGCGGCATGTATCGCGTGCCTCAATCTTGGTAATTATATTGCGCAGTATCACATAAACTCCGTACAAGCTATCTATATTATGCACGCGTATGAGCATCTTCTGGGGTCCACCAATCAGTGGATAGCGTTGCGAAGCGTTGCTGTCGTTATCGCAAAGGGGTTGGCTTTACACAGGTAGGTGCTGGTGCTCGCCCAAGGTATATGTAAGCTGATTTTGTCTCCTTCAGCATTCCGGCACATCCAGATGACGACAAAGTCGAGGCATTGAACCCCGCACAGAAGCAAGCATTTGTCGAGCGTGAAATTGGACGACGGGTGTGGTATAGCTTGGTCGCTCAGGAATGGTGAGCAGGACCTCCCTGATCTCCACAACATGTCTCCCATACATTTCTGTGACATTTCTACGCCTGTTGCGTGCAAGAATACTTGAATAAGGCTGACTGCGATGATGTGCTTAGGCTATGCTGTACTTCTCAGAGTGCTTATACACTCACAATACAAAAGCGACACTTTACCACAATCAAGCCGATGGAGCTCGATGAAGAGACGATGACACCCGTATCCGATACGACTCCCACGATGACCGTGGTTTTGAGTTACTTTTACGACTACGCATCACGCTTGCTCGAGTACCACAACGCCATGACTGCCGTTGAGAGCGAAGATGACGTCAACAAGTATGCCGTAGTCCTCAAGTTCGATGGCGACCTACGATCTACCTGCGCTGAAACGATACCCAAATGTTTGTCACCACTGGTACCATACAATCCCAAGTGGCCAAGATGGGTCGCCTGGGCTCGAAAGCTACATCAGGCGTCGATCAACCACAAGGTCATCATGGTACATCAGTACTATCTGAGCAAGAGTTTCAAAGATGTGCGTTACACGTACACTCGCTGGGCGTGCGCAACTGCGGCCAAGAATGTGATCAATATTTATACCACGAGAGAACCCGATGAGCCTCAGTGGTGGATAGAGCAGGCCTTCGTGGTGACTGCGGGAATATGCTTGATTCTCGACCTATTCCATCGAGCAGAGCGGGATCCCGAGGCCCAGGAATACCAGGCTTGCGTCCAGAAAGCCATTGTGCTTCTGCAGCAATTCTATACCAGTTCAGTAGCTGTTCATGGCGTACGACTCCTCATGTCGCTGCTTCAAGAATATGCCAAATTGAAAGATGGCGCAAAAGATGGACTGGCGAACACAGTAGAGAGAGTAGCGAATAGTGCGCCAAGCTATATGGCAGACCTAATACTGCCAGACTCTGTCAGAACGGATCCGAGCCTTCCTGCGTATCCCGAAATCGTAGTATCGAGTAACGAGGATCCGACACAATTCAACTTCGACATCGATGCATTGGGCTTTGAAGACCTCATGGACTACATGCCAGTGGAAGGGAGTCTGAACAATCAAGTTCTCTTCGACAGCATGAACACCATCACACACGGACAGAACTGATGAATAGGAACACATCGGCTTCGGACACTTCCATCCAAGTACACCTTAGCCCAGGTCATCAGAATGATTACTTGATGTCTGCAAAATGCCTTTTTGCCCGAGCTTGAATAAATCACTCAAGTTTCCCACGGGTTCAAATCGTTCCGGAGTTTTGACACGGGGCACATTCCACCTTCGTCAAGTCCACGAAGGCGTAGCTTATGCAATATTATCTCTTCTTCTCTCGAAGTCGTCGTTGCCGCAGATTATTGGTTGTTAGATGTTCTTCTGCTTCACGTGCTATTTGATTTAGTCATTCATGCGCTCCTTGGCTACCTGATGCAGGTATGTTGTAGCGTCACCAAGATCGTCGGCAGCTTGGAAGTTGATGAACAAGACCGAGGGCCAACCTTTTCACATTGCCAGATCAACCTACGCGCAGGTCATATGTATTGCGATTTAACGGAACTCCCGTACACGGCTCGGCTATCATGTTTGCATCGCAGCCGGCTGGGCGATGGCGTTAGCGTTGAGACGGATTGTTTATGCGGTACGGGAACGTGTTCGGTTGCATCTAGAGCGTGTGGTGAAGGCTGTTCGAAATGATGCAAGTAAGCTCGTAGGCTTCGCAAGCTCTGCGATGAGACTGCGTGCACGCCTCACGCAGAGACTTCTGGTGTTGTCGTCTCGTGGTGTGCAAAACTCATGGCGTGGAACCGAGCGTCTGGAGGTTGTTGCACGTGGTGAAGGCTGATAGGTTTGTCTCTTCACGAGGAGACCCTTCTCTGTGTCTTGCATGCTCTTCGAGACCGTGCTCGCCGAACCGTCTCAGTTTGCGAATAATAAGACCGATTGAAGGCACACATGTGACCATCGACAAATGAGCTTTTCGACGGCCGCGAGGCGACTATGAGGGTGTCCATCAAGTAGTTCGTGGAAGGCCTCCGTGACAAGCCCGAAGTCTCAGGACTCAGGAGTCGAAGACCATGATAAGACCGAATGCCAAGACCAGAAGTTGGCGAGTCAGTGTGGGACATGGGAATTGCTGAGGGCAATGGCGTCTGAAAAGGCGTAATGCGACAGAGAACCACCGAGGAGGTTTGCGGACGAAAGTCTGTACGAGGTAGACGACGTCTTGCATGCTGCAGCGTCGCGGCCGTGTTGACAACTTGGAATAGTGTATGATCACTAGCGGCGACTTGGTGTCGTTGTTGATTTAGCAATGAACCTCGATTGCTTGGAACTTTTAATTAATCGCGACACGTGCTGTCGAGAAAGAGACCAACCGGGATGCCGGTACCGGTACTTCAGACTGCCAAGATAGAAAATATGCGGTAAGACTGAGAGGATGTCTACGTTTCTTGGCTTGTAATGGAGTGAAGTATGCCAACACCAAAATGAGCTGATACTTTGCTTGAGACTCAAAGGCAACGTGTGAGATATAGATGCCGAGGATTGTAACGACACCATGAAGTCAAGGCAGCGACATCGAGTTTCGCTTTTGGTAGGTACCGCAGTTCTAGACCAGCCGTTGCGCTAGCAAGCACGTGGAGAAGCGTCCCATAGTAACTGGCGGCTGCGGAGCCTGAAACTTCGGCTCCAGCCTTTACGCTCTTTCGATAGCTATGACTTGTGGGCGAACCGCGACGATCTTTGCCCGTCGTAACGGCTGCGTGTTGCTCGACTGGCGCAAAACGTCTTGAAAGATAACGATATTGAATACAGGCACCGGTAGAGACGAGGCGTGAATCAAGCCACAAACGGCAACGCCGTGCAAATGCTTGCTGCTAATTATCGTTTCCGATACACAGTCACGATGATCACTTAGCTCCTCGCAGCACAAGGGCAATGACGTTGCTTCTATTGCTTCGGCAGAATATCCGCACTAGGCACTCAAGTGTGGCAAGAGACGCAAGCATGACGAGGATTCTCGGCTTGCTGCTTGACACTGCGCGACTCCTGCCTGACTGGCATGTATTGGATATGGCCTGATATCAGGAGACTACTCTGACAGCGGCGAGCGTGGACGAACGCCTGAAGGCAGCAAGGGTTTCAAGTTGCCTGAGAAGTTCACGATATACCATAGTACGTCCATGGGCGGTAACGACACAAGGACGCGTTATTCTTGCTGATATGCAGGGTAATGACGAGGATTAACATGCCTAGTCCCTGTCGCAGGATCTTGATCGCAGCAGTGGCCGCAGGTTGAAGGTGCCGAGTGAAGCCCAGGATGCCGAGTAGGGTGTTTCAACACGGAAGCCAGGGGCCTTCTATCGCGGATATCTGAGAGTCCGCGATGATTGCGTCCTACCCTTGTGCCCATTGAGAGCATCGGAGCTCGTGGGGGTGTCAACCAATTGTTCGGGTAGTATCTTTTGTGGTTGTCAAGAAAAAAATAAGTCCCAGGAACCGGAATGTCCAAAGTGTAACGAGGAAGCGAGCATGTGTTTCAGCTGTCACCACCCTGTTTGACAGGCTCGCTTCCCACAAATCGTACGTTCCGAAGGAAGACGACCCCGGATTTTCACATCATGGCCTTCAAGGAACTGCCACAGAGTTCTGACCCCGGCCCACCGGCAGTCAGTTAGTCTGCAGGCGGCTCCTATAATTCTGTCTGCACCTTGGCACTCCTCTTCTCTTGGCTTTCCGACTCCTATCATCACGAAACTTCCTGCCTGCTTCCGAGCAATGGCGGTTACCGGCCGTTCTACTGTATGACTTGGCTCCAATCCTGCCTTAGCCTGCACAAGGAGACCCTGAGGCTGGATTGTCCAGGAAAGGCTGTATGCACCGACGCTGCCGCGCAGCAAGACGTGTAACTACAGTCTTGGTATCGCTATACACCATTCTAACCATAGCTATTGCAAGCTCTTCATGTAATCTTCTTTGCAATTGGTTTTCCTTACCCTTGTCATTCTTGGTCCGGCTTGCTAAAGGGCCTATTCTTGGCTACCATCTTCTCGATTTGGGACTGTTGCATCCACCCCTTGCCCATCTATCTCAGTAGATCTGAGCCAAGGGGGACCTGACTCTTTGTCACTTTCTGTACCAGACCCTCTCTGTTGTGCGGACCCGTGAACATTCTCGGTCGCCTTTAGACCTCTGCATCCGTGAATACAAATACTCGCAGTCGCTCCCGCCTCAGATTTTGTGTCAGTATCACTCACACTCTCTTCAATCTCAGTCATTACATCAGCAACAACGCTCACTTCCGCTCATCATGCTCTTCAATATTCTTCTACTTGCCTCGACGGCATCTGCAATGTGCCTTCATGGCTTGCCTATGGCTAAACGCCAGGAGACCGCAGATGTCGCTACCTTTGGATATGGACCACTTAATGGACCTTTCAATTGGGCTTCGCTCGCAGTCGAAAATGAGGCGTGCAAAACTGGTGTCAACCAGTCTCCCATCAATCTCGGTAAGACTGTTCAGGTCAAATTTATGGAGCTTGTCTCTAACAGATCATAGATTCGACTATCTCCAAGTCTACAGAAAAGCCTGTTCTCGATATTCCTGCGGTCGAGGGAGTTGTGTTTGAGAACTTGGGTACGACAATCGAAGTACACGCAGAGGGAACCACTAGTTTCGCCGGATCGAACTACTCACTCGCGCAATTCCACATACACACACCCTCGGAGCATCATCTGAATAGCGAATATTATCCTCTGGAGATTCATATGGTACACCAGGGCATCGGTATGTTAAGACTCATTGCCCATACTGCAATTTCCTTCTTGACACTGCCCGGAATCAACAAGATCTACTTAACTTACCCTTGAGATGGTTACTGACTTGAAGCTAGACGACTCGAGCCAACTTCTCGTCATCGGCCTTATGTTCCAGGTCGCAGACGGCGAATCCTCCACCATCATCAGGTCTCTTTCAGCCTCTGTGCCAGCCATCACTACTCCAGGGTCTAACACTACCATCGAAGGTGGCATTGATTTTTCGGACGTGCTGTCCAAGATTGAGTCCAGCTCTCTTTTCCAGTACTCCGGCTCCCTTACTACGCCACCCTGCTCCGAAGGTGTCTCTTTCCTCATTGTCGAAGAACCTCTCGACATTAGTGTCGCAGACTTCAACAGTATCAAGAGCGTTGTCAAATTCAATGCTCGCTTTATCCAGAACGTGCTTGGCCAAGCCAACATGCTTGATGTTGCAGCCAAGTCTGGTACTTCAGAGGCCTATTTGCCTGCGGCTTAATCTGATGCTACGATTTCGGGTGGTACGACTGCTGTTGTTACACCTCGCATGACAACAGGACACCCCTTCACTGCCACTGAGCTTTATGGCGAGGTATGTTGATCATTTCTTGACCGTGCCTGAAGCAATCGCTGACTTTATTATAGTCTACTGCCATCGCTGATGTGGTCGTGAAGAAAAGGAGTCCCCAGTACCATCGAAGCTTTTCATGATCGTCGCGCAGACAGTTCTTTGTTGATTTCTTTTGTGTGAAATGCCCGATGTTTGTTACGTTATACGTTGGAGGATATGTTATTTATAGGCCCAGCCCTAATACCGTGGGATCCGTGGTGTCATTGTCGGCTACAGGCATGAATATGATCGATGAAATAGGAGACCATGACATTGTCCATGTAGCGGAGCTAGACAGCCGCATTTCCTATCACTTCCCTTTTGTAGATGAATTCTTATCGCACGTATGCAGAGCACTTTTCAGCCAAAATGTCAATCTCAACTAATTGCACATGTGATGACAACGCATGCAAGGTCACCTCAATGTAAGGGTCCAGAGTCCGCAAACTCTGGCTGATTGGATTTACTGAAGCATCCTCCCTAGCAACGCAAAATAGCTTGGTCGACATTCCACAAACTTCCTGCACGACGCGTCGGAAATTAGTCCGCAATAAATACTCAGAGCAAGCCTTTTCGAACACCTTTCAGATCAACACACATGGCTTTTGTTGCAGTCGCTCGGTTCTGCTTGCCAACCACCTCTCAACTTCAATTATCAGTCGCTTAGACGAACGCAGTAACATGCAAAAACAACCATGCTAATCAACAGATCATTTCCCCAATTATGATTTTATTCATGTTTGCAGAGCACAGCAATTTGCGCATAGAACTTCGTGTGGCACTGCTTCCACGCAGTCCGCTAACATGGAAAATAGAGCTTGACTACCACCGTTCCTGGATCTCCGGATTCGTTCAACTTTGGATGTTATGAGAACTACGACATCTCGACTCAGACATACCTTCTTGATGGCCCGTCGAACCAGAGCCTCGACAACATGACACAGCAAGGCTGTAAAGCGTAAGTCGCAATAGGAAAAGGTAGCAGAGCGTGGTCTTGCTAACAAGTGTAACAGGTTCTGTACCTATCCCTCGCAGCCGACTACTTTCAGATACTTTGGTGTGGATAATGGCGTTACTTGCTTCTGTGGCAATAACGTCCAGCACAAACCAGTCGCCAAAGAGAACTGTAATGTCGGTTGTAGTGGTGATAGGAGCCAGAGATGTGGTGGCGAAAATGGATTGAGTATCTGGGATAATTCCGATTTTGGAAAGGATGTATGTTTGATGATAAATCTCCGCCACTTATATATATCCGCTAACAACTCCACAGCCGGTATCGCGGTCAAGCAGCGTATCACAAACGACTTTTGGCAGTAGTGCTGTCCTCATGTCGACAATGACCGACCAGCCTGGATCCAGTGAACCCTCGAATACTGTACAAGATTCTCAATCAAGATCAGGGACCGAGGAAGTTATTTCAAGCTCAACTTCATCAATAATGTCTTCATCACAGAGCGTGTCTCAAAGTGCGGCGCAAACTGGTCAAAGCCAGACTTCGCAGCAGCCAAGTTTCAGCACAAGCTCAACTCTTGGTGGAAGTAAGACCCCTCGACCCACCCCCCGACCCACACGGAGACCCGACCCAGATATGTACCCACAATATCCTGGCGACGGTGTCGATGGTCCATATCTACCGTGGTGGCCCGGAGCGGAGCCAGATTTCGGTGGCGACAGGCCACCACGCCCACGCCCTCGTCCTAACCGCCCCTGGCGTCCTATTTACGGTGGGCGTCCATCGATTGAGCCCAGGCCGAGGCCAGAGCGCCCACCACCACCTCCACCTGAGTATCCGGTCGATGGAGATGGAAACGACAACAATAACGAATATCCTCCGATCGCTGGTCCGGGGTACGATGCCGTCCCGCCAAAGGACAGCGGCGACAACGACAATGACGACGGGTATCCTACCAACGATGGGCCAGGATACGATGTTATACCGCCCCCAGACAGCAGTGATAATGACAGCGACACCGGCTACATCGCCCAGCCGCCAGAGGTTGAGCGACCAGAGCAAGCGTATCCCGCCGCACCGCCAAACAACGACGTATATCCTGCCGTTCCCGCTCCTGCTGCTCCACCCGCACAGGAGCAAGATGATGGATATCCCACAGAAGACTACAACGCCGGGCTAGCGTACGATGAAAACGAGGATATGGCATACGACAACACACCGCAAGACAGCAACGGCCTGGTGTACGATGAGTACAATGCAAATGCGCCGAGCCGGCTAAGGCGATGGATAGGGAATTGGTGGTAAGATGTTTAGCGATGGGAGAGATGTACTGACCATTTAGCGTAAGTCAAAGTTCTTGAACTGGTTTGCGAGTTGGTTATCGAAGCAGGGAACTGATCATGAACAGGGTTTATTTTTTGGGGGCCCAAGGGCTTTGATGGCATAGCGGTTTTTATTTCATTTTTATGGAATCATAGCGTCATAGCGTGGTGTTTTGAGGTGTTTTGGGTGGTTTCCTTTGAAAGAGTGGATGGGCGCGTCGTGCCGTTTGGATCGATGGCTCGTTGGTACATGACAAACATTTATATATACACATTACTGTTAACGTTGTGCTTCATTTGCGTGCAATGCTTTGTTGCTGATTCCTCCTGAAAGCCGATGACCATGTACCTACGCAGGTACCATACTAGATAATCTCGCGAGTTTGGAAAGCTGGGTACGTAGATTGGAAGTACCCGAAGGAGGCGGAACATTCTTACGTAGATTGACATTAGCGTGAGACACTCTAACACCTCGCTTTTTCTAAGAACATTTTATCATTTTGTCTGTGATAAGATGGTTACATGTATGTTTCGCATTCTCTGCTTCGAGCTGGAAAGTTGCGAGTGCTCAAAGCCGCACACACATTGGCGCACCTCAAACCTCGGTACCTACCGGTAACTTGACCCCACACGCGTCCGGGTCGCGCATTCCGGTCTATGCATCGACATATAATTGTACATCGACATGAACATCACGACATCAACTATAATGCAAGATCGCTTTAATTGCCTATGAGAAGACAGACATCCATACAACCACAATCAAGACCATGAAGGCGATCCAACTCCACGCCTTCGTCAAAGTAAGCCACACATATCATGCGGAAGTAGTCTAAGTCACTTACTAAACTCGTCCACCAGGAGCTCTCCACTCTCGCTCCCAAAGAAGTTGCATCTCCCCAGCCCACAGACACGAAACCCCTGCGTGTAAAGATCACACACGCAGCAGTCACCCATGTCGACCTGCTCTACGCACAAGGCCTTCACCAAAACAACAAACGGCACGTGATTCCCCCGTTCATCCTAGGCAACGAGTTCGCCGGCACCGTCATCTCGTCACCCGCAAATTCGCGGTTTGCACCTGGCACACGTGTCTTTGGCGGTGCGCTGGGCGCGTACGCTGAGGAGATAAGTGTCGAAGAGGAGAATGTGAAACGGGTGCCTGAGCAGTGGACGAATGCAGAGGCTTGTGCGGTGGGGGCAAGCGGTGCGACGAGCTATGGAGCGTTGGTGAGCGTAGCGGGGCTCAAGGCAGGCGAGACGGCGTTGATTCTGGGGGCGAGTGGGGGGTTGGGGGTCATGGCTGTGCAGATTGCGAAGGCGGTGGGAGCGAGAGTTATTGCTGTCGTAGGGGGCGCGGAGAAAGGGGAGATGGTGAAGAGGATTGGAGCGGATGCGATTGTGGATTATCGGGAGAAAAAGTGGGAGGAGAGGGTCAGGGCGCTGACGAGGGACGGAGAAGGAGTGGATGTGGTGTACGATGGTATTGGGGCGGTGCAGAGTGGGATCAAGTGTTTGAGGTATAGAGGGCGGTTAGTGATTGTGGGATTTGCGGCGAGAGGGGGCAACATGGAAAGTATTCCTGCAAACAGGATTTTGCTGAAGAGCGCTATGGTACATGGATATGTAAGTGATGTGATTGATGTTTGGTGGTGTTTGGTGCTAACCACAATGTAGAGGATGGGTGAAGACGGACGCCAGGACCCGCAACGCACAAAGGACGTCTGGAACGGCTTTATGAATCTGGTAGAAGCCGGTAAGATCCAACCCGTGATATACAAAGAAAGATATCAAGGCCTGAAGGCGATACCTCGAGCATTGGAGGATGCCAAGAGCCACAAGTCGTGGGGAAGAGCAATATTGACTATCAGCGAAGAGGAAGAAACGCCAATGGAAGCAGGGAGATCGAAGTTGTAGTGGTGTGGAGTCGATTGTGCAGCATGTAGATCATACGCTGGTGTATCGGAGGGTCAGAAGACTGTCGTCTGCGCTCGAATGGTGTGAAGTACCGTCAAGACTCGCCAAAGTCGATTCGGCTAGTAGCGTATGTCCGCGCCACCCAAATATTAGTCCATCTCATTCACTTAAAGGTTGGCAGAATAAGCGGATTAAGTGTTCCGTTAGCAGCAGACTGCGGGAATAGTTTCGTGAGGTTTTGCGGTAAAGCGCCGCGAGAAGCATGTCATGAGTTTTGATATCCATGGAGTACGCTTATTGATCTCTGCAAGATGATTGGAAGGTTTCAATTTCTCTCGTAGATATTAACGACTTCCTTTACTTCTGGATTGCCATTTTGTTTTAAAATCGACATATTGTGGTCAATCTTCTGTCGCCAGGATACGCAGCAGAAGACAGGCACGCAGGCTAGTACGATTCGGGAAATGGAGGCTCGTGATGCACGGACATCGAGGCGCATTGGCTAGCGCGAGTCCTTTGGTTCACCTTGTCCAGGAACGCTCAACTTTATAACAAAGCACCGCTGCAGCCTGTCGTCCTCCTTTACCCTTCTCCTTCCGTCTCTCCCTTTCGCCATCGTGACGGCTTCCATTCCCACTACTCCCGCCCCGAGAACGCTGTCCTCCACGCCCCTCGCACGTCTTACTGCGGCCACGTTGGAGCGCTCCGCGAACGCTTCAGCGCGCGAGGTCAGCATCTTCCACTGCAGCCATGAGTGACGCCGAGTCCGAAGTCGAGTTCAATCCCGAGCCCGAAATCGACGAGGATGATGTTCCAACCAATAGAGGCGCCGCGCGGCGACCTGATGCCGAGGATGAGGAAGAGGGCGTAGATGCGCCGACCATGACAGGCAACGACGACGAGGATGAAGAAGGCGGAGGCATCGACCTCGACGATGACGATGACGACGATGACGAGGAAGACGACGATGAGGATGAAGACGTCGTGGTACGAGGACTCTCCTGACGTAGGTCTGAAGTATGGCTAACCTGTCCAGTCTCGGCCTGCGAAACGCAGAAAGAGAGCGAAGCGCAACATGTTCATCGACGTCGAAGCCGAAGTTGACGAGGACGAAGAAGAAGAAGACGAGGGCGATGACGAGGGTGTAGATGAGGTTCACCCTGATGACCTCCTCGAGCCCACGGGCGCTGAACTTGATGATCGCCATCACCGCGAGCTTGACATGCGACGCGAAGTCAATGCGCAAAAGGACGTGGAAGAATTAGCCAAGGAGTTGGATGAGAGATATAGGCGCAGGGAAATGACAACGGCTCGTCGAGGTGCAGCTGGCGCAGTCCCAATCGCACTCCCAACAGTCGATGATCCATCCATCTGGGGTGTCAAGTGTCGGCCCGGCAAGGAGAGAGAGATCATCATGTCCGTCCAGAAGCGCCTCGACCAGCTGTTACAATCGGGTGGACAACTGAAGGTTTATTCCGTCTTCGAGCGCGGTCCTACAGGTCCACAGTCTGGTTACCTCTATGTCGAAGCCGACTCCAAACACGACGTGCAACAGATGCTTGACGGAATTCAGAATGTCTTCATGGGAACGGAGATGTTTTCAATTCCACCAAGAGAGCGCCCCGATCTTCTCCGCAAGCGAAAGCGTGAACCACTCGAGGTTGGCAAATTTGTCCGCATGCTGCGACCACCAACATATACCGGAGATTTAGCAAAGGTCGTGGAGGTTTCCACGAATGGTCTAGATTGTGTTGTCCAGCTTGTGCCACGCCTCGATTATGGTCTGAATGAAGATGCGAATGCCGCATTAGACGGTAAACGCAAACGAGGATTTGGGTTTGGAAAGAAGGAAAGGCCTCCTCCAAAGCTTTTCAACGAAGCCGAGGCCAAGAAGCGACACATGAAGCACCTTAGCATGAGTGGATCCGGCAACCAAAGAGCGTACACCTATAAAGGCGAAGATTATCAGAACGGTTTCCTCATCAAGGATGTCAAGGTCAACTGGGTCAGCACTGCTAAGGTCAACCCCAAGATGGAAGAGCTGCAATTCTTCTCCGTGCAGAACGCAGACGGCACAGAAACCCTGGATCTTATGGCCGTTCAGGCCGCGCAAAAGGCAGCTGACAGCGGCGCAGCTTTTGCAGCTGGTGATCATGTCGAGATCTTTACTGGTGAACAAAAGGGCATCCGGGGTACCACAGTCACCGTCACAGGTGATATTGTCACTCTTGAAGTTCACGGAAAAGAGTTACAAGGCCGGAGGATTGATGCTCCTGTGAAGACACTGCGCAAGCTTTTCCGAGAAGGTGATCACGTCAAAGTCATTGGTGGCAGCAAGTACGTGGACGAGGTCGGTTTGGTCACTAGAGTAAGAGATGACAAGGTCACTTTACTCTGTGACTCGACACAGCAGGAAATCACTGTCTTCAGCAAAGATGTGAAGCGTGCTGCTGATTCCGCCACGGTCGGTGCAGATGCTAACTTCGACCTCTACGATCTCGTTCAAATCGAGTAAGTGATGCCCGTTCGCATACAATATCTTGACTAACATTGAATAGTGCTTCCACAGTAGGATGTGTCGTACGGGTGGATCGCGAAGTGCTACGCATCATCGATCAGCAAGGCGACATCCGCACGTTGCTTCACACGCAAGTCTCGCAAGTCGTTGGTAGAAACAACAAAGCTGTTGCTACTGACCGCGATGGTTCTGAGATCAGACACGATGATGATGTCAAGGAATACAGCGGCGAAGGACGACAGGGCAAGGTCCAATTCATCCATCGAGGCACCTTATTCGTCCGCAACCGTGAGCTGGTCGAGAACGCAGGCATCTTCGTGGTTCGCAGCTCAAACGTCGTCACCATGGCAGCAAAGAGTGGGCGTGCTCAAGCTCAAGGCCCCGACCTCAGCGGCATAAATCCCGCCCTAAACGCCGGTGCGAATGGCGCGGGTGGCGGGATGCCTCCTCCGCGATCGTTTGGACGTGATAAACTCATTGGAAAAACTGTTGTCATCCGTAAAGGTGGCTACAAAGGATTGCTTGGCATCGTAAAGGACACTATGGGTGACGAGGCTCGAATCGAGCTTCACACGAAGAACAAGCAAATTTCTGTGAAGAAGGATATTCTTACTATCAAGGATCCCATCACTGGAAACAGTGTCGATCTTGGTGGAGGCAAGTTTCCAAACCGCTCACGTGGAGGCTACTCAGGCGGCAATACCAGCTATGGCAATGCTGGTGGCCGTACACCAGGCTGGGGTAATGCTTCTACTCGTGGCCCATCCTGGGGCAGTACGCCTGCTGGAGGTCGTACTCCTGGTTGGGGAGGTGGCGGTGGCGGCCGAACGCCAGGCTGGGGTGGTGGAGACGGAGGCCGCACAGCATATGGTGGTGATGGAAGCCGAACTGCCTACGGAGGAGACGGATCACGTACAGCCTATGGTGGTGCAACTGCTTACGGAGGCGCAACTGCATACGGAGGCGCGACAGCATATGGCGGAAACGATGGAAACCGGACCGCATATGGCGGATTCAATTCAGGTGGTCGCACTCCTGGTTGGGGTGGCTCTGGCAGTACTGCATCAAAGCCGGGTGGCCCCTCGGCGTCCACACCAGGAGCATACAACGCACCAACCCCTGGGGCATATGCTGCTCCTACTCCTGGCGGGTACGGGGCATACTCCGCACCGACACCAGGAGGACCGCCAATGGACGCGCCAACGCCTGGCAATTACTCGGCATCGACACCAGGAGACAGGTACGGAGCGACTCCAGCAGCTGCACCAACTCCTGGTGGATGGGATGTTGCAACCCCGGCGCCCAGCGGCGAAGACCCCAGATATGATTAGATTTGATTTTGTTCATAGCATTGCGGGAGTTATAAAAATAGGGCTTATTTAGACCTTACATTGTGTCAGAGCCGCAGATGATATCGAAAGTAGGACGGCTCTATACTAAGGACAATCACTTGCATCTCTATATATTTACATGATCGATGCACGTTTCCAGCATTGCAAGAAGTGTACATTCCGTTGTATCCAGAATCACCGATGCAAGAACCCTATGATGTCAGTGCTCGTGTCCACACCCTGAGCCTCGCTCGTCGCTGCTGGACCCACATGCCGGTGTTGGCGATGGAGTCTGGACACGGCCTCCCCCACAAGACCTGCAGTCCTGTTTGAAACATTTGCTCTCGTGATTGGTTGCAAGCACGTTGAAATATTGCCTGCTACAGACCCTGCCAAGTGCTGCCAACCAAGCAGTTCTCCCACCACCTGCAGCTTGACCCAACACATCGCACGATCGCTCTAAGTTTAGACATCGAGCTTTTCTAGCCCGTCTCTTTGGGACAACGCAGCACACGCAAAAGCTTTTTTCAATGCCGTGCCTTCGCAACGGGTCGTGCAACCCACAATAAGTGGCGGAATGACGTCTTCTAGCGTCGATGGGCGGAACCTCTTCTAGCGTTGCAACATGGGCCCAACAATAGCAATCTGGAGAAATATGTTACGCGTACCTCGCAACCCGTGGGGCTATCTTCCTGACGCTCGTTTTCTCTTCTCTTCTCGAGTCATTCTCCGCACACATACTGAACAAGCATAAGAATTCTTCCCAAATTACCATCTTTTTCTGAAGTTGAATGTTTTCGAATCTTCGATTGGGAGGAAAGAAGGGTTCTTTGCCATGGATGCAACGAGGCGACAAAACGGACAGAGTGGAACAGACAAGTTTCTCGATCTGATTGCAGACCCTTTTCAGGCTCAGGTATATTCTCCCGAGAAACCATGTCATCCTCTTAAGCAATTATTCACAGGACTATAGGTACAACAAAACTCCATATATGCCGCCATTGTTTACTCCTTTGTTGTCTCCGGCCTCCTAGTTGTCGTTTTCTGCTTTCTTCGGCCGCGAAACTCACGCGTATATGCCCCGCGAGCGAAACACGCCGACGAGAAACACCGCCCAATACCGCTAGAGAAGGGGCCATTTAGTTGGTTCAGCGCTGTGAAGGATGTTAAGGAGCAAGATCTTGTGGATACCATAGGCTTGGACGCAGTTGTATTTCTCAGATTCCTGCGCATGATCCGAAACATCTTCCTAGTATTGACAGCTATCGGATGTGGAATATTGATTCCCATCAATGTCGTGGGTGGGTCGCCATTTTACAAGCAGTGGAATAGTATTCCAACGCTGATGAAGTTCACGCCACAATACATCTTCGGGGCTAAGTTTTGGGCTTTTGTCATTGTGGCATATTTGATTCAAGGCACAGTCTGCTTTTTCTTGTGGTGGAATTACCGGGCTATCTTGAAGCTGCGACGTACATATTTCAGTACCCAGGAGTACCAGGCCAGCCTACACTCGAGGACATTGCTAGTAAGTATAAAATTGAAGACGGTTCATACTCTGATAGCTAACATTATCAGCTTACCCATATTCCAAAATCTTCGCGAACTGACGCTGGACTGGTTGAACTTGTCGAATCAGCAAAACAAACAGCCGATATTCCTCGAGCTGCGATTGGACGCAATGTTAAGGATTTACCAAAATTGATCGAAGCACATGATGAAACTATTCGTGAGCTTGAGAAGCAGCTGGCGAGATATCTCAGCAACCCCAACCGATTGCCTGCCAAGCGACCTACCTGCAAACCGGCCAAGGAAGATGAGAAGGCCGAAGGCATGAATAAAGTGGACGCTATTGACTACCTCACGGACCGAGCTGCAAGACTAGAGGCCACTATCAAAGAAGTCCGGGAAAGTGTGGACATGCGCAACCCCATGCCATACGGCTTCGCCAGCTATACGCATATCGAAGATGCACATGCGGTTGCGTACGCTTGCGCAAAGAAAAGTCTAGCCGGCTGCGACGTGTACCTTGCACCAAAACCGCACGACCTTCTATGGCAAAATCTGCCGATGAGTCGCAAGACACGACGTATACGCGCTTTCTGGGATGGACTATGGATTGTACTCTTTACTGTTGCATTTATTATTCCTAATATCCTGACATCGGTCTTTCTATCTGACTTCAGCCATCTGGGTCTGGTCTGGTCTGCATTCGACCGAAATCTGAAAGCACATCCCACGGGATGGGCCATTGCTCAAGGTATCTTGGCACCCCTGGTCCAGACACTGATGTACATGGGCGTGCCTGTCGTCTTTAGACGACTGTTCACGCACTCTGGCGATGTCTCGAGAACCTCTAGGGAGCGCCACGTTACCGCACGCCTTTACTCGTTCTTTGTTTTTAACAACCTGCTCGTTTTCTCGGTATTTGGCTCGGCCTGGCGTTTTGTTGCTGCGGTGATAGCAGCGCAAGACCAGGGCGTTTGGGGAGCTATAAAAGAAAGCCACCTTTTCTCGAAGGTCATGACTGGCCTTTGCAACGTTTCCACCTTCTGGCTCACATGGCAGATGCAGAGAAATCTAGGCGCAGCTATCGATTTGTCGCAAGCTTGGATCCTCATCTGGAGCTGGATCCAACGAACGTGGTTCTCGCCGACGCCGCGCGAGCTCATTGAGTTGAGCGCACCGCAGCCCTTTCCTTACGCAGATTACTATAACAATTACCTCTTTGTAGCTACTGTTGGTATGTGCATGGGTACTCTCCAACCTATCATCCTCCCGATCACAGCGTTCTACGTCACAATGGACGCCATCTTCAAGAAGTACTTGTTGCAGTATGTTTTCATTACGAAAGTGGAGTCTGGTGGTCGGTTTTGGCGACTGCTTGTTAATCGCATGCTTTTCGCTGTCCTTTTCGCCAATGCAGTCATTGCACTTGTCGTTGGTGCTCAAGGAGTCGGATCTATCAATTCGGTACAAAATGGCAACATGCTGTATGCGATGGTACCATTGCCATTTTTGCTGATGGGATTCAAGTGGTTTTGCAAGCGATCTTTCGATGACAAGCTACTATACTACTCCACCATACCTTACTCTGACGTGGAAGGAGGCTCGAGCGCAGTTGGTGGACAGAAGAAAGAGAGGAGAAGCAACAAAATCGGTGTCCGCTATGGCCACCCAGCACTCTACAAGAAGCTCCTTACACCAATGGTCCACGCAAAGTCACAGCATCTTCTCAAGGAGATTTACGGTCATCGCAGCACCGCAGACCGCTCTATTTTTGACGGCTCAAACCGGCGCTCGACCGACCGCGCCCGCCCCAACACACCAGGTTACTATGGCGACATGTACCTGACAGAAATGAACCACGACGACCCCGGAAAACCCACAGAAAACAGCAGCGGCAGCATCCCCGGCTTGCCCAAAATGGAGCTCGTCGCCGAAGAAGACCTCGATTTCGAAAACTTCAAGAAGCGCGCCGAGTTCAGGGACCAGTTTGGCGGCGACGGCCAACTCTACGGCCGCCCGGATGACCTGATGTCCCGCTCGGGCACGCCCTCTACGTTTACCACGCTTACGGAAACCAGGCCGTATGGTCGCCATCGCGACACGCCGTCCGGGTCTCGCGCCTCGAGCCGCACACGTCTAGGCGAGGTGGACGACGCGGACCAAGGCACGCTGTACTCGCCAGGCTACGCGCGAGCGTCGAGGGCAGACGACGGGTTCCAGCATGTAAGCATCAATGCTAGTGTTCCTGTGACGCCGATGGACACGGAGGAGATCCTGCGCGCGACGGAAAGTAGACAGCCGCTTGTCGGGGGTGGTCAGGAGAGGGGGTCCCTTGGGGGAGGGTATTTTGAGCGGAGCATAAAAGACGACGACGACACGAGTTATGAACGGTATAGACATGTGCGATAGCCAGGAACGTGAACTTGTAGAATTTTCTTGCTCGCGCAAAATGTAAGCGCGCAAAGAATGAAAGAAAACAAAAATAAAGTGTAATAAATCACCATCTACATTGCAGTACCTTTCCTCTGCCCATCTTCACGACCCAGTGATACTACAACACCACTCTACTTAGGGTAAAAAGATAACAATAAACCTCCATCCATCATACCGGCCCGTTCAAATCCTCAACACACCTTGCACCCGCAGTCCCGCACCTCACGCCCAACGAATCCGCACTGGCCCCAATCCACACCCCGTAGTCCCCGCCCACAACAGGCACAATCCAATTCTGCCGCACCACGTCCCACACGCTGAGATCCTTGCGCGTGAGCCTCAGCCGCAGCGTCTGCGACGCGCCCGGCGCGAGCGTGCGCGTCTTCTCGAAGTCGCGGAGCTGGATGACGGGGGTGTCGAAGGAGCTTCCCGGGGGGAACTGGACGTAGAGCTGTGCGACGGCTTTGCCGGGGCGGGAGCCCGTGTTGGTGACTGTGACGGCGACGGCAAAGGCGGTGTCGAAGAGCGCGGGGTTGCCGCCCTGGGCGCCGCCTGCGGGCGGGCCTGGTTTCTGCTCGTTGGAGTAGCCGGCTGGGTAAGGGTATTTGGTCGGCGAGTTTGCGGCTTGGGCGGCGGCGGTGGCTTGGTCGAGGCTGAGGTACGAGTAGATGTAGCGGAGGATGCGGTTGAAGTTTGCGGGCCAGACGGCTTCGGAGGCGGGAGGGATGGCGGTGGAGTAGGAGGGTGTGGGGCCCTTGGCAGGACGGGTGGGAGGAGTGGTGGTTAGAGGGGTGACGGGGGTGATTGTTGCGTTTGAGAAGGAGAAGGTGGTGTAGCTGAGACCGTGGCCGAAATCGTAGCGGGGGGTGATGTTTGCTTTGTGGAAATGCCGGTAGTCGATGTAGAGACCTTCGGTGAAAGTGTCTTGGGGCTGGCCGAGCTGGTAGCCGACCAAGTCGGTGGATGCTGGGTAGTCGTCTTCAGACTTAGGAAGAATGTAGGGCAGATGTCCGGACGGTGAGACATCGCCGTAGAGTACTTCCATGAGTGATGCTCCGGCTTCTTGTCCGGGCAAATGTGCGAACACGATGGCTTTGACAGATGGTAGATCATGCCAGCTCTCCATGAGTATTGGACCAACAGTGTGTACAACGACAATTACGTTTGCATATCTAGCAGCAATGTCTTTGATGAGGTTGTCGCCATTGTGCCAGAGATTAAGATTAGAGGAAGTCCGATCTCCTGGGTTGTTTTCAACAGTGATATAATTTTCCCCAGAATCAGCAGTAACAAAGACAACTGCTGTGTCATTTGGAGAAGGATTAGAGTTTGAAGGAAACCTGTCGGTGTTGAAGAACTGATAGTTTGCATTTCGTGATTTGAAGCCATCAATTGGAGAGTCCATGTACGGGTAACGGGCTGAGCCACTCCCCCAGCCCATGCCTAGTGTTCCCTTGTTGCACCCTTGATCAGCACATGAATTGATGCCATCCGGATTCTTCTCAGCATCGGTACCAAATATCTTGAGGGTGGCGTTGCGGGAGAGTGGTAGAGCATTGTTCTGATTTTTCAAAAGCGTGATTGCGTCTCGAGCTACTTCACGGGCGACCACAGCATGGTCGGCTTGTACATTGACAAATTCGTTGACAATTCCTCTGGGCCCGTATAGTGCACCAGGATATAGAAGTCCCTCAGCATCTTGGGTATTGGTGTCGAAGTTGGGACGAGGGTAGTTTTGGTCCTGGCCAAGCTGATAATAAGCTGCAAGGATTCTGGTCACTGAATCATCTAGTCGATCAACTGGTACAGATCCATTAAGGATGGCACGCGAATACTCATACATCCAGTAAGACTCCCCAAAGACAACGGGGATAGACGAAATATCTCCTGGCATAGACATGTCAAGACCTGCAAGTGCAGATGCCACGCCTGAGATTTGAGCTAGCCAATCTGACATCTGATAAACATCTTGTTAGCACGAGATTGTGTGTTTGGAAATATCGGCATAACTTACGACAAATCCTTGAAAGCCAAGTTCATCTTTAAGTATCCCATTCATCAAGTAGCTGTTCTGTGAGCAAGCAGACCCGTTGACAGCATTATAAGCAATCATGACCGAGCCAACGCCAGAACGTATACCTTCCGCGAACGGCCAGAGATATACCTCGTGTAGTGTGCGATCATCGACATTCGACGAGATGCCTGGCTTCACCAGGTTGTACATCCGATATTGCTCCTGCTCGTTTGCAATGAGGTGCTTGATTGTTGCGATGACTCCGACGCTCTGAACACCTTCTACAGTAAGAGCGCCACCAAATGCCTGGAGCACCGGATCCGATCCGAAACCTTCCCAATCTTCATAATGTTAATATTTCGACTTTTTGGGCTGATCGTCTTAACATACTTCTCCCTCCACGGGGCTTGCGACCAAGTGCGCCAACACTTGGTCCTAGGTGAACATTTACGCCCTTTCCTCTGAATTCTTCGCCAATGGCAACCCCGCGACGGTACATCAGGTCTTTGTCCCAAGTCGCGCCAACAGTAATGCCCGCGGGAAAAGCGGTATTATGGTCAGTGTTCCTCACGCCGAGGGGACCGTCCTGCAAACAAAGCTGGGGTATGCCCAAACGCAAGGCGCTCCCGGTATTGCCAACACAGCGTCCCATGAAGATACCTGAACCCGCTGTGAGATTTGTCTTCTCTGCTAGTGTCATATTCGAGACCAGCAACGATGCCTTCCGGTAGCTTTCGCTCCAATCTGAGGTCCATCCTCCATGTGGAGCTGAGACCTGTCAGTCCTGTCCGTCTCAAAGAACGTAATGTACCAAACATACCAGGGTAATAAGGGCTTGCGACATATCCAGCGGGCACAGGGTCGCGTTGCTGTATGGTTGCACTGAGGACGATAGTCGGAAGATAGAACAAATATTGAGAGAACATAGTGAGAGAGTGACTGGAGAAGATTTGAACAGTGTCGCGAAAATTTTACGATGCGCATGAAGAACAACTGCGTTGTATTGGGGCAGGGCATATATACGCTTGCCCATACCCCATGTATCAATCCCCGCAAATCCAAGATCTTGAGACTCTGGCATTTCTACCTAAGTCGGCGTACGCCAATGGTGGCTTTGTTATTGCGCTGAGCTTTGGCAGAAGCGAATGACCAATGCAGTTATAAGTCCGGGACATTGCACAGATATGCAACGATCTGGTGATGGAGAGACTGAGACTGGACCAGAACCGGCTAATAGAGCCGCTGCTCGCTGGCGGGTGACCCTGATGGCGTCCTTGAAAATCTACAAGATCACGTCGCGTGTTCTCCGTAAATTTACTGATGCGGTGCCTTGGAAACAGATTTTAGTAAGCCGAGAGGCTGAAACGCCATACACATTCTGCATTTGCGTTGAGCGTAGCTGATCGTCGGGACTCGGGAAGGACCGCAGAGATGCGCTTTACCCGTGTAGATTATAAGGATTAATGACGCTGGGTACTGGACTGACTTTCAGTATTGACCAGGGGTCTGTATTGCCAAATCATTACGCTCAACCGGTTCCAGTAAAGGATGCGATGGTCGTCACGTTCGAACTGCCCAGGTAGAAGTACCTAGCTGAGACGATTAGGTTCTTTCGGACGCTCGTGCATGGCGCGTAGCGAATAGCGAGGTATGCGCTGCTGTAGAGAATGCCCGGTTTATGTCGTGTAACGAAGTCGAGGTAGTGCAATCAACCTTGGAATCAACAAGCAAGATTGACAGGAACGGTCGCCTCGGGTCAATGTTAGCGCGTCCTCCTTTTACGGTATACGACTGCCCGTGTCCGTGTCCGTCAAGCCTCCTTCGCACTCATAGCCTTGGCCAGTCCACTGCAGCTTCGCTACGGTTGAGTTGAAGAGCGATGGGTCACATGCTGTACGCGATGGTCTGAGAAGCTGATGTAGGAAGGAGTCTACGGGTAGTCTGGGAATGACCTCACCTGCACAGCACAGTCTCTGCTTTAGTCATCGAGCGAATGCCATTCAGATTCGAGGATAACTTCTTACAGGGTCTGGGCCAGAACACGTTGAGTCAGTTTATGTACGCACTGAGTGCTTCTCATAACCTACGATTTAATGTCAAAGTCAGACTAAATCGAACATCAGCTCTCTGGGTACCTAGGGAGCCCAGTAAAGCTTGCCACATTATTTGATGCGGCGTGGTCCAAGGGCACAGATCTCAAGGCACATTCGAAAACGTGTGCAAGCGCAACGGACAGCTTCAGTGTGATGGTGTATTGGCCTTCTCCTTTCTATTATAAATCAGACCGCTGCTCAATATCGTGCGACCTGGCCCTGACACTGCAGTCGCGTATGGGAGCTCAGCGGCTCGATCTCAAGCACTTCTCATATGACCAAGAATATGTATGAGACGACAAATGAAGCGCAGAAAGAAGGCTTAGCAGCCTTGTTATACTGGACTTTATCGATTACCAAAAAGCGGACACCGACGGGGCTGGGTGCGGCCCTGCTGGGGCCATGCGGGAGCGGCACACAGTGGATCAACGGCCATCTGGTGTGACGACGTCTTGCTGAATGCGGGAAAAAAGTGTGCATAGCAACACCGTACGACTGCATCATGTAAGCCCATGTCTGGCTATACTTGCAGTTGACCATGGCAAAGGCCTGTGCTTCATCCATGCAACATGCAACCATGAATGAGGGATGCAATCCAGCACAGACACGACTGCTCTGCCATCGGAACACCTGCAACGTGCTGAAGCCCCGCTTCAGACGTGGCCCTGGAGGTCTCTGGGTGCACAGAGACGGCCCGCAATAGAGACGGGTTCAGGAGTTCATGTGCGGGCGCTTCGTGATAGCCTTTGGGAGGCGCGTGCCGGATCGCGGAACCATCCGCTGCGATCTGTTTGATGAAACACCAAGACTGGCCCAATCTACGACCCGCGCCTATCTGAGCGTTTCGCGGGCTATCTATGTATGGGCCATCTAGCATGTGCTTGCCCGTGCGCACATGCGCAACGCCTTTGTCGAGGTCTTGTGCGCATGGGACTTTGTGGATGCTTGCGAACCATCGCAACGTGCACGCTTGCGGGTCTGCAACAACCTACCTACCTACCTACCTACCTACCTACTCAGCCCTATCGATGCATTGATGACTTCGTCTGACAGCAGGGGCAGTGAACGAGGCATTGTCTCGCTTGCCAAGGTCTCTATTTGGGACCCGCAGGCCTATCAAAATAGCCGCCCTTCCCCTCCATCGCTACCCATCCTCTGGTTCGTCAGCGGTATTCTTAGACACAGCCGCACAGGGAGCACAGAACGCACGCTCAAACAGGCGCTTCGTTGCAGACATCCCTGGCTGTTCCTGGGGAAGAGCCGCTTTCTCTCCTTGCTCTGGCCATTCACAGGGCCCGTTTTGTCCTGACGCGACCTTTTTGGATGGCGCTTGCAGTCACGCTCAAGTGGACAGCCTCCTCTCCGCCTAGTCGCACACAACCTTTTTGGGCAAGAAGCAGATCAAACCGGCGATTACAGAAACATATCCTGGTTTCAAAAGAATTCTCCGAGCGGCCTTCTGGCCTTTGTTTCCATGTAGGCGCGCTGTGCGGCTCTGTATAAAGCTTCGGGCCATGCCCGTGCTTGAGCCTCAGACATCCCAATTCCAAAGGTACGAACGGCAGTTCCTTCGTTTTCTTTCCGTGAGAATATCTCCTACCTCTCGTTCTTCTTTCAAACACTTTCGTTCTCCTGCGACGACTAAACCATAATCCTAATTCTCTGCTCGGTCGCTTCTCTTACTCTCCTCATCTCAGTCACCTCAATCTACCTCTTCTTAGTCTTGCTTTCCTCTTTGTTTCTCTATTTCATCACTCATGGTCAGCATGCCTAAGATTGACAAGGCTTCATCTTCTCACCGCAATTCGGTCTCGACCGTGTCAGCAGCAGGCGCATCAGGCGCATCAGGCACTCGAAGCTCCTCATGGTCAGCCAAGGACGATGAGACACTGATACAGGCCCGGGCTCAAGGGCTCAATTGGAACCAGATTGGCCCCAAACACTTCCCTACCAAGACTCCCAATGCTTGCCGAAAGCGCCATGAACGGTTGATGGAACGGCAAAACGCCGAGCAATGGGACGGTGTCAAGCTAGACGTCCTCGCCCAAGCATACATGGAGGTCCGACGGGAGATGTGGAGCATACTCGCCGCGCGTGTAGGAGAGAAGTGGCAGCTCGTTGAGCAAAAGGTATGATTAAGTGTTACATCACGTCGTCTAGAGAAAAAAACTGACCAGTCTCAGTGCATGGAAAAGGGTCTTAAAAATCTGACGCAGGCCGATAGATCGGCGCGGAAGAAGCAGAACGATGGTAGCTACCACGACCACGAAGACAGCGGTATAGGCATTTCTGACCTCGATGAAGAGTCTGAGGATCACCATACGGACCTGCCCAATGTGTCCGAAGCTCACTATTCCACATACCCTGGCGGTTTCCCTTCGCAACAACGAGTGCCCAGTATTCAATCCATGCTGCAGCCGATGCAGATACAACAGCCAGCTCTACAGCAACACAGCATGCAGCACCCTTTGCAGCAACAGCCTTTGCAGCAACAGCCTATGCAGCAACAATCCATGCAACAACAATCCATGCAACAACAATCCATGCAACAACAATCGATGCAACAACACCACATGCATCACATGTCCTACAACCATCAACAATAAGCAGCCACCACTCCTGCAATCAAGCCTCGACTTACTTCAATTTCTTGTTTATCTTCAAATCCCATCCTCACGATCATCACGGCCTCTCGGTGCAACATTTCAGAACGTACGGCGCAATTTTGTTATTCCTATAATACCCGTCGAGATTCGAGCAACATTCCTTGGACGAATCGACCATTCACTACAGCTTCCCCAACTCAACGGCCTCGACAGATATTCTAACCATGAATCACTGGCATTCGGCGTTGGATGTAATCAGATGGGGGAGCGGTTGGACTTTCGCTTCATATATGCTATGAGCATCACAGCATCCGACACTGCATTGCTATTTGCTTTTACTGCATCGTCCAGGCACCAGCTTTTTTTTTCTTATTTTCTCAACTCTGTAACCTTACGCTTGTTTTCAAATAGCTTTTCTTTATTTCTCACTTTTTGCATTGATCCGGTGTTTATCAGGGAGTGTGTTAGGTCAGCCGAGAGGAGTTTTTAGCAATGTGGATGATGAGATGGAGACAGGCCATTCTAGCACGCGCATGTGGGTAGCTGGACGTGCCTATGACTAGGTATCTATGTAGACATGTACCTGAATGCACAAAGTGCTCTAGACCAGCTTGTCTGAAATGTCTCGTACAGGTCCAGACATGGAGTGCACTCGACTGAAGTGGTACAAAGCATAGCCTCATGCCAGTACATGTACAGTACAGTGTTAGGCACTTGTGCCCTGATGGTCGGCACCCCACAAAGCTACCCTTGCCAAGTGAAGGACGCGACAACGGTCCACGGCACCTGCAGAGTCATGCCCGCAGACCCCAGAATAACAACGTCTTGCAGCGGCTCGCAGGCCATCCGTCACACGTGGCACGTGCACCGTCTGATCCAAGACGGGCATGCATTAGCCCGCGCATCGTGCCGTTGGCGCTAGCAAAGCCCACTACGGCCATCGATGACATAACCAAGCGAAGGAAAACGCGGACTCGGTCTCTGATGGCGCATGCCCGCAGCCCGCAGCGCGCAGCCCTCACAAATGACAATGCGCGCAGCAGGGGAGCCATTCTGCATGCCATTGTTGCGATGCCGCCTCGGGGCCCTCTTCTGCGTGTCCCCTACACAGACCCGCTGCCGCCGCCCACGATAATCCCCGCCAGCGCGACCACCACCAACGGAGCCGTTGCTGCGCTCGTCGACTTTTTGGCGCCATGCCTGCCCCGTTCCACCTCGCCGCCAGCATCGAGACACAGAGCAAGCGTCCCTCGTCCCCCGCAGCATGCTGATGCGCGCGGGAAGACGCTCCTGCTCACCGGCGCCGGCATCTCCGTCGCGTCTGGTCTCGCCGACTACCGCGGCGTCAAGGGCACGTACACGCTGAACAAGACGTACAAGCCCATCTACTACAACGAGTTCTGCTCCAGCCATGAGGCGCGCAAGAGATACTGGGCGCGCTCGTTCCTCGGGTGGACGAATCTCGAGCGCGCCACGCCCAACAGCGCACACGAGGCGTGCGGGCGTCTGGGCCGCATGGGCGTCGTGGGCAGTGTGATAACACAGAGTCGGTACCCTTCCTTTCCCGTCCCAACATGCAGCAGCCATCTTGACCTTGGCCCCGAGAGAGCCTCTCGCTGACGCCCGCCCCGCCCGCCATCAGACGTAGACTCGTTCCACCCGCTGGCCCACCCCGAGCTCCCCACCACCGAACTGCACGGCTACCTGCGCTCCCTCGTCTGCCTCTCCTGCCACAGCGCCTACCCGCGCCGCACATTCCAAGCCGAGCTCGCGCGCCTCAACCCCGCCTGGTCCGCCTTCCTCGCCTCCGTCCTCGCCTCCGGCGCCCTCGACACCGAGAACCCCGCCGAGCGCCGCGCAAAAGGCCTCCGCGCGAATCCCGACGGCGACGTCGACGTCCCCAACGCCCCTTACTCCACCTTCAGATACCCCGCCTGCCCCGTGTGCGTCGCCAACACCGCCGGCCATGCAAGCGTCGGCGTCAGCGTCAGCGTCAGCGTCGACCAGGACGGCGCGTGGCACCCCGCCAGCACCGCCGGCGTGCTCAAACCCGCCGTCGTCATGTTCGGCGAGAGCATCCCGCTCGCCACCAAGCGCGCCGCCGAGCTCGCCGTCGACGCCGCGCACCGCGTCCTCGTCGTCG
This sequence comes from Coniothyrium glycines, assembly GCA_025742365.1. Taxonomy (NCBI): domain Eukaryota; kingdom Fungi; phylum Ascomycota; class Dothideomycetes; order Pleosporales; family Coniothyriaceae; genus Coniothyrium; species Coniothyrium glycines. The sequence continues at coordinate 195,139 of JAMXIJ010000009.1, read as the reverse complement.
GCAGCAGCCTCGCAACCTACTCGGCGTGGCGCCTCGTCAAGCGCGCAAAGGAGCGCGGCCTGCCCCTCGGCGTCCTCAATGTCGGCGGCGTAAGGGGCGAGGAGACGTTTTTCGGCGCCCCCGACGAGCATGTCGCTGCTGCCGCCGCCGCGGAGACGGCGACGCATGCTGTGCGCGTGAGTGAGAGTGCGGAGGTGGTGTTGCCGCGCGTGGTGGCGGCGTTGGAGGAGATGCGCGCGAGAGCATAGCGTGCTGCTGTCCTGTGGTATTTATTGTCGGGAGCCGGTGGGAATGCGTCGACTGTACATTGAATCCCCGCTGGCCGTCTAGGACGCGTGGGTTATGGGTATTCGAGGGCTGGGATATGTATATCTACCTAGTTTAGGTATACACAGCAACCTCCGTCCATCCCCGTCAAACGCCGGTAATGCACCCAACTCCCCCTCCCTCGCATGTATACATAGGCAAGCAAACAGACAGAAAAATGACCAAACCACATCCCCTTGCATTTTCACTCGGCACACTCAAACACAATCCCAACTCAGTCTCTAAACGGATCATACTCATCTCTCACTTCCACTGCCCGGGACGCCGGGCTGACAGTGCGTGACTGCTCCTCTTCATCCACATCCTGCACCACGATATCAATCTTACTCTCCGGTTCCCTCTCCCTCTCACTCTCCTTCTCCTTCTCCTTTCGCTCAATACCCTCCATCCCGCCTTGCTCTTCCTCCTCCTTTTCCGTCAACTTACTCCTCAACAACACGCCCAAGTCCCTTCCAGGGATCATCCTCAGCTCCTCGCTGCACGCCCGACACACGCGCAACTGGCACCACGTGCACGCCCACTTGCGCTCCTTGTCGTTGCAGCGGCACACCATGCAGCCCAGGGCCTGGAAATGGTTGTTGGACCAGATGTTGTGCCGGTGCGCCGTGTAGCACTCGAGTTGCGCGGGTGTAATTTGCGGGATCAGGGTCATGGGGAGGCTGATGGGGTGCCGTGTTAGCGGGGAGAACGGCGGTGGTGGCGCCAAATCTTTCGTGTCTGGTGGCGGCGAGGCTGGGTGTGGGTGTGAGACTGCAAGGATTTGCTGGGGCCGGCGGGCTGGTGCAGAGGAAGGGTGGAAAGTTGGGCTGGGAGAGGGCATGTCGAGCGTTGTTTTGCGTGCTGGAATTGATGTTGTCGGGACGGTGGGTGCTACGTGCGCAGGGCCATTTTGCTGCGAGTTTGCTTGTTTGGACTGGGATTCAGACGTGGGTTCGAAGCTGAATGGACGGCGCTGATCGCTCGGAGGAGGGAGTGGTGATACGGGTGAGATGTCCATACCCCGTCCGTTGTCGCTTGGCTTGAGAGTCGGAGAAGGTGTCATTTGGGGAGTGATGGTGTTGACATTCATGGTGGGAATTGGTGGAGCTGGTCTATGTGCCTGTGTAATTATGTCAGTTTCAGTTGTCCTTGGAAATCACGTAGGACAGTCATCCTCACATTCGAGGGGCTGCGAGACAGCCTCACCGCAGTAAAACAGGCGCAGGAAAGGGGAGGTGCGTATATACCTTTAAAATGTTCAAACCTGTACTACTTTTGCCTCGAAGATGAAGAGGAGATGTTGGGCCGTTGGCACGGGGATTCGATGGTAGACCAGTGAAAACCTTTCGAGGTGGTGCCAGCGGTAAACTGTCTTTCTCGTCGTCCGGGGTTGGTGGCAGCTGGCTGACTACAAGAGGACCTTTCGTCTCCGTCTGGGCCTCTTGTGGTCTTGTGTCTTGTGATTGATCAGTGTCCGTGGTTTGATTGTCAGCGCCCCCTTCCCTAGGAGCAGAAATTGGAGGCAAAGGACCACCTTTACCGCCTCTGGGTCCTTGATTGAGCTCTGCCAGACTCTTAAACTTGTGCAGTCCTGGCTCAGGAAGCGCCTTTCTCTTGACAATGGGTACAGCGTCAACACCCTCAGATGATGCTAAAACAGGAAGCTTTGGTTCTCCAGGGGAAAGGAGAGAGTCGTTACGCGCAAGTTCTCTCGCTTTCCGTGATTGTTGATTGCCCATCTGCTTCTCGCTGTTTCGTCTGATAGACTTGGCAGGTGGTGGTGGGGGAAGGTCCTTTTCTTCTACAGAACCAGACGACGGAAGAACACGGTGAGGAGCTGCAAACACTGGTGTTGGTGGAATTGTTGCTGTCGAGCCGTTGCTCACAGTCAACTTTAGCGAAGGCGGCTTCCCGTCGCGAGAGAGGCTACGTGATGCAATACGCCTCCTCTGAGGTATTTTCTCGTCAGCACTGGCTGGTGAAGAAGGACTATCGTTATCTAGAAATGTTTGTTAGCGGACTGGAGCTCTGTTTTGTTAACACGACATCTAGAAACTGCGGCAGCTGTGCGACTACGACTGGGTGCAAATCGCGGACTCGAATTCAAAATAATAGGGTGGAGTGCTTTTGCGCACAGGCCTTCACAGATGCGAAGTGAAGATGAGACATTCTTGCACCATAGCAAACGCAAAGAGCCGTGCCAAGTAAAGTCGTGTTTAATGCGAGCTCCGACTCATCCATAACACCGAACATACCTCTCAAAGGGAACTTCATGCTCATCCTTTGCACAGCTGGCAAAGGTCTATTTCGGAGATTGTCTGCTCGAGGTGGTGGTGGAGGCGGAAGCTCCTTCAAAGCAGGTACTGGTGAGTACGTGGACGGTGATTCATCGCCATGTCCGAAGGAGGTACCGTAGTCATACAACAAAGCGCTGACGATGTCTTGTCGCGAAGACGGAGCGGTCATGCCTAGTCCTGGCTGGGTCATGACCTCAGTCATGGTGTCTTGAAAGAAATCCTTGCGGATGATCGAGTTGAGAATGAAATGGCGTCAAGCTGGGGATGTGTGTGAAGTTGTGGAGAATGACCAAGTACCTAGGTAGGCAGGTAGCTGGAGAGGACCACGAAAAGCAAATGAGTGTATGAGTGAGGTTGCGAAAGAGAATGACTGAAATGAGCAAAAGAAAGGTTCCAGCCCTGGTTGATATTGGGTCCTCACTGAGCGTGGGTCATGACAAGAGAATGAGATGAGAGAAAGGAGAGTGCATAGCAAACCGTCGCGCCGAAGTTGGTCGTCTCAGGTACAAAAACGAACATGGTATACGGGTGACAGGCAAATGGCCGAGATGATCAAACGCATGAACGTTTGGCCTCCTAGCCAGGATGAAGCTGGCCTGTCACAGGTTTTCCTCCTTGGTGGCGCGGGCCATCCATGCAAGGATGTAAAGCGTTGGAGATGACAGGATGTCGCTAGTCTCTCCCGAGCTCCAGGACGCGAGAGCCCTATCGATAGCATCGTCGGACTGATGCAGCAGGCGATCATGTTCTCAATGATGGCGATTTATTGTCATGCATTGCCGGATTGTGGCAAAAGCAAGCGTCGCACATGGTAGGTATGGGCAGGACTGGGTGTTGCGATGGATCATGATGGGAGGAGGCCGCAGCATGACAACATTGACAAGGAAGCCGGATGTCCCGGGTCGCAACTTCCACCAAATCACACGTCCGCATTTCCGGCCGTTGCACGTGATGACATAACCAGCTGTTTCAGAGTATCAAAGCTGTCGCCCAACGGGGATGCATGACCCACCGCTGCAAATGCGTTGACGTGTGGTGTCGAACCAGGAATAGATCGACGCCATCGTTGGAGACTTGGTGTGGCTTTCCCTGCCTTGCGCGCTCGCCGAAAGCTCGACGGAAACAAATGCTCAAGCCGGGAAACAAAATGAGCACCATATCCAAGGACGGCCCGCTATCGATTGGGGGTGCGGGATGATCATGGCCGCTGCGATGGATAGATTGCTCCAAGATTACGCTCGAGCTCCGCGATCAATCGGCAAGACGCACCGATGTTGTTACTAATATTAATTTCCATTGAGAAGCTAGAAAGCACATGCGATGAGCCGCCGTGCAAGACGCTTGCGATGCTTTGACCCCCGTATAGAGGGAGCCATTCCATCATACTAAGATACATGATATCCGCTTGTTTCAATGTACGGTACCTCTGTGGGTCCAACATCATGCTGAGCAAAGCCAGCATCGATCCCAGTGATCCGTCCCGTAAGATGCTACAAGTTACCATGACCGGACCCACCAATTGGTGGTGTCTTTTAGAGAATGAATTTATCCATGCGCCGTCGCTAATGGTCGATGGTTCGCAGCCGTCGAAAACAATAGAAATATTTACAAGAGAATCATATCTGGGTATCGTTTCATCATCGGATGAAATAAAGTATAAACATTAGGAACAGTGTAAGTGTTGGTGTCAAGGTCGGAGTCGACACTGACGCGGCGCCTTTCAGTGGTGCTGCCGTGACATTAATGAATCTTGATCCACAGGCGATGGTCACTTGTTGTGCAGCAGTCGTGTACGTCTTCGAGATCGGTTGTGTGGCATTGTTGGCGTATTGAGAGAAGACGCTCATGGCCTGTTGAAGACAGGAATTGCAAGTGGGTCGCGATCCTCCCGGTAGTTCCTGGCCGATGGGCATATAATAAGGATAGGCGTCGGTTGGCGAAGTCATGTTACTGACAGCATTGGCGAAGCAATAGTTGCCCTCGTTATCACGCAAGCAGCTTGCTTGGTAAGCAGGTCTATACGCAATGAGGCCGTTGTATGCCTGCAGTACCATGGGATTGTCATTATCGTAGTCGGTTCTGCAATTAGTATTCGACACCAGGTCTCGCGCGAAGCTGTCTAGTGTCGTTCTACATTGCGTCGCGTTGGCTCCACAGGTTGCGTCCAGTGTTTGGGTGATGCGAAGAAAAGATTTTGATGCGTCGAAGAAAGCACTCGAGGTCTGCAATATATTAGCTTGGCATCCAGGACAGCAGATTATATAGCTACTCACTTGAAGCAGTAAAGAGAAAGGATGGCAGTTGTTCAGTGCGTTACTACTTCGCAAACGACTCAAAAAGCTGGCGCAAGGACTCGTGAGGTTGCTGGAGAAACCAGTGTCGAAAGCCCTGGGTATGTCGAAATCCCCTTTGGAGCTACTTGGGGCCGTGGTGAGCGATCGCTTCGAAGGCGGCGATGAGGAGGTCGAACTGGCATCGTCGTCGGATTGCAGTGGAGGCATCAACAGCGGCGCGACAGGTGGTGGGCGCAGGTCGAGAAGCAACGACGATCCTTTCCACGCTAGGTCAACGTCCTCGAGGAGCAGCGCTGGCCGATCACCATAGATTTCTGATGCCTGAGTAGTACCACAGAAGGAAATCCAAGATAATACAACAACGAAGAGCGGGAGTAACACGCGGGATTGCGAAAGGGACCGTGATGGGGTTTGGGTATATAGGGAGCCGCCACAGAAGCGATTTTCGTCTTGTTTCCTTGCCGAGAGGGGAGTAATTTCATGGTGCGACACGGGCGAATCGCAAACGGCGAAACACTGAGAAGCCATTTCCAGAAACGCTCTGCCAGCCGTCCAACAATGCTATTCTTGTCCAGACAGTCTATTGAACGTTTTCAATGACCATGACCTCTGCACAAGCCGATCACCGAACAGCTTGTTGATGATTACTCGCAGTACGGGTACCTCGCAGCTGAGTAGCGATCCGGGGGTTCTGAGGGTTGGCAGGGGCATACGACGAGATCCAGTGAGTGGTACACGTAAAAAGAGTGACGATTAGTTGGGACGCTTTGCTGGCTGTTGATGTCGATCGTCGCCGAAAGGACAAACAATTGAATCCGTTCCCCGGTACCTAGTCTTGGTTGTTTAAACAGCCTCAGGAATTTGTGCACACCTGGGACAACGGTTTCTTATGAGAGATCGCCATGGACATGCCGCAGCCACCGCCCCATGTCAAGCATGCTAATCAAGCCACGACGCGCCGCCATGCAGACAAGAGACGAGCATCCCGCTGCAGACTGACACTACGAGTCGGGTAATTGAAGCTTTGGACAAAATCATCGCTGTGGAAATGTGCGCTAAGTCGCCGTGATTGGGTAGTGATGCAATGGCGTGTGCGCATGCAATAACACCCATGTTGCCAGTAGCCATATCGAGCGTGTTCTAGCCCAGGTAGCTTCACCACTCCGGACACCAGTCTCCCTTGGCCGCTGCGATCCCTTCGTATGGACACCAATGCCGTCCCTGCACGGTTTTAGTGCTTGTTCTGGGGCCCGTTGGGACATGCGCCATCGACTCTGGGCTGAACGCAAAGCAGCAATGAGCGGAGTGCTTTACCTCTGTGACTCTGTCCCCATGGCTTCCCATGATCATATCCTACATGCGCATGCATTCTGGCTGTTTTCCTGTACACGGCGAGCCAGCCCAGCAACACTCGTTGTGCTACAAGCTACAGACCGCGGCTCAGTTCTGGTGTTCACGCCGCGTTGAAGGAGCAACGTTGGCCTCGTTCAGCATTCGTTGTTGTGCCAAGCCAATATTGCGAGCAGCCACTTGATGAATCCGTTCCACCCCTATCAGTGCCGAACCATTCCTATGAGACCACCTCCACCGCTGTCTCAGCTGAACAGGTCAGCCCAGTCCAGACATTGGCTCGCGAAAGCGCTGCCTACTGACGGTCTTGTCCCCGCTGCTGGCGCGCTTGCGGGGTGCTCTGCTCGACCACCGCATGGTCTTCGTTGGTTGACCATTCACCATGGAACGCGCTTACGGCCTTACAGTGGACGTGCACTCATCTCAACGTCTGCCTACTGTGGACCTGTTTGGTTTTTCCAAGATTGCTCAATATTATCTATGTCGTCAGCAGTCACCACTCAACAGTATCAAGCATTCTCGCTATGTATCCTGTCAGCCTCTATCTTTCCTGACTTGTTGCTGCTTTACGCGCGCTGTCCAGATTGAATACGACTCTACCTATTGCGGACATTTGTCCTGCATGCATTTGCTGCTGCGTCCATTTCTCATCTACTTCTTATGCACACAAACACAAGTGGAAAGCCTTCGTTGTAGGAAATCGGCTCGGCTGCCTGCGAACACATAAGGATCGGCTCTCCACAGTGCGCAAGCACACTGTGGCTCAACAGATAACTCGTCATCTGACTGTGGGTTGCATCGCAAAGTGTGAGCACTTTGTCACGATTCAAGCTATTTCCCTACGTGGATCCCGCATCTCGATGGGCTGGATTCTAGGATCAGTCCATCATGATGTATGCATAGAGTGCGGCTAAATCAAATTGCCCCACCACAGACAGAAATCATACATCGATCTCCAAGACCACCCGGTTATCGGGCCTGTAGACGCAATCTGACATCACACACCACAGGAATTTGGTTACACCAAGACGCGTCCCATCCAAATGCAACGGTAAGGAATGTTTGCTTGGCTAGCCCTGCGGATACGATCAAAAGTTCAGATGCCAATTTGACCTGATGTACGACTTGCTTCTCAATGGCTATTTGACAAACAAGTTTTCATGGGATCGCGTCAGGTAATCCAGACCTCTCCTTGTGATACCTGGCCATGGTGTTAACGCATAATCATGCACAACTTCTTTAACTTACACCTCGAACAGCGGCTCCCACACTGATATCGCCCGTTTGGAGAGATAACCATTGGCAAGAGAAGGCGGCTCAATGTCGAAGTGCTTGTCAGATGAGCATTCGAGTACCCGTCCATACAATGTTTCATCTTCGAGAAATTTCTCATATGCGCTCACAATGGTTGATACTGGCGTAAGACTGGAGCAATCAGCTATCACCCAAGTCGTGTGGAAAATGACCACTCACCATTCCTCTCCAATCGCATCAACCAGCTCCTTGGGTACAAGAGGGGTATGGACCATGCCTAGAGGCATGAGCAGCCGTCCCACCATGTTTGGGATCTTGATTGACCATACTCACCTGGGCAAACAGTATTGATAGTGATATTCTCCTTCTAATTCACTGTCAATGAAGACCATGTTTCGATTCATGAGCAGAACACCTACAGCCTTCAGTATACGCGCTGTTCCTCGCACAAAATTTACGACCGCAGCTTTTGCGCCATTGTACTCTGGATACGACTCGTGCGGCACAATACCTGCTACACTTGCCGTAACTACGATTTTCCCTCCCGGAATCTTGTTCTTCCGCATAAAGTGGATGGCCAATTGTGTTCCAAAGACGACCCCTTTGTAATCGACATCCGTACAGAGCAAATCCGGCTTGGGTGGGATTCTGCAGATGTCAGTTACCGCTGTATAGAAGGGCCCTCAAACTTACTTGTCTGAACCACGATGGCCAAAGACGAAAATCGAGCTTTCTTCTCTCAGCCTCCTAGACATGCCAAGCAGCACCTACATACCTTCTGTCCGGGATCCCAGCATTAGCACACAACGCATCTATCCTCCCATACCTTTCAAATACTTGTTGGAAGCTCTTAGCCTGGCTATCCCCCCTATCAGCACGCACCTCAAGAAACATCCAAAGCGACTCACCTATCATAGTCAGCAACATTACACTGATGGTAACTCGCCGCGTCTCCCAGCTCCCTCCCTAGTTCTTCATTCTCCCGGACATCGAGAATCGCAACTTTCCACCCTTTCTCCACAAGCCTTCTCGCAAGCCCCTCTCCTATCCCAGAATTCCCGCCCGTCACAATCGCCACTTGACTTGAAGATGCCATTCCAGTAATCACACACTAGTTTTTTCAAGCACAAAAACAAAACACTCGGCAGACCCGCGTGTGTCTTTCGAGTAGGAATACCGATGCCACAGGGTATATAAACATCTACCGGTACATCCGCATACCCCACTCCACGCCCAGACATCACGTTAGGTATACGGGGCTCTTACGGGGCTAGATTAGTGAGAAATACGCGTTCAGAGGGCGGTCGAGGCAGCCTCACAACACTAATACGCGTTATATACATTATTCAAATACCTATTTTACTTACATTCCTGTATACATTTCTTAAAGTTAGTAATTTGTTTAAATATCTACTACCTATAAGTAATAGCTACTATATATATATTTATATATTCTCTTAGTTTCTAAAACATAAGTTATAAAAGTATTAAAAATATAACTTAAATAATATTAAAATCTTAATATATATTCTAAGTACCTAGTCTATAAACTAAGCTAGTACTTATAACTTATAACTAAATATAAAAAAATAGTACTAGTCCTATTTCCTAACTCCTAATCTTTCTATTTTAGAAACTTCTAAATCCTACTAGTAATTTAATAAAAAAAACACTCCTTTATTACTAATTAGTTATAGCTTTATTATAATTTATATAGTATTTAATAATTTTTAAAAAATTTAAAATAGTAAGGTATAGAGAGAATAAATAATACTATATACCTATAAGAGGCCTTAGTAATAAAAGCTAAGTTATAAGTACCTATTACGGCCTATATAGCCTGTTAAAGAGCCTTTTAAAGAGCCTAGGTATAGCCTACCCACAAGGGCCTACGTAAGAGCCTACGTATTAGAGTCCCCGCGAGAGCCTACCTAACAGGGCCTATAAGAGCCTATATAAGTAAAGTGTCTACCTATTCTTTCACGCTGTAGTATGAGAGCTGGAAATGCTATTACGCATATAGCGGTACACTTACTGTAGGTGTGCCATGTCTAAGGTACATTGAGATGTAGAAATTATGCTCAGTGCTGTTACGAGAGTAAAATGTCGAGTCGTGCACAACGGACCTATAGCTGGAGATACCGTTAATCAAGTGGCGGGAATGCATAGAGAACATGAAGTCTCAAGATTGTATCCATAGGAGAAGATACGAGGAAAGCGTTCGAAGTTCTTATATATATTGTGCAGCTATGCTTTAAGCTTGCTCCATGGGGGTTATCACGAAAATCAATGCCAGGCGCCCGCTTACAATGCAAATGATGCTTCCCCTAAGCCGTGAATCTGTTTTGCTGCAACCTGCATTATACACCATGCCTGTGCTTTTGATCAATCCAAGGTGATTGTTACAGGCCTGTCATGGTTGGTCCACCTAGGACCTACTCACGAATTGGGCAAAAAAATTGCGCCATTCCTTTTCTTTTTTCGGTCCTTCGAATGCTGCTGCCAATGTGCGCAGATACTGCTCCACAGCATCTCCTCCTACACCCATACCGCTCAAGTCGCTCTTCAGCCGTTCCACAAAAGGCTCACCGACTTTCTTGATGATTTCGACCTGTAGATTAGCCGCTTCAAAGAGAACCTGCTTGGCTTGAGCATCTTTTGCATTAAACTCTGGTGTGGCAGGAATCGACCACGCCAATGGTGCGAATCGCTCGACCACATAATTCTCAAAGCCTGGCAGAGGAGCCTGGGTCGTAACCGGCGATGTAGGGCTGTTGTTCGCGCCAGGACCGATCTTGTCAGGCCCACACCATACAGATATCATCCTGATGAGCACAAAAAGTGCGAGCTTGGCAGTCGGATAATCCCGAGTGTCACGAGCGAATACCTCGATAGACGAGATGATGGGCTCGAACATTGCTTGGTTAGTGTTGCTGACCAGTACAGATCCAAGCCCATGGTTCAAGACTACGGTGATGAAGTTCAGATATTCTCGTCGGAGCTCTGCTAGCTGTATCTCATCATCCGTGCCAGTTGCTGTCACGGCAAGAGCTGTAAAGATGCGTTGCAGAACCGGAGTGGTGACGGTGTCGAGGATGCCCGCGATTTCGGATTTAAAGGTAAAAATGATTTGACCCAGAACCTTGAGGAATGTGCTGATCTCATCCATAGAAGAACTTAATGAAAGCAGACCATCGATCCATGATGGCAATTGCTGTAGTAGTCGAGCGCCGAGCACCGCGATCATACGCGAAAACGCGAAGCGAGCTGCGTGGCGAATGGAGCTTGAGGTATTTAGTGACTCGAGAGCGACAAGTATGGCCTCTGAAGCTTTGACGAATTCGTCGGCTACCTCACTATGAGGCACGGCGCTATTGTTATTGGATGGAACCCAGTCAGAGTATCCTCGGGCTAGTGTTCCAAGAGCCATGACGATATGGTGAATCTGGAGTAAGGCTCGTTCATCACCGTTGCTAGCTTGAGGTAGAGTTTGCTCCAAATCGGCAAAAAGAGGCCTCATGATAGTTTGTGCGTACAGCTTCTTGTTCTCGATCGAAACCGTGCTCGATGATGCTATGCACCCTACCGCTTCGAAAAGATAGAGCTGAGAATTGAAAAGTGCATCGGCGGATTGGTCATCCTCATCTGATGACATCTCATCCTCAGATGTATCTGGCAGTTCAGCTTTGATCGGAAGCAGATCAGCCACGGCTTGAATGATGTCGTAAGACACGTTGCCGAGCTGTGCTCGGAGGTGCTTCACGAGGCGCTGGAAAAGATACCAGGATCGTGACCGTACTTTGATATGATTGTTGTGGGTAAGCTGAACAAAGTTCTCAAGGACTTTGGGGATAAGATGGGGATTTTGTTCGAAAAACTGGTAGTAGCGAACGCAGATCTCCATATACTGGAGTTGTACCGCAGGGTGCGGATAGTTCACGAGACCGGAATCGACCATGCTGTTCATCATAGCGACGAGCTGTTTGGCAGCCTCACTTGAAGGCTCTCGTTTCGCAAACAAGCCTTGGTTACGAATAGCAAGCTCGCCGAACAGGTACATCTCGTGTAATGCCAATTCAAGATCACGCCAATTCAAGGACTGGGTACCTTGGGATAGACGGCCGAAGGTGCCATTGACAAGACGACTGAGTGTCTCGATGTAGTAAGGCTCGTCTATGGCGGTGACCGTCTGCTGCAGGACATGGAGACGTCTGCGAAGATCTTGGAACTCCGCCTCGTCCGTCTGTTCATCTTCTTCGCCCCAAGATGCTGTCTCGTCATATTTCATCTTGGCAATTATAGCATCAAGAACCGGTGGCAAAACTGCAGCATACTGTGGTGGGACAGTACCGGATTTCTTTTGAAGCTTACGGAGGAATGTGAGTAAATCGGTCAAGGAAGGAATGACTGTGGAGCAGACTTCATCGTATTGGTCAGCGAAGAAGCGTAGCAAGTATGGAGTGAAGATGCGGATCAAATCATCGGCACGTTGTTGGGTCTGCTCGTCGACTGCATCGTTCTCCAAGATTTTGACGATATCGAAAACGATGTTATTGACGAGTTTTGCAACCGTCTCCGCAAGGTCATTATCATAATTGGGGCTGTTGAACTCGGCTAAGGCTGGGCTGGTGATGAGCTGGCCGACCACTTCGGTGAGATTCAAAAATGTTATGAGCTCAATCTTGTCAGACGGAGTCATCTTCTTCCCTACAATTTCCGAAAACGTGTCGATGGCTGCATCGCGAACCTTCCCAGCTTGACTTTCAGGGTCGTTGATCCCTTGCTGGCCGGCCATCTCGAGGAATATTGTGATCATAGCCTGGTTCACGATCAAATTGATGTCGGTCCAACTGACCCAACGGCCGATGGTACGCAGACACATCTCAACGAGGCTGAGGTCCGTCTCCCTCCACTTGACAATAATTTCTTGCCAGGATTGGGAGATTTTCTGCGCATCCCGTTGTCGAATAAGATCTTTCAATTCTGTATTGCGTTTTTTCTCGTCCTCCTGTCGCGCGACCAATTGATCGGCGATTTCGTCATGTACTTGGCCAAGCATCCGCAGATAAAGGAAAGTCGTGGCCGTATTGACATTGCCGATGGTTGCCGAGTCGCCGGCTAATGCGCGGAAATCGTCGAAAAAGGACTGCCATGAGGACGGGTATAGTGCTACAAAGAGATAAGTGACTGTCTGCATCAACTTGTTCTGAATGTGGGTCGAATCCGCAGCGCCGCTGCCAGGGACATATGACTGGCGGATGTGGTTCATCAGAGTGTCCTTGATGTACGCCAGACTCTGCTCATCTAGCCGATGCTCTGAGACAGCATTGTTCACGAGGTCAAGCGCAGTATGGCGAACGACTTCGTCCGGTCGGGGATCGCGGGTAAAGAGAGTGAGGGCAGCCTGCCACGCGGAGCCTTCCTGTCGTAGTTGGTGCAAGTATGCTATGGCCTGGCCTTTTAGCTGCTGGCTGGACGTCGGGTTGAAGGCGATTTGGACTGCATTCTCCAGCTGTAATGGCATGCTGTCAGTGTGGTGCGCATAGACTGTGCCAGAAGGCCTGCGTACCTGAGCCTCCATTTCCTCCACCCCGGCAATTCAGAGCTTGTGGTGTATCACGAGTTGACTTGAGCTTCTTGGATGTATGGAGGATGGAGGGTACATGGGAAGTACTGTAGAGTTGGGGTATGTGCTACCGGGTCATCGAGGACTGCATATTGTGAAATCGTTGGCGGTGAAAGTCGAGAGGTAGCGGGGCACGAGGGCGGACCTACAAGGCACGCAAGGAAGCTTCTTTGAGTGGGAAAGCGGTAAGTGGCAGATACAATGATACCCTGGGCAACCGAATTCTTGTGGAATTACTAAGCAGTTTGTTTAAGTCTTTGTCGACGTGCGTTGAGAGAAAAAGGCGTCAAAGATGACTGGAGTAGCTCGCTAAACTAGGATCGCGTGGTGGGGAACTTGTAGCCCTCCGCAGCCCAATTTCGAGAGATGACATGCACGTGCCATCACGGGCATCCGTGACCACAGTGTCGTCAGACGATCAACCGACATACATCGAGGACACAACCAGTCATTCATACAAAATGGAAAAACAGTCTACTCAAAATGCTTATTGACCATAATGTCTGCATGCTTGCGCTAGGGCCCCAAAATATCCACTTTGGGTTTTCTGCAAAGTCTACTTGTTTCAATGCATTTTGCGAGGCTTTTGGCTGTCCATGTCATACGTGAAATGGTTTCACCTGCATCGTCCTTCTGAGTAGAGGATATCAGAGCTTGGATACGTAACCAGATTCGCTTCTGCAGGAGTCAGTCATTAAGGCCGACACCTGGAATCGTGTCTGCACCCACTACTTGAAGTGCTTGACAGCCCAATCGACGTGGTCATCAGCGAACGAAGAAATGAAGTAGTAGCTATGGTCGTAATCCGGTTGCATGCGAAGCTGAATGCCCTTGTCGTTTCCGACGCTCTTTGCTGCCTCAACAAAATTCTCAGGCAGAAGCTGCTTTTGCTGGTAGAAGTTGTCACCGGTTCCCTGCCTCGTAGTAAGCAACCCATCCTAGTCAGCAATCTTGTGACCACGTACTACATCGATGAGAACCTCCAAAGGTCCTTTCCATTGCTTGACAAGCTCGGTAGCATCGTGCTGCTTCCACTTCTCTTGTTGGTCTTCGCCAAAGTATCCCTTGAATGCTTTCTGACCCCATGGCGCATTGATCGGGTTGGAGATCGGGGAGAATGCTGACACAGATTTGTATTTGCCAGGATTCTTCAAGAACTGTGACCGGGTCAGTTGTGCTGAAAGAGTCCAACCTCAAGGTGCGTACCAGTGTTAAGGCACCGTGACCACCCATACTGTGACCTGTGATGCTGACATTGTCCGGGTCGAGCTCCTTGAATGAAGAAAACAGAGCTTCTGGCAGTTCCTTGGTGATGTAGGAGTACATCTTGTAACCCTTGTTCCAGGGCTCCTTCGTCGCATCGACGTAGAAACCAGCACCAGTACCGAAGTCATAAGCGTCGTCCTCGCTCTCGATGTTCAGTCCCCCTACCCGATCGATTAGACGGACATACATGCAGGAGTCAATGGCATTGACATACTTGGTGAGGTATCTGGATATACTATAGCAACCCCGTGCTTAGAAGCTCCATGTTGGAAGAATCCCTTTTCCGAGCAATTGTTACCCGTGCATGTAAGTCCGGAGAGGAAGAAAAGGACTGGGACTTTTGCACCAGACTTTGATGCTTGTGGAGGCAGGTACAGATTGAGTTCCATGTCGGTATTTGTGCTTTGCGATTTGTGCTTCAGCTTCAGAAGCTTGCCGCCGAACGAGGCAATCGTGCCTGTAGTTTCGAAAGACATGTTGTGAGGTGCTGTATGGTAGAAGATGCGGGTGGTAGGCCGAAGGAACGTAGAGGGAAATTTCGGGGATGTCAGTAGTTTTGTGAACGATTGCATTGAGTGACGTTGTTCCTGGCTAGTGCGGGGAGATGTGGACGGATAGCATGAGCTTGCGTGCGTGAGCTACCCCACCCCGCCGATAGGTGCTTTGGCTCATTTTAGCAGTCGGATCCGCACGTTCGCGGAGAAGGCTTGGAGAAAGCAGAATACTCGCTTGTAATTCGGGAATACGGACATTACAGCCACTCAGGTACTCCTTTCGCCGAACATGCCCATTTTGGCACTGTGAAGAACTCCAGCCCAATGCAGCCAAGCAAAGAAATATCATGTCAAGAGCTCTTCACATGTCCAGTCCTCATAGAAGCCATCAGGAAGATACCGCCGTACAACCAAAGGTATTTTCTTCTCCTGGAGTTCTTTCGCTGCAATCTGCAAAGGATCTGTCATGCCTTCGACGTCAATGAGGACGGGAGCATTGCCACTATCGTCATGTTAGAACGCCCTTCGCTCCAACTCTGTTTGCGTCCTTGGTCCTACCTGATCTGTAGAGCTCGTGTACCCAGCACGCGAGCGCGCTCGTACTTTGTCATGTATGGGGTGGTGGTGCGCTTGTCGTTGTCGACACGCTTCGATTTTTCGCTTTCGACTGTATTGCTCGACTTATCTTTGGCTGCAGCTGCTGCACTTGCATCGCCAGTGACCACCACGTTATCGTCGTTGACGTCCATATTGTCGGGATCTTGTGCACCGGCCTGGTCTACATCATCCTCGTCCAGCACATCGGGCTCCGCCTCCTCGTCGAACTCCAGGGCTTGATTATCCTCTCTGTGAAGCATTCAGTATTGTGCATGACGGCGGTGGTCCGGGGCCTTGGATGCGAGCAAGAGCTGTGCAGCAAGACCAGGACGACTTCCACCACTTACTCGTAACCTCCAGCATCGTAACCATCGTCGCCACCGTAATCAGACATATTTGCGATATAAAAGTGAGTGTACCTGGTGCTTTGATATCAATTTCGCAACTTGGACGCGTGCAGATCGAGATGACGGTGATTTGCGACGCAGTCAAAGAAAGATTCGCGACCGTAAATTGTCAAAGCGCGGAGAGCAGGGGGGGGTGACTGACTGCTTGGCGAAACCGAACTCTTGGCGTCGAAAATTACAGTGGACCCGGACATACCACCTCCTCCGCATTCATGCCCTGCCAGAACAGGACGAAGAACCACCCGCAATAATGGCGTTGAAGCGCAAAGAGATGGACAGTGCGAGCACTGCGCCGTCGAAGAAGGCTCGGACAGGTGAGAACAGCATAAATACGACGACGTCTCTCACCAATTCTAAAATGTCAATCAGGTGCCACAGACGACGACTGTGCCTCCGATGAGTCCGACGACCTCAAGATCATGTATACCGATAACGGAAACAAGAGAGCGGAGAGTGAAGCCCGCAGGCAGTGGATTTATGTATGCTCCGTCGAGTCTTGCCGGCAACGTTTCAATCGACCATGTCGTCTGGAATCTCATATGCGGAGCCACAACAAGGAACGACCATTCGCTTGTAACGAGCCAGATTGCGACAAGACTTTTCCGCGCAAAGATCATCTGCGACGACACATCAAGAATGCTCATAGTGATCCGGCTACTGAGCGCACCTACGCATGCCAATGGGAGGGCTGTGGAAAGAGCTTTACGTCCAATGGCCGACTGCAGCGCCACGTAGAGGTACACGAGTCCAAATTCTACTGCACAGATTTCCCTCCATGTAGGGAGGTATTCAGGAAGGAAAAGTCCCTGGTGGCGCATGTGAAGAGCCAGCACCTCCAAGTCAAGCCTTACCCGTGCACCTTTGTTGACCCGGCCACCGGCGAACAATGTACGAGTGGTTTCCAGACAGAAGGTACCCTGCGAAGACACATGACCAAGGCCCACCTACAAGAGCAAGAGACGGGCTTGTTCTGTATGCTCTGTCCATCTTTCGGCAGTTTCGAAGAAGAAGATGGCGACACTATAGACCCTCTGGCCTTTGAGACAGTCGAAGAACTTGAGGCACACGTCGCTGAATTTCACCCACCTATATGCGACCTCTGCGGCCAGAGATTCAAGAGTCCTGGAACACTAAAATCACATCTGGACACAGTGCATGTGGATCGAGCCGACCAGCCTCAGTACCCGTGCCCCCATCCGGACTGTGACAGTACCTTCAATCGCAAGCACAATCTTACCGTCCACGTCCAATCCGTCCACGAGAAGCAATGCAAGTTCTTCTGCACCGCCGGCGCATTGCAACACTCCAAGCACGAGGACCTTAAGAACTGGTCTGGCGCCAACGCCTGCGGCGCAGCCTTCAAAGCCAAATCTTCTCTCGACCAACACGTCCGAACCCACCATCTCGGTCTCGGCACCCGCAAACAACTCCGCAAAGCCGCAAAATCTAAGAAGAAGATCGATTCGCCTTCCATGCTCACCATGCTCACGGGCGTCGGCTATGAGCAAGGCCGCCAAGTGTCCTGCCTCCTCCCCGACTGCGCATTCCGCTTCTTCATGGACCGCGATCTTCGCCGCCACATGCGCGCCGCGCACAATCTCAGCAACGACGAAATCGAAGAGAAAATCCTCGAGCGTGACGCCCTCACCGGCGGCCAATTCTGGATCGGCGGCGTTGACAACGATGACGACGACGACCTCTCCAACATGCTCGATTCCCAGACACCCAGCATGCCGCAGACGCCCTACTACGTCGACAACGGACCCCCCCTTCCTCCCAATGCAGCCGCACCACTTACCGCCGCAAAGGGCGCACAACCGCACTTCAACCCATTCGACCAGACCTTTGACCATCTCTCTCTCCTCACCGAGGAAGCGGAAATGGATGCCGCCATGGGACTGGGCAGCCTGGCGCCGGCAACGGATGCGCATGAGGGGTTATTATGGGACGCGCTTGCGCCCGTGGAGCAGTACAATTGCATGCACGAGTAAGCTAGTTTGGCGGACGGCTTGTGCGAGCAGGGGAAGAAGAAAAAAAAAAGTGTTAACGCAAAAAAGCAACGTAGGCAAACATGAATAATGACGAATCACGTAATTGGCGAATTTTTTTTCTTTCTCTTCTTTCTCCTTTCAGATTGTGTAGATATATATATATACCCTTGGGGCATGTTAGGACGAACAGCAAGCAAGCGAGCAAGCAAGCAAGCAAGCAAGCAAACGCTCAGCGTACACTCAGCGCCTCCTCCCTGTGCTGGCGTGGGAAAGCCACAATTCATATACACAGCCCGATATCACAACCGCGTGAAGCATGCATGCATGCATGCATGCGTATGTACTAGCAACAATCCAGCCATCTATATTTCCCATGGCTATTCATTGTACAATACGATTCCCCCCTTTGTCCCCTTTTTCCCTCCATACCCCCCGCATAAAACGCTCCCGCTTGCTCTTTCCTTGCAGAACAGTCCAATGAATATGCAGCTCACATGTACAACAGCACCAACATTACCCCCACGGCGTTCTTTCATATCAGTATCAGTAGCGCGCTCGGCAACCAACGCATAACATGAACCAAAAGAACTTAACAGCATACTGCGAATGCAAATCGCGCAGTTTATGGGGTGTGGGGGGTATATGACTACGAAAACAGTACCAAAAAAAGAAGACGAGGAAGAAAAAAAAGGGAGGTAGAGAAAGAGACCAAGTTGCTATGTGCCACGTTCCGACGGGGAAGAAAATGATTTAAAAGAAAAAGAAGAAAAGAGAGAGAGAGGAAAGGGAGTATACCCGCCTATGCATGTACGCTGAGAATTAAAATCGTTGTGTAAGCCTAGCACAGGGAAAACGCCATGCAAATGCACTGTCCGCGAGGCGGAAATGGATGGTGGCTCGGCGCACATACTGTGTGCTCGTATATCGGGATGCTGAAACGCTGCGGACGAAGAAATGAAGATTGAATGTACGTGGTTTTGAGGATTAGGCCGTGGCTCGTATATATGGAGCCAGTGAGCTCGTGTCTGCGATGATGTTTGCGTGATCCGCTTTTCGTGCGGGCCATGGTTCGTGCTCCATGGGTGCAGTGAGCGTGGTGTTGTGTTGTTCTTCCCAGTCTTGGCGCCACATCTCGAATTTGAGCTCCCAGCGTTGTAGTAATCGTCTTCTCCGGCGGCCGATGGTCTGCTCGAGCTCTTCTGCTTGTTTCTTGTGCTCGTTCTCTGCCGCAGTGATCTCCTTCTCATAGTTTACGTCCATTTGTTCTAATTCCTCCTCCTGTTTTTCTAGCCTTCGCTTCGTCTCTCTTTCCTGCTTTGCCCTTAACACGTTGATTGCATTCTGATGTTTTTGCGGAAGATTTTGCTGCAGCAGCCGTTGCTGATCAAGCTTCTTAAAATCGTCCTCTGTAACAGTCCGCGCATGTTCTGGATTTTCGGCATTTGTATCGAGACAGTATCCTTCCATGAATTTCAGGGCGGTGGCGATATTCTTAGTCTCCTGCTCCTGTGACATTCGCAGATCGTGCTCAGTGCTAATCTGCTTTTCTTCCAATGCTTCGAGATCTTCGAGATGCTGCCATGGTAAGCAAAGGGTCGTGGATCTGGGAAGGGGGATTGGCTACCTGCTCCTCGTGCTCTTCTCTACTAGCCTTGTGTTGCCTTGCAAGGCGTGTGAGTGACCATCGCTGATAAGCGTGAAGCGCTTTGCGCTGATTACATTCAAAAGCCGAAATCCGCTCAAACTGCTCTTTTTGTTGAGCCCTGAAAGATGTGAAAGCCTCGTTCGCCAATACAAGATTTACATTGATGGCCTGGTGTCTGGTGCGACGAACAGGTTCTTTTCGCAGGTCCAGAATCATGGTTGGAAGCGGACTGTTGTTAGAGAGTTGTGGAAGATCGACTGATGATTCGCCATTCTCGCTATATCCCGAGTCCGGTATGGACTCGTACTCGGGTGACGAAAGTGAGGCTAGCTTTAAAACGAGGTCCTTCTCTTGCTGGGCCAGAACGCTCTCCAGAAGTCCACGGGGTAGTGCCCTGCCACAGCAGTTTGGTGCTGCGAGGGCACCACTCTTCAGCGCATCCTGGATATGCACGCGTAGGTCTGATGGCGTGAGAGCATGGCCACACGCTAGGTCCGTGTCGCGGGATCTACTGTGATGGCCGTGGTGTGCTCGGGAGGTACAGGCGCTGTGGGGCGCATTAGTGTCATGTACAAAACGCACTTTATGCAAGCATGCTTACCTCGACTCTCTTCGAAACATGGCAAACAATCCTGCAGCTCGCTTCCGACGTGGAGGGGCTTGCTGCAGTGATGATGAGCTGGACGGCGGGGAGTTTTTCACTGAAAGTGTCGAGGTCGACCGTCGTGGCTCACTCTGAGCGGGCGTGGTAGTACTGGGGCTGGGGACGTCTGCCGACACGGAGGCTCGTGCAGTCTTGCGGGGAGATGACGCTGCGGGTGGGCGGTCGCTGGCATTGGCATGAGCATGGTCTCCCGAGGCGCGCGAAGGCGCAGATGTGAAGCCTGTCGACTGGGATTCTTGGGAGCGCATGGAGATGGAGCTCCTGTGGTCGCTGTCCACGGTGACGGTGGACAGGGCGCGAGAGCCGTGGTGGGTGGGTGGCGGGGACAGAAAGCGATAGGGGTCGTGGACGCCGCTCTCCATGGCCAGCAGGGCCAGCTGGGCGTCGAGGTCGTCTTCATTCTGGGTGGCGGACAGGCCCAGGGCCTCGGACACATAGACGGCGTCGTCGAAGATGGGGGCGATGTCGAGGGCGACGGCGTCGTCGCAGGTGTGTTCAATCATGGCGCCGAGGCGCACATGGATTGGCGGGGGGCGGTGACGCTGGAAGAGGGCGGGCCAGGCATGCGGGCGGGCGGGCAGGCAGAAAGCGAGAGCGCGGGTGCTTTAACAGGCGCGGGCAGAGGCGTCAGACTGCGGGCGACGCAGGCCGGCGTCGTCGTCGGATCAATGGGGGCTCGGTGCAGGAGGAGCGGACTGGATGGCATCAGGCATGGGCGGGCGCTGGTACATACGAAGTAGCGCAGCATCACGATTCACCGCTCGGCGCTGGTCGAGTGCCCGGCCAGGGCGCTAAGCAGCCGTCAAACAACGCGCCGTGGGGTCATGTGCTGCAGCCTCTGGCCCTCTGCGGTTGCGACTTGCGCGCCCTGGGCGGCTGGGCCAGGTCCTGCTTTCGGCGGCCCGCGAAGTGCGAACACATCACATTCCTACCCGTGTCCCCTGGAGGCTGTCCGCGATGGCTGCACGCAATCTCTCGGTCCTCACCTGCTGCAGTGCTGCACTGCTGCCCCCCCGAAACATGGCCTTTCTGCCCAAACCATGCACTAGCTTGTGTCGCTCGCCCGGCCCTTGCAGCCAGCCGTGGACCGTGGTGACACATTATGCAGCCTCCCGATCGAGAGCTGTTGCTGCAACATGGTCGTACCGTCCCAGTCGTGCTAGCGGCCTGACAGGGCCATTGGCGTGACGATCATGATGCGGTCCTGATCCGTCGTCCTGTCATCCACGGACCATTGCATACCTAGGTAGGCACCTAGGTAGGTAGCTACCACGGCACACAGCGCCATCGACATGTGCTAGTACGCGAACATGGCTGCTGCATCTTGACATGCAATCGCCAGACCAGACGACGCCTTGTCGCTTTGCCTGGCTCACTCTTGTACTTTGGATGAAAAGGTACATACGTTTGTACATACACACCGCTACAGCCGCTGCAAAATGCAAGGGGACCCCCACGGCGAGAAGAGTCTCATCGGATGCGGACTGCCGACGCCGCCATCAATGATCACACTGCAAATACCTAGCCATGGGCCACGACCTATGTACCATGATATCCGCCTTTGGAATATGGCCCACTTCGGACGATCAAAGGGTCCAAGAGTGCCTCCATTTTGCTTGCTCGCCGGCCCCAAATCTCGGGCGGGCCACACCATCGTCCTGCTGCCACTGGTAGGTATTTCACGATGCTTCATCAACTACTCGCAGAATTAACTGGCTACAATCTCGTCCGCTTCAACTAGCCGTGTCGTAGGCAACGGTGATGGTGCCCCCCTCTTGCACGTAGCGCTGTGTACCTGCCTGCATAGGTACCCGCCGCAGAGAGCACCATCAGAAAAGGGAGCCCCGCGTCCCGGCCCCAGCACATACCGGTACACTTCTATTCTCAAGCTTTGTGGTCTCACATCAAATACAGTGCCACCGGCGTTGCGACCAACCACTGGCGGAACTGCTCCGCATGTCGCACATATGCAAGCCAAGATGTGCTCTGTGCTCAGATCGAGCTATCTGTATCCGTGCCACAAACCTTAAATCACGGCCAGGCGCTGTGTCTGTGCGCACATGATGTATGTACAATGGGTAGGATTTGGTCGTCTTTGTTTCTTCTTTCGACGAGTACCTAATCTGAAAAAGGTCTACCTGCACTAAGAAGAAGCTATGCCCCTGAAGATGCCTCGGTCCGGGAGCGGATATTGATACAATAAATGCAAAAGAAGAAAGGAAATATATAGCGCATGCAAAAAAAAAACTGCGCGCGGGCGGGCGCATATTTACCCCATGACGCATTTGATCATGGCTGCAAGTCTTCCAACGCCGATAAGATGCTACATGTACGATGAAATCGAGAGAATGGTTCTAGCCAGAAATGAGGACCCATAGGAGGAAGACTGTGATTAGATTAGCAACGGAAGCACCTCAAGGACTTTGGCACGTACAGATCATCAGGACTCCAAACATCTTTGCAACGAGCCACCTGTTGCCCTGCACGCGGCTCCAGTACTTCATCAGCTCGCGCTGAGCACCCTCGACATTGTCTACAACGTCCTCGGTGTTTGCGTCTATCCGTTGAATCTGCTCCCCCTGTTCCGAGACCATCTGCGCCAATTGGCTGAAGATGCCGCCCAGCTCCTGAATCGTTGACTCGATCGACTCAATTGCACGCCCTCGTTCTTGGATGTATGCGTTCTGTGGCTGAGCTTCTTCCATGAGCAGGAGTTGCGCGTCTGCTTGTGAACCGCCACGGGTGAGAGCTGAAGATCCCGCCGGCTCTAACGAGAGTAAATCCTGCTGTGCAGCATTGGTGTTCCTGCCGAAGCCGCCAGGCGAGCGGCCGCGTTGTGGCGTCTGATACAGCGGAGAATCGGTTCTGCTGGGATCGAGATTGTTGTGCGATTGTGCTGCAGCGGTGGAAAGGAACTGTTCTGTCCGCGAGCGTGATGCCTGCATATTCTTGGTGCGAACCTCGAGGACATCCTTGAAATTGGTTCCTACGTTCTGGAGCTTGTCTTTCAAGAGAATGACCACATTGCTGTTGTGCTCGCCTTCTTGATCTACACCAGGTTTCGACTTGGGGTGTTGTTTCGAGTTCATTTGTTGCAAGGCCTGCACCTGTCCAGAAAGCGCAGTCATGTCCTGCTTGATGACGAATGTGAGCTCATCAAACTCGACAGGCCGGTCGTCAAACAAGGTCTTGCGCTTCGCCAACTGTGATAGCCGCTCCAACTTCTGCATCGTGCTTGCCACTCCTCGGGCTACATCTGCGGCATTACGCGCGAACTCGGAGCGCTGACGTTGTGGGTTGTTGCCATTAGCCTCCTTCTTCTCTTGCGCAGTCAGGAGCGACTGCCGTTGTGCGCCCGTCTTGGATTGTGCTTGTCGTTTCTGGGCCTGCGCAAGAATAGAGCGAAACTCGTCGGTGCGGTCTTGTATCGAGACCGCCATTGCGAACGTCGGGCACGGCGGAGGGGACGTTCAGGGGCAGGCGTCGACACTGCAGGATCAACGCGCTCAAGAGCACGCGCGTGCAAAAAGCGTGCACTGAGCGCAATAGCTCGCGCAACTCTGCAGAGTAAAACCGAGAATGCGCGACTTGTTGATGCACGCGCTGCAGTTCGAGAGTCTGTCCGGTTCCGGGCTGCGTAAGGGGATCGCGAAAGGCCACAGTATTGGCGAGGGAGGTTGCGGACCGATGCTTGCAGGAGGATAACAGAAGGTGAATCGAGCGTTCTCAGGTAGGGTCGCGGGCCAGGTGAACGTCAAGAGTGCTACTGCTGAAGCATGTCCGAGCGTGAAAGAGTGAACAGTTGAGGCGGAAGAAACGTGGTTCCATGGCCCGGCCTCCCGCGAGCACAGCCACGATCTCGGTGGCGCTTACCGGAGGGGGAGGAGTGCAGAGCTGCAAACAAGGAAACGAACTGATGCGTGCACATGCACAGACGAAGTCGCTGTGTGTTGCTTCATCCCCGCATCCTGACCTCACTTAATTTGTATGTATAGTGAATGCTGGTCCTGCTGCACGACGCTCCGAACTGGCTTGTATTGCGACCCGGCTGCTGACGTAGCGTGTTGTCGATCGAGTATCCTTGCCGAGTCCTCGCAACGACGCTCCACCTCCGCCCCGGCGACGACACCGGCTGTCACGTCTCAACAGCGGATCACCCGGGCTTTGCGTTCTTGAGAACTGCTCCGGAGCAGCGTACCGCTCATTGCATGTACTTACGTGCCTTTTCAACGTAGGGTACAGCCCTAACAAGCGTCCCCAAAGAGCAGCTCCGGCAAACGCAGGAGGTGACGGCTTCAAATCCACAATGTCCGGACCGTTTCGCTTCGCAGGCGAGGAGGCAAAGTCGCCGCTGTATGTGTAGCCTCTCCAAGTAGCATACCAGCCGACCCCGAAGACTAATGGTTGATAGTGACCGCTCGGCGTCTCCCTTCTCCGCTGGACAGCCCGTGTCTTTCAAAACTAATGTAAATCGCATGAAGACAAAGAAATGGGTGCAGGCAAAGAAGAACGCATACGATGGCGATGACTGGGGCGACTACGATGAGTACGACGAGTACGGCGTCAATCAGGAGCCTGCGCCGTCGGAGTCGCAGCGATACTACGCCCAGTCGTCGCGCAGCTTTACAGACCCTTCGCAACAGGCACCCTTAGCAAAGGCACGCAGGAATTCGTTCGAACATGGTGAAGAGCAGCGGGCATTCTCGTCCTCGATACCCCCGCCGCAGCAAGGACACGAACAGACCTATCGCACTGCACAGGGCCAACACAGCGGCTCGGGCTATGCTGGCGGGTCTGATGCCAGCCAAGGCCGTGACTTCAGTGCTTCTGCCATGCCGCATCCATTGCAGACGCGCATGTCTCAAGTCCCGGCTGATATCGTTGCCTCGCCCACGAAGCAATTCCCACCACGCAAGAGCAGTATCGGGCAGGCACAATCGCCAACAACAACTTCGCCGCGCCCACGCACAGGAAGCTCTGACAAGCCCCTACCATTCATCCGGCCTGCAGATATTTATAAAAGGGTAGAAGAAGAACGCGTGCGCGAGCGGTCGTCGCTAGATTCCGGGAGACCTAGTCTTGACTCATTATCATCCCCCTTAAAGGACAATCCGCACTCCCCTCAGCCGGAAGCTAACAGATTTCTGGCGCCATTGGAGACAGTGGCAGAGAGGAAAAGTGAATATCTGCCTGAATTCGATGCTTTATCTCTCCAGGCGAGCCAGCAGCCGGCGCAAGCGCCGGACTCTGCTGTGTCACAAACGTACGACCAGGGCTTCCGCTCAGTCGTTGACCGAGCCTTTGTGCGCAACGATGATACGCGATCGGTCCCACCGACACCAATATCCAAAGAGCCGAGCTCTGAGATGTCGCGGACAAATACTGGTAGTACTTCTGGTATCAGTCCGATCATGAGCCGCGTTCCCAGTTCTGCTACACCTGCGCTTCGCAGTCATGATCAGACTGTGGGTGAAGGTGGCACTCCTGTGATCGCGGAGGAACCCAGCGAATTATCGTCACCTATCCCCCAGCCAACATCGTCGTCTGCTGCAGGGTCCGCGCATCCCCTTTCACAACAGACATTCGTCAACCATTCACGAAATATCTCGGCCTCTTCACTACCACGAAGTGGTTTGGCGACTCCAACTCGTGGTGACAGTCCGGCTAGGTCTCCTGTGGTTGCCCCGCAAAGAAACCTGCCAGAGCCCGAGTCAGCTCAATTTGGTTCTGAAGCCTTGCAAAAAGTCATGACCATGGAAGGTGGTCTATCGGGGCCTTCGTCTGGCTACACCCTACGAGAGGCGGATATTGCAAATACCATACAGCATAGTCCGATTGGATCTGTCCCAGCTCTGAGTGCGGCCGCAAAGGATTCTCAAGATGCGTTTTTGGAATCCCACACTACCGAATCTTCTCGTCAAGATGCGCTTCCCCGCGACCGATCTGAATCACCAAGCAAAGGCCGCGTACAAGCACTTGCTGGTAAATTCGGAGAAGTGTCACACTCCAGGAGGGGCTCGACTCAATCGAACATGTCGAGAAATAGTGTTCAATCATGGGAAAGAAGTCAGGACAACTCGCGCGCGGCATCACCAACAAAAGGCAGTCCTAGTAAGCCCGGCAGCCCGGTCAAAGAGTTCCGACCTCATCTGCCAGGTCAATGGGAGTCGTATGCGACAACAGCTCCAACACCTTTGGACGCCAACGAGACGGAGAAAGAATTAGGGCATGCACAGATACAAGGCACGAATCCTCCTGGACAGACAGACTTGACACCTGTAACCGCCAAACGATCAGTAATCGAACCTGATACCTCAAAGAGCTTTCCGCCAGCAGCAACTGAGGATCCTATTGCAGCGCTCAGAGATGCTGGCGCTGCTATGGTCAACTCCATTCGCCAGACAATTGGTCTGGAAGACTCATCGGAAACGTCCCCAAACCAGAAGGAGCGAGCCAATCACGGTGATATCTACCTGCCTCGACCATTGCAGCTGGATCGTACGGCTTCATCAATTTCTAGCATGCCACCTACACCGCCAGCTAAAGATACCCCATCATCCGAATTTCCACCTCCAGCTCCGCTCAAGGACCACGCATCTGAGTCAGCCTCGCATCAGCAACGTCCGGAACTAGATCCTCAATTAAGTACTGATACTTATGGAGAAGATCAAGAGAGTGATCGATTGCGCAAGGAGATTGTCGCTAGCCTAAGTCCGATGGCAGCTTTGCCAAACCAGGATGGGGATAATAAGCGTGTATCCTTCGTACAAGGAAGTTCAAACATCAATCGTGCTAGCTCCATCCTCCCTAGCGAATATGACACTTACTGGGCAGATGAGGATCATCGAGAGTCAGTACATCATGCAGATGACAAACCACCACTCGATCCGATAGTACCACTAGACACGGCTGCTTCCTCTGTGCCCGTCTCATCTGGTGTTCAGCCCGAGCCAGTTTTGCTTAACCGATTTAGTTGGGAAGCAAACACAGCTCAGTTGCCAAGTTCTGACACTTCTGCACTCGTCGACGCTCCCCCGGAGCCTGTCACAGTGTCGCATACTAAGGAAGAACCTGCCCCAGCGATCGAGCGCAGTACTGAGGAGCATTCCCAGCAGAGGTCTGAAAGCGTTCCAGAAGCATACTTCGGACCCGGCCATACCTTTACTGTTACCAAACCTGATCCCGTGCGTGAAGATGATCTCTTGGCTCGACCTGCTCCCATATCCTCTGCTGATTCGCGCGGACTTACCAGTCCCACATTGGAGACTCCTCGGCCTTCATCACCAGGGCTCCATGTAGTCAACACCAGGGAGAATCCCGAGGCTGTTGACTTGCCACCACGCTTTAGTGCGGAGCATCAGCAAGCACCACAGAAAATTCAACAAGATACTCATCTACCCCACTCCAACAGCGAAGCGGGAGCACCTCTATCGACGCAAGTATCGCCTATTGAGGTTCCGTTGCCAGCTGCTTCGCAAGAGCAGACTGTCAAGCCTGCTCCCTCCGACAAGCCATTGGGTACTCGTGAGATTGCCACAATCACCTCAACCGCTGAGCGCATTGCCACGTATAATCAAACGCGGGATCACTGGGCCACTACCGACCATGGCCTTGGAGACTGGCTATCATCTACTCTGAAAATGAACCCTGATCTTGCCACGCAGGCTTTCCCTGTGCAGCGTATGCCCACCGCGTCGACTCGCCATCGGCATACAGGCTCCATCGCCCTTTTGGGCAAGCTCGGCGGTTCTAATCATCATGACCTGAGTGCTGAACAATCGACCAACTCTGGTGCGCAAGCTGCTGTTGGTCCAAACTCGCCCACTAGCAGTAAACCTTCCGGTCCATCAGCGTTCGGAGGTCGGGTCGCCAGCCAACAGCTTAAAACGCAAGGAAAAGACCTACTTCATACAGCAAATGTGCTCAGTGGAAAGGGCATGACGAGCGCCAAGGGCTTATTTGCCAAGGGCAAGAGTCGCTTTGGACGCGAGAAGGTAGAGAAATAATCTCTTTATGCATGTGCCCTTTATTTTGGTTAATGGAGTTTTTCCCCTAACGCCAACACTTCTTTTGTACACGACGACCGGGACTACAGATGGTGGTTGGATGTAATTGTCGGGGCTTTGACATTGACATTTGACCTGCTAGGCGTTTATCAACATCTTTGTCTTTCTCAATATATCCAAACGCAGCTGTAGTTCCGTAACGATCTAAATGTGATGCTGATTCGATTCGATACATGAATGTTTTTCCAGGCTGTGTGTATGCTGATGTGAACGGTGATGCAGGCTCACTCCCAACCACGAAACAATTCCTCACGCGAAGTTTCTGCAGAACCCGAATCGGTTACAAGAAGCCTCAGGACATCAACAGCTACCGCAGCGACTCTTGAAAAACTCGCAAGCTTTCCCTCGGGGACGGAAAGTCCTCAAACCGAGAACAAGAGGCGGCGTTTCTCCATCTCGTCAGCATTGCGCCGAACCAGTCGCTCTCGCAGCAGGCCGAATAGCATAGCTCTTCCCAGCAGTACATTTCCCATGTTCAGTGGCACATCGAGGAGTACTCCTTCACGAGAAGTGAATCGAATTCTTGGTACAGAGCATCTTCGCCCTCATTCTTATCATGCACCCGACTCCTGGGATAGTAACACACCTGGTCTCCCGCCAACAGGCTCCCCTCAACGGCTTAGCAGAACTCCCACAAGCCAGGAGCACTTACGCTTAGGGATTCTACCATCACCGGCCAAGAGTGTCTTTTCCTCGAAAGACCAACACAACGAGCGTGAGATCCCACCAGTACCGGCAATTCCAGATGATATCGCTGATAAACACCATCGGAGGATGAGTCAGGAGTTTGTCAGTCATAGGATGTTGCAGTCTGTGGTACGATACTCAACACCTCCATTGCCGCTGAAGGATTCGAGGGCACTTGCACAAAGTTTGGTATTCGCCGGCGATGATACCATAGCGGGCGCGGATCATGCAGTCTTTTGTACAGAAACTGAGGCTGAAGGAGCCTACGACGTCCAGATGTCGACGTCAGAAGCAGCGACTCTGGTATCTGAGAATGGTATGCAAACTAAAAGTTATGAGGATGACGGGCAACTGCGAAGATACAGTGGCGATGCTGTGCTTTCTCATCTTGCCGAACATCAGTCGTGGTTGAAACCTCCTACTTCCACGACGCTTGACATGGGTTCCCAGGATGATGATCATGCTTCTCTGGCAAGCCACACCGCGGGTTTGCAAAACTCGAAGCTGGCACCAGCGCAGATTGTCAGTGTTGGAGACACAGCGTTCGTTCTGACCCGTCAGCCGACCGAGGACGATGTTACGAGAGGACATACAATCGACGACATACAGCGAGATTGGTCAAGTAATCCGTCGTATGAGTCCATACACGAGTGTGCAGTGTCCAATGATCACGCACAAGCAAATAACGTTTTGGAAAACCCAGAGGTAGCATCACATGCAGAAATTATCACTCGCCTCCGAGGAGCTCAAAGGCGTCTTGCTTACGAGACTGAACTGATCGGAGACGGTGATGTATCGCCTGTAACTACAGCATCCTCTGTATTTAGGAACGATATTTCACGTTGGACGAATGAAAGGTCAGATACCGAGGAGACGGTGTGGTTCGCGAAGAGTGAATTGCAACCCAGGGATTTGGGGGCACGGACTAGTCTACAAAGCCAAAGTCAGCCCATTGACAACGGAAATTGGCCTCTTGCAGACGAGAGAACGGACTGGCAAGTTGGCGAGATTGCGCAGTCAGCCTTTCAGCCTGAGGCAACACGGGACGACACGCTAGCGCACGACCTAGGTCGGTCACAGCATGGCTCCAGCGCTGACATCGACAACCAAACCTTGGAAACGCGCCGCGTCTCCGCAATGCCTTTGCAGGTTGCCTACGCAATCCAGGAAGTCGATAGCTCGTCCCTTGCATCATGGGATCGCGATAGCATTGCCTCTAAGTCGCATTCGAGATCGCAGTCGGGCGTAAGCCAGCTGAGCATGATGAAAGATGAGAGCGATCTCGTTACGCCTGTCGCGCCCGTTCCGCCCAACAACCAGAACGTGCTGCGACCCCACAAGGCTGAAGAACCACGCAACCAAGAAAATATCAACCACAATGCTACAAACGGGTATTTTTCTGGAAACACAAGTTCGCCTGGATCTGTACCAAATTCGCAACTATTGAACTACCCAAAATCATCGACGACGGCCCCAGAACGGTCAAAGTCGCTTCTGTCGCAGATATCGGCCATGGTATCGGAAGACGGCACGCCCATTTCCCCATCAACAAGTAATGCTGGACGATCAACCCCATCTACGATACGTCGCATGGAGCGAGATCAATCTACCAGGTTTGCGAATACGCCTGCACAAATCCCTGAAGAGACAGGCTTTACTGGAGATGATCGTACACCAACTGCCAAGCATGATGACTATGACCTGTACACGGATCACAACGGCATTGTGAAAGATTTGAGTCCACATCGTGTACAGCCTGTCCAGATCGTGGATAGCCAGAATCCTGCACAATCCCACGACCATATGTCCAGCCAAAACACTGATTCCGCTATAGAATCTACACCAACAAGGGGCCCCGAAAGACCGAGATACAGTACAGAACGGCCAATGAGCTTCATTTCAGGACCACCAGATGAGGATGGCAAGCCCCAAGACCAGATCAATCAATTTGAAGCTTTGAACAACCAACGGTTGGGCGTAAATTCTGGTCACATTTCTGCACAGCAACAGCACATTCAAGGGAATGCAATGAATCAAAGCCGCTCTTCTGCTCCATCAGATCACCCCGCGAACTCTCCGCCTACGCAGCAGCAGCAACAACAGTACTCTTCAGCGACTCAGGTATTACCACGGCTGATACATGCTGGTTCCGAGCAGGAGGCTCAGACTGGTACTACCGGCACCGTCGAAGGACACACGCGTCAGGTTTCTCCACTCCCACCTATAGCTCAGATCTCGAGTCCTTCGACAACCCAGCACGCTACATCAGTACAGCAAGGCCAAAGTCATCCGGATGTTCACACGCAGCATAGAAGCTTGCAGGATCCCCGAACGTGGACTCAGGCTCAGATGCAACATGCCCTGCAATCGCGTCCAACTCAGGGCATAGCATCAATCCCTGATCACTATCTCCATAGCCAAGGACAACCTGTTGGGCCACGCAACCAATTCGAATCTCAACAACAGATGATGCAAGCTCAAGCAAATCATTCACATTCGCAACAAGATTTTAGTGAGCAGATCAAGCGGAAACCACATGCTGTAGTTGGCCTACCACCCGTCCAACACCACCACGATAAAGCATCATCCAGACAAGGCTTTTCGTCTGTTCTCGCAGCTTTTAGTGGTAAAGCTCATGCACCCTCATCTTCGCCTTATGCTGCGCCAAACCAGTCACAAAACGTGGCCTCCAAGCGTGATGCCTCGCTTCAGGCTTCCGTTAATAGCTTTCTTGCCTCTGCGGAGCGACAGTCGAACCAAGGTGGTGTACCTGTTCCTCTTAATGGACCTCATCGTTTTAGTCATGGTGTGGACCTTGGGCATCCTATAAGCTCCACCTTCGATCCTAGAAGACAAAGTGGCCAATCTCAAAGTGGCTTACAACAGCATGCTCCGATGCAAGCGCAGCAGGCCGGACAGCTGCAGGCATCGTCTGGTCCTGTCACACGTGTTCCGGAGTCAGGCAAAAAGAAACGCTTTTCGGCTTTGGGCGCTCTATTCGGTCGATCGGGTGCAAATGGGAACAAGTCTCCAAAAGAAGAGAAGAAATCTCAGAAAGCTTCGCGCCATTCTTCGCCGCCTATCATAACGCCTGCCAATCCCCAATGGGTCCCTCAGTCACAACAGCCTGCACCTCAGCAGACAGGTCTAGCATACAATCCGCCTGGAAAATTGCCACCGCACACAACCTTAGTCGCTCACCCGCAAGGTCCTATTTTCGGTCCAGCTCAGACAGTGTCACCCGCGCCACTGCATGGCGTTCAGAATCCACCTCTACCGAAACTGCCACCCCACCAGCACCATCCGCATCCGAACTTCTCTTCTCAGCGACCTCAGCAAATCGGGGATGCTCAGTCAGGGTCTGCATATCTGAGAACAAAGCAGCTGGCTGAGGAGCAAAACGCTAGACTTGCCGCGCATAGAGTCCTTA
The DNA here is from genome assembly GCA_025742365.1 of Coniothyrium glycines. Lineage (NCBI taxonomy): Eukaryota > Fungi > Ascomycota > Dothideomycetes > Pleosporales > Coniothyriaceae > Coniothyrium > Coniothyrium glycines. The sequence continues at coordinate 162,765 of JAMXIJ010000009.1, read as the reverse complement.
CTTCTGCTCAAAATATTGGTCCTGATGGGCAAAGTACAAGTGCAGCTTCCGGTCGAGAAATCCCCCAGACACCTCAGACAGACTGGGGTCTGCCCTCCGGTGGATATTACAAACCTGATGCCCAGCAAAATACTGCCTCCATGGGGGCATATGCAGCTTCTGTAGCCTTGAGACAACAGCCAGCGCAACAGAATGTACCGTATGCCCCTAGAGACGATGACCGCTTGTTAGCACCTCGTCTGAGGCAGCAAGCAGAATCGGGGCAAGGACATTTTTCACAGCAAGTTCAGCCTCACTCCCATCAACATCGTCCCATGTTCAGGGGAGGAGTTGGCGTTGGAGCACAGCCTCACCCGTCTTCAGATCAGGAATTCCGTCCACAAGGACAGTCACAACAACCCGGCGCTGCATTCCGCAATCAGGAAGCTTCTCAAGGCCTTCCTCAACAATCCCAACCACAACCGTCACAGTATCATGAACAGCCTGAATTCAGCCAACGCAGTGCACCTGGTCCGGCACAAGTAGTTCCTGTCCAATCCAGCGCTCAGACTGAAACACGTCAATCTGGCTCTTCATATAGCGAACCTCGATATGATGCAACCCCCATTCCGGCAGCGTATAATCACGTTTATGGCGCTTTTATATCACCGAAAGACCTTCAGCAGCAACCACTCGACACACCCTCAAGATCGCCACCTTCTCAGCCAACCGATCAACAAGGTCATCATTTCGCTGAGCCGTCAATGCCATCGATTTCACCGCAGATATCGGCTCAATCCCAGATGCCTCCCAATAACCGTACACACTCTGATGCTAGCACTGTATCAGTTGTGTCGCCCATCTCGCATTCGCCCGAGATTGTTACAACCTCATCAACACCTGCTCAACGTGCTCAGAAGTCTAGGATGAGCAGCATATCTGAGGTGGGACAGCCGGAGCGGCCATGGCATCTGAACTTTCCTGTAGGCGCGACCGAACAAGAAATTGTACGTGCTCGACAACGACAGTACATGGAGGAGCAGTTTACTGCTCAGCAACAATCGCATAACGAAAGGGCAGCACGATCGCCTTCTCCTCATAGTTCGTTGCATAGTAATGCGCAAAGTACTCCTCCGACGGCCCCTGCGCAAGCACCAAGCCAAAATGGTGGGTTTCGAGAAGTCCAACCACGAAGCTCGCCTCAACCATATCCTGGTTCTCAGCCCGAACAGACAGCACAAGTGACCGTCCAGCCTTCCCATTCTCCGCAAACACTAAAACCAGTACCAATACATCCTGCGCCACGTCAAGAGCCCGCAGCATATCTACGGCCTGATTCTTCTGGCGCTGGCGCTATCTTGAACTCGGTCAATCAGACAAACACACTTCCTCCGCCGCCGCCACCTCCAAAGCTTCCTCATAGTCCAATGCGACCCATGTTCCCTCCCACTCGTTCACCTGCGTTACATAGTGCAGGAACCGTCCCTGAAACACGGCAACACGCAAACTCGCCATCCACTCCCCAAAAATATCAGCCAACACCACAGGATGAACGTAGTATGCCCGATGAACCTCCACCGTCCTACGATGGTCCAGGTGTACCAAACAATGGCATGGACAAGACGCATCCAGATCGCGTACGACCTGCCGACATTGTAACAGTCTCTGAATCCGACAATCGCAACCACCAATCTGACGCGCGACCACGTCAGGCGTCAATTGGTATTCTGCAGCACCCTCAACCAGCATCCATGGCTGCATCACCCCAGCGAACATCCGCAGACATGGGCGCCGAGTCCCTGCGCCGCCAACTCCTGCAGCAAGAAGAGTTTGCACGCATGGAGCGCATCCAGCGCGCCCAAATCCAGCGCGCCGAGTCTGAGCGCGAGAGGCTCCAGCGCGAGGCCGCTCGCGCTCGCGCGCAGGAGCTAGAGCGCAGCGCATCCGGCGGCGGACAAGTCGGCAGCTTACGTAGCGTGGGCGGCAGCCGAAGCGGGTGGGAGAGGCGAGGCAGTTCTACCACCAGCAGACCCGTATTCGAGCTCCCTGCCGTGGAAGACGACGAGCCCAACATGAAGGCTACATCGTACCCAGGCCAGGAATGGGTCCCCCCTGTGTGGACCGACGATTGATATCCATGCCCCCCCCCCCCTCCCTATTTTCCTTCTCCTTTTTGTACCCGTCAGGGTTTTGGGTTCCCGCTCTGTCCGTATTGTTGCTACCATATCCCACACCGTCTTCTCTTCACCATTCCCAACCCCTCGTTTCACCTCTCTCGCGCGCATCTATCCAGCATTCGCTCACCCTACCAGCATCAGCGCCTTTCATTTCGTTTTCGTTTTCGTTTTCGTTTTCATTTGCATTCTCGTCTCAGCGCCTGGATCAATATGTCACACATCTCAAAGTTGGATACCCCCTCCCCCCCCTATCAATGTTTTGCCTTGTACACATACATACATACATGTTTGCCCGCAGCCGCATCAACAGGACCAGCACGACCTCGTCTTTTACATTCCCCCGCCATCGAGACCCCACACATAATTTTTTTTTTTGCCAGTTAGTTCAAATTCAAACGTATATATTGGCCTCTTTCCCGGGGGCTTTTTTTTTCCCTCGCCCCACCTGAACTAGTGTCCCTGCATCCGCGCACTGCGTTGAAGAACGCTGTGTAAGAGGGAGATGCATGTGCCGAGTGAAAATTACCGAGTCCGTTGTTTCCACGCTTTCGTTGGCGGTCTTGCCATACCCCGCCCCCCCCCCCTTTGTGAGTGACTGACGGGATCTGCGTCGATGATGGCACGTGGTGAGATACTAGGAAAAAAAAGGGGGAAGGGGGGGTGGTTACATGTACAGACTAGATGGGGAATGCGCGATGCAACGCTGGGGGGGAGCTGGATACATGTACACATGGTGAGCGATATAATGTTTGAGTGTTACAGTGAGGTGTGGTTTCGACGAGAGGGTGGTGAGGGTATTGGGAGTCCGGTCATGTTATGAGGAGGAAAATTGAATTTCGCTGTATGTACGTAGTGGGAAGACGAGGGGTAGAGAGACGCGATATTGTGTGTGTGTGTGTGTGTTGGTTGGACGATGCAACTAATATACTATTTTCTCTCCACACATACACACACACATATTGTATGCACAATCGACAAGACAGGAGAAAAAATCTTACAAGAACGCCAGGTATGCGGGATGAAAAAAAAACAATATTCCCCAATGCACCACTGTCTACTCATATATCGAAACACTTGGACTGGCGAAATAGGGAAAGAAATGTAAGAGTGGCAAAAGTTTACAAATGGCCACGTTTTCAACGCTTCTCGACGAGCAAAAAGTGCATGGCCAAGTACGCGAGCAGAACAAAGGAACCGCCAAAGACAGCGAGCCCAACGCAGTCCTTCCAAAGAGCCTGCGTGTTGAAGCCAAAGGAGCTGAGGATGGCTGAGCCGGGGACTTCGATATCAAGGCCGTATTTGTGGTCGATGAGAGAGAGGTACTTGACTTCGTTGACGATGAGGCCTTCAAAGGCATAGTGGAAGATAGACAGCTAAAACCATGTTAGCATGGCGGTATGTTGATGTCTGTGATGCGGGAAATTGACTCACTGATTGCAACCACTTGGCTACAGCAGGGATACTCTCCTTGTTGAGGAAGAAACCCGAGAAGAGCAAGCTGAACAGCATGACAAGCACACCGATCAAATTAGCCACGCCGGAGTTGCGGAAGACGATACCGATGAAAAGGAAAATGGCGGCAGCGGCGAGATTGAAAAGAACGAGGAAGAGCGTGAATTTAAGGAAGTTGGGCCATGCAGGTATGAGACCAGTCATCGGGTACACAATGATGCCCAGGATGATTGGTGGCAAAAGGCGGAGCGGAATGATGTCGAAAAGAACCTTGGCCAGGAAGTAGGCTGGGGGGGAGTAGTAGCCCTTGGCTCGTTCCCTGGTGAAGAGGAGTCTCTCTGGGGCGAAGACCGTAAGGATGGTCAAGCTGCTGAATCCGAATAGCGAGAGGACGAAAAGGAATAGTCCCAGACGATTCTGGAAGCCCTTGATGTCGTCGGTAAGACCGTAGAAGAGGAAGCCCAAGAAAACAGCCAGAACAATAGCAATGGCGTAATGCGTAAGCATGAGCATAGGGTTCCGGTACAAGTTCCGCCAAGTACGCCTTGACAAAATCTTAAATTGACCGAAGAGGCCGACCTTCCTGAAGCCCTTCAATTTGCCAGCAGCGATAAAGCCATTTGGTTCCTGATCACTATTTGTACCATTCGCTTGGTGTGCACTTGCGACTGACTTTGCAATGTCTTCGTGGAGATTAGCCGCAACGTCCGAGCTGGCATATGCATTGATCAAAATATCCAGGTTGGTGCCCGTACTGCCAGTTGCAAGTGGCGGATACTCATCGGGATCCTCCAATATCTGGGGAGGCACAGAACCTTGTTGACGTGTAAGCTTCATCCATTGAGCTTTGATGGCACCTTTGCGATCATAAGGAGCCTCATCATCGGTCTTGGGGGACATCGTACCATCTGCGGTTGCAGGGGCAGAGCTCTTCTTTCTCGTGAATAGCTCGCGCTCTTGTTGCTGTCTGATCGAAGTCCTCCGCTTGCCTTTAGGTCTTGTGCTGGACGTGCCTGGGCTGCCGGCTAGGTCGCGTTCAAGCTCTGAGGTGTTGATACTTGGGATGGACTTGACGGCAATCGCACTGCTCGCACTCGTGTGCAGACCATCGCGCGTAAAGAGAGAACTATCTTCATCGATAGTATGGCGAGCTGCGCTCGCATGCATAGTAAGATCGACAATGTAATCTGCAATGTTGAATCCAGGAGGGCAGGTGTAGCCAACATTGTCGAAATAAGCCTGGCAGCTTTCGAATGGACCCGAATATACAGTCCTACCCTTGGCAAGCAGAATAAGCTGGTCAAAAAGGGCTACAATGTTGGAGCGAGGTTGATGGATTGTGAAGACCACAGTCCTATTGTAGTTCTTCACCAGGTTGACAAGGCACTCGACCACGTTGAAGGCATTGAAAGCATCGAGACCGCTGGTTGGTTCGTCCAGGAAAAGGATGCTCGGAGATGTGACAAGCTCACAGGCGATACCGACACGACGTTTCTCGCCACCAGATATACCACGACCGCTTTCCTCTGATCCAATCCGTTGGTTGCGGATGTGATAAATGCCAAGCTGTCGTTCAACGTCTTCAACCTTCTGCTCCTTGGAGGTTCGGCTCATCTCCTTGGGTAAGCGGAGCAAAGCTGAATCTAGGATAGTCTCATGAACAGTCAAAGTTGGCAGCAAAGTGTCCTCTTGGTCGACAAAGCCGATAACGCTCTTAAACTCATCGTCTCTGATTTTTTCACCGTTCAGGTAGAAATCACCGCTTGTTGCTCCAATCTTGTTCTTGCGCGCCAAGATGTCAAGGAACGTGGTCTTGCCTGCACCCGAAGCGCCCATGATGGCAAGTAATTCTCCAGGATGAACAGCACCAGTGATGCCAGACAGAATCTGCCGTCCGTTGAGATGATAGCCAACATTTTCAAATGCCAAGGCAGCAGGCTTGTGATCTGCGAGCAATTTCGCGTTGTCATCTTCTTCGTCATCCGAGAGATGGATCGGACCGTATCTTTCGTTGCGATGGGTCAGATACCAGATGCCTAGGATCACTGCAACGACAAAGAGCGCGACGCCGGCGATGACGCCTGCAATCAAAGGTGTGTTGATCTTCTTGACAGGCCTCTCATATCCAGGAACCTCCGTCTGGTACAGGCACTCGCCAGTATCGCACTTCAGAAAAATGCTCTCATCACCGAAAATGCTGGAGATGAGATCGTTCATAGCAGGCTCGGAAAAGACGCTACCGCTCTCCTTGCTGTTCGTAGAAGCAATGGATCTAAACTCCGCTGGGCCCTTGATCTCCTCCTTCAAGAAGTCGCCAATGTCAACGGAGCCGTCCTCGCCACACAACATCCGGTCAGGGATGCACTGGCATTTGATATGCTCGCAGCGGTATTTGGTAATATTTCGCTCGGACTCGACGACGTAGTCGGAGGTGCAGGTATCGAGGGCGCAGTAGAATGATTCTCGTTGGGCGACCCAGACTGTCTCTGTTAGTTTGCAACCGCAACATGTGGTGACTCGATCCTACATTGAAAGTTGCATTCCTCTGACTCAGCATTGCACGAGAAGGTCGCCTGCGGTTTCTTGTCCTTCAACTGATCGAGGATTTTCCTGTTTGTGATGTCGCACACCTGAAAGTTCTCCTTGACCAGTTGACCATCTTTGTAGCACACACCGCCTTCGCCGTCTGGCATCATGGCATTGCACGCAGCGTTTGTTTCGCACACATTGCAGTTGATGCCTGCCCAGCCGTCCTTGCATTGACATTCGGCCTCTCCTCCTCTGGGCGCTCTGTCCTTGCCATCAGCTAACGACCCGCACAGCGGCTCGGAGCAGTCTTCTCCACCGAATCCTGGTGGACAGCTACATCTCCCATTGGCTTTGCTACAATCGGCGAACTGGTGGCACTTGAAGTCGTCGAGGTTGCAGTTGAAGCATGGCGGGCAGCCATCAGGACGGTCGCCATATATGGAAAAGAGTGAGGCTTGGGGTTCGGCGAGGGAGTAGTTGGCGAATGTCTTGTGGGCTGTCGAGGCGCCCGCAAGGCCCAGCAGCGAGGCAAGTAATGGTGTCCAGGTTTGTTGGCGCATCGTTGGTGGCGCGCGGCGCAATGCAAGCTACAAGAGCTATGCGGCGCGGAGTGTCGTGTTATGTGCACAACAGCTGGCTGCGGAGAGGAGGTGTTTGTGGAAGGAGTGGCACGCCGGAAGCTCGCAGCAGCAGTCACACCGTGGCGGAGTCGTGTAGGTGGCACGGGTGGCCAGACGAAGCGTGCCGTGGTGCATGTGGTTGCTATCTCCACATCGGCGTTGCCTGCTGATGATTGGGGGAGGCTGGCGGGCCAAGCCCTTTGACAGACGGCGTGCGCCGCGGCCCAGGCACGAGCAGGTATCATCGATCTCGATCGCACTCGAGGCGCCAGCAATGCCACGCAAGCTCTGATGGCCACCCTGGAAACATGCTGCCGGGGACGAGACACCGTTGCGAGCGATAGTATTAGGTGCAGTGGTTCAAACAAATGCTTACTGCCATGCCTGTCGATCGCGCCCTACGGTACGCAGCGACGCCGGACAACGTTGGAGCTAGTGGGCCCGCGCGAAGGGAACCATCCGCGGCGCCCTGTGTCAATGGCGGCAGATTCCAGACGCTGTGCCGGCCAGAATCTGAGCGAACAGAACAGCATAGAGAGAATCGGCGTGCTTGGTCTTTCGCTTCTTCCATCATCTCGCACATTGTCACAGCGCGTTTTCCAAAGCAACCATGGTCAAGATCAATGACTTCGCCGTCGAGGCAGTACGTGTTCCCCGCATCAACGGAGCTACATATGCAAGGCTGACACGCGACAGTGGATGGATGCATATGAGACAAAGTGCAAGTACAACATTGCAGAAACGTGTTGTGCATCCATCTCTATCGACCAGCTCAAGGAGTATTCCGACGACAAGAGCAAGGAAGTCTTCGACACGTCCAGGGCTTTGACCTATGGCTCTATTAGAGGTTCAGATGAACTGCGCAACAATCTCGCACGACTATACTCTGCCAAGGTCACCAATCCTTTACCGCCAGACAATATTCTCACCACTCCTGGAGCCATCCAGGCAAACTACCTGACTGCCTATGCACTCGTTGGTCCCGGTGATCATGTCATCTGCCACTACCCCACCTATCAATCATTGTATGAAGTCCCCAAGCAATTGGGTGCAGAGGTCGATCTCTGGAAGGCAAAGCCAGAGGACGAGTGGGTACCTGCCATCGATGAATTGAAGGCGCTCATCAAAGCGAATACGAAGCTCATTATCATCAACAATCCTAATAACCCCACTGGTGCCGTGCTGAAAAAATCCTTCCTACAAGAAATTGTGGATATTGCATCGGAGAAAAACATCACCATCATGGGAGACGAGGTTTACCGACCCATCTTCCATTCAATCAGCCCTTTGGACAAGGAATTTCCGCCTTCACTCTTATCCATGGGCTACAAGAACGTAGTTGTAACGGGGTCCATGTCGAAAGCCTACTCACTGGCCGGCATTCGCGTAGGTTGGATAGCGTCTCGCAATGCTGAGCTGATTGAAACCATCGCTGGAGCTCGGCACTACACGACCATATCTGTCTCGCAGCTCGACGAGCAAATTGCAGCGTATGCGCTTCACTCTTCTACCATCCATAACCTACTGGCTCGCAACATACAGCTAGCGAAAACCAATCTTGCACTAGTGGAGAAGTTCGTGCTAAAGAATGACGATGAATGTGAATGGGTGAAGCCTGTAGCTGGAACTACTGCATTCATCAAGTTCCACAGGAATGGCAAGCCGGTAGATTCAGTGGACTTTTGCAAGAAGCTACTCGAGGCAACAGGTGTTCTATTCGTGCCTGGCAGTCAGTCATTTGGCGATGAGTTCAAAGGTTATGTGAGGGTGGGGTATGTTAATCAGACGGAACTCATCAAGGAAGGCTTAGACGCGGCCTCGAAGTTTGTACGCAAGAACCTAGAAGACGTAGAGCTAGCTATCTAAATTTCAGGTAGCAAATGGTAATTCTCACTATAAAAGACAATGGTATTCTGGCTGTACATTCGATGCGAAGGACAATTGGATAATCAGCCAGTCGACAAGTTTGGGCATGAGCGTACGGCAGGGCAGTACAGCACTTAGTGGTTGTGACATGTCTGCCATGTCAGTTATGTTTTCTCCAAATTTCATGTGAATGCAATCTTCACGACACGATACCGTTTATGGTCAACAACCCTGCATCCATGGCGTTATCAGTAGCTTTGCGTCGCAAAACCTAGACGCCTGTAACGCGCTGTCCAATTACCAGGACAAGATTCCCTTCCGAATCAATACGAATGAAACCATTTGACGATGTATAAAGACAACGGTGTAGTAGCCATGTTCACAATTCTTTGTCTTTGCACACCTCAACGAAAATATCGGAAATAAACGAGACCTTGTCCCCGCACCTCGGCCATAGCTCTCTGCCAACAACGTCATACTTCGCAGGCCAGATCCCCGACACAAATTCCGCCAAACCGCATCCGAACAGCTGACGAACTGTCGACGTACTGTGCAGGCTAGAGGCGAATCAATCGTGCAGAGATTCACTAACAAGTGCGCTGCTTGTGTATTTACGAGAATCTAGGCAGCATGCGCTCTTTCGCTGCATCCACCAGAGCCATTGCAAGACACAGGTCCTACCCGAGCAGCTTCCAAGCGCGATCCCTACCTTTGTTCGTGTCAAGAAACTACGCAAGCACCATGAACCACTCTGTGCCACAGGTAAGCCGTCAATGCTGGGACTTGGACTTCAGGTGCCATTTGAGAGTCCGCGTTGATCACCTTGTAGCTCAACGACAAGTCCCTCCTCAAGGGCAAAACCTATGTCAATGGAGAATGGATAGGCGCGAAATCAGGCAAGACCTTTGAGGTCCACGGTATGACGACGATGCATGAGTTGAAGACAATGTCTGACATTTGCTAGATCCGGCTTCAGGCCAGCGCATCGGCACAATGCCTGAGATGGATCGCGCAGACACCGAGGCTGCCATTGCTGCTGCCGCCGCCGCTCTTCCGTCCTTCCGCAAACTGACCGGGCGTGAGCGCTCACGGCTGTTGCGGAAATGGTATCAGTTGATGATGGACAATGCTGAGGATCTTGCGAAGCTGATAACATGGGAAAACGGCAAGCCGCTCGCAGATGCCAAGGGAGAGGTCAATTATGCTGCTAGTTTCTACGAATGGTTTGCGGAGGAGGCACCAAGGCTTACCGGTGTGACAATTCCTGCCAGCGTTGCTGGTAACAGGGTGTTCACGATCAAGGAACCTGTTGGTGTTTGTGGCTTGATTACACCGTAAGCTAGTCCCCCACCAAGGCGATGGAGTACAGGCTGACATGAGCAGGTGGAATTTCCCTGCCGCAATGATTACACGGAAAATCGGCCCAGCACTTGCAGCAGGCTGCACCGTTGTGGCCAAATCTCCTGGCGAGACACCTTTCACAGCGGCAGCTCTTGCCGAACTTGCACACCGAGCGGGCATACCCAAAGGCGTAGTCAACTTTGTAACAGCGCTAAAGAATACTCCGGAGGTCGGGGAGACGATCACAACAAGCAAGACCGTGAAGAAGGTGTCCTTCACAGGGTCTACCGGCGTTGGCAAACTGCTCATGAAGCAGTCCTCGGACACGCTCAAGAAGCTGTCCTTTGAGCTTGGGGGAAATGCTCCTTTCATCGTATTCGACGATGCTGATCTGGACGTTGCAGTTGCTGGTGCAATAGCCTCCAAGTTCCGATCATCGGGTCAAACCTGCGTGTGCGCCAACAGGCTTTATGTCCAATCTGGCATATATGACGACTTCTGCACAAAGTTCGCCGCGAAGGTCAAGGAGTTCAAGGTTGGGAGTGGCTTCCAAGAAGGCACCACGCATGGACCATTGATTCACGATCGCGCTGTCTCGAAAGTCAACGACCACGTGCAAGATGCCGTCAAGCAAGGCGGCAAAGTTCTTGTTGGCGGCCAAAAACTACCCGAATTCGGCGAGAACTTCTTCCAACCCACCGTAATTCGCGATATGACGGGTGATATGCAACTTGCCAGAGATGAGACTTTTGGTCCTGTTGCTGGGCTCTTCCGCTTTGACACGGAGGCAGAGGTGGTCAAGCTCGCAAATGAGCCAGATGTTGGTCTTGCTGGATACTTTTTCAGCAGAGACATTCAAAGAATATACAGAGTCGCAGAGGCACTCGAGGTGGGTATGATAGGTGTCAACACCGGTCTCATTTCAGATGCTGCCGCGCCCTTTGGCGGCGTCAAGGAGTCTGGTTTTGGAAGAGAAGGAAGCCATCTAGGCATTGAGGAGTACGTCGTGACCAAGACGATTACGGTGGGAGGTAACGGGCAACCACTCCAAGGCGCATGATCGAGCAGGCAAACCAGAATGAGAAATGAAATGTTACGATACAGCGACCTTGCCTCAGAAGGTCAAGACGTTGCACCAAGATTTGGCCATGCCGCCTTGCACAAGCGGGGGCCTCGCTGATCTCATTCTCGGCAACCTGACACCACTGATAACGTGCGAAATGTTCAGAGCGGGTGTGGCTCCTTCCTCTTGTGGACTAGCTCGGCGGCTGTGCGTGAACTAAGGTCGGCCGCTTGCTAAGAGTCTTGGGGAAGCTTCATCAACTCTCCACGAAGCTGCCAAGTCACGGTGACATCATTTTGGAGCGCCCAAGGCCTCAAATGCACTTGTCGATAGACTCTGAGAAGTAGCTTTACAGCAAGAACGTATGGGTACTGCCCAGTCGACGAACAGGAACCGAGATCTCCATGACGTCTAACCGTACATGTATCCAGGTAGCCTCGGCAGCAATGGTCCCTTGAAGATTCCCAGCAACACACGGCCTGCCTATTCGAGCGTCCGCTCTCCATGGGACCCGCTCGACCTTAATCTAAGCGCGAGCGAACAAGCATCCTCATTCGCTACAGCACGATCTTTGCCTCATCGCACATGGGCTCGAAAGCTAGGTATCGTAGAGCACCTGCAGCTATGATGTCTACGACCATGAGCAATGGCGTGCCTTCCTGGGCCGTGGTAGTGCTCGTTGGACGACGGCAAAATATATAAGATTTGGTCGATCGTCGCTCCAGGATCTAGGACGGTCGAGCTCGCATTTGCCTTGCTACTGCACATTCAAAGTGTCCGGTCGCGTAGTCCAACAACAATGGCTCGACTTCTGGGTACTATCGCAGGATTGTCACTCGCCTCAAGGGCCCTCGCTTCGCCTCTCTCGTCTTTTCATTCGCGTCAATACAATGCTACAACCCCTTGTGCGCAAGTAGCCAGCTCTATTGCGACTCAGACTGCTGCTGTGCCTACTGTACCAGCACAATTGGCATACGAGTGCATCACATCGGTTCCCTTCAACCAATCTGCTGCTCTCGCCTTGGTTGACGGCGTTGTGCCATACTTCAGGTGGCAGAGCAACACCGTCTGGCTAAAGGACCCGCCAGCCGAATACGCCGAGAAAGTGCAGCCTGCGATTGACATTTTCGGCGGTCTCGAAGACATTCGAGCCAAGGTTAATGCCGGCGACTATGGAAATGAATTCGAGGCACGTAACCAATCAACCTCGATTTGAAAGCGAGTTAACAGTGTGTCTAGTTCGGTTTCGAGCTCTATCGTCTTCTCCAGCAAACACATGATGGACATTTCGTATACGTACCAGACGTAGTCGGCAACGTTTTCAACTTCGCACGTCCAGTACCTCTCGTCTCCGCATCGTCAGACGGCAAAGAGCTTCCGAAAGCTTACGTCTATGCCGATGTGCTGGCTGAGTCCTTTGGTAACAGCACGTTTACCCCATCCGCAATTACCAAAATCGATGGACAGGATGCGAAGGAATTCTTGGAGAACTGGGCGCAATACGGTTCTCTTCAAGACAGGGATGCGCTGTACAACAACGTCTTCTACGAGCTTGCGACCGTGGCTCTCGGACCAGTTGGCTCTGGAATTGGCACCTTTGCCGGTTCAGGCAGAGGTCGTTGGGTCAGTTGAACCATAGTTGAATTGCACAATATCCAGGTCTGACATATTACAGGTCTACCCCGGTGCGACGACCACGCTCGATTTCGCCAACGGCACCAGCCGAATTTACAATAACTACGCTAAGGTGTTGATTCCCTTCGATGGCATCACTGATGGCGAAAGCCTTTACAAGCTTTGGTTCACGGGTAATCCACCTACTCAAGCCGAGGAACCCACACCTTCCAATTCTACTACACCCACCCCATCTCCTACTACATCAGCCACTGCCACACCCACCATTCCAGCCCCTGGTTACCCACCTCCAGTCGTGCGCGAGAGCCACAACTTGATTGGTGGTTATTTCCTCGAGGACGAATACTCTGACGTCGCTGTACTTTCTGTCCCCTCTTTTGTGGGCATTGATGCCCAAGAGGCATTCCAGGCAACTGCTGTCAACTTCATTGCTGCTGCAAAGGCTGCGGGCAAGAAGAAGCTCGTTGTCGATGTGCAAGCTAATGGCGGAGGTACCATCTTGCTTGGTTATGATTTGTACAAGATTCTGTTCCCTAACGACATTGACCACGCGGCTAGCGACCAATTCCGTGCCTTTGAGAGCACGGATGTCATTGGTGAGCAATTCTCAAAGGTTGCTGATGGTGTACCTAGAGACCCTGTTACACCAGAACAGAATGAAACGCTCTATGACCTTCAGGGTAATGTTGTCTCTTCTGTATTCAACTATCGCACCGACCTTAATCTCGACTTGAAACCCTTCCAGAGCTGGGATGAGAAGTTTGGCCCTCGCTATGAGAAGGGTGACAACTTCACCAACCTCTTCCGCTGGAACCTCGGTGACCCATTGATCTTGCAGAATTCCGGTGGCGTGTACGTCCACGGCTACGGCCCTTTGTCCAACTACACCGAGCAGCCTTTCGCGGCTGAAGATGTCGTTGTTGTCACGGATGGCTACTGCGCATCGACTTGCACCATATTTTCAGAGCTTATGCGTCAGCGCGCAGGTGTCAAGTACATTTCTCTCGGAGGCCGCCCTCGCGAAGGCATAACTCAGGCTGTCGGTGGTGTCAAGGGCACTAACAACTACCCCTGGACCTACATCCAAGCCCTCGCCGCCTTCACCGTACAGAACACCACTTCCTCCCCCGAAGAAACAGCACAACTTAATACCACCGAGTTGAGCGAGTACTGGTCCTCCGTCCCCTTCGACCGCGCTTCCATCGGCAACGCCATCAACGTCAATTTCCGTGATGGTATTCGTGACGGTGACGAGTCGAACACACCCTTACAGTTCGTGTACGAGCCCTCTGACTGCCGCATTCTGTACACCAAACAAATGACCGTCGACGTCACCGCCATCTGGAAGGCGGCTGCAGATTCTACCTGGGGCGGCAAGAGCCACTGCGTCGCTGGTGATCTGGGTAGCTACACCACTTCGAATGGGCTGGCTAAGAGAGAACTCAGCGCCAGAGAAGAAGCGTTGAGTCGACGGATGAAGCAGTGGAGACGGGAACTCAAAGAGGCGGATTACCCACTCGATGTCCGCACGGATCTGCGGAACGCGAAGATCATGGGCGATGGATTCATGTGGCCGTAGATATGTGGTGACGTGTATGCTTGAACGAGAGTTGTGTATATGAACTACGAATGAACATGGTCAAATACATTGCTAGAATGGAACGATACCGTGACGTCTTCTGCTTGCCTGTTCGAGCTGATGTAGCTCGGCAAACGATATTACATACTTCGATTGCTTGTATTTGCACCGGCTAGAACATCATCGACAAGTATAGCACACACACATATATATGTACACACACAACCCGTGGGTTGTGAAACAATACCAACATGCCCACGAGATCGAGCGGCAGAACGACTAAAGCAAGGAAGACCACAAACAACAACTCGCGCGTAGTGCCTTGCCTTGCCGTGCCTCCCCCCCCCTTCCCCATCTTCCCCTTCTAGCCACACGACCCATGATGGTAAGTTCAATTAATTTTATTGGGTTTGGACGTTGGACTGGAAAAATAAAAATAAAGGAGCGGCGCGAATATAATGCGTGCCGATGATTGATTCAGATCACCGACGATTTGTCTGAGGCGTCATGTGCAATGATACTTATAGTGTAGCTTTGAGCTTCGACATGATCACTTTGTCAAATTGCCATGGTGCAAGTGCCCCACGCTCTAGAATCTAGCGGTCCAGCGGTCTAACGTATAATGCACGCAACGGCGCTACTGTGGGTTACCGAGACTCGAGACTGGCGTGTCGTGGAAAAGCGTGGTGGGGACGAGATGGAAGTCGCGCATGGGTGGGTAGATGGACGGGCGACAAAGTGGTAGGATTGAGGAGGTTGAAGCTGCGAGGTGTATGTGGTGGAGAAATGCGCGTGGAGAGATGGCGGGTGAGTGCGAGGTAGAGGAATATCGGGCACTGCGGGTTGTAATCTAGGGAGATACTGTATCCTTTTTGTGATCGGGAGGCCGCGTAGTCGCGTGGGCTTGGGCCTTGACACTTTTTCCTGCGATGACTGGTCACCACGATAGAACGTGGCGGCTTCGATTTTACACGCTCCGATTCCACTGTGTTTGTTCTTCCGACAAGACCAGGTCGAGAGGTAACGTCAATAAAAGAACTCGAGAACAGGCCCTTCGGCGAATTAAGCTGGCTTCCAAGTCACGAAGAGCGGCCGGCGAACGCCAAAGATCGACGTCGGCCCCAGTGTCGGTCTTTTGTGGGCCTGCACATCCACGTGCAATCCCGGCACGTCACCTCGTATCGTCCTGTTGTTGAGTTCAACTCCAATACAAGAGAATACAGTTCGAACAGTGCTGATGGCATGCCTTGCGCAATGGAGCCGCTTCTACGACGTCGGTGGCCCGGGTTCCAAAGAGCCAGGGGATGAATAAGAAAGAGGGTGATCGCGAGGTTGTCAGCACGCGCGTCAACGCGCGACAATCGCATCTCCACGCAGGAGCAGCGGATCAGGTATGATGGCATCGCGTCCCTTATTGTAAGGCAGCCCAAAACTGGACTTTGGTGTATTTTTCACATGTAAGCGCGTTGAGGCACTGTCGCGCACCATAGCAAGCCAGTCTTCCGCGGAGTGGTTCGTCGACAGCAATATCGTCCCGCTCTTCTCCCGGTAGACCCACTTTGCCAGACATAGCGAAATTGCTAGGCAAACTTCGAGTAGATGACAGGAGGCCTTATGACCGGAATCCGGATGAATGTGGTGAGAAAGGCTGAAGGAGTCACTCTGAAAGAATGCGAAACTGCGTGGTGGTCATTTGATCATCTGCGTATGGACGAGTGCTCGAGTCATCGTGGCTCGAAGCAGTGTCACTGATTCCTGTCTCAGCTCAGCTCAAGATGTTCGTGGAATCGTGGCTGGCCATGTGCCGCTCGAAGAGGAATGGTGCAACTTGGGCGCTTGAACCCCTGACCAGCTCTCGGCTCCACCAACCATACTTCCTTCAGACGACAAAGCATCGTTCATGCGACCATTAGAGGTTCTAACTTCTGTCAGATAGCCACAGCAGCCCCGGTCTTTCGGCACTCGCTGGATTCATTGACCTCCCTACTCTCCGATTCCGAGGACGCTCTCAGATGCTTGTTCACCGGCGCCTTCGCGCAGCAATATAGAACCAACTCCGAGTGACGGCTCAAAGCATGAAGTCAGTTGAAGCTCTCGTGAGTCGTAGCGGCCGAGGCATGGCAGCACCGCCGGATGTTCTAACCGCTTGGCCGGAATAGCCTAGACCCCAGGGCTTGTGGATGCTCCTCGCCCTCAGTGACTGGTGTCCACTGTCCAGTGTCAACTCTGTCGAAGCGCGCTCTCGTTTTAACCGAGATGACCTTATCGATCCTTTTCACGGCTCAGCAGAGACCGGTCAGCCAGTTGCAGCCTGGAGGGCAGGCGCCGCCGTTTAGGCGTGCTGCGAGCGCCATGTTCAAGCCTAGCGCTCGCCACGATACAGATGTGCCTGAATGCCGAGGAATCCTTCAGCCTCTTTGCAGTTAGCGGATCGGAGCACCCGCCAATCGTATTCACTGCTGTCAACCTTTTTTCTGTTCCTGCGTCTGCCAGATTGAGATGCTTACCGTCTCAAAATGCGTGATGGCTTCATGCCAACAGGCGGCACGGTCAGCGCCCCCCGAGTAGTCATGCAGGTACCGCTACGCCCTTAGGACCTGAATATATGGTAGTCTCCTATCGCTTTTCTATCGTGACTTCCGCACTGCTTTTCGGTCCACCGTCTGTCACTCTTCCGAGTATCTGTCTAATAGCAGCATTTTTGCTTGCGTCCCTTCGTTGAGTTGTACTCATCACAATCTTTACTGGCCCCTGGCCGTCCTATCGTTCACTCGTCTAGTGTTTATATCCGGTTAATTGTATAATCATGTCCTTCACATTTGCTCGCGCTGCTACCGCAGTCGTCCTCCTGACATCCACCGTCTCCGCCGCCTTCAGCAAAACCGCCAAGAACAACGTAGTCGTCTACTGGGGTCAAGGTGATGCCCAAGGTCCGCTCGCCGACGTGTGCTCCAACCCCAGCGTTGATGTCGTCAGCATCGGTTTCGTGAATGGGTTCCCCAAGGCGGTTGGAGAGTACCCCAAGACTAACCACGGCAACGCATGCTGGGGAAACTTCCCTGACCCCAACGATCCCACAAAGGAGAGTGGTCTGCTTCAGCACTGCGCTGGCGTTGAGGCTGCCATCACTGCATGCCAGAATGCCGGGAAGAAGGTTCTGCTGTCTCTTGGTGGTGGAAAGCCAACCGACTACTATCTGCCAAACAGAGCCGTCGCCGAATACTTTGCTGACTTCCTCATTGGAGCATATGGACCGGTCACCAGTGCTTGGACTGACGCCAACAAGCCTCGTCCCTTTGGCAACGCCGTGATCGACGGTTTCGATCTGGACCTCGAGGCAGATGAAGCGAACATGCCTTCAGGAAACAAGGACCTCATCTTCAAGAACTACAACTACTTCGGTCAGCAGGTCAAGGCTAAATCGACCATGCTTCTCACCGGAGCTCCTCAGTGCATAGTACCCGACGCGCGTCTTTACGATGCTCTCAAGACCGTACCTTTCGATATGCTCTTCGTCCAATTCTACAACACCCCGGAGTGCTCTGCCCGAGTCGGCTACACCGACGTGAAGAAGACCACGACAAAGTTCACCTTCGATAGCTGGGCCCAGTGGCTCCAGACCAATGCTGCTAACAAGGAGAACATCAAGCTCTACATTGGTCTTCCCGCGGGAGAGAAGGGCGCCGGCGCTGCGTATAAAACCCACTACCTGCTGCCCGCGGAGGCGAACGAGCTCATCAACAAGTACAAGTCCAGGCCCATGTTCGGCGGTGTCATGTTGTGGGAGAACCAAGTCTCGCGCGAAAACATCAAGTACTGCAAGTCATACGACTACTGGATCAAGAGCTCGCTGCTGGGACAATTCACCACGAGCTTCAAAGAATCGGCGTGTGCTTCTCCCAGCAGCAGCGCTATTCTGCCCAGCAGCACCAAGGTCTCCTCAAGCAGGATCTCGTCCAGCACCAGGGCTTCCAGCACACTTGTCTCGTCCACCAAAGTTTCTTCAAGCCAGATTTCCTCCAGCAGGCTCGTGTCTAGCTCCAAGGCGTCCTCGTCGGCTCCTGCATCGTCCACTGCGAAGTCATCTTCCAATTACTCCGTGTCCAGCAAGGTTTCCTCTTCGTCGATTTACGTTCCCTCGTCGACTCCTGCTTCATCCATCGTGAAGTCGTCTTCGGTCTACTCGGTGTCCAGCAAGGCCTCCTCTACGCCAATCTACGTCCCCTCTTCCGCTGTTCCATCTGTCTCCAGCAAGGCTTCGGTTTCGTCCAGTGCTTATGTTCCCTCATCTGCCGTCCCTTCATCCTCCGCGTATGACGTCTCCTCGGTACATTCTGTAGAGGTCAGCAGCTCGGCATATGTTCCCCAGCCAAGCGAGAGCACATACGCATACTCGGCTAGCTCCTCGGCCGTCCCTGTTTCCAAGGATAGCTATCCTACCGGCGTGGCCTCGTCTTCACCCTATCCTGAGGCGTCCGAGGTCTCAACTTACAACCCGGAGATCTCGCAATCGTCCCCCGAGGCTGCCTCTTCCACTCCTTGCACTACCTCCAGCCAATATTACGTGATTGAGAGCTCCTCCGCACCCGCTGCTGAGAGCTCAGCCTACAGCGCCAGCCAGAGCGATGTCTATGAGATCTACCCTACTCCTAGCGCCAAGTACTCTGATGTCGCTGAGAGCTCCGCGTATGGCTCTGGCTTTGCGACTTCCTCCAAGCTTCCCGAGGTCTCTAGCAAGTACGAAGAGTACCCCAACCACGCCGTCAGCTCCAAGGCTGGTGGGTATGCTTCTTACCCGGAGAGCAGCAAGGTCTACGACAGTGTTCCATCTGTAACCAAGGGGTCTGAATACCCCAGCAAGCCCAGTGATGCTACCACCACTGTTGTCACTACCACGTATGTTGATGTCTGCCCTACTGGCCTTGTCACCAAGACTACCACCATCGTGAAGACTGTGTGCAACTCATGTGCCACGCCTACTGGCTACCATGAGGTCCCCGAAGGCTGGACTACCAGTGTCTATGTCAGCAAGACCTTGACTGTCACCATCACCAAGCCTGCCCACCCAGCCACCGATGTCCCTGCCTACTCTTCTTCCGTTGCTTACCACGCCGGCTACCCCTTAGCCCCCAAGCCATCAAGCCCAAGCTCTAGCAAGCCCGAGACCCCAGTCTACAAGGAGGAGACTCCCGAGAAGCCAGCCCAGCCCGCGCACCCTACCGCCGCCCCCAGCTCCAAGGCCCAGGAATACCCCGTCCATTCCGCGGTGCCCGAATACCCCAAGAAGCCCGTCGAGGATGCCACCGTCACCAGCACCCACGTCCAGCACATCACCTTGACCAAGGTGCCCGTGCCTGCCTACACTCCCGCCCCATACCCGTCTGCTGGACCGCACGTTCCCGTGCCGGCCCACAACGGCACTGCCGCCTACGTTCCTCTGCCCACGGGCACGGGCAAGCCGAGCAAGCCTTCTGCGTACTCTCCTCCCGAGTTTGAGGGCGCTGCCGGCCGTTTTAGCGTCGGCGCGACGGCTTTTGTGGGTGTTGTCGCAGCAGCGTTTCTGGCTCTGTAGATTACCTACGTACATAGTCTGCAAAGGTGGTAGTGGAGGTGTGTGTATATAGTAAGATAAGATAAGATCAGATAAGATAAGATGGATGGTGGGCATTTTCTATGTGTGTTTAAGAAACGCGTACTTGTAGTTAGGTGCTGTACCTAGATACCATGTAAAGACTTGAATCATGCATGCATGTACGCGCACCCTCTTCGTCTTCTGTTTGGGTCCTGCGTGGTGAATTTGTTCGTTCCAAGGAGATGTCGACCACACGTGTGCTGTAGCCTGTCACGTGCCTGAGCGGCGGTGGTTGCCAAGCCGGGGGGTCGGAATCGGCGGTGCACGGTGTCACGCCTGGACAAGTCACGTGTAGCTACATAGTAGGCACATGGGCGAGGCTGGGAGATGCATGCTGCACGCTGCACGCTGCAGGGGCCAGACATGTCACTTGAGCGTGCAGGCCGTCAGGTCCGAGGCGGCTCCCAAGGTCGAGCTGCAAATATGTAGCTCATGACATGTCTTGCCTCGAGGCAAGTCGGGCGAGCTGTCGCCTGGCGGGAGGTTCAGCGTTCAAGCCGCGTACCTGGCTGGAGAGGCCGCTCAACGGGCCGGCCCTTCGCTCTGTGCTGCGAAACCG
Organism: Coniothyrium glycines; assembly: GCA_025742365.1. Taxonomy (NCBI): domain Eukaryota; kingdom Fungi; phylum Ascomycota; class Dothideomycetes; order Pleosporales; family Coniothyriaceae; genus Coniothyrium; species Coniothyrium glycines. The sequence continues at coordinate 142,333 of JAMXIJ010000009.1, read as the reverse complement.
TGGCGAGCGGCTGTGATTGGAAGACGCATGCGGCGATGAGGTAACCGCGCGAGCTCAGGAATGAGACGTCGCCGAGGGCCATAGCTACGGTAGCTACCTACATAGTACCTACATGTAGGCTCATATCCATCTCCCTCCCAAGGACAGCGGCGGCCAGGACACGAGCTGTACGGTCTGGACTCTGCCCGCGATGCTTGCTTTGCGCTGTCTGCTCCCCTCGGCCGTGGCGCCCATCGCGATCGCGTTGGCCATGCGCCCGGTTTGTGCTGGCCGGCCCCCAATGGCTTAGAGCGGTGCGCTGGCACTGCGGGCATCCTCCCAGCAGGACCCAGCTCCATCATCATCATAATCATCATCATCATCACCCACCTGGGCCTGCGTCGCTCGCTCGTCGCCAATTTGCCATCGCTGTCGCTTGCATGCACGCACCGGCCCCAGCACCACAAACGGCCTGTCGCAATTGACCTCTGCGAGCCCTGCTGGACCGCGTCTCGCCCTGCACTCTGCCTGCTCCACCGTTCCGCACCCGCTGCGCGCGCGACTGACTATGCATCCTCGAGCAGCTCCCATTGTGTCTCTCGTTGCTCGCTGCCCCCTCGTGCGCCTCGCCTGCGGCTGCGCTGCCGTGCGGTGTGGCTGAACGAGGCTCGCTCGTCGTCCCCCGTCCCCGTCTCCCGTCCCCATCCACGTCCGTGTCCATGCCCATCTGGTGACGTCTACGGCCAGCACTGGACGGCCGACAGCACACACAACGCGCTGCGCGACCACTCGGCAGTGCATATACATACCGGTATTGGCGAATCGCGCGTGCAGACGCGCCCGCTTGCTGCTTCTTAAAACTGTCGGTGTGCTGTAAGTTGGTTTTCTCGAAGCTCCCAGCCTCTCCCAGCCTCTCTGCCTCGACCCAACCACCTCGCCTCAGCTCGCGCCTTGCCTGGCTCTACCACTGCAATGGCTCCGCACCTGGTTCTTCCGCCCTTCCTGTACCTAACGCTTCACTTTCCAGCCATTGCGACGCATTGCGAGCATCTTGCTATAACCACCGCCGCCGCGCACCACCAGCACCACCCCTTCGCGCCCGACCACCCTCCGCCGGGTCTTCACCCTCGAACCCGGCGGGCCCCATCACGCGTCGAGGTCTCGTCTGTCTCTTGAGCGGCACATCCAGGGGTCACGTTGACGTCCGCCGCTCCGCTACAGCTCGCCAATATACTTCCATATTACGAGCCCTCTTCTAACGAGCCCCACGACCTAACCTCAGACGACCCGCCCCCATACCGCACCTCTCTCCAGCTACGCCAGCAAGAAGCCGAGGCTTACTATCGCACGCAGCACAACCACTCGCGAGCGAGCAGTTCGACCGGCAGCGCATCACACAGCCTCCGTCGAGCTCCCAACGTTGACCGCGCAAGGACAGTCGACCCGACCGAGCAGCAGCGCCGCCTCGTACGTTTCGAAACACCTCGTCCCCGCTCAACCTCCCTCTCTGAACCTCATCCTGCCCTTCAAATCAGTCGTCGCACAGCTTCGGCAATTAGATTCGTCCTCGAGGAAGCTATCCGAGCCCCGTACTCCTTCACACCCGACCCGGTGGAGGAGAACGCTCGCATGTCCGATCTGACAAGCGGTCGCGCCGCCAATGGCGGCGCCCGCACCACTGGCGGCCCTGTGCCTGTCTCACAAGCTGATCGCTCCAACATACGGACACCGCAGATGATCATGAACGCACGTCGACAGCGCGCAGAAGCAGAGGAGCTGAGGAAAGCGGAGGAAGAGCGAAGGAGAATCAGTGCCGAAAGAAGAGCCCAAGCTGTTGCTGGCGTAGCTGGCGCCCCCACAACCACCGAGCCAGGAGCTCAGAGACAGCCCCAGTCGGCCTCTCTAAGAGCTGGCGATCCATACACACAATATCCCACATCGTCTGGCGGGGTGCCTCGCCAACCAGAACGGCTTGTGCCAACGTCAGGTCAAGCACAAGAGACAATTGCAGGCGCTTCACAAGGAAAGCCTAGAGCGAACGCTCAAGCCCAGCAGCAGCCTCGGCCAGCACCTGCCAATCCAGGAGTCTTAGCATCGTCAGCAGAACAAAGAAGACCAGCTCCAACACAACATGCGCGGCGGCCCTCTGGCGCCCCAGGCTCATCTCAAGCTGGACCATCAACAACAGCGCCCCCACGCCCACCACCACCTCCCGGATCCTCCGCAAATCAGCCACGAGAGTCGACGACCTCAAACTTCCCACATGCTTTTGAACGCTGGGAAACCCTGTCATCACATTGGGAGGGCCTGACATCCTACTGGATACGACGTCTTGAGCAGAACACGGACGAAGTACGCCGAGAGCCTCTTGCGCAGCAGATGTCACGGCAGATCACCGATCTTTCAGCAGCAGGAGCCAACCTGTTCCATGCGGTAGTCGAATTACAGCGCTTGCGAGCTTCTTCTGAGCGCAAGTTCCAAAGATGGTTCTACGAGCATCGCCAGGAGCAGGAGCGGGCGCAAGAGCGAGAGGCTCAATTGGCAGAAACAATTACAGTCGAGCGAGAAGCACGCATGGCAGCCGAGGCAAACATGGAGCGCATGGCAACGGAGAAGAAGAACGCCGAAAGAGCAGTCTCGGAAATGAAACGAGAGCTGCAAATTTCCAAGGAGGAGGCCCGAAGAGCATGGGAGGAATTAGGACGGCGGGAGCAAGAAGAGCGCGACCGTACCTTTTCTTTGAGAGAAGGACAACCCACGCTAGTTGGAGGTGTCCAGGTTGTTCCGATGGCTCAAAACTTGGGCGTCCACGGAAGGGGCCACAGCGAAGACGCCTACTCTGGGGCTCAGAGTGGCAATTCGGGTATCGAACAACACTATACGTACGAAGAGGGCCAGTCGCCTACAGACACAGATCCCTTCACGGAGAGTGCGCGACATGGCCCTCGCGAGCCTCAGCTACCAGCACACGTGGCCCAAGGCACGTATGTTCCTTCAGGCGCAACGTCCGTGCCAGCCACACGACCAGGTGCCATCAGCGCAGCTAGTGCTACGAGCTCAGCTATTGATTCGCAGTTGACCCCAGCACCGCTGCAATATCCTTACTACACATCACAAAGTCAGCCGCAGACATCCGCACCGGCTACGTCTTCTCAACCAGAGGCATTCTATCAGCAACCTGGTTCGTATCTGCATCAAGATCCCGCTGGGCGCCGTCAAGAGGATGAGCAGTCCTATGTAACATCTCAAGGGGGAGAGACATCGGAGGGAGACGATGTGGAGTACGCAATTGATGCGCGTGGGAACTACATCCGGGACGAAGCAGGGCGTCGTATACCCTATCGATCACTTCAGTCTCCCGTATCCGATGAGTACGACGTTCAGGAAGATCGTCGACGCGAGCTAGAACACCTCCAGCACTACGGCACATCAGCCTCCAACCAGAGCGCCTATGCGACAACCTCGAGCGCCGGACCGTCACAAGGACAAGGCTCAGCCACGGCTGGCGGCGCTCCCGACTACAGCGGAGATGGATACGGCGACGAATGGGTAGGCATGCGTCACCATCACCCCACGAGACTGAGCGACGTACCCGAAGAGGACGAGAGAAGTCGAGCCTCGCCCAGCCGAGCAAGTCAATCTTCCCGCGGCAGGCTTTTTTAAGATGAAGAGAGTAATGGATCCATCCAGCCACCTTTACTCTTTACGATTTATTCGTGTTCGCCATATTGCATATGTGCATGTCCATCCCCAACCTTTTTTCCAGAGCATACATGGCAAGCGCAAAGCATTTTTCCTCTTCAACTCGTTTTTTTCTCCAAGGCATGTGCGTGCGCGTATGTGTGTGTGTGTCCCCCAAGCATTTGACCCAGCCCCATGGCTAGCCGTCTTGCATTATCCTCCTCTTCTTTACCTCACCCCCCAGGCAAAGCAGAAGAAAGCGAAGCAAGCAAGCATTGCGCTTGTAATTTTTTTTTCCCTCTTCTCGCCTTTTTTTTTCCTGAGGACATTTCCCCCTTTTTGTATTATTACTACTACTGATACTACTACTTCACCAAAAACTTTGTGGCTTTTTGACTGGCACTCTAGCACGGTGTTCATCCGGGGCGGTGGGCATGCGGCTTTTGGCAACCCCTTTTGGTGCGTGCGGGTCGTCGGGCACGGGTATGGTATACCTACCTATTCCCTGCTTTTTTTGGCTTTTTTTTTGTGTTGGCTGGGGTGGAGGGGTTGGGCAAGGGAATGGAGTAATAGCTGGGTATGGTATGGTATGGAATGGTAGCTTAATGATGTCGATATGGTTGTGGTTGTGGATGTGGATGTGGATGCACAGCGAAGAGAAGAGGAGAGGCGAGATATTCGCACACGGGGAAGGAAAGGAAAGGAAAGGAAAGCAAGCGGGGAAAAGGGGCCAATGAAGGAGGAGATTGGGAATACATAGATGCCCCTCCCAGAAAAGAAGATACTCTGTTCGAAACACATACACACACATTTTCTCTCTCCCTCTCTCTCTCTTTTTTTTGGTCTTCTCTCAGCAAATTCTATCTCACGCCGTATACGTGGCCACTGCTACACACCTACCCAGTGTAATTCACCCACGCTTTTCTTCCCCCCGGCGACATCTACCGCCTTTTTTTGTTCGTTGCAGTCGCAGGGGCACACACCTTGTCGCCTAGTCTGGCTCTTGGTCGCTTTCACGCCTCTCGCGCGGGCGTGGCGTGCTTGTGCTATGCTGTGCTGTGTAGTTATCACACCTACACTGCCACCGCCCCTGTAACTGTTGACTCTGGACAATCCCATCACGCGCGCGTCCAGCTTTCCCGATTCTCTAGTTTGGGGCGTGGATATCGGATATCGTGTGCATCGAGTAAGATGTATGCATGCATGCATGTATGTATGTATGTATGTATGTATGTATGTACGTGGGGTGTTGAGAAGGAAAGATACCTTACTGATACGGTGTTCTGCACAGCTAGCTAAGATAAGGTACATGTAGTCAAGGTAGCGTATCATGGATCTAGCAGGAGAAAAAAAAATGAGGTGCAAGGACGGGATTATGCGTGTAGTTTTTTTTCTGATGCGCTGCGTGGCGCTTAGACTAGTGTTGCTGCTTCTGCTTCTCCGTTTTCTTCCCCGTCTTCGTCTTCGTCCTCGTCGTCTCCGAAATCCGCTGCTTCTCTGCGTAATTGATCGTTGGCGGCGTCGTCGCTGTGCCTGTTTGCCTTTTTCTCTCTCCGTCTCTGCTCTTTTGACTCACCATTATCATCATCATCATCGTCATCCTCTTCCTCACTATCGTCCAAAAACACATTGCTTTCTTTCCTCCCGTACTTGAGCTCCTCTACTCCCTTGGGCGGTCGAAGCTCAAACATGGAGTTTGGGCGATCGAGGTTGAGGCCCTGCGCTGCTGCGGATCGTGCATGGGGCGAACGCACGCGGTGCGGAGTGTTTGCCGTACTGTTGGGAGCGAGGGAGGACCACCACCCGCTAAGGAGTTTAGCCATGGAGGGGCTATCTGGGGCTTGATCGTCGGCGAGGAGGTCTGCTCCAGTGGTGAGTGCATTCGGAGTCAGAGCGGGAGGCGGTGCAGTGGATTTATCTTTGCGGCGCGAGAAGTTGAAGCCGAGAGGGAGTGCGATCGGGGAGCCTGGGACATCAGACACGGCAGAGGAGGAGTCGGAGAGCGGGTCAGGGTCATTGCTTTTGGTGCGCTTGAGGAGGCCGCGGATGTCTTCTTCGGAGATGACGTTGACGACGTCTTCTTCACGGGTGCCGCGGGGGCGGTACTGGCGGCGGCCTTGCTGGATGACGGATTCGAGCTTGGCACGGTTGGCGATGAAGTTTAGCTTGGGAAAGGTGGATTTCTGGCCGACGTGAATCATGCGTGCGAGGCGCTGCGGGGTCGGGTCGGAGAGGATGTGGATGAAGTCGGAAGGAATGGACTTGGGCCAGATGGTGATGGTTCCACTGAAGCGCTGCAGCCATAGCTCGCTCCAATCTTGGCCCATAGGACGCGGGAGCAATTCAAGATGTCGGAGTACCTTCAGCCATTTATGGAGATCGAGCTTGAGGTATTGTTCGGTGGCTGAGCCCAGGAATCCTCCTCGCCAACCGCGTCCGCGACGATGGGTGACAGGCCGCCCCACGGATCCTCGAGACGAGAAGAAGAAGATGTTGATGTGAGGGTTGACCTGGCTCACAATGGAGAATCGCACGTTGAAATGGAGGTTTAGCGCTTTGAGTGGGATATCAGTTCTTAGGCTTCCGTCCTTCCATTTGTGGCCGAATGAATATGGTGCCAACGTGCCGTCTTTGTTCTTCTTCATAAGAACCACTGGGTTCAAGATACCAGGCACCGCCGCAGATGCTAGAACCGCCGACCAGATGACACAATCAGGTGCTGTGATGTAGTTCGCCAGTATCGTAGGAGAATGTGGATCTGAAGGCACGCAGGAGACGTTCAGCACACGACCAGTCCGCTGATAGGCTTCCCGAAAAGTCAAACTTCCGCGTGTCATCCAGGCGCATTTCTTTGCCCAGTCGACGCTGTCGAACCGTGCGCCTGTTCTATACCATCTCCTGAGCCAAACCAGCATGTTTTCATGGCAAGCTGTGATGCGATGGGCAAGAGCAGGCACAAGCAGGTTTTTCAGTTCATCATCCGTTCTAGTACACAGTAGGGCTGCGACCAAAGCGCCTCCTGATGTGCCGGTGATGACTTCGGGCAAAAGCTCTGCGTCTAACAGAGCTTTGGCAACACCAAAGTGATAGTACGCGAAAGTTGCGCCGCCTGACAGACACAATGCTGTACGTCCAAAATTGCTCCCAATATGCTTGAACAGGGCTCGTTTATCTTCAGCGCCGAGCTGTGTGGTTCGGGTGAGGAAAGAGAGTGACTCGGCAGACTCGTCCACAAACTTTTGCACCAGGTCCTTCGTGCCGTAATAGGTCTCCGAGTACAAGCGCGGGTTCTCGAATCCGACAAAGTTGTTCTTCATGCATGCTTCCACGAGAGCGCGCAGATCTTCGACAGCAGAGTGCTGAACTCCTTTCCCCTCCTCGTTCGTCTTCCCGTTCTCCTCTGCTTCTGCCCTCTGGCGCAACTTCACCATCTGCTCATGGACTTTGCGCAGGGTCTTGTAATCGTAGTAGCTGTATTCGGATTTCTCTCTCCACGTGTCATTCCCAAGGTGCGTGTCGAGCTCCTTGGCCGCTCTGATCCAGTCTTGATATGACTGTGCACCTTGCAGCTGCGACCGCAACTTCTGGCGGGTTCCCCTGTGTCTTGGTCAACACGTGACTAACTATGTCCTCAGGTCGACATTACCTCCATGTGACCCAATGTTCGTAAAGATAGATATACAGGCGCGTCAGGCTGTATGCGATGCTGAGGAACAGCAGCCACCCGAGCACGACTATGAGGAGCGGCCATTTGAGCAGCACATAGACGAAGCCCTCGCGGGTCTCGTCCTTGCCGCGTCGAGGGAGGGCCTTGCTCTTCTTCCGCCGGCGGACCCGCTGGTGGATTGGTCGCCAGTCGTTGAGGGCGGAGATGAACTTGCGGGGCTCAGGCTGGGACGTGCTGAGGTCTTCGGTGGAAGGCGAGTTCTCGGGCGCGGCCAGAGCCCTGGCGAATTCGGCGAAGTGGTCGTCGTCGACGAAATCGTTGTCGTGGTCGGGGAGGAGGGTGAAGTCGAAGGCGGCGGCAGAGTAGGGCCCGGGGCCGTCGGTGTCCTTCCTCACATCAGCCATGGGATGAAAGAGCGCGTCCTCGTGTATCGCATGGCTACATGTACCCAACGGCTGTTACTGCTCGAGAGCGCAGCACGGGGCGAGGCGTGGTGCGTACAGTCCATGGTTCGCCCACGCACGCTACGTCACCGGCTGGTCCACAGTCGCCGATCGCCGTCCTGGAGCCTCACCCCGGAGTCATCCGCCCACCAGTCTCGTGCACTCGCTAAACTGCCCAAACCACCGCCCATCAACCCCCCCCGGCTTCACTTGTTGCTGTACTGAGTCCAGCTACGTAGGTTTGCAAGGTATGAGCCTTCGACTCGGCGCCTTCTCACTCACCACTCGAACCTCGACAGCATGCCGCCCACAATACACGCATCGTCAGCTAATGACGCTTGCTATCGAAACTTCGTGTGATGATACTTCCGTTGCCATCATCGAGAAGGAGACACAGAATGGTCGCCCTGTAGCCCGTCTGCATTTCCATGAGAAAGTCACCTCCGACAATGCGGAATTCCGGGGCGTGCATCCTCTCGTGTCTCTGCAATCTCATCAGAGGAACCTGGCCAATTTAGTCAGCAGAGCCATCCAATCTCTTCCTTCCAAGAGACTGCCTCACTTCGTCTCTGTAACTCGTGGGCCAGGCATGCGATCGAATCTGTTTACCGGTCTCGACACGGCGAAAGGCCTGGCTGTCGCGTGGCAGGTACTTCACCTCCGAGATCACGTGTACCACATCTAAACAGTATCAGATTCCGCTTGTTGGAGTTCATCATATGCAGGCTCATGCGCTGACCCCTCGAATGGTAAGCGCGTTGCATTCGCAGTACAGTTTACACGATTCCGACCATCTGGCTCCGAGCTTTCCGTTCTTGTCTCTCCTGGCCTCAGGCGGGCATACCTTGCTCATACATTCAGCTTCACTCACCCAGCACCGCATCCTTGGCGCTACTACCGACATTGCCATTGGAGAATGTCTCGACAAAATTGCACGTGTCATATTACCCGTGGAAGTCTTGAAGACAATGAAGAGCACAATGTATGGAGCTTTGCTTGAAGATTTTGCCTTTCCGCCAACTTTGTCTCAATCAGAAAGTAGTCGACAGGAAGAATCCATACTGGAAGCAACTGCGCATTCAGCCAAAGAGTACATAGAACAATACGGGCACAGATACGACTGGTACCGCGTGCCTGTCAATCACGAATTAGCAAAGCGGAGGAACATGACTAAATGGGGATGGAGTATAGATCCGCCATTGACGAAAGCCGGCGGCGGAACTAAAATTAGCAGCTTCGAAATGAGCTTCTCCGGGTTGACCACACGTGTTGAGCGGATCATGAGATGTGGGATGGACCCAGTGACCAGAAAGCTAAACAAGGCGGAGCGAGCCAATGTCGACATCACCAACGAGGAACGGCAGGATTTGGCAAAGCATACGATGCGTGCCTGCTTTGAGCATATCACATCCCGACTGATCTTGGGTCTACAGTCCCTGTCCAGGCCCGATGCTGGACCGGCGGTCGTCATGGCGGGTGGTGTTGCAGCGAACTCATTTCTCAGACACATGTAAGTTGGTTTCCAACAATAATCGCTAATGCTGACTCTAGCCCAGTCTCGCGAGCACGCTCGTCGCGAATGGTTTTCCTGGTGTTCAGCTGCATTTTCCTCCACCCAGGTTCTGTACGGACAATGCAGCCATGATCGGTTGGGCTGGGATCGAAATGTATGAAAACGGGCACACAGACCCTCTGACTATTCGCGCACAACGCCGATGGCCATTAGACAGATTGGAGATTTCCGAGGAAGACGGGTGATGTATTTGACATTACAAAGACAACTTCGACCATATCCCCGCCTTCCAAGAAGTGGCACCCGGCAACCGGCAATGCGATATCAACAGCTCAGGAATCTTGCTTGTGATGGTCTAGAACAACACCTATCGACTCTGTCGAACAAGAGATGTCACTGATCCCTGGGATCAGGCTACAAGAGTATATCCTTGTACACGGCATTCGTGCATGTTCCCCAACGGGAACGCCGAGCACAACAGCCAGTAGGTTGCGAACAAGGGAGCGAAGACCATGTCGCCTTATTGCGTGTATACTTGGCAAACTTTCTATCCTATGAAGGAGGGCAGCACGGAAACTGCATAAGTTTGCATCCAGACCACAATACACCAAGTGGCAGCGACTAGAACAATGTTGAAGCTATGAGCAACTTCCGAACTTGAAATAGGCTCATGTTGACCCCAGTCGATCTGCAAGGGCTCACGACCCTTGCCATGCTCGGTTATCCCCCGGATCCATGTCACGATCACGTCAAATAACCTGCAATATATCCAAACAACGTGCACTTTATTTCTGCCGAACTTTCCTCAGTTTTGTCAAATCATGGCTTCTAAATGCACCTGTCCTACAGTGTCAGTCTATCTTTAGCATCTCCTAAGGTAATTTCCCAGCTGAGTCCAAGGTCCATCAGCATTGATTGCTTTGCGTGCCTAAGGTCTCGAGCTATGGCCCGGATCAACGAACGACATGGTTCGCTAATACAAAGTCTGGAGTATCACACTTGTGGATCGAGGCTTGATGTGGGGTGACGAGGTCTAGGCTCGTATCTTTCATCTATGAACAGTGCAAACCGCCTGTGGTATCAGGCCGGTCTGATTCGAGACGTTACTTTTCCTTATAACCAGGCCGCATATCTTGGAAAGCTGCCTCACAGTCAAGAGGCGTCACTGTTTATTTGCCAATCGCCGCTACCAAAAAGACAAATCTGACACACATGGCTCCTGCAAAGCATAGCGTTGTGGCTTTGCTAACGCTTGCGGTTGGGTAAGCATGTCTCTCTCCATTTAACCGCCTCTACTGATCCGTTGAAGCATTCGCGCCTTACCTGCTGGACTGCAAAACCGTCAAGGGGGAATCCTCCTTCCTCCTCAACAGAGCGTATCATGGGACAACGGTGGCTCGCCAGAGTCTACACCAGAGCCAGAGTATCCTGACTACCCACCCTCTAAGCCGACCGGCGAGATCAGCCTTGGTAAACCTTCAGGATGGATCAGCTGGGAGACAACGGCCCCGGGCCCTACTGATGAACCTGAGTATCCTGACTACCCACCGTCGGAACCAACAGATGTAATCAGTCTTGGGACACCTTCGGGCTGGCTTAGCTGGGACGGACCAGGACCTACGACGCCTGCTCTTACGCCTACACCTAAGCCGGAACCCACACCAACCCCAGGTTCAGATTATCCTGAGCACCCTCCAGCCTCTTCGTCTGCTGTACAGAGCTCGAAGCCGGCACCATCGAGCAAGCCAAGCCCATCCGCTATTCCTTCCTCGACCAAGGAACCTGAGTATCCTCCCGGGACATCTTCCAAGACATCTTCCAAGACCCCAACTCCTTCTCCATCCAAGTCTGTGAAGCCATCACCATCGTCCACACCAAAGAGCTCCAAGAAGCCCACCCCTACACCTACACCTACACCATCTCCTAAGCCCACACCCAAGCCTACACCCAAACCCACACCACCCAAGCCAAGCGATCAAATCAGCCTAGGCTCCCCCACGTTCAGCATCAGCTTTGGCAAGCGACAAGAAGACGAGCCCTCTCCGACCGACCTCCCCGAGGAGCCCTTTCCTGAAGACCCAGAAGACGACTTCCCCAGCTTCCCCACCGACCCCGACGACACCATCAGCCTTGAGCCCCCGACCGCCACCGTAATTTGGGGCAGGCGCTCCCCGGAAGAAATCAACACCATCGGCCTCCAATTCCCCACCGCGTCATTCTACTTCCCCGTGCCCAAGGCCCCTACATACGTGTCCTGGGGCAAGCGCCAAGACGACAACGACGCCGACGCCGAGCCCACCGCAGCGCCGCAGCCCAGCAACCAAATCGACCTGGAGCCACCGACCGCCACCGTGGTCTGGGGCAAGAGGGACCCCGAGCCAAAGCCCGTGCCGCAGGACACCATTGGCCTCGGGTTCCCATGGCAGACGGTGTATTTCCCCAAGCCGTTGCCGCCGACGTACGTCAGCTGGGGAAAGAGGGAGGACGCGGAGGCGACTGCCGCCCCGGACGCGAAGAACTAAAGTGCTACTCAAGGCGTGAGGGTTAGAAGTAGGGGCGTGCTGCAATGGCGAGAGGGAGGTTTGTTGTAGACTTTTTTTTTGCGCATGGGGGGGCAGGACAAGGAAAGGAAGTGTGATGACTGACATACCCTCGTTTCTCCTTTTCTCTCCTTGTTGTTAGTTTTGTGATCTGGCAGGATTTATTCTTCCCCCCTTGGGTGTAGGTTAGAAAGACATGGTAGTAACTCATCGTCAAGGTTGAAATTAGACGAGTCCTGTCCTGTCCTGTCCTGTCCTTGACTGCTGTTTGGTGAATCGGACTGGACGAACATCAACAAATAGAAAAACAGAACTCCTCACACGGTTTGCGAGTGAATTTAGGTGAACCAGATGATAGATAGTGTTGCCGATGCTTTTGCATTTCCTGTCTCGCGACGGAGACTATTTAGGATGTATCTTCCACTCCACCCCTGCTAGGCGTGCATGGCGTGTAAAAACCCAACGCAGACGATGCCGGGAAAGCCAAAGATAAAAAAAAACGCCGTTGGTATAGTGGTCGTGAAAAACCCCCTAAGCAAGTCCCACAGATGATCATACAAGTCATTATACTCCTCGTTTGTCACAACGTCCACCCCCACGCCCTTGTGTAATCCTTCGACCACTCTTCCCGACATGCGAGAATCAGCAACAAAAAAACAACAACAACAGGGAAAGAGAGAATCGCTCAGACGTGCTGCTGTCTAAACGGCTCGTACGCCGTGCCCGCCTGGCCCTGTCCATGCGCCTTGAACTGGTCCGCATGCTGCAGCTGATGGCCCTGTTGGCCAAACGCGGGGCTCGCGACGCGCTCGTACGTGTACGGGGTCTTTTCCACGACGACCTTTTTGTGCGCGCTCTTGCCGGAGCAGCAGCACACGCTGACGAGCCAGAAGAAGCCGCTGGCGACGGAGAACGCGACGCCGAGCCACAGCGCAGACAGCATTTGGCGGCCCATGCTGGCGTCGATGTTGTAGGGCTTGAGTACGGATTCGAAGACGCCGGTTAATGTGCCGTAGATGGCGGTTGCGGTTGCGGCGGCAGCGATGGCGAAGATGGTTTGGGCCTGTTGGGATGGATTCGTGTTAGAGAAATGTGGGGTTGATGTTGTTTGTGTGCTTTTGCATGGTGGGGAAGAAAGAGGGACGTACCGTTGAAATCACGGTCGTGACCATGCTGCCCCAGCGCGAGAAAATGGCAAAGAAACCGACTACGAATTCCACCGCGGTGAGCACGAGCGTAATCACAAACGCCCAGTTCATCCACCCGGCTGCCTTCTGGTATGCGTTCATGCCCGTGTCGAAATTGTCGCCTAGGATTTCTTGCACAGAGGTGTTTTGCAGTCCCCATACCTCGACGGGGTTGAAGTAGAATTGGAACTTGCGGGCGGAGCACGAGGTGATTGTCTCATCGCCGGTGGTGGCGTCCTTGTCGCCTTCGCAGTAGGACCACAGGCCGACTTGGTAGAAGGCCTTGAGCTGCTTGGAGTTGGCTGCGCCTTGGATGGCGTTGACAAAGTCGTTGTTGGGGACGAAGTCGGAGGGGAGGTTGTCGAGGATGGTGTTCGGGTCGAGGGTTATGTTGCTTGTGTCTGCCTGTAGACTTTGTGTTAGTACCTATGAAGTGTGAGGCTTAGTGGAAGATGCGCACCTTGAAGAAGTACAGATCCCGCCCGAGCTGGGTGCTGGGTGCATTGTTGCCCTTGAAGGGCGTCTGGCCCAGCATAACAATCACAAAGCATATCAATGATGCGAGTGTGAGCAGCATGGGCGTGAGGATACACGCAAAACGTCCGACTTTGCCCATCTTCGCGGTGGTTGCGATAACGTCAACAAATGGGCAGTTTCAGGTGGTGGTGGTAGTAGTCGCAATAGTAGTAACGACAGTGACAGCGACAGCGACGTTGACGTTGGCGTTGCAGACGTGGACAGACAAGCCAAAACCCAAAGATGGAAATAAGCAGGCACCAGACAGCGGGCCTCCAAGCACCTTTTGTAACAATCGAGGACCGCCAACCGCAGCTGGGGAAAAAAGGCGAACCCAAATCTCACAAACCAGGCGCAAGGGCCCTAGCAACGCCAGCCGAAGGGGGCTGAGTGTGTACCACTGCCACCACACATAGAACTTGCCTAGCTTTGGCCAACCCTGCCCGCTCCCGCACCATGCAACAAATCACCGCCACCGACCCATGCGTTAGCCTTCACCAGCCTCACACAGCTCATGCCGGAAGCAGGCTAGAGCGGGTGCTGAGGCGGGGCCCTGCTGACGCACGACTATGCTGTTGGAGGTATGCGTAGGAAGCGGCTTCGCAACGGGCGGTGCAGGACGCCTTCACCACCTGCGAGACGGCTTGGAAGAAGATCACGGGCAGGCGCATGCGGATAGTGAGCAAGCGTATGCGCGTCCTGCAACGCACACGATGTCACCAGCTGGACGGTGTGATCGCACGAGGGTGATATTGTGCAGGACAGCTATGATGACATTGGAAGGTTGTCGACGATGATGACGCTGATCACAACCGCGTGGTACATAGGATACCCACAATGGAGAGACCAGGTAGGTACATGTAGGTACCTAAGCACGACCAGAAGGGCAATTCCAGTGCCCGTCACCCTGCTGCTCGTTTCCCATTCCCTCCAACATCTGCGTGAGCCACCCAAGTGTAAGCAACTCTAGCAATTCGCCCAAACTCCCCTCTGTCCACAGGAAACAGGTAAATGCCACATCAACAGTACAGTATAGTAACCATACTCAGCACCAGACCTTTAGTCAGCTCCATCACACACTTGCACTTGCACTCTGCACTGACACACACCGCGCCAACCATCGCCCTCCTCACTGCCAAGTCCCAACCCATCAAACTCATCAAAACAACGCTTACTGCTATTTATAAAAAAAACGCACACACCTCCACCTCCACCTCCACCTCCGCCACACACACACACACAAATGGCCAAGAACCCCCACTCTCCGCACTAGTCCTCTCCGGGCGGCGCTGAGAAAAGCCCAACGCCCAAGGACCAAGACCCTTCCCTCGTCACTTCTGCGCTCCAACTCTGCACGCAAAGGAGTGGGAGGGGAGGTTGGGAGGGGGCGCCAGACTAGGTATCGGTACTCCAGCCGATCGCTGCGAAGGAGCCGGCTTGTTCTTGATGCGGTAATCCGTATACCTATCGTGCTCTTTACACCGCTACCGCTACCATTAACCTATTACCTGTTCTTTGCTCTGCTTTGCTTTGCTCTACTCTACTCTACTCTACTACAACTAACAACCTAATAACTACCTAGGTATATAATACTACAACATTTGCATTGCATCCTCATATCCTCGATTATACTACATAGGTGTAGATACACAATACACAGTTGAGCAAGTGCATTAAAAAAAAACCCCCTCGGCTCTTGCCATCGTTAGTCGTAAGGTCCACAGGCACGGGGTCAGGGTCATTGTAGAGACATTTTTACATACTTACTCATTCATTGGGGGGGGGAGACTGGTGATTGTGGGGAAGGGAGGGGGGAGGATTTTCGAATGCTCCATCATCTGTCTCCTTTTCGGCTTTCTTGTCTCTTTGAAGTTGTGTTACAGAATGCATGCCTGCCTACTCTATATACATGTACTTACCGAGGTAGGTATCCCATCGCATGCCACGCGTCCCCTGCAAGCTCTCTCTCTCTCTCTTCCTCACTTGTACACACCCAACTCGCGTGCCAACAACTCCACGATACTGGGTTACGTAAGAGGTGAGAAACAAGAGAGTGCGTTGGACATAGAGAACGATCATGCCATTCTTGGCTTCTTTGGATTTCCTATCACAGCAGTCTTAGACATATATCCAAACGCTGCGTAGTCACTTTTCGCAGCCCTCAAAAACCCAAACGCCCAGGCCGCGCGTCATTGCGCCCCCGGCTCCCTCGTCCCACCTCATCGCGTATTCGCTGTGCCCGCGGATCCCCACTGATTGTACGACATCGAGATGCCATTCTAGAATGTCCCAGCATTGCTAAGAAAGAATGAAAAAAAAAAGAGAGTCGCACATAACTGTAACGTGAAAAAGCCGTCCAGTCGTATGTGAAAGTATACGCTCATTGAACAATTAAGGAAAACAGAACATAGAAAATAAATATTTGCCCGTCGTCGTAAGCCCAATCAATGCAAGGTGGTATAAGCAGTGCCGTAGAAAATCTGCGTGCACTCAAAACAGAATAGCAATGAAGATGCGAAACTCATAAAACAATCCACTCCTTGAGTCGCCAATGTGCCGCATGAACGATAAGAAAGGCCCCCTGCTGGTGAGGAGGTTGCAAACATTAAAGTTAGACTTTCGGCTCTTGAATGTTGCCCCTGGAACGCCGTCCCAAATGATTCGAACTGTGCTGAGAATCTCAGACTCTGTTTTTACAAGCGCAAGTGCCTTCCGCGAAGCGAACATCGCGGGACGGTGATGACGGGTATCTGGAACTCCATGATTGCCTGTATGCACGAGGATGCCAGTTGATGTTGTGTGGATTGACTCGGCGATGTGGTGTTGGCAGTATGGATTGTACCAAATGAAGCGAATGCGAGGTGACAATGATACTGAGATCGTTCACCGTGGGTGTTGGTTGTGAGGGTCTTGTTGTTGGTTTTGTTGGCGTCCACTTTCTCCACGTGCTCGTATCCAGGCAGAGTTACCGCTCATGCGTCCCTCCAATGCCTTTTGTGCGTCGGCATCCTGGCGACGAGGCATGACTTGGGCGTTGATGATGTCTTCGGCGCTCAGCTTGCTGACGGCTTGCGCGATAGACGAGATGACATTGGCGCGAAGCTCCTTGGCCTCACGGATATCTTCTCCTTGAAGACGGAACTTGTCCTGCTTGGACATGTTGGACCGTCGCATCTCGCGGATCTCATTCATGATGTGAAGGAGAACAGCTTCGGGTGCGCGGTTGCGATCAGCAGCATGCTTCGAAGGATCACGAACGTATCGTCGAGTGACGTCCATAGCGCCATCGGCCGAGAAAGCGATGCAGTAAGAGAGCTTCTTACCCCAGCCTAAGACATGATTAGAGATATTGCATAATGGGATAGAGCGATGTGAACATACCATCAGTGTATAGCCGGGGCTTGTCCCAAGCCTCTTCGCATGCATCTACATGAACCCATCGTTTGCGGTGTACGGAGTAGACCTCAGTCCAGACGTGGTCCTCGGCGTTCCAAACCCAGCGCACTCTTGATCCGACAGCACGGCAGAGCATGCTGAAGCAGTTGGCCCATTCGCCACATCGACCTTTGCGGGTCTGTAAGAGAACAAAGGCATCGTTGTATCGTGGGAAGCGCTCGTAGTTCTTGCAGGTGTCGTGTGAGCACTGATATAGCTCGACCTGGCTGGCGCCTCGTGCCTGTTCATCGGGAAGTGGTGCAGTGATGCCTACGGCCACGGTGGGTGAGTAGCATCTCGAGCACGCAGGGTTGTTGACCCATGTGAAGAAGGAACGCTTGAACCATCGCAGCAGTGCGCGGACAACGCAGTCTTGGTATCCCCAGGCAGCCTTCTTGCCAGCGCCGAGGCTCTCTGCTTCGGCTTGCAGGATCTGGCTCTCTTCCTCGGCTTCGTTGTAGATCTGCTCGAGGGGGATCACTCGGAGGGCTTCGTCCAGCAGGCCGGGATTCTCCCATCGGAGGGGCATTTGCGATAGCGATTGCAGCATGTTCCTGAAGCGTAGCGATCGTGCATCGTGGGGTGCCTCAGGCACGAGTGGGATGTTCTTGATGGATGCGTAGGTTGGCGGGGCGAACTGGGACGGGGGCGGCTGGGGCGTTCCATAGTCTCGTGGGGCGGGGGATGCAGAGCGTGACTGCGATGGGCGTGATGTGAGCTCGTTCATGCGCTTTGTGCTGAGGACCTGGCGAAACTGCTCCGTCATCTCGGCGGCCAGCTTGTCGGTGTCGATGCGGGCGGCAGGCGGGCGCGCGGCGCCGTGGTGGGATTCCATCGTGGGCGGGTGCGAGCAGCAGCAGTAGCAGCAGATGCGTCGCGGGCGGCAGTGGGTGGTGGAGTGTTGTTGAAGTGGGAGTCGGGTTGGGGTGTGGGTGGGTGTAGGAGGCTGTGGGCCGGGATTGGCGGTGCACTGCCTCTGACCAAGGGCCCGCGGGCGCAGCAGCAGCAGCGACGGGCGAGTGGCCACAGGGCAGGTATTTCGGGAGCGACGACGGCAGCAGGCGCGGAGCAGGTGAGGCTCGTGGTCGTCGCAGGCGGCTGTCGAGCACAGAACACGGGCAACGGGGTCGTCGACGATGGCAGCAGGAGGGCGACCGGGCGGGTGCGTGGAAGGATATGGTTTGACGGTGGATGGCAACAGCGACGTTCGCGCTTAGCCGCTTCCGTCACCTGCTTGCGCGGCTTCCTCTCGAGTGCGTCGCGGCTTCGCAATCCAGATCCCAGCGAGCCCGACCGCCTGCAACCCGCCTGCAGCCACATCAGCGGCGTGGGATGGGCGTCCTTCACTCGTCGTCGTACTATGGACACGCTTCCCTGGCCCGTCCGCCGTGCCTGCGCCGTGTGCGCCGTCCTGTGAATTCGCAGACTGCTCTGGCACCCGCTGCCCGCGTTGCGCGCTGCGCGGACAGATGCAGGGGCCACTCTAGAGACTAGCAAGCGTCTGCCCGCCTGGCTTGCGCAATCTCTCCCAGAGTCGACATTACATGCCTACATCTATGTACGCACATACGTTCGCTTGGCCCCCATTGCCTTGGCATCAGCGTCACCCTCCAGAGAAGCGCGACTGCGACCGGCCCTCCCAAGCTTCACGTGCTGCTCTCATCCAATGCCAGGTGCAGTCCTTGTGTTGCAGGGTTGCCGGTTTATCGAATATGGTACTGTAGACCTGGATGGCCATGCTGCAGTCCCATGCGTCGCGTGCAAGTTGCAACCCGTGGATGACTTTGGTGATACCAGCTGCCACGCAACTACACACTAGCAAGAAACCTTCTCCCCCCCACACACGCGTCCACCCAACGTCTGCCTCCGAACCATCAAGCCCCTCCGCACAAAAAAAAAGTCCCTGCCCGTCTTAACACGACCACCGTCCACGCATCCCCTTCGATGCGAGCATCCAACAGCCGCCCGCCCGTGACCAATCCCCCCTGTCTTCTGCGTTAACCCGTTTCAGGTTACATTTGCGGCCTTCTTCGACTGACGGTCGGTCGATCGTTGCGCCTCGTGAGTCGTTACGCGTACTGGCAGCTGGCGCAACGGTCCCCTCCACGACTGCTGCTGTCACGGGCCAAGCCCTGGTCCAGCTAAGTACTCCCCGTTCCTCGTGCCATTTCGGACCTCGAACCGCCTCGACCACGCCTGCGTGTGCTATGGACGCTGCGTAGAACACGCAGAAGAACGCAGTGCACGCTTGGCCTACGGCTTTTGTAATTGTGTGTGCATCCCTCCTTGAGACACTCACTGCCTTGCTGCCCGCCACGCTGTTCGTGCTGACCTCTTCAAAACAACAATCCTGGACTTGCTCTTAAGGTCGCTTAACCACCTTTTTTTTCTCCCTCTGCTTGCGATAGGCAATGCAGATGCATCCATAGTGGCGTTTTGATGGGGTTAGATCTTCTGGATCTACCGCAACTCATCCCTCATCATGCCCCATGTCACTGTGCCACAACCCAGCGTGCCAGCCATTTATCATCTTTGCGTCGTAAGCACACTCACTCACTCACACACACTCACACACACACACCCACACTCCCACAATTTTCTCCTCCCCTCCACGTGGCACCTCAAGGAAAAGCTTGCACAAAAAGAAAGGTCATCCACGGAAGTCTCTACTTCCATTGGGACTGCAGCGACACATAATGTCTCCGAGTCGGCGCCGGGCCTTCTAGCCCTCTCGCTTTGGGCTGACGCGTGTAAAAAGGATGGATTAGGTAGGTAGGTGCGCCTCCACGTGAGCTACATACATGCCTAGCATGGTCGGACACCATGGACGGCAAAAGAAGAAGAAGAAAAAAAAATCGTGCGAGAAAATGCTGGCTACGGTATGCCGGGGGCAGCATGCTGCGAAGAAGAAGGGAGAAAAAAAAAATGTAGAATGTAGAGGCGGGTTGTGAGAGTCCCGGGGGGGGTTTTTTGTAATGGGAGGATCTTGAAAGTACATAAGGTACTATATGTGGCATGAGCATGTGCGGATTCATATCTTTACAGGTAACTCTGTTCTCCTGTTCTACTTTGTTCGCGACGTATATTCCGAATTCATGCAGCTTGAGATAAGGGAGGCTGGATATGCAACGCGTTTGCGAAGAAAAAAAAAGGGAAAGGTATCATGCGGACTTTTCCCCCCTCCACAACCCATGCTTCAGCCGTTCTCTTCACTGCTCGTGTGTCCCAACAAATCGCGGCGGGAGGTCAAGATCCCATGCTGGCCGTTCGACAAGCACCACTTCCGGGACGTGGAAGCTGTCGT
The DNA here is from genome assembly GCA_025742365.1 of Coniothyrium glycines. NCBI lineage: Eukaryota > Fungi > Ascomycota > Dothideomycetes > Pleosporales > Coniothyriaceae > Coniothyrium > Coniothyrium glycines. The sequence continues at coordinate 122,068 of JAMXIJ010000009.1, read as the reverse complement.
CCCCACTTAGCGGCACAACGCCCAGTATGGGTCGGTACTTGAATGTATGCCACCAGGGTTTCCGGGGCTCCACTACGGCTGCGCCGACCTCACCGCCCATGCTGCTCTCGTCTGCCTCGCCGTTGGCCTGCTTGCCATCTTGTGCATCAGAACGCCGGAGGAGGGTCAGCGGTTGACTGCTGTCCTCCAGCTCGTCGTCGTCGTCGTCGTCGTCAACGCGTGGAATAGTCCCTGCGCTGGCGTTGACGTCGATCCACTTTGTGCGGCTGGACGTGGAATTTTGGTCGTCTTGGAATCTGCGCATTTTCGTGACTGCCGCCTCCTTGTGTGGAATGGGATTGCCCGCGCCACTGCTGACCTTGCTTGAATCTCTTTTCCGCTTCTTCGACCCTCTGTCTGCATCCGAGAGGGGGAAGTCCTTGGTTAGGTCGAACATGAAGAGCCATTTCTCGCCATACAGCCACACCCGCTGCTGCGACTCTGCTACGTCCCAAATGCAACCCTTTGCCGAAAGATCGAGCTGCCGATATTCGCGAGGAAAACTTGAGAAAGGATTCCGTCGGGACCACTCTGACAATCGACCAGACATAATGTCGAAGAGGTGCAGCTGATTGTTGGCGGTCACTACGAGCAGTCGATACTCTGCTTTGGGAAGCTCATGTGAGTGTGGATGCGGGTTATGTCTTGTCGGGTGCACTGCAGGATTGCCATTTGGTTGAGGTCTTGCAGAGTCGCCAATCGATGGCTGGATCGAAAGCAGAACTGGTGTATTGTTCAGACGTGGGAAAGACTCGCCGGCAGGGTTGCGGACCCATCTTTGACCCAGGTATGTGATTTGCTGCTGTGTCTCGTCATCGTCTTCGTCATCGTCTTCGTTGTTATCTGAGACGGGCGTTGCGGCATCATCGATGTCCACCTCCGGTGCAGTGGAGTCCTCATGACCCTCAGTGACCCATGTATCGATGTACCCAGCTAGATCAATTACAGCGAGAACCTGATCATCTCTGGCAAAATCGGCATGTGTAATGCAGGAAATATATGAGCCTGAAGCGCCGTCCAGAGGGCTTTCCGTGATCTCGGTGCGGCGAATTCGATGAAGATGTTGTACTTGATCCAGAGCTCTAGGAGCTTCAGACAAGTCCTCTGATCTCACGATCCTGATCAGACGGATATCATTCGCGGCACCAATGGTTATAAGCCACTTCCCACTAGCGGACAATTTCACTATCCTGGCGCCTTGGATAGTAGGCATGTCCAACTTTCGGATGCGAAACCCTTCGCTAGAATCTGGTGAAGCATGGAGTAATTGAAAGAGCTTGACTGCGCTTGCTGTTGCGACAGCAAGGACTCCACCGTCTCGAGAGATGGTAACAGAGATGATATTTTCATCACCTTGTAATGCCAGTCGTGCAATCACTTTCGGTCTCTTTTCTGTACCATCCACTTGGGGCTTCACACGCCAGATCCGTACCTCTGTGTTCCACCAGCTTACCAGCAGCCGTGCCTCGGGAGCACTAATGAGGGGCGGGTCATGAGGCAGTGCTGGAAGTCCTCGACTAAGTTCTTTGCCAAATTCCCGCAAGGGAACTACAATTGGCTGCGTATCGATGCCTGCGTTCCATATGTCAGCTTTCAGTCATATAAACCACACATGAAAAATGCCTCACCTGCGGACACTATAATGCTGAGTTTGTTCCCTTCATATGTCGCCAGTGCCTTTACATCGTGCTCGTGATATCGTTGATGTGAAGCTTTCCGCCACTTCCCACTCTGTCCCTGTGCATTGCCCTTCTTGCTGGTGTAGAAGCACGTGCGACGATCCATACCTGCACTGAAAATGCTGGTTCCGTCACGCGAGACAGCTAAGTCAAGCACATCTGCCTCGTGCCCAGATATTCTTTGTGTTTGACTGAAGTTCTTGCCGTTGTAAATGCGGATATCTCCAGTAGAGTCTCCGGACACAAAGTCGCCATTCGAAAGACATTTAACCTTCCAGACCAGGATCTCCTTGGGCCCACCATGAGGTCCGCTGCCGAGGGAGACATTCCTGAGGACATTGCCGTTTCGGGTATCAAACACTCGGATCATGCTATCCGCAAAGCCAACCAAAACTGTGTCCTGATCTTTATATGCGATACTGAGTGCGCGAGCCTTCTTGTTTGTTGCGCGTGAGACAAAGCGCTCAAAGATCAGGTCGTCATCTTCGGTGGAGAGCAGAACAATGGTACCGTCGGCACATCCAGCGACAAGCTTCTGGCAGGCGTGGATGGAGTCGCTGAATCCTTCACTCGCTGGCAGCTTCCGTCGTGGTTGCGAAGCAAAGCACCATACTTCGCTGTGATTTCCATTCGAGTGCCTCAACGGAAGACCTGTGGCCAAATCCCATTCTGTGACACTGCTTGAATAACCAATGCTGAACAGACGCAGTCGCCCGGAGATTATCTTGCCATGCGCGTTCCTCCTGTCCGGCTCTTGTGTCCAAACCAGGCCTTCCACGCTTCGGTCTTTACCGCCATAGAAGACCTTCTCCTGTAGCCAGGCGCCGCCTGAAGGATTCCAGATCTCAATATTCCCGTTCGCGCGTCCAATCGCGAGTCTTAGTGATTCCGGCTCTTGATGTCCATGCTCTGGCTCTGTGTGCGAAAACGCGAGCGCATTGATTGCGGATGGCGGGTACGGCACGAAGCGCGATCGGTGAATATCCATAGCTCCTCAGAGCTCGTCAGAGAGCTTGTCGAGTTTGACCGGTTTGACTGCTGAGCGGGCGAGTCTTCCTGTACAGATTGCTAGCACAAAGACATCATTTGCAAGTCAAGGTTGAGCTCCTCCTCGACGACCTGAGAACTCGAAATCTTGGCGTCGACTTTTTAAGTGGGCCCGGCGCACGGTCGCAGTTTCTCCGAGATGCCGACGACCTCCAGCTTCACTTGTGGACAGCACCAACATTCTGCTCTCAAAGATGGCATTGAAGCGCAGCAAAGCAGACCGCTATCTACTAGAGCCTCGTGCAAGTATATTAGAAGCGTCTGCATCATTTTTTGCGACTTCTCCCCTGCAGGAATCGCAATCACTCTCGCATTGTCCTGTCTGTTGTTTGTATCGAAATGTTCATTCTATCGTCTTTCAGATGGTGAAGCGCAGACTTTTGCATCAACCTATACAATATAACTACACCACAGTGGCATAACAAGGTCATGGTAATTGGCGTGGTCCTTCAACGCTTGCCATGGGATCTGGATGGCTCTAGGCATGATTTGAACACTGCCCCTTGGCAAGACGATGCCACACATCAACACCGTCTGTATCATGATACAAAACGCACATACGATGCATCTTTTGGATATTGGGATGCATCTATCCCGAACAAGGACAGGTCGCATTGATGTACATTCTACAACTTCTTCAAGAGAATATACGGTAGGACATTGTCCATGGTCATAGCACAACAATTGCATTGTCAGTAAGTCGGAGATTTGATGAGAAGGGTTTTGATATCGTGCACGAGGCTTAACTACCGCATCTGAGGTAGGTAGCTTTGCCGAAGATGATGCGTGCCCCATCCATTGTTTGAATACAGACATCCTGAGCGAGCTCGGCTCTTGGATGCGGCAAACTTGTTGCATGGGATATTTGTGAACACATCAAACAAAGCACAATTCAAATGCTGTCAAACATTATACAACCTAGTTGCGATTGGCTTATACGCAACATGCGCACTAGGAGGGCATAGAATAGACGGGACGAGTGCAGCAAGCAAGCGGAGACCTGTGCGTGATGTGGTGATGTTGGATGAGGCGTTGACGCCTTGTAGCGTCATACCAAGCATCGCCATGCGATTGGATATGGAACTTGACTCAGTCCATGCTGCCTGAAACAATTAGATCCACGCGAAAGCTTGAAGCGACGCGGGACGCGTTCAGACACGCATTTAGGGCGCTGACGACACGGTCAAATACGGTTTCGGTGGCAATCTCGTGGTGAAGCAAAGATAGAACCTTAGTACCTTCAGAGTCAAGCTTGGGCCGCCAGAATGTCGCTGAGACAGCCTGAGGGGGGCGTGCTGCGTGGGCGTGTAAGGCCGGAACAGCGTCATTGCGCTCGCCCTGTCGACCATGTCCTACAGTACAATGGTAGGCTCCGTCTGGAACAGTCTTCTCACGGCCGATCCAAAGGTCCTGCTCCTCACTCCAAGCACGGAAAGTGTGTTTCGTTGAGTATTGAAACATGCAGCGTGGCCAGTGAAGTTGTGACCGAGACAGCCAAAAGTTTGCTCGCGGGTTGTGCAATCATGCACAGCTCTCTGTCAGGGCATGCAGTGCGCAACAAGCGACGGATTCATGGTCAGGGTTTCTTGCCCAACGGGGCGCTGGTGGGACCGCACTCCTGCAAGCCTCGGTGCCTCTTGGTTGCTGTGGTAAGGACATTTGATATCTCGTCATACCGACAGTTCCGATGTACAGAAGATCCGCAGCGTCATGAAAAGTCTGAGCAAATTTATCCAAGCAAGGTGTCGTGGTGGAGCCGACGAGGCTGCACACCACGCGAGACCCGCGTCAATGGGCTGGGCTCGGTCACGGGTTGGACGAAGCGTGGCACGGAGGTGCGGTCAGAAATAGCCTTGGCCTGAACAGTGAAAAGAGGCAGCATTGCGCGTAGTCGCGTGCGTCTGCAGCTGGAGCACTTTAAGACGCGTTGTTCGCGTCTGTGACATAATCATCCATCATTTAGGCGTGACGGAGATGCATTGGTGGCGGGGCCAGTTGCGGAGATCTCTAACTGCAGCGGGATGTGGAACAGGTCAACTAGAAGCCCGCCAGGACAAGCGTTACAGGATCATGGATGTCTGCGTCAGGACTGTGCTTTTTCGGTGCTCTGCTGATGAACACGAAAGATCGCGCTAATGGAACTATGGCCTTGAGGGAGGATTGGGAGCCGCAGCCTACCAGCCGCAACTCAATGTCCGAAAGCGAATCACGGCATAGCGACCAGATGCTTCCACGAAACGCCAATCCAGGATCGACAATCGCTGATGCGGCCGCCCGACTTTCAACTTTCAAGTACCTAGACGCGCAGAGCTGAGGGCTGACCGGGGCTGCGCGCGGCATGCTGCCTTACTGAATATGATATATCATGTATGCATTAGACTCTGCAAGCCCCACACCGGAACTGTGTCAAGGTACATGTAGGTAGGTAGGAGAAGGGAGGTAGGTAGGTGGGTAGGTGGGTACATGTATCTGGTAGGTGTTGTTGCTTGCAACATCAAAGCGCTGTCACAATTCACAAATGAAGACTGCTTGCTTCCAATGTATGTATGCATCAGAGGCAAACCTCGCGAGTCGCAAGACAAGGCCCACACCCCGCAGACAGCCGTTAGCTCAGCCCACAAGATTAGCACGGTTGAATTCTCGAAACTCTGCAGCGCCGGCTTGCGAGCCCACGGACTCGCCTACTTTGGCAGAATTGGCAATTTCATCAAACAATGGCCACACGCGCTGGTGGAATGAGCGCGTTCAGTGCAGATTGCGGTTGCAGGCAGCTGTAGTAGTAGCAGTAGCAGTAGCAGCAGTAGGTACATCACAGTCAGACTGTCAGAGCCCGGAAGCTTGACGCAGGATCGTCCAGCGATCTCTGAACATGACCAAGTTCTTGAAACCAACGGTGGTGCCTGAAGCTTCTGCAAGGGAGGATCTGTGATACGCCGGCTGCCAAACTTGGTACCGACCATGGGGCGATAGTCTCCATTAGAGTAAAGCCCGCAAGCGGAAAACGTGAGCAGGGCATGGAAGCGCCGGAATATCGTGTCCAGCCATTGTTTTTGCTGGCCGTGGTCGTGCGCTGGAAATGAGTGGGAAAATTACCTAGGTACATGTAACTACATGTACCTTGCCCATCTAGCTATCCTGTCCAGTATCGAGGGGAGCGGGACCAGACCAGGATGCAGTGTGGCGATCAGCGTGCTCTGGCAGCGTGTGGGCAGCGGCGCCCAGGGAAAAGGAGTACCTAACAGGTAGCGCTGGAGCCTCTCTGATCAACGGGCAATTATGACGATTCTCATCCAGGACGAGGAGAGCGTGGAGAGGGCCGCTATGCCAGGGGCGCGACTAGCAAGCAGGCATGGGTGGGTGGAGGCACTGGAGGGCAGTCAGCGAGCCAGCACAGCAGCAGCTGAGCGTCGGCCACCACGCCATTTCGAGGTCTTGGCTGGGTGGAAAGCAGGATGTTTGGAGCGGGCAGGCCAAGGCAAGATTGGACAGCGCGCGCAGGCTTACCTGCAACCTTGTGTAGCTGCATGCCCGGGCTTGTTCTCACCGGAGCGACTCTGGGGCTGTGATTCGAGCGGGCACTGGCGAGTCGCGACGGAGGGCTGGCGGGCTGGCGCGCTGCTCAGGCCGTCGCCTGCCCGCCGTGTACGAGGCACAGTCGATACGGGCCAGGTGCTGAGGGGCGCCCGCGAGCAGCGCGACGACTGCGACGAGAGCAGCAGCGCGCAGCACGCAGCACGCAGCACGCAGTATTGGTGCGAGGGTCGCCGCGATACAGTCCTACAGTGCCGCACGGCGGGACTGCGTGTCACTCGACGGGGCTTGCTGGGCACGCCGCACGACAGCCGGCTGCGCGAGAGAGCGCGCGCGGGAGCATCGAGAGCAGTGGCATTTGCGGCAGAAACGGGTCTAACACGCGTGCAACGAGCGTGTTCCTGGCCGGCCAGCCTGACGCGAGAAAGCCATCCTGCTTCAGTGCTTCCACCACCGCGGCGGACTACGCTTCGGTTGGCTTGGGCGTGCGGCCTTCCCTGCATCCTTGCTCTCCCAGCTCGCCGTGTCTGAGAATCGGGCTAGCGCTGCTTTGCCTGCTGGGCGTCGTGCCCACTCGTTTTCTCCAACCTACGCCCGTCTGTATCGCCTTCTCTCCTCACCTCCTTCACCTCCTCTTCATTCCTCCTCCCCCACCACCGTCGAGCACGGAGCCTGGATTTGATGGTGCTGATTTCCTCTGCACCCGTCTGTCCATAAACCTCGCCTTCTCCTGCTCTCGGTCCCCCCCCCCCAAGCCCGACCGTCTCTCCCCGAATAGGACTACGAAGAGCCACACACGACCGTTGTGCCTTCCGCCCCTACCCACACCGCCAACCTCCCACCCACCGCCTCTCGCTGGACGTAGAGATAGCCGAGCACACGCACTCGCTGTACTCTTGTCTCCTGTTCCCGACACAGTTGTCCTCTACGGCTCCTGTCTGACTGCTTGTGGCTTACTGTGCACTCTTCTTGCCCATCAGTAAGAACAATCTCTGTAGGTCAGCTCCTTCTTACTCCTTCTCTTCTCCACCCTACCTCCAAAAAGCCCTGAGACCCTGGGTGGAACAATTTCCTCGCCTATCGATTACCCCTACCTTGTGCGACCGAGATAGGAGAGCAGGGCTGCCGTGAGACAGATCACGCACGGCCAAGCACAATCAAGCACAGCACGCGCTATTGTACCAATTTTGAAAAGGGCCATCGCAAAAGGGAGTGGATCAAGACAATGGGAGGAATCTGGGGCATGACGACTCGAACAGGGTCATCGGGAATGGAGTTGAGTCCACACGGTTTGATTGCATGCCGAACAAACGGATTGAGCATCCCCCTCCCGTTGACCCGAATTGTCTTACCAAATTCTCGAGAACGCGTCTTGCTCCCATGCAGTCTGCTTGCCTGCCCTTCGATGACACACCATGCATCCGCTTCATCAGCACATCATCGACCACTCCGCATCGTCATCATGCTCGTCCATTGTATGCTCCGAGCGGATGACCACAGTAGCGAGCGGCCGAGCTCTGCTCCATGGCATCAGCACGTGAAAGTATCGCGGGTCCTGAGCCACGACCCAGGCGTCACATTTCTCACCATGTGCAATCTCCGCGGAACCCATTCCAACACTTACCCTCCAAAGCTTACGAGAGCGTTGCCTTTTTGGGAGCCCGCAGCTGGAGAACCATCACCAGGTCGTGCGTCTGTTCACGATGCATAATACCACAACGTGTAAAGAGTGTCTGCTAACAATATGCGTGTTAGACACCAACATCACCGGCTGTACTCTGCTCCTTCTCCTATTCTGTGAGAAGTTCTCGCAGTAAGCTTCTTCGCTGCATTGCAGACTACATCATCCTAAGCCTTGCGTAGCTCGCGTCTGTCAGCCCTGGGATCTTCGCATTCCAGCTCTTGGCGACTCACCCCTGGCCCAATCGGCGGACTCGTTAGCTCGTGCTCTGCCTCGAACAACCTCCCTTTTCACCGTGGTAGCTTGCTGCACATACAAGATCGCGTTTGATTTCACCTGCCTTCTGGATGAAATTAGCAAGGGACCTGAATTCCGTGACCACTCCTGCTGTTCTTCCGTGCTCTGTACACCACAATCACTCTTTAACCTAATACCGTTAATTCTTTCTGGTATGTCATCCCATTGTGGCCTTGCTTATACAAGGTCGTGGAAATTTTGTCCGTCGCGCGCTAACGCCTTATACCGTAGGTTCTGTCTACTATAACACATACTCGATTCTCAAACTTCGGGAACAGACCGGACCTTCCTTTACTACCCAACTAATTACAGTCATTCCACTTTGTTGCCTTTCAGACTTCCACTCTCTAATCCGGCTTCACGTCTAAGCCATCCACTCACTTCCGCCGACATCCCCGTCCATCGACCTCGATCACGTCTATCCAGGAGACCCGACGTCCACTCTTTCGACAATCGTCCCTCACAACACTACCATGGCTTACCATCAAGAGCCTCAAGTGCGCTACGGCCACTGCGACTCCTACTTTGTGGAATCACACGACGACGGCATATATGCTATTCGTGCTGAAGCGAGGGAGCGCCAGCGGGCAATTGCTAGGATGCAACAACGAGCTATCGCAGAAGAATTATCAAGACTGACGGCTGATGAATACCAAGAAGACATTATGCAGCATATGATGCACATGGAATCACAGACCCTACCCGACGTCAATTCTATCGACATTCAAACTGAGATCCAATGGTTCATGCGACCTTATCTCCTCGATTTCTTGGTCGAAGCTCATGCCGCTTTTCAGTTGCTGCCCGAGACATTGTTTCTCGCTGTCAACCTGCTGGATCGTTATTGCTCTCGTCGAGTCGTCTACAAGCGCCACTACCAGTTGGTCGGATGCGCCGCACTGCTCATCGCTGCCAAGTATGGAGACAAGAAAGATCGCGTGCCCACTGTACGAGAGCTCAAGTCCATGTGTTGCTCGCTATATGACGACGAGATGTTCACTCAAATGGAATGGCACGTTCTTCAAACTCTCAACTGGGTCATCGGACACACTACTGTGGATGCCTTCCTCCAAGTGGCCCTGGCTGAAGCGCCTTACGATGCAGAGGTCGAGCACATGACTCTTTACATCACTGAGATCGCCTTATTTCACAAGGAGTTTGTTTCCACACGCCCTTCAGTCCTTGCGAGGTCCGCTCTAGCTCTTGCGAGATGCATCTTGTCCAGACCCCAAGCACGAAACACCGATTGGTCTGGTGCATACGACCCACAGACTGTCATCGGTTTGTCCAACCACTTGTACCAGCCGTCGCCGGTACTATCCCGGAAGTACGCATCGATGCACCTCTCCAACGTGTCCTCGATCGTTGATGAGTTCCTCCAACGTCAAGCACAGATCGCCCGTCGTGCTGCAGCTCCTCCTACACCTCCCCCGACTGTTGTTGTCGAAGAGGCCAAGCCTATCTCCGATGTGTATGGACCACAAACACCGCAGAAAAACCATTATGGTTCCGTGATGCAAAACGGATGCCTCACTCCGCCCATTACACCGGAGGGTGAGCAGCAGTTTGCTTACGCTCATGTCAAGTCACAACCAATGTATCCTACTACACCTACACCGGATCATCCAGCAAATTTGCAGCATCAACCTCAGTACTACCAAAACACCTACCTTCACCCTCAGCACATGTAAACATATCCCCTGCTGAGGTGTGGACGCCGCTCCCGATTGTCAAAACTCTTTCATCGCCATGGACTGTCCAGGCAAACCATGGGTGTATCAAAAATACTCATCTATGAGCGTCATAGCGTGATTTTTCTAGCATTTGCAAGCGTCTGTTTTTTTTTTTTTGCGATATCGAAGGAATTTCTCTTTCTGTTTCTTTCCGAGAAAGTATTTCCTATGTATTACATCCGACCCCAAAAATGAAATGGTCGTCCGTGATTCTTGGGTCTAGCCAATACCAGACCGCCACCTTCTTGGATATAACATCCATCTAATATGGTTAGGTCGATGGAGGGCTGTGTAAGCGGACCAGTGGAGGACAAGTAGCTACAGGCTGAAATTGGAAACAAGGATATGCACGATGTGTGTAGGCAATGGCAAGTATAACCAGACTCGCTCGCAACTGTCATTAGTTCGTGCGAGCCGCGATACCCTCTTTCGTCTCCTTTGCCACTTTCTCCTATTTTGTCTCTGTGTGTATGGATTGGAGCAGAGCATGGATCAAAAGCATGCTCTGTGCATGGACCTCAGCAGGGTGACTCCTTTAGACGTCAAGTATCTATCAAATTGTACCTGACAGCAGGTTGAAAAAGCGTTGTATGAGGAGCATTAATTACAGAAAATGTTCGCCAAGTCCTAGAACCGGCGTTCCACAAGCGATCTTGAGTGCCCTGTACTCTATGCTGGTCTTGCAATCCCACCATGTTTCTTCTTGCCTGTGCTGGGCGAGTAGGCCCGTTGTCGCGTCGTGCTTTCCCTGCGACGCAGGGCTCATCCACTCGACGTCGGTTTCACTGCCGTTCATGCAAAGACATACCATAAAGCATGGTTCAATCCGCTCATTTCAGAGTCTACCAATTCCCAATTGTAGGACGCGGGTTGGCCAGCATGGCTTCAGTTAGTACAATGCGCCTGTTCCATCCTATCAACAACGTCAAAAGCTAACCGCCTGAGATGCTCTTTACAACTGCTAAGCCAGCCAGCAGACGCTATCATCCAATATTGCCGTACACCGAAGACGACAATGAAACAGCAGCAAATTTCCTGTGTCCTCGTTACGCAGAGGCAGACCCAACGTCCGCTCCACCCTCACCTGCATCGCTCGAGTCCTTCGACATCTTGGATAACATTCCTTGGCGACAGAGCTACATTTCCCTAAGTGCACCTAGCTTCCGAGACGCGCAGCTCAAGCGTCCGAGAGCACGTCTTCTGGTCGCCGTACTGCTCGTCCTGTTTCTCCTCGCGCTCGGCTGCTCAATCGCCGGATTCATCGCTGTCAAGCGCACGAAAGGCTTATGATCTCTATATAACGAAACGGCACTATACATATGCTTGCGCTTGCGGTCCGCCGCAACCAGAGCAATCGGTCCAGTGACGCGGATGTTGCCTCGTGATCCGGCATCTCCGTACCTCAGCTCGCTGGCTTGCCAGTGCCGACAGCCAGCCACGTTCCCACATGTTGACTATTGCAATGAGAGAGCCGTGCCATTCGCTCACAAAACGAGTTCCGCTTACGTTCCGTCGGACGATAGGACCGACAGCGCATGAAGGGATCTACGTTGCAACATCACTCTCGATTATCCTTGGAGTAATCGCAGCGTTGAGATTGCATTGAGCAAGCTTGATTGGTTGGCCGCGTGGTTGGGATGAAATGGCTTCGGCGCTGGCGCGGGTGAAGAGGCTGGGAGCATCCTTGGACCTGGTGGGGAAACATGAGACTAGTGAATCGGGGACGCATGGCGCAGATTCGCGAGATGTGTTATCTCTATCTTGGTTCGGCAATGGGGGTGGAACGGCAGTGTGCTTTGATTGGCGATCGTGTGCAAAGATACAGGGCAGTGTGTCGCCGACTCAGTCAGGATCGGGAAGGTTATCACTTGAAAGTTGAGGTATGTGCGGATGAGACAGCAAGGGCTGCGTCGCGTCGCCAGATGGGAGAGTAAGTGCTGCTCTTTCCTTTAAGGTAGAATATATTGGCCAAGACCCAGGGCTTGTTTAGCATTCTACGCGTCCTGCGCGTTGGCGCTATCCGCACAAGGCATGCTATCTGGCTGGTGGACATGTTGAATCTTGACACGAGCCGCAACCAAACTACCTCAGTACCTAGGTACGGTACCCAGACTCAATTCCGGTACGCGCTCAACTTAGACAGCAAACCCCGCATTTCCAAAGGCATCGTCTCTGCCATTACCTCACTACGCCGTGAACACTTTGGAATTGTAACTTGTAACGCAACGGTGATTACACTATCTCAACACGGTCCTTCCCAACACCCTTCCTCTTGCATCGAACAAATGGTATCAAAACTGCACCAAATAAACATCCTTATTGTTAACCCCCTTTTCTCTCCCCCCCCCTTCCCTCCGTCGCTTGACTTACCCCCAGCAAATCCCATTTCCCCCTCCCCCTTTACTCTACAGCGACATCCTCCTTCTCCAACGCCGCTGCACCGCGGGGCTATATACACGCTTGCCAGTGTGCGGATGAAGATTTTGAAGAAAAAAAAGAAAAAGAAAACGGGCAGCGAAGCGATGCAATGTCCGCACGTAGCTTCTGCCGCCGTCCTCTGCGTATAGGGGTTCTGCGATTGTTCGCGTGGCGGGTGCGGCGGCGAGGCGTGCTGGGTGGGGAGGCGTGCGTTGTGTTGCTGTAGGCTTTTGGGGGGGGACTGCGGTAGAGGGTGTGGCGGTTGGAATGGCGAATGTAACGTGTCTTGTCGGAGGCCTACTGACGATAATGCGCTTTGGTGATAACAATAGCTTTTGACTTTTAACTTTGTTAGACAGTGAGATTGGAAAGGCGGCTGAGGGTGCTGTTGGGTACTTTTGAGTTTGAGGTATTGAGGTAGTATCCTGCTTAGGTATGGAACTTGTGGTGGTGGGAAAGCTCGGTGATGCCTGTGGTGTTTGGCGAGTAGTGAGCAGGTCTTTGCTGATGATGACGATGATGTTATATTAGAATGGATTGTTGTTGTTTCAGCAGCTGGGAGCTCTGATTTAGAGTGCTAGTTCGCTCTCGAATACTGCTGCGAATTGCAACGACCCTGTTGCGGGCACTGTGATAGACATAGACAATGAACGTATCTGATACAGTATACGCAGCTTCAGCCGCTTGCTTACCTAAATGTCCGTCTGTCACCCACATGTGCATCTTGGGAGGGTGCTTCTTGTTGTAGACTGCGATCTTGGCCCACGCTCGTGCCTTGCGGAGCGCGTTCAGGTCAAAGGCTCGCTCGCTGTTCCTCTACAAACGTGAGCTAGCGTGCAGACTGACAAAATGATGCACTGCGAACAATGATCCTGTTGGGGGTTCATGCGTTCGATAGTTCGAGCTTGACCACCGTTCCATCTGCGAACTGGACGAAGCCCTGAAGTCCTGCCTCCACTGACTTCCGTGTCCTGACCATTTCTTCACCATCCAGTGGAAAGGAGCGTCCGAGGACGTTCATGTCGACCTGGGTGAGGGACATGGTGAGCTAAACTACCCTGTTTGTGCGTACGTCACTCTAGGTTAGATGTTTCTGCTGATCAATTTTGCTCCGAACATGGGTTGTACTTGTAGAGACTCGGTCTCGGTCGAGGAAGTGTATGTGTGATTGACTCTCTATGCATGCTTTCTCTTCAGTGGGAATGAGTGATTTGTACTCACCGCTGATAACTTTTAGCATACCGAATGAACTTGGCATCTGAGCGGTATGGTTGCAAAGGACTAAGAAGCCAATGAGAGATTCACAAGCAATGAACAGATTAGTTTGTAGGCTGTGTGATGGAGAGTGGCGGAGTGAAGTTGTGTCGGTGGATAATATGTAAGAACAACTCTTTCTGCTTTTATTCCAGGTTGTGAACATACCGCATATATCCATCCCGACAACCATGCTAAATGGTTGCGTCGTATCACGAAAGGCAAGTTGATAGTGTTTATGTAGTAGGTAAGCCCCAGTATTCACTTACAGACTACGTATGCTATTTACAGAAGAGCAACTTGTATGGTAAGCACACATAAGCTAAGGCCATTCCCAAAGTGACCGTAAGCTCTGCAAAATAAGTTCATTCGACTCCATACATACTATGCGGTTTCTACACTACCTATAATTGTCACAGGAACCAGAATTCCCTTAGCAGTTCTAAACGCCCTCGCTGACCATCACACCACCAAAAGTCACAGACCGTGACATCAACCACAATTACCATCTTTGAAGCATTCAGTCCCCGTTCAGGACCTCGAAGACCTTGGCATCTCCCCACACAAATCGCCTAGACCCTTGCTGCCAAGCTCTTCCCAGCGGCAATATACGTCCCAACCAACAGCACAAACGAAGAGACCCATGTCACCGACCTCAGACGCGATGCCTTTTGCGTCGTGGTATTGATGTACAAAACATTATACAGCACCCTCAGACCCACATACGTTCCAGTCACTGCATTCAACGTCGCTGTACACAAGTTAGCGCTGACCGACCTTCGTCTTCACATAGCGAAGGTAACATACTGCTCCTCAAGCCAGCATAGTTACCAGCTAGCACAGCGCCGATGAAGAATGGTGCATTCTCGAAACCGTTTTTGTGCGCAGCTTCCGCGCGTTCGAATCGGGCGTATGTGTCTGCTGGGACGGACTTCTTGTATTGCTCGTTGGTGTCTGTGCTGCGTGGGTTCGTGTTGTCCCATTGCTTGTTGTTTGAGTTTCTGATCAGAGAGACCTGTGCTTGTTAGTGTTGCTGGGTATGTCTGGATTGGATCTTCAAGCATACAGCATACGCGTGTGGGTAGAGCGCGAGCACCCAGTATACGGGGATGCTGTAGAGTGAGTAGTTGAACGACATGTTGTATGTTGACGTCTGCAATCGCTGTTGAAGGTTGTGGGAAATATTTGAAAGCCTGAATATGTTGGGCTCCAGTTTCTTTACGCAGCTGATGTCTAGTATTCTGGTACCTTTGCGAAGTGCACATGTCGGTACGTTGATTTAGCGTATGGTAGTTCCCCACAAGTGGCATATCTTGCGAGGCGAGGCGCACATGTACCGGTAGTTCCGTGCACAAGAATAGTACCAGAATCGTGACGAGTCGATTGGCGCTAGCACTTGCAACGATTACTGATCATGAAATCTGAGTTACAGCGACATCGACGGCGAAAAGATAGGTTCGACGTTGCTTTCTTCTATCGTAGTCTCTAGTAGCCCAATAAACTAAGTCTTCGCCCTAGGAAATCTCTAAAGCTTGATGCTAGAAGTAGTGATGCATGTCGACAAGTCTGCTAGCGCGTTGAAATCGAGCAAAGGCTGCATAAAAAGGGTATCATATCTTCTCTGCCATGCCGGCAGAGCCCATCCATTCTATGTACTGCTCAATGTCCTTCTGCATGGCATCTGTTGCCTTCTCAATCAGACCTGTGAGAGGTGTCTTGTGCGCCTCCTCCCTCATCACCTTGATGTAGCTGTTATTGAAAGCGTCGTTGATGTTAATTTTGGCCACACCAC
This sequence comes from Coniothyrium glycines, assembly GCA_025742365.1. NCBI lineage: Eukaryota > Fungi > Ascomycota > Dothideomycetes > Pleosporales > Coniothyriaceae > Coniothyrium > Coniothyrium glycines. The sequence continues at coordinate 106,597 of JAMXIJ010000009.1, read as the reverse complement.
AATCAATGCACTCCTTCAGCAACTTTTCTTGGAACCACTCTGCACCTGCTCCATGCAATACCAGATTGACCTTGTGTCCGACTGTCTTATGAACACGTTTTAAGCGTGCGTAATCGAGTTGTGGTCCCTTTGGTCCGTAGTTCCCATGCACGTTGCCGAAAGCGGGCGCAAGCCAGTTGATGCCTGTTGCAACAAAGTCCTCGGCTTGCTCAGGTGTGGTGAGAATGGCTTCCAGACCCATTTCGCTCAAGTCGCCAACACCATCCTCTCCTCCGTCAATTCTTCCTGGCTCTGCTTCTGTGATGATGCCGCGGTCATTGCAGTATTTGACCAACTCTTTCGTCTTCTCGAGATTGTCATCGTAGTGGCTCATGTCTACCATGATGCCATCGAAGCCCCTCTCAAAGTCGGCTGCGCGCTTTACAATTTCTGGAGTCTGGGCATGATCCATGTGCACGGCAACAGGTACACTGGCGTTATCTGCTGCCTCGCGCGCTGCGTGTAGAAGGATGCCGTCTGCGAAGTTGATCGCCCATGGAAACAGTTGAATAATGAGGGGAGATCGTTTTGCTTCTGCAGCTCTTACGGATGCCAGGATCCCCTCGACGTTGTAGCAGCAGGTTGCGCAAACAGCATAACCATTGGCAGCAGCATGATTAACAAGCCTCACCGCTTTATTTTGTGTGAGATCTGGTGCCATTTTGGAAATCATTGAGGATCAGCGGGTAGCTTATGACGACTTGCTGTGACGTTGCGGTTCGTGAATGCAGAAACACTCAGCAGGTCGGGGGAAAGGCAGTGATGTAGTAGCCCCTCGCATTCCGGCCTGTATTCCGACTTTCCGAATACGTGGGGCCGTCGGCGACTGGCGCCCATACTGACGGCGAAACCACCGACATTCGGGACAACTGCCGCCGGCTATTGGTAGACTCAACAGCGGTTTTTTAAGGATTTTGTTAAATGTCTGGGCACTTCTGAATCGCCGCGGCGTCTGAGGTACTTAAAGAAGCACTCCACACATCAATACACAGTGTCTACGCAGCGTCAGTTCAGATTTTACCTACCGGAATATATGTGGACATGCACTTCATCCTCATTCGAGGAATTTGAAGGAACCCATACATGAACACTGGTAAGACGATTACCCCAAAAGGCCTAGCACTTACGGCGAGAAGCCTGATCGGGTTTAATCGGAGAAACTCGTTGTAGTCGGGTCTGCTGCGAACAGCGAATGAATGTCAGCTCAATGTCATTGTGACTCTCTGTCGGGCCCAGAGAGATAAGCAAATGCTTGTATTAACTCCAACGTGCATGGTTACTGCTTTGAAAGGCGGAGTGGAGCACGTCTCGGGACTGCGAAGTGGCATATCCAGTTGCGTACACGGACAACACACGATAGTAGATAACGGCGGAACGCGCTGAGATAGACGGACTGAGGCTTCGTTGCAGTGCAGGTAAAGAAAAAGAGAAGTCCGCCACGGCACAAGTGATGTACAATTCGCCTGTGAGCAGATGCAAGCTGGTCTTACATGCATTCGGGCGGGCAAACATATCGGGCTTGTGGCGCTGAAGCAAGCACCGGTGGGTTTCCTTCAAGCAAATCTCATGGCGGAACGAGAGGTAGACGCAAGATGGGTACATGTATGCATGTGAGCGTTGCTGGTAGCCTACGTACCGGCAGCTGTGCTGCGCAACTCGGCCAAAGTTTGAGTGCTTTTGGGACACAACGTCTGCCAAGCCTTCTAGCGTGATTTGGACGCGACGCGTTCCTTCCCCAGAATTTCGAGGGATGGCAGACGCATTTGGGGCTCGACGTAATATCATCTCTTCCACTTTGCACATTCGCCACAGCCATGGTTCGCGGCGTCGAGGGTAACGAAATGTCAACGCCGAAGGCTTCACAGAAAAAAGTGCCCGCCCCCGGCTCACAATCAGCCAAGAACCAAAAGTCCATATTAGGCTTCTTCCAGAAGAAAGCCACCAATTCCCCCAGTCCTGCTCCATCTGATACCACACCGGCCGAGCCTGTATCCATAAAGAAGACACCGACCTCTAAACTCGCTACCAGAGCCTTCACTAGACCTCCCGCGTCTATCACCCCGGTTCCCAGCAGTGATGCACCAGACTACTCAAGCCCGATCAAGCACGAGCAGGAACTGACAGTGGGAAGGAACAAGGAGAATGGTCAGAACCCGTCAGTCACATATCATGGCATCCCAGCTGACCGTGTACCGCCAGAAGTCGTAGGCTTAGCTCCGGGCAGTCCTTCGCGTAAGGTACGTTCTAGGATCCCCTCAAATCGTACAAACGAAGCTAATACATCTGCAAAGGCTAGGAAGACAGTCAATTACGCCGAGTCGGACGAAGATGAAGATGACGTTCTCGGACCAATTGCCAATAATGCAAGGGGGCGCGCCACCAAGCGCAGGAGGGTCAGTGTCGAAGACGACTCAGACGATGAGTTCGGCTTGGATGCAGCAACACAACAAGCTATGCTTGAGGATGACGACGTGGACGACTTTGTTGTCGCTGACGATTCGGAAGAAGATACTGTCTCTAAGAAGCGCAAGCGTCACACATCCATCAAAGCGAGTAAGAAAGCATTACCTGCGTCTTCGCCACCAACAGCATTGGTCAAGGACGATGAACACGAAGACGATATTACCATGACTTGCTCATCGACAGCGCAACAATGGATATACGATCCCGAGAACCCTACCATCTTCAAACCTCGACCTTCAACTCATGCAAGGAAGGAGGCGAACAAGAAAGCAAAAGAGAGACCCTCGGCCTCAGAGCCCGAAACAAGATATACATGGCTTGCTAAGATGCAAGACATCGATCGGCACCCGCCCGACCACCCTGAATACGACGAACGCACACTCTATATCCCTCCGGCCGCGTGGGACAGGTTTTCGCCCTTCGAAAAACAATACTGGGAAATCAAGAGCAAGTTCTGGGACACAATTGTTTTCTTCAAGAAAGGCAAGTTCTACGAACTCTATGAAAAGGACGCCACAATTGGTCACCAGCTCTTCGATTTAAAGCTTACCGATCGTGTTAACATGCGAATGGTCGGCGTGCCAGAAGCCTCGCTGGACATGTGGGCAACACAATTCGTCGCAAAGGGTTACAAGGTCGCAAGAGTCGATCAAATGGAATCTGCACTTGGCAAAGAAATGCGCGAACGTGACGACAAGGGCTCTAAGAGTAAGACTGTTAGCAAAGCAGACAAAGTCATTAGACGAGAACTGGCTGCAGTTCTAACTTCCGGTACACTGGTTGACACTGGCATGCTTCAGAGCGATATGTCGACATACTGCATGGCTATCAAAGAAATTGAGCGGGATAACTTACCTGCCTTTGGCATCGCCTTCGTTGATACCGCAACTGCACAATTTCAGCTTTGCGAGTTTACCGATGATATTGATATGACGAAGTTCGAAACACTCATCGCGCAGATGCGACCGGGTGAGCTTTTGCTGGAAAAGTCATGCATATCTGCAAAGGCACTGCGCATCCTCAAGAATAACACGGGACCAACCACTCTTTGGAATTATCTCAAGCCTATCAAGGAATTCTGGTCAGCTGATATAACCATCCGTGAACTTGATGTCAACAAGTACTTCGAGTCTCCAACAGAAGAGGACGTGGAAGCGTGGCCACCAGTCCTTCGTGAGGCCCGAGAGCAGGAGCTGATATTCTCAGCCTTTGGCGCTCTGCTTCAATATCTACGCACGTTGAAGATAGAGCGCGATTTGATCACACTCGGTAACTTCCAATGGTACGACCCCATTCGAAAGACGACGAGCTTAGTGCTTGACGGACAGAGTTTAATCAATCTCGAAATCTTCGCGAACACTTTCGACGGCTCAACTGAAGGCACACTCTTCGCCATGCTGAACAGGTGCATTACTCCCTTTGGCAAGCGCTTACTTCGGCAGTGGGTTTGCCATCCTCTGGCCGATTCAGCCAAAATCAACGCGAGGCTTGATGCCGTCGATGCTCTTAACGCTGACTCGACCATTATGGACAACTTCAGCTCTTCGCTGAGTAAGCTGCCTGATCTTGAGAGACTCATCTCGCGTGTACATGCGCTTCGCTGTAATACAAAGGACTTTTTGAAGGTCCTCGAGGGTTTTGAACAAATTGAGTATACCATTAGTCTGCTCAAACAGTTTGGCGACGGTGAAGGCATCATTGGTCAACTCATCACGTCTATGCCAGACCTAGCCTCGGCACTATCGCCTTGGAAGACTGCTTTTGATCGCGAGCTTGCCAAAAAAGAGGGTATCTTGGTACCTGAACCCGGTGTTGAGGAGGACTTTGACAATAGTCAGCAAGACATGGAGAACTGCAAAGCTGATCTTGAAGCACTTTTGAAGAAGGCACGCAAGGAATTGAACGCGAACACTATCTGCTTCCGAGACATTGGCAAAGAAATCTATCAGTTGGAAGTGCCGAAGAAGATCAAAGTTCCCAATAGTTGGGATCAAATGTCAGCGACTGCGAAGGTGACCCGCTACTACTCTCCAGAGCTGCGCAAACTCGTCAGAGCTTTGCAAGAAGCTGAAGAGACACATGGTCAGATGACTCGCGAAGTCGCAACGCGATTCTGTCAGCGATTCGATGAAGATTACAAAACATGGCTAGCTGCGGTCAAAATCATTGCACAGCTTGACTGTCTTATCAGTCTTGCAAAAGCGTCTGCTTCACTTGGTGAACCGAGCTGTCGTCCCGTCTTCGAAGATGGCAAACGTACAGTCGTCGAGTTCGAGGATCTCCGTCACCCATGCATGCTGAACACTGTGGACGACTTCATCCCTAATGACATCAGGTTGGGTGGTGACTCCGCCAACATCAGTCTCCTGACCGGTGCAAATGCAGCTGGAAAATCCACCATTCTGCGGATGACGTGCATAGCAGTAATTCTCGCTCAAGTAGGCTGCTATTTGCCATGCACATCCGCACGTCTCACGCCAGTCGATCGCATCATGTCTCGTCTTGGTGCAAATGACAACATCTTCGCTGCACAATCTACATTCTTCGTTGAGCTCTCAGAGACACAGAAAATCTTGTCCGAAGCGACTCCTCGCTCTCTTGTCATTCTAGACGAGCTTGGCCGTGGTACGTCGTCTTACGATGGTGTCGCCGTAGCGCAGGCAGTCCTCCATGACATCAGCTCACGAGTAGGATGTGTGGGCTTTTTCGCGACACACTACCGATCGCTCGCCAAAGAGTTCGAGTTCCATCCTGAGGTGCAGAACAAGCGTATGCGCATCCACGTAGATGATGAGTCAAAATCCATCACGTTCCTCTATAAGCTTGAAGAAGGAGTCGCTGAAGGCAGTTTTGGTATGCACTGCGCTGCCATGTGCGGTATCCCGGACAAAGTGATCCAGAACGCAGAGAAAGCCGCGAAGGACTGGGAACATACATCTAGGCTGGGGGAGAGGATGGAAGTGGATAAGAATGCAGGAGGCGTCTACGTACCGCTCGGGTTACAGAGTGATGTAGCGTGGGCATTGCGAGAGGGTCTGGACGGTGTGGGTGATCGGACGCTGGAGGTCTTGCTCGAAGCTATTTCGGCATTATGAAGATGATGGTGCTTTAATTTGGTATCGCGACAAACAATGTTCGGATGGCTTACAGGCGTAGAAAGGGCTTTTTTGGGGGGGGGGGGCAGATACCGACATTTATATGGGACAAATTACTATATGCTTGGACTTTTCATGTCCGACAATCGCAGCGTTTAAGCAAAATTCTCTAGTTACTGCTATCACATTAATGAAAGACGCATTCTCACTTTCTTCTTCGTCAAGTATTCTGTTCATGATTCTGGAAAGAACATTGCTTGTAGAACGTTGAAATCGTTGCATTTGAGGCCCGAAGCGCCATGGATGAAAATGGTATGTGGTACAATCGCAAAAGACGAAGAAGAGTAATAATAATACAAGCGTCTCTAGTAGTATACACCTTTCTTCAGCCCAATGAGACCATGGCTAAAGTTGTCTGTCTCCATCTTGCTGATCTCCTCAAGATTCTCCTTCCGATCCATGCTACCAACGCCGCCTGCCAGTCTCGGATCAGCCATTGGATCGACGAGTCCCTTTGCGCCGCCCGCAGCAGCGGTGCTGGGAGCCACAGTGCGAGCACGCGTGCCATCATCCATGAAGCAGCGAAACGAGCCAAAGTCTGGAATACTCGACTGAATGCCGGGAAAGCGGACAGTCTGGATTTCGCGACCCGAGCAGTCGAAGCGCTCGTAGAGGGTGCAGAAGCCGCCGGGATCTGGGCCGAAAGATTCAACGCCTTTGCCTTTGGGGCCTTGCTGGGCGCAGCGTGTGGCGGGCTCGCTCCATTGGCAGTTTCCACGGAAGTTGGGCTCGTCACATGTATAGACTGCGCCGGGGAGGCCGCGGCGTTGGAGGTTGGGTCTTGCGGCGGTGATGGTGAGCAGCGCGAGGAAGATGGTGAGAAGGGTGGTTGCGAGGTGCAGCATGGTTGAGTGTTGAAGGTATTGTGATTATAGATTAGGCGCGTGGGGTGCAATGTGCACTGTACTTTGGCTTGGATGTCGTGTTTCAAGTGTCCTTTGATGTGCTTTTGACCGCGCTTCGCAAAGGATTGGGAAGCATATGGCTATGTGGCTGTCCTGCGGAACGGGTGAGCCCTTGATGAGTGCGACAAAGAGATAGAAGCAGCAAACAAAGACGGGAATAGAAACTTCGCATACCTTTGACTGAATGATGCTTTGTAGGCCAAAAATTGCTGCGGAATCTTTGTTGTCCTGATCAAGGAACACCGTATAGAGTCACGAGCTAGCCCCATTGTGACTGCGTCGCAGACGCTCAATGGATGCAAGCCATAGAAAAATGGGATGACAGGTGGGATATTGTGCAGGTGGCAAAACCAAGAGTGATCTGGGGTGTACCACAGATGATATGGGAACCATTTCGAGACAAGGATATGGTGCAAGACGTGAAACATGGATGCCACCAGCTGCGGGCCCAGTATGATGAGACCAGATGGGTTGCAGCAGAAAAGCGCCCGCATAGTGCCAATTTCGGCGCTGAAAAACTCGGTTGCCTTGGAGCTGCGATTATCCTGACTTTGTGAGCTTATTGTGGCTGCTAAGACGTCGGGTCCTGCGCATAGGTACTGTTCTCGCATGACAAGTGTCGATATCATAGGGGGTTCATCGAGTATGATCGCCAGGTACGCAATCCTTCAATTCGACAGACACAGCGACACCCTTGCAAACGGAGCGATACGCGATAGAATTTAGACATGGTGATGCCCAACCACTATCGAGTAGGTGTATTTTTGCGTCTCCATATCTCTGGGATCAGCTCGCCTTCCTCGACATGTGCGGAACTGAGCTTGCTCGATACAATCTGAACATGCAGCCGAAGTGTAGGTCTGGCGCATATTGCTGATGTTGGAGCTGCACTCATTTCAATGCCGTGTTCGCATGAGGCAGGCGTGCGTGCCTAAGATGGAGCATCTTCTACGCCTTGACACTATGGGTGATGATGCAGCGCGGGCTTGGAGTCCGAAGACGCTGCTTCCACACCTGTTGCATGTTCCAGAAACCCAAAACCCCAGGGTGTTTTACCCTTGTCCAGATCGGGCGAAGATGACGGACGCGTGACAGTCAATCAAACTTGTTTCACGGGTAATGTGCGACGAACAGGTGTTGCCGTTGGCATGTCATCTCATCGTGTGAGAGGTGGGATGGGATGGAAGGTCGATTCTAGGGCAGCGAAAACGGTGCTTGGCCCATGCTAGGATCGATTGGTGCGTCATCGGCTACCGACGGGCGCATTTGCGGGCAAAAGTGTGCAACACCGCACGCAGTATCGATATGAAGCCTTGACATGTTCATAGTGTGCAGAGGCTTGTGTGGCACGCACGTTCGAACCTTGACTCGCAGGTTCTATTCTGCTCCTGCCATGGAGAAGCGCGACTACGCGGTATGCTGACGTTGCTCGACAATGAAATGATGCTGATGGTGTTAGGCGGCGGTCGCGGCGCTGAACACGCTGCAGTCCAACTTCGCCATTGTCGACGCGATACGCAAGTCCGGACGTGGCATGAATCAGCAGGCCATACCAGAAATGATTGAGTGGTGTCGCAAAGTCGGCTACGAGGTGTGCGGCTCTCGACATGGCCTTGTCCTCGATCACGTCTGACGATTAGCACAGCCCTCGGAATTTGAGCCTCTGAAGCCTATCCATATCGCTGGCACCAAAGGCAAAGGATCCACGAGCGCTTTCATTTCCTCTATTCTTGCACAGTATGCCTCGTCCAGCGACCCACAATCGACGCCATCAAAGATCGGCCTCTATACGTCCCCGCACCTCCGATTTGTCCGCGAACGCATTCAGATCAACAACAAGCCCATCTCAGAAGAGCTCTTCGCAAAGTACTTCTTCGAAGTGTGGGATAAATTAGAAGCTGCGGCCAAAACGGAGAACACGCCCGCGGACGTGCCTACAAAGCCAGTGTACTTTCGTTACTTAACACTCATGGCATTCCATGCCTATCTCAAGGAGGGCGTGGATACTGCTGTTATCGAGTGTGGCATTGGTGGCGAGTACGACAGTACCAACATTCTCACCAAGCCTTCCGTCACAGCAATCACAAGCTTGGGCATAGACCACGTAGCGATGTTGGGCTCCACGCTACCTGAGATCGCATGGCACAAGGCGGGTATATTCAAGGAGGGAACTGTGGCGTTCACTGCTCCCCAAAAGACCGAAGCTATGACAGTTTTGCGCAAAAGAGCAGCGGAGAGGAAGACCGACCTCCATGTGATTGAGGTGCATCCAGATCTGGCGAACAACAAGATCAGCCTTGGGCTAGGCGCAGCCTTTCAGAAGATCAATGCCTCTGTAGCTATTGCTGCCGCTGCGGCACATCTACGAATTCTTGGCCACACTTCAGTACCGGACCCTACAACCACTACCCATATCAACCTTCCCCCAGAATTTGTGCGCGGCCTGGAGAGTGTGAGTTGGGCTGGACGATGCGAAATAAGACATGAAAAGAACGTTGCGTGGCATATCGATGGAGGACACACGCTCGAAAGTATAGAGGTCACGGGGCAGTGGTTCGCCGAACAGATCACGGCGGCAACGTCTCACGCTCCGGCACAGTCAATCGTTCCACGAATCATGATTTTCAACCAACAGACTCGGGATGCGAATGCCCTTGCTAGAGCTTTACATGAGGCGTTGCAAAAGGGCATAGCATCCGGCTCGTCTTCGCCGTTTACACACGTCATCTTTACAACCAACCAAACGTTTAGTGAAGGCTATAAGCCTGATCTAATTGCAGTTAATACGAATCAGTCAGATGTGGATACCTTGGCAGTCCAAAAAGCGCTCGCGGCGACATGGGCAGATATCGACAGCTCAGCAGAGGTTCACGTACTGCGCACCATTGAGGAAGCTATAGTGACTGCGAGAAAAATCGCACAAAGCTGGGCAAAAGAGACAGGAGCTGACGGAGAGGTCATGGTTCTAATTACTGGAAGTCTGCACTTGGTGGGAGGTGCGATTGATGTCCTGGAAACCGAGAAGAACATGTAGATATGATGATACATTGATACCCTTGGAAGCAGAAATGCTCAGATGGCGAGCTTCAACACGCACGCATAGATACAGCCACGCTGTTCTACAACCATCGACTTTGTGCGGGGTAACATGATTCCCAGCCTTGTCCTTAGCTTAGCAGCAGATTGATAGCCAATTGGCAATCGCGGAAGGCGAGGCACTCCTGGTTGTCCAAGAATACACCGCCTCATGCTGAGAAATTCCACGGGTAGGATCGGATCCGAACTTAATGTTTATGTACCTGCTCGAACACGTTGCTCGTGCGCGAAGGCAGCCTCAATTCCATCACACAAACGTGTAACAAAAATTGTATTGAGGTCTGCGTGGAAGTGGGCCTTAGAGCACGCCCGGTCGGTCAATTGCAGCGATTTGGCTCTTCTGGCCATCATGGCAGTCATCGTCATTAGAACAACAAGGCTGCGCGCAGCCACTTCACGTGGCGCTCAGATGGCAGATCCCGGAGACGTGGCTTGGCGCTCGGCAAAGCGTTCGCATTGGGTAGCTGTTGTTCACGGATGAGCCGCTAGCCGACCAAAGTAGACCCTTCAGGTGTCATGTATTCCGATTATTTCCTTCATGACTTCTCCACGTCATCCCACTGGAAACCAGTCCGTATAACCGACTTATCTTCTTCTTGCCTTCCGTACATATTCTCTCGTCTTCAGAAAGCAGGAGGGGTCATTCCGCAATTCCAGGATCACCATGAACTGCCCGTCGAGGACCGATGATGACGTGCTCTTGAACCCCGGATGGAACCAAAACCCCCCCTACTTTGCAGCAGACCTCACGACATGCGAGGACTTGAATGGTATCGCGAATGCAAGAGAGTTGGGAGACGCTGACAGGCTGGGCCACGGCTTCCGATCTTTGCGGCGGTGCGAGCCAGAACTCGAAAGTACGCATGAGATCGAGAAGGACCGCTTGCTGCTGGGTGAGGGTGTCAAAGGGTTCCTCGATGGTACGCTATTCCTCAAAATATAGAAGTCAACACTTGGTGCTAACATAACCTAGAACCTTGCACCCAACCATCTACGCCTGTAAGCACCAAAGAGTACCGAGCTGGTCTCACAGCCACATCCAGCATCACAGACTGGATGAAGTGGTTGCTCTCCGTGCTCTGTACATCATTCTTCATTTCTTACCTCAATGGATCATTTTCCAGAGCGCAGATGACAGCCAGTAAGTTCTCACCGCCATGCCAAGCCTGCTCGTGGGTTCATGTTGACGTGCTCCAGACTTACCCATCAGCCGCCTGCCCCGGAGAAGCACGTGCGAATCTGGACGAGCGCAGCCGGATTATGATCTTGCCTTCCATGTTGGCGGACTGTTCATTATTCTGACTGTTTCTGGTACCGCCTGCGCATTCCCCATTCTTGTGATCAAGTTCCCGCGTCTTCGTATCCCGCCCTCCTTTCTTTTCGGAGCCAAGCATTTTGGTACTGGTGTCCTCATAGCCACGGCTTTTGTACATCTACTTCCCACTGCCTTTGGATCGTTGGGCGACCCATGTCTTTCGAGCTTTTGGACAACGGATTACCAAGCGATGCCAGGTGCCATTATGCTAGCATCAATCTTCTTCGTGACAATTATTGAAATGGTCTTCTCCCCAGCTAGACATGTTTGCGGTGGAAATGAAGGAGTGGCAGCTGTTTCGCGCAGAAAGGAAGACAAGAAGCCTACTGAGCAGCCAGAGTTGCCCACTTTGCTCACCCTGCCTACCTTGCCCCGCAACAACCCGTTGAAGAGGACATATTCCGACTCCAGCATGCCTGTACGTGATATAGGAACCCTGCGTGGCCGTGTGGGTAGTATCAGCCGCACTCTATCACGGTATCGTGAGGACAATCAAAGGCTTGACACAATCGACTCGAGCGGCTCTGAGCTTGAAACACCAGTTGGACATACCAAGGACGAACATGATGAATATGCCATTGCCGGTGACACCGAGGCCAACGTGCGTAGTCACGTCCTGGCTGAAGAGCAGATGCACAAGAAGGCTGTCATGCAGTGCTTCCTCCTTGAGATGGGCATTCTGTTTCATAGCATCTTCATCGGAATGTCTTTGGCTGTAGCTGTGGGCAATGATTATATCGTCCTACTGATCGCCATCATCTTCCATCGTAGGTCAATTCTGCATCACTTTATAGCGCTTTATACTGACTGCGCTAGAAACTTTCGAAGGTCTTGCCCTTGGAGTACGCATTGCGGACATCAAATGGAAGCCTCGTGCACTGCAGCCCTGGCTCATGGCTTTCGCATATGGCTGCACGTGAGTTTTCTTTCCAAAAACACCTTTGCAAACTACAAGAAGCTGACTTCTTCATAGCACGCCCGGTGGTATGGCCATCGGTATCGCAACGCACACGCTCTACAGCCCGAATTCTGAAATCGGTCTGCTCGTTGTCGGCATCATGAACGCTGTATCTGCTGGCTTCCTCGTCTTCGCCTCTCTCGTCGAGCTCATGTCCGAAGACTTCCTGAGCGACGAGAGCTGGCAGATTCTGCGCGGCAAGAGGAGAATCATCGCCTGTCTTCTCGTGTTCGCTGGTGCCTTTTTGATGAGTCTGGTTGGAGCTTGGGCTTGAAAGTAGCCACATGCATTATGCCATTGTCAATGTGTCAAGCTACAGGCCAGGGTGAGCTGCCTTGTATCTATCCTGCGTACCCGTAGCGCTCCATCAGAGTGCCCCTGCACGAGCTCTGATAAAAGCTCCCGTATTGCCTGAAAACCCGGATATAGCAATCGAATATTACTTTTACATAGCACAATTTCTTCCGCTCATGCAACTATCCTAGCTCGATTAACTCACTACCGCCAATCTCAGCCCTCATTCACTTCTTTCTCCTTGGCCAGCGTGTTGCCCATGTCAGTAAGAGATTATCTAACGGGACCAGTGTGCCGGGGTTTTGGCTGCGGTACAATGCCAGCGAGGTGAGATCTGGTCCTAGAGACAGCGTTATGTGGCGTGGTGGGAGTGCTTTTTCTTCCTAGCAGCGGTGATGCAGCTCCTGGCGACGGGTTTGGTGACGTGGCGAATGGGGCGCTAGCACATGATTTCTGGCGTTGCAGGGGATTTGATGACGATGTTTTGGTGGAGGGATGATTTGTCGGGAAGGGCGGGAGCGTGATGCAGTTGGTAGATGAGCAGCTTATGTTAAAAGACTTCTTCGTTCGTCGGTCGTGTGATATCTTCTAGCGCGCGAGGACTCATGCTGTTCGCCAGCGCGAGAAGTGTCTTTGGATTACTTTTCCAAGATCGAGCGAAGAGTAGGACTTGGATGAGAGAAATTCATCATGTCATCAGCTATTATGTTGCCGATGCAAGTCCTTGTACTAACCCCCCAATAGCTTCTGTCCATGTTATTCGATCGATCCTTACAGCGGCACCAGGTCATCGGATCCAGTGACGATGTTGACTACTTCTGCGATTGTCAAACCCATTTCTGCCATTGATACAAGCCAATCGGCCTGGAGATTAAATCTTCACAAGCACTCTCAAGCACAAGCTTACTTGTTCTATCGCATTTGCTTTGGAACTCTATAAATTCGTGGAGGCTGGGAAAAGATTATGCCGTCGTGGTGCACTATGGTACTAGCAATGAGAGGGACTGGAAGTGGTGATGAGAGACAAGAGCGCGGTGCTTCGTAGTAGACGTCGTGAAATATGACCTCGAACATTCAGAAAAAAAACGGCTCAGGGAGAAGAAGCCATCAATTCCCACAAAATAGTGAAACATTGAGTGACATTGACATTATTTATGATGCTCTACTGCGATAGTTGTGCTGCTTCGTTTTCACACGTCTTTGAGTAGATGCTTGTACAGTTCAGATTCGGTGTTTATACTACACGTCTTCCTCAACGTAATGCGTTAACTCTATATTCTAGCCTGCTTCGTCCTTTTTGTAAAGTCATGCAGTATGGTCTTCGTTTGAGCTTTTACTGACCGCGGCACGTTCATCCTGGATCTATAGCTCATCCTTGACACCGTCGATCGAGACAAGCTCTGATTCGAAAACTGTCATATATTAGTTGTTTTGACTCGAGAAGTACCGTCATAGTGTTCGGACTTACTCAAAACACTGTTGGCGGGAATAGGCCCGGTGGCCCTTGAGCCATAAGCCCAATCAGGCTGAATTGTGAGCTTCCTCTTCTCTCCGGGGCACATGTCTAGAAGACCTTGATCCCAACCCTTGATGACCTGACCTTGGCCGACTGTGAAGCTCAAAGGCTGGCCACGGTTGTAAGAAGCATCGAATTCGGAGCCGTCCTCAAGGGTACCGCGGTAATGGACGTTGATCTTATCGCCGGCCTGTGTTTTGCGCTGGCACGTAGCAGGGGTGATGACCTCGGTCTTGAGGTGCTACGTGGGTGTTAGCTACCACCACTGGACTAAAGACCGTACACTACTGCGTACCTCGTTGTTGATGATCTCTGCAAAGGCAGCGGTGGCTAATGCGAAAAGAATTGCGACCTTCATGATGGAGAAGCTTCCAGAAAATCTAGAGTTTTTAAGAGGGGAAAAAGTGAAGTTTTATGTCGCAATGGCTGTGAGGGAGAGAGGCGAAGGCGGTGGAGCTCGATGTGGGGAAAGATGCCAAGCCGAGATGTGGCCCAAAGCGACGCTAGACGGGGGTTTTAATTGGACCACATATCATGACAGTACGCAATGTCAACGTCCGGGAGATCTGTTCATCTTCATTGTGCTCCTATCGCTAAGCTGTGCAACTGTCATGAACATATGTGGCGTGTGCATGAAGTATGCTTATGCGCACGAGAATAGGTTCGAAACAAAGCCACTACCGGTAACTTTGGTAGAGGTATCCCCTTGTGTATGGCAAAGACTAGTAATACTACTCTGCATACAGATCCATTACATGAGGGGTCTCGGATTCTTTGACAGGCTGAAGGCCTTGCAGACGAGCATCAGGAAGACACATAGGGGTCCTGGACCCGATATTACAGTCTACAATGCCTCTTAAGCTCGAGCATAGCACAAGGTTTAGGCTCACAAGCACGTTCCGTTCCACCGTAGAGCACAGTACTGTCCAATAGAAACATAGGTATATTAATTGACACTGCATTTCGCTGTTTGTCTAATAGTCAAGCATAAGCTCATGTGTCATGTCCTTTTAGTTTGTTGGTTTCTGCAGCTGGTATAGTCCAGATCTGTGTCTGCCATCATTCTGAATACCTGTCTAGAGCTGTTTGCCTAACCCTCTTTCCCTCCTTCCATCGAGGTTTCATTCTCTAGTATTCTCCTCAGAAATACCCATGTCGCCCAACCTTCATGCGTGTACAGCGCGGTCACCTGCTGCGTACAGATGCCCATAACTGGCTTAACATTCAGCGTTACCTTTCGAACCTTACTTTTGCTCATTCACATACTTGGCCGCCACTCAAACACCTAAAGTTGAAGGTTCATAATTCCAATTATACTACTCTATGTACACATTACTCCCTCCCTCACTAAACATCAAGATTCAAGCGACATGGCGCCTACCGAGTCGTCTGTCTACGAGTTCTCCGCATTGCTCGACGCCCTCTTGTCTAGGATTGGATCTATCGACTTCTTCCAGAGAGTCATACCTTCATGTCGACGTGTCCTCGACGTGAAGCGCGAAATCTCCAAGCTCGTGGCTGCTTGTGCTAGTATCAAAGCTGCAACCACCGCCTTGGAGGCTTCCTTAAGCGTGGACATTGGCAAGGTCGCCTTATTGCAGTTACGAGGCGCAAAAGGTCAATAAGGCACAGGAGGTGAATTGGGTGGGAAGTATAGTCAAGCATCTCAGCTTGGATTTGCACGCCATACTGTGATGTGATTCGCCATGTGCTGCATGTGTTAGTGCTTACGTTCGCCTAGCCTTGTGAGGGAGGATCAAATCGCCCGTGTCGACCTCCGCGTAAGAGTCGCAAACCATCAACGAACATCGCTTCCTGTGGTAACGGAAATCTTATCCTGTATTTTGGTATCAAAATGGCGATAGAGTTCACGATCATAGAGCACACTTCGCCCTGCTCATACATACGGCAATTTCCCCATAGCGCAAAGAACGATGAGGCTGTGCTACGTCTTGCTATAAAGGAGTATCGGCCAAGGAATCAGGCTGTTGGAGATGGGGATGCTGTTACGATTGTCGCCGCACATGGCATCGGGTTTCCGAAGGTGTGAGCTTCGGCGAAAGCTATTACAAATATGGCTGATTGTCAGAAAAGGAGGCCTATGCACCGCTATGGGAGGATATCGTCAATGCTGCTAAAGGCTTCACTGTTGCTTCTATCTGGATAGCAGATGTAGCGAATCACGGCGCGAGCTACGACCTCAACAGAGAGGAGCTTGGAGATGATCCGAATTGGATCGATCATTCTCTTGATTTGCTCCTTATGATCAATCGCTTTCGGGATCGGATGACGTCTTCAATCATTGGTATCGGACATAGTATGGGCTGTGCACAAATGTAGGTCGACCTGAGGCACTCTTGAGCGATATTGACTTGGCAGCGCATACCTTGCATCGGTCCATCCTAGACTGTTCCACTCAGTAGTCTTCATAGAACCTCTCCTGCAAGCATTTCGTCCCCCAGGTCCTAATGCCCCGCTCTTCTCATCGATGCGACGGGACAAGTGGGACTCACGTGCGAAAGCCAAAGCACAGATTGGCAAGAGTGCTTTCTTTGCATCCATGGATCCTCGATCTCTAAAGTTGTATTTTGCATACGCACTGCGAGATACACCAGATGGAGGCGTAACATTGCGTACCCCCAAAGCACAGGAAGCCTGGACTTATGCAAAGCAGAATTTCCACCCTGTATCCGAGAAAACTTTGGAAGGTCGAAAAAGGGAGCGTATACTCAACCCTGATGCCGTTCCTTTCTCGGAAGAGGGTATGGCGGTGGTTATGAGGGCGGAGCTCATGCTCATATGTGATGCCCTACCACATATACGGCCAAGAGTGTTATATATTTATGGCGAAACCTCGCACATTAACATTGACACTACCCGAGAGATGCATCTTTCACAGACGGGAGTTGGAAGAGGCGGGAATGGAGGTGTTATTGAAGGAGGTGTTGATGCAGAGATGCTCGAAGGGTGCGGTCATTTGTGTTGTTTTGAGAAACCTGTGGTGACAGCCGAGCGAATATCTAGGTGGCTGGACAAGGAGGTAGCTGCAAAGAAGGACGAGAAGATATTTTGGAATACTGTCGACACAGGCAAGAGCAAAAATGGAAGAACAGAGCTGTCCGAGAAGTGGCTGGTGGCTATGAAGCGAGATCCTTCATTGCAACGTTCATCCTCAGACAAAGCGAAATTGTAACGTGCTAGTCGGATCTCGTTCATTATTATGAGCATATCCATCCAATACACAAGATCTGTATCTCTTCTATGGCATACTCGTCTTGACTTACCGTTCGATGTTCGATCGAAAGGGTAGGCGTTGTGGTGCGGCAATGGTCACGACCCACACACGGCCCGAAGAGGTCCCGATCCTTGGCAAAGGACACGCTTACGTCTGCTTTTGGATACCATCAACAGCTCAGCGTTCGACTCTTTCCCAGACAGCCAGTATGAGGGTTCTGCACAGCTTTGTTTCTTCGCTGTTGCTTTCCGGCGCGACAATTGCATCCGCAGCTTCCTCGTGGAGCTTTGAAGATGCCACTGTTTCCATTAACACCAAAGGTGCTGGCGTTGGAGGAGGATCGAAAGACAAGTAAGCTTTGATTTTTGAGGATATTATCAGGTATCTTGCATTGACACTTCGAAGATTGAATCCTTCCACACCACTGAAGCTATCCGTGTCATTGGGCGCCTCCGACTCGCTGAGGTTGCTACTCACAACCGTGGAAGGGAAGACCGCGAAGCGACCGCATCAGGCATTCCTCACATTGACCGACCCCACAACTGGATTGGAGGAGTCTTTCGTATTCAATGTAAAGGAGAGCGGTAAGGGAAAGGTTGATTTGGTACGTCTCATGTCTCAATTGCGGTTGCCAGAACTAATTGATACAGTCGCACAAGGATCTTCCTCACCAATTCCTCACATCCTCGAAGCCTATCGCAGCCTCAATCGTTATCGGGTCCTTTGGTTCTTCTGTGCCATACAAGAGCAAAGTGTTCGATCTCCAAGTCGCTCGCGACCCCAATGTTCCTCTCACGATTCCCGAGCCACCGCTACGATACGCCGCTGAATCTGAGATCCACCACATCTTCCGCGATGATCCGAAGTCTCCACCAAAGATCATCACGATTGTATTTGCTGCTGCTGTTGCTGCTGCGCTCCCAATCTTGCTGGGAGCATGGGCTACGCTCGGTGCCAATGCAAGCCATTTGAGTAAAGCATTCAGCAATGCTCCTGTGTCACACGCGCTTTTCTACGGCTCTATACTGGCTATGGAGGGAATATTCTTCTTGTACTATACTACTTGGAATTTGTTTCAGACACTCCCAGCTGCCGCGGTGGTAGGCTTCATCGCATTTTTGAGCGGAAGCAGAGCATTGACTGAGGTTCAAGAACGTCGTCTAGCTGGGTTGAGATAGCAGCTTTCTGTCGAGCTGCATTCACATTCTCTATTGCATGGAAATGCGCTCTATAAAACTGGTCTGATCGAGACTGGAGTATTCGTCGGCTTTGGGAGTCCACGGACAAAAATGCTCGCAGGAGAGCATGCGACATGCACAGAAGATAGTGTCACTTCTATCGGAGCGCGCAGAATGCGGTGTCCAGACATACATAAGTCAAGCATGGCTGTATGACGCTTTTCAATTTCACAAAATGAAAAGATTTTGATTTTACACATATCGTGAGCAGACTTCGTGATGTATTTTTGTTTAGACTTGATCGTCTGGCGATTCTTGGCTGCATGTCATAGTCCACGATTGGCTGCCTGCACACCTACAGCCGCCTGAAGGAGCTGAGAAAGCACAGCGTGATTCAGCCGTGTCGCTCCGGATCCTCCGGACATATTTACCAATGTAGAAGCATCAATGCAGCAAGCGACATCTCAGCAAGGCATATCACCACTGACTGAAGATGAGCAGCGAGACTGTGTCCCCAATGGGTCATGAGAAGGCATCTAATGCTGTTGTGGAGACTACACTGATTGAAGACACAGAAGACAGAATCACAATTCATGACTGGTCTCGAACGGGCAGAGCGTCGCACATTGACCTCCAGAATCATAAAACAGTTCCTCCAGAGCCGGGTAAGCAAATGTTTTTTCACGTATCTATCGCTGAGGTCAACTGAATAGGGCGGTTCCTTGGTCGTGGATCAAATGGTGATGTCCACGAGATCACGATCAATAGCCTGATACTGGCTCACAAGAGAATCCTGTTCGTCGAAGAATCAGCAACAAAGAGAGGAAAGGGATTGAAATCTCGGAGAAGATATCACACGCATGTGCTTCAGCTTGTCGGCACATACACGCAGAACAAGTTTCTTGGTATCATCATGTATCCCGTCGCAATGTGCAATTGAACCAGTTTCTTTGAGGATGTTGAAAACTGGTCGAACCTGAATAAGGATTCTGAGCATACGGCGGCAACAATATTGGATGCCACATCTAAAGCCCGACTTGATACTCCAGACTACGACTATCTTCCTCATCATGAGATTGCCATGGCCACGTCAATGTATACTTAGATAGGCTGTGTGGTATCTGCCGTAGTCACTAACAACAGATACGTTACAAGGATCACAAGCCATGGAACATCTTGCTCTCGAGAAAGAAAATATGGCTCAGCGACTTCGGCAGTGCGACGGATTTCTCGTTACGTTCTCGAAGCGCCACAAACAATTCATCAGCTCGAACTTGATACTGAAGGGCGATGGAAAGACGCGGTGACACACCGTTATAGACAGGTGCTAACGGGCTAATAGCGAATATTTAATGAGAGCTTTTAGGGACAAAGCCATACGAAGAGTCTGGACGGGGATTCGGGTCCTCTCACAAGAACAAGCGTTTCGCTAAAGAATAATCCTTTACACACTTTTTGCGGTCCCGAAATGCTTCATCAACGCACACAGCAGTCGTTGTTGTATCAGGCAAATTCTAAAGCACAGCCATACAGTACAAACCCACTCACTGTACCGCATGCAACACGCCGTCAACTTCTTCTCGCCCAATAGTTCCTTCTTCAACCATTTGCTCCAGCACATTATGCACTGCTACACTTTTGCCCTTCCAATTATCCTTCACCACGGAAGAACCACTAGCCGCCTCCTTCACGATCTCAGCAATCACCGCTTTAGCATCTGCTGTGCTTCGCACCTCTGCGAGACCTACTCTCTCCGCATAACTCCTTGCTCCACGGTAGAAGACGCCGGCATTGGCTATTAGAACCGGCTTGCTTTTCACCCAGGCTGGCTTTGCGCCTTCGACACGCGATATACGAAAGCGGAACAGATCGGTGTCTCCTCGTGCTAGAAAGATATCTGCGAGACGCGAAGATGACAGGACGGATATGTATGGTGCAGACGCCAGCTGTGTCAAAATAGCTTGAGCCTGTGTGAGAGCCGTCCATTGGGTCTCGACATCTGTCGAGAATGTCGGTAGGGAGGCGGTGTATTGACCGCCGTCTGCGAGAGCGGAGGCGAGATCCATGAGCGCATCGGCGTAGGCAGATTGTGTATTGATCGTTGTCAAAGTGCCAGCGCCTCCTCCAGACGCGCTCGTTAGATTGTTAAATGTTTGCTCGACGGCTTGAGCATACTCGGTGGAAGTGCTGCGCCCACTGCGATATGTGACTTCAGCGATAATGGCCTGGAAATTTGCGGCAGCGAGCACCGCATCATCCTTTGGATTTGTGGTCTCCTCCTCGGCTGCTGCAGTAGAACCTATAGATAGAGTTGGGCCAGCCGTGGGCTCTTCCCGAACACTGCGCTTGGGGGATTTATCAATGAGCTCTATAAGGGCTGGAATTTTAGAAGTCGCAGTATCTAGTCCGTCTTCTGCCTTCTTCTCTATGCTTGAGAGATCGACATTCGGATCGTACAGACCGAGCAAATTTGTGAGCGCACCCAATTGTGCTGTGCATGTTTCCAGTATTGACTCTAGTGTTACTGGCTCTTCCACTGTTGCCCAATCTCCTGGTGTCTCAGATGTTGATGAAACAGTGTCCATATCGCCATCCTGTACTGACGGTGGTTGCTGTCGTTCCCCTTCCCATGCTTCTTGATACTCGCCGGAAGCCTGAGCCTTTGCAATTTCACTCTGTATCTTGGCATACTCTTGCTGCTGGCTCGCTAAGCATCGAGTAAAAATGTCAACAGCTTCCTCAAGAAGAGGTCGTGTTTTGTGTTTTGTGGTTCGCTGTGTATCTTTTTCAAGTTGCACTTCTGCCAGCGACGTAAGAACCTGTGCTGCATTGAACAACACATCGGTATTCGATGGACTGAGAGATATCGCGAACCGATGAGAGTCCAGCGTCTCTTCTAGGAGGCTTGTTCTGTTGCCGAGATGTGCTACAATTCGGTCATCCTCTGTGATGTTGTACTCTAGATTTGCTCTGAATCTTGTCAACACAGCATTTTGAGTCCAGATGAGGAACTTACTTGTTGTATGCGAGATCGAAGGACAGCGGATAACGCTTCAACCCTTCGTTATACATATCAATCGCTCTTTGGAAAAACCTGGTCGCCTTGGCTGCATCGCCGGCACGCCATTTTCCTGCAGCTTGTTCATGCTCGTCGGCAGCTTCTAAGAAATCATTTTCAGAGTGCGGTTCTTGAGCTTTGAGTTTGCCTTTCGGTTTTGGTTTCAGAAAATCTTTCCTTTTTGGGGGCATGTTGACGGTACGGCAGCTGTTGCGTGCTTGGAAGGTATGTCACGAAGCTGCCTTAAGCCTGACGCACTAACGCGATATTGCGAAGCTATTCAGAAAGGAGGTCCTCTATAAGGATAGTGTATACATCTTTGCTGCCGTAGGCGTTTCTGACTACCAGGAGAACGACGTCATTGCGGAAACTTCTGTAGAAAGATCTCGTCGCGACGCGCCCCGCGACCACTTGCCCCACCTCCACGAACGGTAGCACGCCAACCCGTCACATCAGCTTTTCAACATTGAAATCATCCCAAAGCAACGTTTTATCGATTAAGTATCCATTCGCATCGAAAGCAACACCCTCGTCCTTCAAGAGCTGCAACTTTGATTCCTGATTCTGTCCACTCGGCACGTCTGCCCAATCGCCCTTGTACCCAGCAACAAACTTTTTTTTCTCAGCCGTCGCTCCAACACAAACAATCCAGCATACTTACACCAGTACTCGCGATGCAACGGTGACACGGAACTTCGGGGCAAAAGGGATTGACGCGAAGCGCGCCGCCTACTGCTCTCGGTGAGCTTCCCAGGGCCTTCGATATGGCCGCATAAGTTGTGACGCGGCCTTCAGGGATTTGCTGCAACGCAGCATAGACACGCTCCTGATATTTGGTGACAGCCTGTCGTTTCGACATGTCGAGAATCGTATGAGTTTTGTTGGAGCTGGAATTGGATCGTAGGACGCGTGCGTTTGCTGTTGATGGCGGACTAACGCGCAGTCACGAGACATGCTTTCAAACTGACCGCTCACAGCTGTGAGTGATACGATTATTTTCCCCGAATGCAATGACCCGTTATGACGTGACTTGAAGGATAAAGTACGACAAAATCACGATTATGTACCGTCTTGTTCTATGTAGAAAACCATTTGCTACTATGCTATGGTTTATGTCTTCATGTAATCTTAAAAATAGCCACCATACACTGAAATGATGAGTTAAATGATGAAGACAGTGTTTGTATACTTTGATTAATAGTGGCGATCACTCTCAGATCAGTTCCGTAGGTTGTGTTGTGGCTGATGCGCAAAGTAAACCTATTCTCACTGAAAGTATAAAGAGAATGCGGGCTTATACATAAGGCGCAATTCTTACCGTGTCTCAAACTGAGCTGACTGGGTCTTTAGCAGCAGTGCAGTAGAGCCACGACCTCCACTTACAAGGGAGGCAACAATATAGTGCACCCTCTTTAGCCATTGCTTCTTGTTTGAGGCTGGGGCGAGAGGATAGGGAAGTTGTTAAAAAAATATTTGGCAAACAAAACCTGAACCAGACATTTTAATGCTAGGTACAAGATTCTCCCTACTGATTATATTCTCTGTAGACTCCCTGAGTAAAATGATCCAGACCGTATGTTTGCTCCTAGACCGCCATCGCTATCGAAACTACGCAAACATTCGGTGCAGAAACGTTTTACTCGTGCTATACCAATTGTGGAAATCTCTACATGCTCCCTCGGCAAAGTATGATGACGAATTCCGCTTACCGTCATCTTATTGTTCATGGCTAGATTGCTCATCCACGTCATGCCACCGGAGATGGCGTACGTCAGGAAATGGTTATTTCGCACAAAGTACTCAACGAGGTAAGAAGTCCTGTGAACGGCGATCAGGAGAATAATTTAGCTCTTGAGATAGGCATTAAGCTTCGTAACATCCACATGGTGAAGGACTTGAAGCACAACAGCCAATCATGACTATCCACTCGCGCCAGTCGAATCTGCCTTAAGGAGATCATCGTCAATTTCCGAGAAGAACTTCTCGCTACGGCTTGCTCAAACTACAAGACAAAGCGGGTCGGGCTCCGCTATGGCGTGCAGGGCCAGGCACTATTATTCGCGAGCCTCTGAGCATTCGTGCCGTGCCGCCCTCCCTTCTCTTCCGGACGACGGCAAGTACCAAACTCTGGACCATGCGCTGTGGAGATAGGCAAGTCGAGACTGATGTTCGATGGTCAAGCTGTTTCGTCATAGCTCTCGCGACCGCGATTGTAATCAAAGAAGATGATTTATCCCGACCGTTGATTGCATCATATGAATCGCACATGTCATTTGGCTTTCGAACAGCCAATGTTGGCAAGTTGACAGTGCTATTTTCAGGGAGTCTGTTCTCGAATAAGTAGAAGGGCCCGAATTTCCCGCATTTCCTGCATGCGAGATGATGTGAATAGTCCTACATGCGCGAATCAGCTCTGCAACATTGCCAAGCCCGTGCAGATTCTTTCCCATCACATCTTTTTTATTGAAAAGGTGTGCCCCGCCTCAACACACTCAAGCTAATGGAGGTCAGGACCGAAGACCTAATCACTGAGGTTTGGCATGAAGAGGTAACCTGATTGCGGCGTCTCGAAGTCTGAACCCCTGCATGTAGTCATAACCACTCACAGAGACAGAAGTCGTCTTTGACTAGTCATTGGTTGTCGGATGAGACATTTGATACTCGATCCAGTCAAGCGCGGTCACCTGATCAAAAAGTGCTGCGGGCTAAACCCGCTATCACACTCGAGCAAAATGAAGAGGACGAATGAAAATGTGAAGGCGGGGTAAGTCGGACGTGGTGGCTGCTTCGAGGACCTGCGTGCCTGGGTGGTGGGAATTCTCCTTCAGAAAGGCCGTCGTCCCCCCGAGGTACGAACGACAACACGGAAGTGCGCAAAGACGGCCATTTTGCCATCGTGAACAAGGCAGCCTCGAAAAAATTCGAAATGGCGAACTTGCGAAGCTTTTGATGCGTTGTCAATGTGGCGAAGTCGATCTTCGCTCAGCCTCATTTGCGCTGCGCTAAAGGCCAACTTGGCGCACCTAGCCACACTCGAGCTTGCTGCGGACGGACTCTCCGCTCGAAATGCATCGGTCAATCAACGACGTGTGGATCTTGCAGGCCGCCTGTTGTTGGTGCATGACAGTGGTCACACGAGAATAGCAACAACGGCCGGAGACCGTTGGACGAGCTTCGCGTAATTCGCTCTTGGAGTCCTATGACTCTTCTGCATAGGACACAGGCCGTCTGGAGTTGTAGGGAAAATCCTGATTGAATGGTCCGACAGAGCTCGAGGGGAAGGGCTTCCCAACGGATCAGCGTCTCAACCGGTTCGGGCGCCCTGCATATGCTTTGTTCATGCCATAGATTGCCCGTCTGCTCATGTTGAGTCTTGACTATGGCGAGGCATGGCTGGACATGGCGCGATCTTGGATGGCTGGGGCGTTGGTGCGTAGCTGAGAGTCCACCTTGTGAACTGAGAACGAGCGCCATCGCGATCGATGGGCAGCATATGTAGGTCTCTCGCCATGTTTCTGGTCTCAGCTGTGGACGGTGGCAGCCAAGTCACGAGGCCAGCTTGGATGGAGCGATGGCGGGCGTATGGCGGTGGCCGGGGTTGCTGAGCCTGCGAAACGGCATAGAGTTGGGTGGGTAAACGACGGGAAGGGGCAGTCGGGGCCCATACCGCTTCCCACCTGGCCCGTGCCGTGCAGGGTCTGTTTGCGAATCGTCGCCCTCCATGGCCATCCAGCAACTCGACTGGCCACTCTCTGGCGTCAAGTCTTCACCCGCTCATCCAAGCGCAAGCGCCCGTAGCAGAACCAGAATGCGTGCCAGGCCAGCCCAACTCCGCAAGGCCGCCGGCGTCGACACAGGCGGTGGGGGGCCTGCGCGTCTCGATGCGCGCGCCGCAGTGATATACATATTCGCCGCTCTTACTCACACCCCGCCGCATTTGCCAACAGAGCTCTGAACCAACAACTTACACGGATACAGATAGGCTTACAGCACCAACCAGTTACTCCGCGAAGCCAGGACCACCAAGTGGGCTTAGAGACTGGCCTCCGTGCTGGTGGAAAAGACAGGCCTACCTATCTGTGGACCCACCCTACTGGTGCGATCAACGGTTGCATCCCGTGCCTGGACAAGCACCTTGGGGGCAAGAGTACACGGGACGCGCGCGCTGCCTGTTGGGCGACGTGTATAATATCGGCCGTCGTCTCATTGCTTCTTGTGCGATCTGGTGTCGAGTTTCGCTGCGCGGCTGCGACTGCGATACCCTTGCACAGCCCCAGCTCGGGCATAGCCGACCGCGCCACACCCCATCCTGGCTTTCGGTGCCGCCGGCACATGTGGCGTTCGAGGAAGAACAGCACCTTCTCACCGAATTTCTGCACGAAGACGTAAGGCTGCGTGTACTTTCAAGCTGCTTTCTTTATATTGCAAGACCTACAGTCTCACATCCCTGGATCGTACCCGCTTTGCCACCCCCGTCTCCGACTTCTAGTCCTCCCGCCATCACCGGCGCCGACAAAATCGCCTGACTGTATCGTCCCGGGCGAAGTGTAGCCGACAGCCCTGGTCTCTCGACTCGCTCATCGCCCTAGGTCTCAACCCTGATCCCAAGAGTTCCACAGGTCGACGCACATGCCTTCATGAGTAACTCGGCATACACAAGGCTCCGTTGTACATATAACCGGGCTACACAAGGCTACCGCAGATGGCTTCCTATAAGTCACACTTCGCTCCTCCAAGGAGAATTGAGGACCGAGCGCCCACCACTCGGTTGCCTCAAAGATCAATCACGCCTACCACAATCACATCTCAATTACCCACCAGCCAGTCCAAGTTACAGAAGAGAAGGCCTTCGCGTGATGACCAGCTATATCCCGCTACTACCTCAACTCAAAAGGGGTCTTTGCGAATGGTCACAGCTCGCCAAGGGACCACCGGTCGAGCTGTTCCTACGAGTAATCAGGTTGTAAGCATGGACGGCTCCAAGCCGACAGCACAAAACTCAACTTCCCGACTTCCCAAACTCGAAGTGCCTTCAAGCATCAGAACACCTTCATTGGCTTCCGGATCGTCCGCTTCAACGATAGAAAGCCCTAGATCTAATTTGCTGAGAAGGAAGCAAACAAGTGTTGGAATTGCTGGTCAACGGCAACAACCCCGTATCAGGGATGACTCGATGTCCTCTCAAGATGAGAGGCAAGTTGTGGTTGGCATACCCGGTAGTTACAAGGACCCTTTCTCCGAAACCGTGCTGGGTATATCTTTACCCACATCTACAAGCATAGTAGCTCTTTCAGACTCGAGAATGGGCATGCTTGGTACAAACTTCTATGATTACGAGATTGGACCGACCGACATCTTGACAATCCCAACCCCTCAGTATACACTGTCCACAACACCATCCACTCATTACTCGGAATCTCCTGGGCCATTCAGTGTCTCTTCAACTCCTACGTCAATGTCCTCATACTCACCTGCTACCGCAATCTCGAAATCTTCTTTGCGCGCACGACAAGCCAGCCCGTTGCAAAGCAGGCCCCCAGTCACTCGTCACAAGACACCAGAAGAAAGTAATGTACGCCATCCCCACACACTATCTACCGTTCGCGAATCTTCTACGTCATCTTCCTCGGCATCGACAGTTGTCGCAGAAGTTGTTCGCCATAAAGACAAGCAGTCACCCACGAATCGCCTTGCTACACTGCCGCAAAGTCCTCCGCCTCCCGCTATCACCCAGTTTGCCGACAGACCGCAGTTTGAAGCGCCCCCCGAGTTTGCGCATCTTGCAGATCAGTCGCCTGTAACCATGCCATCCGTCCGGCGACCGTCAAGACCAAGCAGAGATGGTACCCCCGAAATCACAGGGCTTCGTGGACCTTCGCCAGTCATACGGAGTAACATGTCGAATTTTTCTGCATCGCATTTTCGAAGTGGGTCTAGCGAGTTGAAGAGTGCAACAATGCCAGATTCGAGGCCCCAGGGGATCGTGCTGCCCAAACCCTCCTCGCGAATACCGTCACCCAATCCTGCCTCCACACTGCCCCCTCTTAACCGTGCAAGCTCGAGGGGACCCACTCCTGATCCAACAGGCGCACGGGTGATTCCAAAGACTAGCACAATGTCACCACCTCCTGTTGCTGCACCTAGCCCTTCAAAGACATCAAGGTTCGGCTTCTTCAGTCGTCGCACGAAAACCGAACCAGCACCAACTACGAAAAATGAAAGTAAGCTTCAGCGTAGGGGTCCAGCAGCCGGGACGGGCCACGAAGGTTATGGTAGATATGCCGTAAGAGGTCGCAGCGGAAGCTCAGTCAGCGGCACAAGCATCGGCCGATCTGCCAGTGCTGGTACCACATCCGAGAGTTTGGACCAGACACCTTCCACCCGTAAAAGCAGTATGACAAGTACCACGAGCACGGATATGGATGACTTTTTCATCAACCGCCTCACGCCAGTTGTCATTCGTGGTACAGGTAGCAGTTCGGAGCTATCACGTAGTCCTGAGCCTATGCATAGTAGTAGCAGTCTCGATGTTTCCACGCGTTCAGCCATGGACTTGAAGAAGGCAAGTAGCAATGCCACACCGACCGTTCTTGGCAAGAGCAGGCCAATTCTCTTACCTTCGGCGATGCCGGACACCTCACGCAAAACTTCACCTATGAAGAAGATGTCCCTGGGTCTGCGGAGACCATCAGAAAGTGACGACGATACTAAAAAGTCTTTTTTGCCTACCACGACTGCGAAGCGTACGTCCCGACCAGCACACATCACAAAAGAATCATCCGATGCAAGCGCATCACATGGCGCCACGATCACAAAAGTTCGCAAAAACTCGATCAGTGAAATGATGGCGGATGGCAAAGAGGGTTCTTGGCTTAAGTCATCGAAGAAGAACAAGACGGAAAAAGAACAACCAAAGCCATCTAAGAGATGGAATTTCTTCCAGCGAGCAAATGCTGCGCCACAACGTGTAGCAACGCCCGCCGTTGCTGCTTCCAATCCAGCAGCTCAGGCGCCTGCCAACCGGTCTGTAGCGCATTATGCGCTGATGGATCAATCCGGACTCGACATGAACGACATTGAAAAATTGATGCAGGAGGCCAGTACTGCAGACGAGGGCGCTGAAAGTGCTTTGTCCGAAGACGAGGCAGGGAGGAAAGGACGTATGCAGTCCATGCTGCTACCACCAAAACCAGTACTTCCTCCTAGCTTCGCCCAGCCGGCTCGACCGGTGTCGCCCAAAGTCACTTTACGTCAGGATGGACGGTCTCAAGAGAATTCGAAGAAACTCTTCATCCAGACTGATGTTGAACCCAAGATGCCACAGACAGAGCGGTTCTCTATTACGGATTTCACTCCCATTGATTTGTCTCCGCCATCGTCGCCATTCCAATTATCACCGCCATTTGAGGCTGGACCTGCAGCGTCTTCTGCAGAAGCATCGTTACCCATACCTGTGACTCGCCTGGAAACTGCTATTCCTGAGCCTACAGAACACGTGTTCATTCTTCCAGAGGATATTCCCTCGCCTGGCCCTCCTCCAACAGTTCCTCCACCACGACCAAGTCGCCTACCACAAGTTGGTCGAATTCCGCAGGTGATCTCTACTCGCCAGCAGCCTCGCCGTCCTTCCTCGCAGTCCTTCTCTCGACCATTCGCAGCCAATCAACCAAGACCGACGGCTCTACCTCGAACCTCTTTCGACTCTATCAGCGGCATTGTTGCCACTACAGGACCCATGGAGCCTTATCCCATACTCCAGGGACTGGGTGCATTGTCTCATGGATCGGCCATTGCCACTATCAGCCCACCGCTCGACGACGGGCAACGTCGAAGTGAATTTTTCAAATTCCCACCACGCAAGGACTCCGAAGTATCCTATTCCAGTAGTTCCGGTGTATGGAGTTTTGCGCCCGCCGCTGGCACTGCGGTCATCCCCAGCCTCGGCGCTCCGTTGTCTGAGGATGAGCTGTGGAACGAGTACGATGATTTGATTGATGAGGTCTTATCGCCGGTCACTTCGCGCAAGAGCGAGGACATGAATACTGTACGCAGCCAGCACCCCTCGCTTGAGCCTCTACCACTCAAGACAAGAGCCGTGTACGCATCTACGCAGTCTAACCGGCCCGAGTTGGAAGTTGCGCATTCCTCCCTACATTTGCGCCGTTCTCGTCTCCTCGCCGTACTACATTCGACTCAATCTCCAACATCATCAATATCATTTTCGGAATTCATCCAAGACTATGGCGAGCGCAAGATCAGTGTGATCGATCCCGTTACTGGCAGATTGAGCCTACCAGCGAGCCCCCGACTTTCCACGGGTTCGACGGCAAAGCGCTCAACTCGTTCAAGTCTTCCAGCATCCCTTCCCTTAAGTGCACGGCAGTCGAAGATCACTATCGACTCCGGACCGAGTAAAGAGCGCGACAGTGCCAATACACACAGATATCGCGATACACGATTGATGGATATCGCTGAATCACAGGCAGATGGTCTACTCTCCATGGCTAACCTCCGGTTCGGTGCCTTGATGACCAGCAAATGGCTCTCGTTCGGACGGGTGCTCTTCAGCCCCGTCCATCATGAGCTGAAAGATCCAAAGGAAGATCGAATCTTAGTCATTGACGGGCTCGGCAAGGATTGGTCTTATTATTGCGCGCTTACCTATCCTGAAGCAACGGTATACGACATTGGTCCCGAGCCTTCAGCCACCCATGCTTCGGAAGAGAACGCATCCGAGCCATGGTCGACGTTGCCCAACCACCGTCACATATGCCATACTTCTCTTAGCCAGAAGTTTCCATTTCCGATGCACTTCTTTGCATGCGTCGTACTCCGCTTCCCAACTGCGTTGACATCGTCAGAACACCGCTTCATTCTTTCTGAGGCTAAGAGGGTTCTTCGACCAGGCGGATATCTGGAGTTCAGCGTACTTGACATGGATCTCGTCAACATGGGCAATCGTGCTCGGCGTGCTGTCCGTGGATTGAAAATGAGGATGCAGGTTGCAAATGAACATGTCTCTTTACGCAACATCAGTGATGAAGTAATGGCAGGCATCGGCAGAAAGGGATTTGTCGAGTGCAACCGCTGCGTCGTCGGCGTCCCCGTGGCAGGTAAATTGCCCGACCTTAATGACACCAAATCCGCACAAGCGAAGCGGAAAGGCAGTACTGCAAGCTCTATCGACAAACGGAGCGCAGCCTTACCTTCAGTCAACGGCGTCAAGCCCGAGGTATCTTTCTCTGATCTCCTCAATCGTTCTTCTACGTCAGAGTCTACCGACAATGGCATCACAGACATGGTGGCTCGTGTCGGCCGTTGGTGGTACTCTCGCTGCTACGAATCGCTCGTGCTACCCGAAGCAGGCGAGCCTGGCGCAGCGACATCTGGCGACCTGCTTCAAAGCAGCATTTGGCGCGACGAGAGCCTTGTCCACGAATGCGAGAAGCGAGGCACGAGCTTCAAACTACTCATCGGCTATGCGCAGAAGCCTGAGGTCGGCGTTCGACGAACCGTCAGCGTATAATTCTTCTCTTCTCATGGAGCTGTGCTCAACCAGTCCTGGTGACTGCTTCTGCCCATACCAGATATAATGGGCTCCAATGTTTACTAACTGCTTTGGCGTTTCCTGCTGCGTTCAAGCGTTTCCTTTACCTTATACCCTCATTCGTTCTTGTTTCTTGCATAGCTACGGTGGTCACAGCATAACTACACTACAACTGGTCGGCGCAAGCCACTAAATGCACCACTATCATCACAAAGATCATGTAATATCTTCTTAAAACCAGATTGCAACATGCAGGAAATGATGCAAACTGGAATGACACATGTAAAGAAAGCGATTTGCTGGTCATTATCATCAAGCCAGGAATGCCGATATGAAATGTTTTATGTAGATATGAGAGAACGGAAAAAATAAGAACGACTACTACTTCACTACATGCCACTTCGTCTTCTTCTTTCAGTCAATTCTGTGACATGTCCATCCAACCCAAGGCGACCAGATTTGACAGAACAGAACGAAAGGAAGAAGATGGTCCACTAACCAAAGACGACCAGATTTGACAAAACACAACGAAAAGCCGAAAAGGAAGAAGAAGATGGTCTACAAACTCTCGAGCTATCTATCTATCCATCATGCTAAACCGACGGAGTAACTGTGTATATATTTTAGTAAAAACGTAATTATACCCCGTCTAGGTTACTTACTTCGTAGGCATTATATATATATATATATAGTAGCGATGGGATGGGGAGTATATATATATGTGTGTGTGTAGTACTTATATATACGAAGATAAGATACGAATATAAACATAAATATCCTAGCGTTGTATATATATATACACATATATACATATACATATATACATCTCCTCTCTACCCTACAAGTTCCTTATGAGTTATAAGAAAACAGATTATAGTATATTAGTGTAGGGGAGTCACTAGACCTTTGTCGTATGTAACCCGTGTTTCACCGGGATGCGGGATGCGGGGGGGGGGGGGGGGGGGGGGCGGGAGTAGAAATAGAATAAATTAGGGTAGGAAAAAGGTCTGGCTTGGTGCTGTGTTTGCGAGATTTGTGGTTATGCGTTGGTGCGTTTGCCGTTTGCCGTTTGCCGTTTGCCGTTTGCCGTTTGGCGGAGAGAGCTGATCGGGGGGGTGGGGGCGGGGGATGAGTGGGAAGGGAAGTGAGTGAAAGCGCGACAGCAAGCTGGCACATGCGCTCGACGATGATGACAGGAATTAGGTTTTTTTTCTGAATCGGAGAGAGCAAGCGAACTTGTGCGTCGCAGATGCAGCACGGCTGCGAGTTTCGGGATGGATACTTGGCAGGTGCGCGTAAGAGTTGCAGCTACTGGCTCTCTTCGTCTCTCTCTCTCTCCATTCAACCTATCTGCTTGCATACATATTTGCCTGGCATGATGCAACACATCCCGAGATACTAACAAGAAAACGCCACACACGGCGGCCGAAGCTCGCGCGACCCTGACACGTTAAATAAGAAGAAAGTAGACGCTGGTCTGTGGTGGACAAACACCACAGACCGTGAGAAACTCGCGCTTTAGAACATCTAGCGAGCGACTTGAATAACACTTGAGTTGTCCCAAAAAGAAGAACGAGAACCTCAGACAAGAAACAGAACGGAATATGCAGAAACAAAATTAATAAGAATAAACCAGGTGTAAGATGAGGACCGAAGGGACGCACGAGATTTGCTTGCAACCAGTGCTGAGTTGGCCGGAAACCACCAGGATTTGTATCTTTCCGCTCGCCAATTGAGATAACGCCACGGAGATGTCAAAAGAGCAGAGATGGGAGGACATGGAAGGAACAATTGGAAAATGAAATAAAAGGAAATCGTACATGGTCATCGGCCGGATTCGCTAACTCGTCTTCTGCGTCCCCGACTGCCACCTTCGGGACGTTGAGCGAGCACATCGCGTAGTTGAGGATCGTCCTTGTCTTTATCGACGTGGTGCACGCGTACATGTCTGTCATTTTGTCAGTACCTTGGGAATGTCATTCAATGGAATTCAGACGCACCTCTGTAAGTTATCCGGTCTTGGATATTTGTGTTCACGATCTGGACAGAACGGACACACGTAACCTGGCGATTGGTGGACCAGTCCATGTCTGATCATTTCGTTCTTGCGCTTGAAGCCCTTGCCACCTTCGCCACGGGGACATTCCTTGACAGGGCAGTAGTGTGGCCGATTTTGTGAGTGAACATTAGTGTGTGAGCTGTTGCAAATCGGTCAGCAATGTAGTGCCAGATGCTTGAGTGTACTTACTTTAGTAAATATTGAGTCTGGAATGGAGCAGCAGTACACCCTGGCCAATCGCATCTGAATGCGCCGGCTCCATGCGATGGTACATGCTGAATACCGGACCCAGGAGGTGGTGGCAGAATCCTGGTATTCAACGCACCGTCTAGACTCATATGTCGCGGTCGACCCTCGATAGGCGTTTGATGTGTCCCGGGACTAAGACCATCTGAGCTCTGGTAGCTTTCACTCGTCGATGCAGAATGGACTGTGGCCGGGTATGGACCATTATCTGAGGCTGCATGGGACGGTCTTCGTGCATCTACACCAAAGGCACCTCCGCCACTGGATCTTAGAAAGATGTCTTCGCGTGCACTTAATGGCGATGAAGCACTTAAACTGGGAAATGGTGTCGCTGGAGAGTGTGCGCTAATAGATAACTGTCGCACAATTGAACTTGGTGACGTGCCCACAGATGAGACTGATTGGCGATGCACAAAGCTATTTGCCCGACCCCCATCGTGCTCGCTAGTCGCCGATCGTGCAATATCGTCTATGGCGTGAAAACCGGGTAAGGTTTGCTGGTGGCCCGGTGAGCTTGTGGGATCACCTACAGGCGAAGGCGCTTGTATAGCGGCCAGAGTATCCGCGGGTGGTCCGTTTCTTTGTGGTATGGTAAGTTGTTGCAAGTTGGTTGATGTTGAGATAGAAGCTCTATGATGTTGACCGTTTATTGCCGTCGCTGCCGAATGCTGGACACCCAAGACTGTGCTAGGCAGACTAGGGGCGCCCATACTTGCAGCCATTTGAATGTCACGTAGTCCGTTTGGTTGACCATTGGCTAGCGACGTTTGTGATGCACGTCTATCTGTCAGAATTCGCCCAAAAACGTGTTCTTCAATAACAGAGTCCCTATGAACTGGTGCAGGCTTGGGATCGCTGCCAGAACGTAAAACTTCTTGAATGGTCGGTAGTGTATTAGTTTTGACATCCGCTGATGTCTCTCTCGAGAAGTCAGCGGCTGTGCAATGATGATTGGAGTCTTGTCGATCGTCGTCATCTGGTTCCGGGCTGGACTCTGAATCTGAATTCAGGGCTGTTTCGCTGACTTGCTGCGCAATGTCCGGTCGATTGGGTTCCATTTCGCGGATCAGGACCAGGTCTCCTTGAGTTGGGCGGTTCTTTCGTCGATTAGCCTTCTTGTTTCTTCGAGAAGAAGGTGAACTGACGTTCTGATTGCTTGGGGCCTGATGAGCTATTGTGATTCTTGGCGGAGGCGTTGGAGATGGTTTGTATTTCACTGTGACTGCTTCAAGCAGGGGCGACCGTGGAAATGCGTCTTCGTCGCCGTAGTATTGAGTCTCTATTGACTCGAGGACCATGTGGGGTGGTAATTGCTGGCAATCTTGAAAGTCTGTTGGGGCAAAAGGCAAAAAAGGTGACGAGCTAACCCGAGGAGACCTCGTCGAATGCTCCAAGACGAAGACCAGAAGGGCGGCGTGGAGAGCGGATAGCACAGCGAAACCAGTCCTTGGTAGCTGTCTGGAGGGGTGTCAGCATGCCCATTGCTTGCATTCTTCCTGCAGTGTAATGCGGATAGATCGGGTTGCGATATGGCGCGGAGAATGGACGAGTGACAGAAAATATTGGAGAAGCAAGAGGTCGACGTTATGGGCGAGAAGATGTGAGGGGCAATTTGGTGGGACAATGTGATGGCGAGTGATGCGGACGAGGCTGAGCTAACGAGCGTGGATCATGAGAAGTATGGGAGAGACATGGGGGTGGGGGGGCAGCGGAAGAGTTGTAATTGTATTGAGGGAAGGAAACAAAGCGAGCATGTCCTGCGCGCAAATGTGGGATGGATGCAGCGAGAGACCTGACTCGGATGTGGAGAAAGTGATGCAAAGTGGATGCATGCTGGCAGCTGGGGAGGAAGCGGCTCTGCACGGTTGGAAAACATACCCGACGGGTGCCAGTGCGACCTAGTGTTGAGGCTCAAGGCGGTGTCGGAAGAGGGCCGAGGGCAGACATGAGGTGATTGCTCGGGCGCTGGGACTGGACGCGGAGGGAAAGCACGATGGATGGCACAGTGCGGAGGCAGGTGGTAGCAGAGCCTCGTCGACTGGCAGGCCGACGGCAGGCGGGGCGCAGGGAGCGACGAGCACTCGGTGGGCGTGAGCACGAGAGGCTGAGAGCGGGGCGGGTGTTGGCCAACCTTGTTGTAGCCTAAGAGACGGCAGGGGACGGGTAGCGGTGCGGAGGGCGTGATAGGACGGGCGTCGACGGCGGCGGCGGGCGGGCGGGCAGGCAGGCAGGCAGGCAGGCAGGCAGGCAGGCAGGCAGGCAGGGCGAAGGGGCAGTCGGTCTGGAGGGCAGGACAGGACAGGACAGGACGAGAGAGGGCGGCCATCAGCAGCGCGGGCGGGCTGAGGACGTCGCAGAGAGCCATGGGCCATGGCTTGGGGCTGGAGGCGCAGCTCAGCAGCAGCGGCGGCGGCAGCGTTGACGCTTGACGTGCGCTCAAGACTCAAGAGGCTCCGTCCACCAAACAGTGCGCTGTGCGGCTCGTCAACGCAGGGCGCAACCACGCGTGCACGCCCCCAGCCTGGCCCCTCCAGGGCGGGGTTAGCGCGCTGGCAATGCGGAGTGTCTGCGTGTCTGGGCCCCGCCACCCAAGACTCCAGAGCCACTGGCGAGCCTCGAGCCTCGAGCCGCCTGCACCGTGCATGTGAACAAGACTGCATCCACACGTGCCATTATCCATACCAACATTGAATACATCCATCATGATACATGTAGGTACGTACATAGATGAAGAGCCCATTCCGCAGCCACTGCTTTCCCCATGCCTCCATCTACCCGTTGCTGCTGTCAGGCCATGCAATGCTATCCTCCTTTTCCCTTCTCTTCTTCCATGTTGTCTTCTACATCAGCCGCTTTTGGCTCCAACCCCGCCGACACCGCCATGCCGTCTGCTCTCCTGCTGCTGCTGCTGCTGTCGTCTATCGCTGTTTGCTCTATAAACACGTCCTGCCTCAAGTCCTGCCTCCCACCCCTGCCTGCCCTGCAAAACCGTTCTTGTGTTCCGTCGACACTCCTCGGCACCCCACCACTGTGGCTTTGCCTGCACGACTTAGTCTACATCAGTGCCCATGGTCCACCTCCCCAACGCCAAACAAGCAAAAACTGGCTGATAAAGCAAATGCTACCCCTGCTGCCTACCTACAGTAGGTACATACACACCTTGTTTCATTCCTCCCCCTCCGACCAATCCCACATTATCCTCCGCTGCAATGCACTCCGCCTACCCACGTGCACAATCACCCTATGCTGTCGCTGATTTCCCCCCGAACCCCGGTATCCCTCGGAAGCCCTGCCCTGCTGGCAATTTCGGTCGTCCAAAGTTCTCGTCCAGGTCAAGAATGACTTTCAGAGCATTTCGACTGCGCAGATACGGTAGTGGCGCCTTTGCCTCCTCCAACCCAACCGACGGCTCCAACGTCGACTCGGAATGTCCCCCACCCGGCATGGGAAGAGCCCTGTCAATCCGTCAGCGGAATCTCCACAACACATGCCCATGGCACCACAACATACCTTTGCAACAATTCGTACCCGGCCAGTGTAAATCCAAATTGAGGTGATGACCGCATAATACGTGCCGGGCCCCCCTTGAAAAATGCCTTGAATCCTTCCTCACGCCAAATCGTTTGTGCGCAATGCCTCAGACCGTTGTATGTAGCCTCTCCCTTTCGTGCCTCGACTTGTAACCTGGTCTTGATCACGTCGCACGGCGTTGTGAGATACGCAGCAGGCATGCCGGCAATAGCACCCGCTGTCAACATCTGAACAACACCAAGAGACTTCTGCGGACTCTCGCCGAAGACGTCCTTCTTCAAGTGACTGTACGTTGGGAAGTAGATTGCCGAAAAGGGCACGTCTCGAAGCAGGCACGCGCTGGCTCCCTTGTACAGGCCGACAAGACCTAGGTTGCGGACAATCCACATGGCCGATCGTTTTGGTACACCTTCAACGTTCTTCGAAAGTTCACCCTGAATCTGCAGCCGAATCTTGACGATTTCCAGAGGATTTGTAAACACCTGTATGCACTGTCAGTTTGCCTCTACCTTGGGCGCCTCAAACACTCAAGTTCCTTACCACTTGACACGCGCCGGCTGAGCCACCCGCGAGCATTTCAGAGGTGAACCTGATCTGGCCCGTGGTTTTGTCCGTCATTTTGCCTCGGACTAGATCATTTACTGTGAGCTTGATAGCCTTCTCTGGAGCTACGCCGACCAGTTGTGGGAGCACGCCCGAATAAAGACCCTTGAAACCTTCGTTCTTCACCACCTTCTTTGCACAGTCGAGAGAATTCTTGTACAGCATCTGTCCCACACCTGAGGATCTCTGGTTCTGCATTCTTGTCTTGACCAAATCGATTGGATATACCATAAAGGCTCCGAAAGCACCAGCTATCGAACCGAGGGCGAAATGATGGACGGATTCGAGCACGTCGTGCCATATCGATTTCGTAGTTGCAAAGACTTTTTGACCAGCATCTGAGATGCCGTGGCTGATGGCATTCGCGGTGTGCCAGGAAGGGTCCAGGACACGAGCAAAGTCTCGAAGTCCAAGTCGTCCAGACGTTTCATCCAATCCAGCAAAGTGGAAGAGAATGTCCGCCTCCATGGGTGTGTAGAGATTGAAGCGACTTATCCTGGCAGCTTCATTGAGGAAATCGGTACGTGTGATTTTGCCATCGGCGCTCTTCTGTGTGGCATTGCGGATGATGAGTTCGACCATGTCCATTTGCTGGATCACGTTCTGAAAGGCACGCACGTTGGCGTAAGAAATTTTGCTGCCAGCGGAGATGTTGCACAAAGTTGGCAGATTCTCAAGCAGGTAGTCTGATAGCTTATGGCCGGCCGTTTCACGCACGATGCGCTGGAAGTCTTCTGGCTCGATGAAGCCATCCTTGTTGGTGTCAAAGTATGTAAAGCCTTGTCGGACGCGCTCTCCCTGCAAGCCGCGTAGCAGCTGGGCGAATTGTGGGTAGGTCATGGTATGCCTGTGCTTCTTGGAGCCAATGTACAGTGCGGCCCAGTCGCCTTCCCAGTTGAAGGGCAGACTGTCTTCGGTCTTGTGCGCCTTCCATATCTCGTAGAACTCGTCGAAGTTGATGTAGCCGGTACGTTTCGTGTCGAAGAAGCGGAAGACGACTTCGTACTCGGCATCGGGTTTGGCGAGCAGGTTTTGGAAGACCGACCAGTCCTGCAGACTGACCCGGCCCTTCTTGTCGCGATCGGCGACCTGGAAGAGGATGCCGTACTGGTAGCGCTTGATTTTGTGCTATAGAATTGGACGATCAGCATTGATGCCATGGGCTGCACACGAATGCCGCTTACGTAGTCTTCGCTCTCTGGTGCAACGGCGTCGATGAATTGGTCTTGGTTCAGGAAGTAGTCGCCGGTTGCTTCGTCCTTGTGCGCGTGCTTCATAAAAGCCGCTCGGGTGAGCTGGGACAGTTGGGGCTCGTCGGTAGTGCCCAGCAGGACCTCGCCCACTTGCTCTGTGACTGATGCCATGGTGGGGAATGGAGTGACAGGTGTGCTGGCACGAGGAGGCGCAATTGGCCTGGAAAGTACAGGCAAAAACAAGTGAGGACTAGGAGATGCGCGGCGAAGAGCAAGGAAGGGAGGGCGGAGGCTCTTGGGTCGGGCTCTACGCCGCCTAGGTAGGATGAGGTCGAGGACAGCTCTGCGAGCTCGGAGGACGCAGTAAAAATTACTTGTCAACGCGCCCCAGGTGCCGTGGCGGGTCCGATTAGTGAAAGCGTGGGGAAGGCACGCGGGACGACTGAGGAACACGAAGCGCGCTGGAGCCCCCTTTCCTGCGCCGTCACACTGCGGCAGTGCTGCTGCTGCTGCTGCACCAGCTTCTCTGGCGACTATCTTCCCTCTTGCGTGGCAGGGCCCTGCACAGCGGCGCTCACCGCCCACCCACGCCCTGTCGGACCTGTCCTCGCCGTCATCGTCGTCTGGTCCGCCGCCACCCCAATCAGCATGCCATGCGCACCAATATCAGCGTGCATTGCCGCGGTGCCGGTATTGCTGCAGCTGCCGCTCTCCGTGAGGCTCTAAGAAGCTGATCTTCCCGCACCCCGGATCGCACCAAAGAAGCTTTGGAGGGACGGCTTTAGCGTCACCTTTTCATCCTGGACCACCCGTTCATCCAGGACGCCGCCATGACACACGTTGCACCACACTTTGCGCACTCTGCTCCTATCCTGCCACATCCTCATCGACCAGGACCAAAGAAACGCTGAAGTCTACAAAGTTTTACCGGTGGTTCGGGATACCTATTTTGGCACTTCCTCGCTCGCCTCGAGCCTTGTAACCACCCACCACCGCCCTCTGTCGCCTATTTTAGCATTGTTTTCCGCTTTTAATGTAGCCCCCCTGCTCAATACAATGATAAAATGCGCAAGGCTCTCTCATTGTCCACATCCTCGTGCACCACTCCCTCAGGTCTCCCTGCAAACCAGGCACAGTTCCTGAGACCAGTCTTGACACGGATTGCCATGTTCATCTCAGTTCCTAGAATGTGAGCAGTCTGATTGTGAGTAGCGCAGGCATGCTTGCACTCGTAGGCCTCAAAATCACATACGCCAGACACAGCAAATTTGAATGCGGCAGTACTTCTCGTAGGAAACAACGCAATCTTCAGCTGCATCTTCTGCCAAATCTTACCTGTCGCATCACAATAGAGGTAAAACTGATATCAAAGCCTTGCGTTATGATGGGCAGGGACCATTCGTCCAGATCAGGCTAGCCTAGTGTGGTAATGATGACGGCACGTGAACGCGCGTTTCGGTCGCTGTGGGGAAGTTGCTGTTTCCTAAGCCCTTTTCGTGTGCTCCATCAAAGGTCTCGCGTACAGGATCGTGCTCGTTACGGTTTCATATCTTGCGATTTTCGTGTTTTGTTTTGTTGCTCGTCGTAAACCTAGTACAGCCTCTCCAGCAAAATTCACTGTTAGAAGTGTCGACTCTGCTCTGACATGACCGCAGCCTACAGTTGCACAGAATGACAAGATCGAATGAATGAACATTTCTTGCAGATTAGAAGACGTGCTTTCACTTCCGTGTGTGCACCCACCCACACTCTCACTGTTGTGTCTCACTCTATCGCAGCCACGCCTTTTCATTTCGATCTCTACCGTTCTTTCAGCCACCGATGATGATCCCCAACTACTTCCCATTCTGACCTCATTGCATAAGAGCTCTAGAACTTTTGTGCGCAATGTCCAAAAAAATCACTTACTCCAAACGACCCAGTGCTAAGCGGAGGATGTCATTCGATGATAATACAATGCAGAGCGGTGATGATATGGTGAAGCGACACAAGATTAATGAAACAGATCAGCTACACTCGCGAAGTCCACCAAGCAAGCCTGAGAAGAGATCCTCGCTCTTGAAAAAAGGTCTCAAGCACCAAGGGCCGATTTCGATGCCTCAGGAAGATCCCGAGGACGAGGTGGCGCCAGTCACACAAAATAAGCACGGAATATTCGACAAGATTCTCCATAATCAACGTCAACCGTTCAAAAGCAAGCGAAATAACATCTACGGCAGTCGTGAAGACTTTGAGGCAACCATGAAGGAGGCCAAGCAACCTAAGAACTATGATAGCACACCGAGGGGAAGCTACCTACCGACACCTCCAATAGAGGCCCAGCGCAAGGCTTGTCAGGAAGAGGGCAGGCGGACTGCATCTATCATCACTAATGCTACTGCTGTGAAGTCGATAAGCAAGACGCAAACCAATGCTGCCTCACCAGCACCTTCGCTAAACCAGGCCAAGGTGAAACCAGCTCGCGAGCCATACCAACCAAGAACTTACAAAGCTGCTCAATCTTCTCCGCCTCATCAAGATTTGCTGGGCAACAGCCTTAAGCAGCTCGAAGTTGCTCGACTGTAAGTAGTGTTATTTCAGTGTTTCATAACAGATAATTGAAAGGCGACAGTTGGACTGTCAACCAGGAACAATCGTCATTTCTCCGGCTGCCTAGTGGGATACGTAATTCCATCTATGATTACGCCCTCGGCGGTAAAACCATTCACATCAGATACGAGACGTACCGCACCATCCCTAGTACCGTCAATGGAACAGTCACAGTTGTGCCAGTGTTCAAGTATCGATGCACAGTGTACGACAATAAATTGAGGAATCCATATACCGGAGAGCAGCAGCGACAGTTTAAGATCTCCGGGTCAATCACTCTGCTGAACAACATATGCCGACAATTGTATCTGGAGACAGCGACACTGCCTTACAAGTCTCTGTGCTTCGATTTTCACAAGACATTTGTCAACATGCTGCTCATGGAAAAGCGACTTTCTCGGCTGCACTTGAATGCTATTACCAAGCTAGGACTACCAGATGAACTACCCCAGCCTAACATGCTGGTATATTTGCGCAATCTTCAGTCTGTCACACTGGGCTTCAGCAACAACAATCATCCAAAGGGTACGTATGACGTGGTCCGTGCCGAGAATGAGCGTCCGAGGTTGGTGCTCCGGCAGAAGATGAGTAGTAGGTATTCCTACGGCTTTCGCCATTGATGAGCAGGCTTGATCATGGGCATGGCGCATCGATTTCTAGGTGTACTTTCGCCTGCATATGCCGATACGGTATTGTGTTCGTCTTTCCTCAATTTTCATGACGACATGGCGGGTTAGCTGATGCTTAGAACGATGGCAACTTTGCATTGTTCGTTTGCATCGAGACGGAGAGTGCAAGTCCCACGCGGATTCTGCGGATCAAGCATCGTGTACAACATGATGCCTGTCGCACATGATTGTTTGTGACGAAGTTTTACACCACAACTTCATGCGTAAACAATGTCACTGTCCGTTATCATCTCCTTGTTGAAATGCATGCTTGCATGTGAACTCTGGAGGGGTTGTCATTATCGATAGTGAATCCATACCGCGCAACGCGGATCCCTGCATCTTCAATCTTTCATCTCCGCCTACTCGCCCAGAATTTTTTCCGACTTCCCCTCTCCCACGCGCTTATATTTCCTCTACCTGGCCAAATAACACTCCAAGCACATTCGTACGACAACAGACCATTCTTCGGCATCAAACTCCCGCGCAAAACCTTTCCATTGGACGTCTCAGAATGTCGTTGTCGACCACCACCGCCATCGATCCGCCGAAGAAACGCGGTCGCCCAAGAAAAGTCGCAGCAGAACACGAGGCCACAACAGCAACGGTAGACATCAAGAAAACAACAGCGCGTCAAGCATCGACCAAAAGCGCAGCAAAGGACAAGGTCGCGGAGCCGAAGAAGAAAGCAGCCGTGAAGCCTACTGCGACAACCCTCCCAAAGACCCTACTTAAGAAGGATGCGCCAACAACAGACGCGCCCACGCCAGTTACACCCACGACCAGCAAGATCCTAGAGCACGTCAAGGCAGCCGGTACATTCAAAGCTACATCCGCTGCATCGCCTCCGCCCTCGAATACAAGCGCATCGCCATTGCCATCTCCATCTGCACCTCCACAACCACCGCAATCGCAATCGCAATCGCAACCGCAAGCACATCCCCCCTCTCCACCCCCACCCCCACACTCGCACATACACCCACCCCTCCTCCGAACCCCACAAACCACCATCCCGCTCCCCACCACCCCAAAACCCGCTCCATCCCCCATCACCACCACCACCACCACCCCGTTCCCAAAACCCTACCCCCTCTCTTTCACCAAACCCGCGCCCTCACACCCCAGACCGCCCTCGTACCGCACGCCAAACCGCGTCATCGAGCCCGTCCCGGACACAACGCTGCCTGCAAAGTACAAGCCCGCTGCGCGCCGCATCACGGCCATCATGGTCGGGATCCCGTTTATACTCGTGTTTGGGTACGAGTTGTACCAGCGGTGGCGGGGGGAGGTGCAGAGGAAGTTTGGGGAGAAAGGGAGGGAGAGGAAGGGTGGGGTGTATTTGGGTGCGTGAGGGGGGAGGGGGGAGGGGTTGGATGAGGCTTGGGCGAGGAGGGAAGTGGTGAGTTTGGTGGGTTGGTGCGAGCAGGACGTGCAATGTGTATGTGTGTGTGTGTGTGTGTTTGTTGCTATGTAGGATTTTGTGTGTCTGTATGAATAATGATGACGATGATCGTGTAGATAATGATAAAGGTATTCCTATGCAATGTCTAATGCACATTCTATCCCTCTTTAGGCGATATGAGGACATGCAAGGGCAATTGTGTGAATCAGAACGCCGAGAATGCAGGCCGTCATCTCCCTACTCTCGCGCTCCATCAACTCCGGATAATCCACCAAGAAGAAATCGAAGATGCAATAAAAGAGGTCAAAGGGATTGAGAAAGTGTCCCAGATTCATCGAGACCTCTGCTGATTTGGATCTGGCGCTACAGGCCCAGAGGGATGGAATAGGCTCTTGTACAGCAGCTCTGGCGAACTCGGCGCTGGAGCTTGTGTTGGCTGCGCTGGCGTCATGGTAAGGTTGAGAAGTGTGCCTACGTGAATATCCGCAGCCGTCGAGACATGAGGTTCAGTAGGCTGCGTGGAGTTCTGTAAAAGCGGTGGACGAGTTGATGGCCACATAGCG
Organism: Coniothyrium glycines; assembly: GCA_025742365.1. Lineage (NCBI taxonomy): Eukaryota > Fungi > Ascomycota > Dothideomycetes > Pleosporales > Coniothyriaceae > Coniothyrium > Coniothyrium glycines. The sequence goes on along the minus strand of JAMXIJ010000009.1, from coordinate 62,984 downwards.
GGGCCGTCGAGATTTGGCGATGTGAGAGGTGAAGGTGAAGATATTGCATCCGTGGTGTCTGTGTCCGGATCGGCGAAGTAATCTTGGTCAGATGTATCGTTGGACGACGAGATGAGGTCGAGGGTGGTTCTTCCTTCGGTGGACGTGGTCGTACCGTCAATCCGCGGTGTCATTCTCGGCACAGAGCGTGACAGAAGTGGACTCGTGGGGGCAGATCGTCTCAGAAGCGGACTCGGCGGTTGCATTCTGAGTTCAAAGCGCGGAATCTTATTCATCGATCGCGTCCTTTGTGGACGTGGTGGATTGTTGCCCTGCAGGTTAGACCGGCGTGTCTCTACGCGGACTTCTGCTTGCGTAGGTGCGAACACAACTCGTTCGCTCATCTTGTGGCATGCATCATCCAGCGCGAGCTCGATCGCAACATGGTTCTGTATTCTCGCCAACTTTGGCCAAGTGGCTCGTTGACCTTTGAGCATACAACCAATCATGTACTCCGTGGTCGGGTTGCTCAACACTCGTGGAAAATCGGCGTACGATATTGGCGGGAAGATGTTGATGTCTCCGGAGTATTGCTGGCTCAGAACCGACTTCATCTTCAACACCCAGTTCGGCAGTACACCAGCATCAGCAACTTGCTGCAGTCGATGCAACAGTTCTCCCTTTGCGAGATCAACAGAATTACTGACCCAGCTAGGACCGGTATCATTGGTAGGCTTGTGGTGGGCTTCCTCTGCTATAATCTCTTCCTCTTTTGCTAAAAAGGGCACTACATGCGGGTTCACTTGGGAGACGATGAAGTGGTTGACGTTGAAGATTTCGGCTAGACGGGCCATTGGAAGATCATTGTCCACAGAGCCATCGATCCAGGTAGCGTCAGGATTTGAATCCCACGGCACTTCTCCGCCAGTCATAGGGTCCTTGGCGAGAAGTGAAGCTTTCTGATATACTAGTGGCACGGAACAAGACGCACACCTAGGATACGTAAGCATGAATACTTACATATAAGGAACACAGTCTCTACATACACAGCTGACCAGATGATGACGTTGGGAGCAGTGACATAATTGAGGAGCCGGGGCAATTCGTACAACGAAGACGTGGACACAGGAATATTCAGGATGCGTCGAGTACGGTTGTATGCTTCCTGAAAAGTCATGTCTCCCATGAGCCCACGCATCACTCTTTTGAGGTACCCGATATCGAAAAAGGCGCCTGATTGCAATAGACGGACCGCCTTGTGCACGACGTTCTCCGAGCCGTCAGGAGGCCCGAACACGTTGAGATCGCCATAGCAGAACTCGTGTAAGATGTCCGGTATTTCTTCATCCGTCCTCGTGCATAGGACAGCGCACACGATGCTCCCAGCGGAAGCTCCGGAAATAATACGCGGAAGCAAACGGGCGTCCCAAAGGCATTTAACGACACCAATGTGGTTCATGCCGAGGGTCCCGCCTCCCGATAGCAGCAGAGCACTCCGCCCAAACGACTGGCGCGCTCGAAGCAGTTCATCCTTGAGTTGCTGAGGATCGACAGGGCATTGGTCTCCCTGCTTTGCCGACACGTCGAGCAGAGCTGCAATAGTCTTCTGCGCTGATTCGATGTACCTTTCGGTCAACTTCTTGGTGCCAGTGTGGGAATGCTTGTAGAGGCGCAGATGGCCCATGTCACCCAGTCCACGGGTCAGGGCAGTGCGTATCAGAAAAAGCATACGCTTCACATCGCAGCTGAGACGTGCGTCGTCGAGCTGGCTCAAGCGAGCGGCAACCAGGGCTGCGTCATATTCGGGCGAGTCGTCCTGCTCTTTCCAGATATTGTTCCCTTCTAGGAGGTCGAGTTGCGCGGCGGCAGCTTTCCATTCGTCGTAGGAGCCGGCCTGCATGTGTTGCCATTAGCATGTGACAGGAACCACAACCACCAATCTGGGACACGCACGTCTTTCATGCGCAGGTACAAGATCGGCCGACGATCGACCGACACTGCGTTCGCGGTGGTGCCAGGGACCTTTCTGTAATTGCTGACGGCGCTGCCGAGCAGGTTCCGGAGTTCCTGCACCCGGGCGGTGACGAGGCCGGCATGGCTTCTGCTCTTCCTCAGGCGTCTCTGCTGTGCATCGTCCTGTGCTGCCCTGGTGTGCAGGCGAGTACTTCCGCCTGCCAACACTGTGTCAGACAGCAACGACATGTGGATGCCATGCACGCCATGCGCGGAGAGCGAGAGCTGCGAGTGAGTGTGCTGACGGTCGGGCCAGGCTGCGAGGGTGAGTTGGCCGTGGAAAGCGCAATTGTGAGTGCCGCGCAGGGGAGGCGGGCAGTCGGGGTCTGCGGATGCTGCAGAGGTGGTAGCGGTCGGCAGTAAAGTAGCAGTGCCGTCTCGAACACGCGGTGTGGTGGTCGTTTGGGAGTGAGGTCATGTGCAGCCCGTAGCGCATGCCGCGGGAGGTCGAACGGGTGCGGGCCTGCGCCGTCCTAAGCTCGATGGGGTGGGCGGACAGTGCAAGTGAAGTCTGGACGTCGACGGCATGGCATAGACGCGGGCACTGCGGCCTCAAGTACAATGGTCGCTGCCATGGAGGCTTGGGCGATTCGTGGCACTTGGGCAGACGAGACGACACTGCCCACTGGCAAGGATAGGTCACCAACGGCCAGACAAAGCCGGCCCACCACCAGTGGACCACCTACTACTCACTGTACCAGTACCTACCACCGTGGGCCACCACGTCCCATGATCGCTCGCATCCCCGCCGTCTCGCCCGCAGACACGACACGTTTGGCGGGACCTGCAGCAACATGAATCTTGCAGTCCGCTAGTTGCAGCGTGCCGTCATGGACTACTTCGCTATGATGCTGTCTGCCCACACAACCAGCAACTGCTCTTTCTCGACACGACATTGTTCATCCCCGCCGGGTCAACTTGCACGTCCGGACTTGATGCTGCCTGAAGAGTACCTACCGTGCATTCACCTTGCGGCCTTTTGGCACAGTGCGTGGTCCCTAGGTAGTCGGGTGCAGGGGGCTTGCGCAAGCTGCGGCAGTCGGATTAAGCAAAAGCTGGAGAAAATCCATGGTCGCGTGGGGTTGATGCAGCTGGCCGTCTGTGCCGCAGCCGCGCTTTCACGCTCTCTGTGCCATCTTGAACGACCACGAGGTCTGCGTGCATAAATGATAAATCTGATGCATGGGTTCATGTCTCAATTCTGAGCAACATGTATGTCCTAATGAGGCTAATGGGGTCGTCTAGACCGTCATCCGCAGTGTCCTCGAGACACGGCGCTGCTTTCACATGTCAGGCAGGCTTGTTCAAGTCAGCTCGTGCACAGCTTACACGCCACACTCGTCTTTGCATTCTTCCCACCAAGCAAGCAGAAATATTTGCAATTGCTATTCCTTTCCTTGATTTGTGTCGGCTTCAACGCACAGCCCGATCCCACGCCATCTTCGTCCAATATCTGATGCCAGAGACTGAACACTACTAACGCTGTGCACCCTCCTCTCTCTTGACTCGGAAGAAAGCCAGTTTCGCAAATCTGCCCAACGTACCCCAGAAGATTCTTCCTGCAGGATGATCCATGAGTCTCTCCAGCAGCTTCACTACAGCTATTCTTACATCTTGCCGGGGGTGGAACAGACCAAGACTGAGATAGAACAGTCCAGAGTTGCTCTCCGGAATAACACAAAGTAGTTGCAGTATAGTGTCGTACTGAAGTTGTGCACCGGGCTGTCGTTCAGGATCGTGCTCTAGAGTCATCGACTGTGCCATTGCTGCTAGATCTGTTGACGAGGCGTTCGAGCTTGCCGTAGGCCCACCAGCTTCTTCCACGCATCGTGCGAGGGCGAGGTAGATGGCCGCCGACTGATCATGCGTAAGCTTCAAGCATCTCAGCTTGTCGTGCTGGTGATTGATGTCTATTCCTCTCACTGGTCTTCGATTCCAATGTCGTGCAAGGTCCTGAATGCAGCTGTAATAGCTTCGAGTGTTACGCCAACCTTCGATACGGTGCACATTCGCAGCCAACTCCCGAAGTTTCAAGCCTTCATCCGACCACACATAACCATGGCCTGAGACACCGTACATACCTGCGTCTGTCTCGTGTGAGCCAATGTACAGTGCTGAGGCGCCATACACAGTTTCCTCAAATGCCGCGGCAATGCGCGTAAATTTCAGAACCCACGATCGCCATTTTGCTCGGATCGCATTCTCGCCATGTCGATTGGCAATACTCTGCAATAGACTGTCCATAAAAAGGGTGTCACCGGTAGGGTCTACTCCTCCCTTGCTATCAGAGCCAGACCCGCCAGGCCCATTCAGAGGTAAGCCTTGTTGTTGAAAAAACAATGAGCCTTCCGTTGGAGAGGCTGCTTCGATCTTGTTGCTTATTTTCATGCGCCCTGTAGGCAAATCGCACAACAGATCCCACCATTCTGGTTTGTACGAGAATGCAGGGTTTGTGACGCCTGCAATGAACCCAGGAACTTTGAGTAGGTCGTCGACCTTAGTAAGATCTGTGTAAGGAAATGCATGTCTGACAAACCCCCGAAGCACACCTCCTGATGCTAGAGCGCATGCTGCAAGTACAGCTTCAGCCACCTCGCCGGATGGGCGGTTGTGTCCAATGAATATGATGCGCTTTTGTGTAAGAAGGGCATTTACGAGAACAATGATAGGGTGCGTGAAGGCGCCACTTGTGGTGAGATGTGGATGTAGCGCGAATGGCTGAGGTTGTGTTGTGTGAGGCGTAGAGAAAGTCTGAATAAGCTTGATCAAAGAAAAATCCCCCACAGTCTCAGGGCTGAGAGCCGAGGGCACTTTGACAGGTACGGGGATGCCGTTGTAGTTGATCTTTGACTCGAACTCGTGTGTGTCTCGTGGGATGGAGTATGTTTTCCTCTTCGAAAGAGGATCGGATGAAGTCTCCAGGGAATCTCTTGCAGCATCGAGCTTCCTCTGCTGTCTGACCATAGCTTCAAATTTCTCGACAAACATGTCTTTGGCATCGCTGGCACTAAGAACAAATGTTTCCAAGCTGGACAGCTTTGGCAGGAGAGACAGATCCATAGCGTTTAGTGCGTTGTAGAGGAATTCAAGTGTCTCCGGAACAGGCACTCTAAAATATTCTTCCAGCGCCAGTAGAAGCAGTGGTTTGTAGATGTGTAAAAAGGAGTGTCTTGTGCATATAGCCATGGCTTTGACGATAGCTCCTCTGTGCTGGTGTTAGCATAACCTCATGTTGGCACTCCCTCACACGACATACCTCTTGACAGTGTTATCTTGCTTTGTGTTCACAAGATTGAGGACATAGACTAATGGAGGCCCGTCAGGACCTGAGTCCCCTTCGCTATCTGTGTTCTCGTCATCTTCATCGTCCACCTCGTCGTCTGATTCCTCTGCCGCTTCAGCGCTCTCTTCGTCCTCCAGGCCGTCTCTCCGCCGCTTTCGTCTTCTCCTGCGCTCTCTCCTCGCCTCTCGCTCTTCCTCCTCAGCAGTTGTGTCTTTGTGTAGAAAGAAGATTGTCCAATCTTGACTTCGAACATGTGCTTGGTCAGGCAGCATCAGTTCGGCCAACATGGTCTCGTCGCCACTGATGGCTGTGGGGTATTGGTGTTCCATAATAGAGCCGCGATCGATATCGAACGATGCTACCAAGATGTACTCGACATGTTTGTCAACCGCATTGGCTGGATATTGTGAGCGCAACCGCGGTGCTGCCTTGGATCCATTGATGCGCGCGGACTGCAGCGAGGAGGTCCCGCGCGACGAGCGTACCGAATCTTCATCGTCTCCCTCCTGAAGCATTGGCGGCTGTGGGGAGCGGGCTTTCTTGTCATAGCGAACTGATCTAGTCGAGGGTGATCGGGAGGGGGGGAACGAGGAGAAGGAGGGCTGCCGCTGGAGACTTGTGCCCTGCGACGAGGAGGGCGGCCCTGTTGGCCGCTGTGCGATTACTTCCGCCATGAGTGCTTCCATGTTCGCAATGGTCGCGGCAGCACCAGCATTATGGATCTGCGGGAGCCAGCCTGCGCTAGAGACCCCGCCAGGGGAAACAACTCCGAAACGCGCACGCGAGTCGCAATGGCGGATCAGTGGCGCCGATGGATTCGTGCTCTTCCTATCAAAGCTGGGGAGTGACTAGAGCATCCTGGGACCAGAGACAAAAGCGGAGTGATGCATACTTGCACGCGAGCCATGGCTGGCACAGGCATGAGGAGTGGATTGGACCCTGCGGCTTATCGATAGGTGTCTTAGCGTGTTTTGCGAGAGTGCATCGCCACGTGATCGCCAGGGGCCGTCGAATGTTTGCCGCGTTTGCAGGACCCGTTGCCGGGGGAGGACGCCAACGTCAACACGCGCCAAACAAGCGACGTTATCGTCCCAGAGCTCAGCCATACGAAACAATCCCGAAGCACAGAGACATTGAAAATGGTGTGTAACATACAGATCGGGACGATGCAAGGAGACGCTAACAGCAACAGTCGACAACACCAACCCCATACAAGCCGTCCCCGCTCTCCTTCAACAGCCCGCGTCAATCTCCCTTCAGACGACCAGGCTCCATCAGAGAGAGCTCGCCGTCTACAGTACGCCCATCAACACCGAGTAGTTCCCCGTTGAAGCCGAGAGACACGCCTGCAACACCATCGCAAGCAAACCTTCGCCCCGCCACGACAAGCAACGCATCCCAGATTCCTCCGACATGGCTAAATACTAGGGGAACCACGTCCACAGCAGAGCCGCCCCTCTCGCCCACACGAAATATACCCTCGCCGACCCGCAATGTCTCCTCGTCCACGCAGGGAACCATAAGACCTCTAAGCACGGCTTCCCTTGCGGCTAAATTTGACGGAGGCAGGGACGACACACCACCACCACTCTCGATCAAGAAGTCAGCACCGCCTGAACCGATCGCTCCGGTTGAGAAGTTTTCGCCGGTGGAATCGGCCCTCGAACGCTCTGCAACCCGAATAGCACCAATGACGCGGATGGGCTCGAGTGACTCGCTGTCGAAAATACCACCTCAACTTCTGCACAGCATGCGAGAGTCCTTCAGCGTCATGGACCGAGACAACGACGGCAACGTGGAAGCTTCCGATGTGGCTGAGATGTTGAGTCAACTCGGTCTGTCTGCTACACCGTCCCAGCTTACACAGTACTTCAATGGGGCTAAGTCGATCAATCTCGCCACTTACCTGAACACCATATCAGACCTGCTGGGCGGACTATCACACCAGAACGAGCTCAGTGCTGCCTTTGAAGCCTTTGATGACGGTGACGATGGCCAAATTGACCTCGCAGAGTTGAAGGATGCTCTGCTACACACACCGCCAGAGCCCGGAGAGAGGAAATTGACTGAACGTGAGATAGATATAGTCATTGAAGGTTTCAGTGGGCGGAGAGTATTTGGGAAGGGTGGCAAGAGCCTGGGGCGTGGAGAAGTATTTCGATATCAGGAGTTCCTGTCGAGCATCACAGGAGGCGGCAACGGTGGAGAAAATGGCAGTGGTGCTGCAGCACAGGCTTAAGCAAGTGAGTATGGCATATTATAATGTATATGAAACACTAATTTGAGCCGTGTAGCAATACATTGTCTGCTGCTGGTCACCATTTGCCTAACTTCTTTCTGTAGTGCTGTACGTGAAAAACGCTGATTTTCTGACTCCACTTTGACTCGCGTGTGAGATACAATAAGACTACCCTGTTGCTTTTTTTATCTTCCGATGATTCCTTCCGATATCTAGCCCGCCAGAACCTCGCGCTCGTCATCCATTCAGCCAGACCCATTGCTCTACACACAGCATGCGCTTCTCTACCATCAAGTTCGCTGGCCTCGCTATCCAGGTGTTCAAATTGCAGACTGGTGCACTGCGACTGATTCATCAGCGGTCTGACAAAGATAAGAAAGAGAACATCTTCAACGATGAAGACTTTGACGACGTAGCAGACGAGTTGGACGAGATAGCATCGACAGAATCAAGTGGCCTTCATGTGAGCGCAGTGAGCTTCCAATCTGTCTCTTCAAGAACGACGAAAACTACGCTTGCACTTTCACAGTAGCAATGGTGGAAGTGCCGAGTGAGCTTTTGAAGGATAGGCACTGCGAAATTGCGGGTAGTCTGAGAGCCACTGCATACGCCCAGACGGTGATGGAGAATGTCCAGTACCAGGAATGTGTCGAAGACGGCCAAGAAACGTTGAGCCTGAGCAAGTTTCAGATGATCAATGTCGACACAGTCCACCCACCACTCCACCCATCTGCGACATTGGCTGTGAGCAGCATACGAAGCGTCGCAGAGCATGTTCCATCAAGGTCGAACATCAGCATAAGTCGCCGGAGCTTGGACTAACCTTCCCTGCAAGCGTAGACTCACCAAAAAGGAAGGCGAGTGCAATAACAGTTCTTCCTTCACAGCTTTATAAGCGAGCCAAGAGTGGCATTGGGCACAATGGTTCTCCATGTTCTCGACATATTTACACGACCTGCTTCCGCACGAAGCCAATATTGTAAGGTGATGTAGGCATTCTGCACATTATCGTCGAGAAAGGCACGGCATGGTTTGAAGGTTGGTATGGAAAGACACACGCGGAGGTATAGGAGAGGAAACAGATCAAGGAGTTGGAGTCGGCTTATTGCAGAACTTTCAGGTCTTGGGTCAAGTGTATGATAATGCAACGCGGATAGAGACTTTGAAGAGTGAAGAGAAGAGAAAACAAATGTATACTTGAGGCTGGGAAAGGGTACTTGGCTTGATATACCAATAAGCAGGCAAGTCAAGAGACGACGGGTAGGATTGCGTCATTCGCCAGGCGACTTGTGCGTATATGCTAATCGAAGGTAGTTGGTTAGTTTGAGTATTTCTTATACCTGCTGTATGTAGTTCAAAAAACATTGTTGATATTGAATATGACTATCATTTGAGGAGTACTTGATGGGCTTGCAGCTATGCCTGGCATTGGGCATACCTTTCTCTGACAGCATTTTACCTCGGAACAAAAATAGCTGCACATGTCAATGGTGGTGCGCTTCAGTGTTGGCTCCGCACCAGCCGTGTCATGGATACACCGAGCAGCTATCTCATAAATGTCATTGGGAGGATGTCAGTGTGACGCTGCTCTTAGCGTACCAAAGGAATCATGGCGCCGCTATCATTGGCCTGCTTCACGCGTAGACGGACAACGCATCACGCCGATTAGACAGCGTTCAAAATTCCCCGACCACTCATCTTGAAATGCTCGCGTGCAGTTTCTCGATATTTTCTCGAAGCGGCTAGCCGTGGTGAGTTGGCCAGAAGAGGTCACGGCCACTGACCGACATAGCATTGCCATTGGCTGCAGCACAGACCGCAGTTCGCGCGCTGCCGAAGCCATTAGAGAGCTTGAATCGATATATCTCCATCGCTCGACCCCACCAACCCAGCCAGTATTCTCTGTATTGCAACGATGAGCGGCGCGAGGGAGAACCGGTAAGCAAATCGACTTGCCCACTCAAGACGACACTGATATCTCCACCAGCTGGCAGCGCCAGGGGCAGGCCAACCGGCAGAACCAGGATCGCAACTCGGGCACAAGCACTCCCACCAAGGACGGCAGACAGCAGGCCATGTCCAGCCTCACAGGCAATGCATGGGGTCCGAAAGGGAAGGTCCCGGGCCCGGCGCCCACAGCCGCAGCCCAGGCGCAAGCCCAGTCGGAGCCCCATGTTCCTGTGCGCGACTTCAACGCGCACGAAGTCAGGGAGTTCTTGAAGAAGAGTACGTCTATGCATGCTCTGGACAGTGGCTGGATGTCGGGATTGTCATTCTTGGAGTTGCGTCTCGCATGGAGGATTTAGGCTAACGTTGTGCAGAATACCTTGAAAGCACTGCCGGTATGTACTTCTGGTATTCCAAGATTTTTGCGAAGACTAATACATTCGCAAAGACCAGCCGTCTGCCTACCACAAAGTCCAAGGTGATTCGGTTCCGAAGAGAAGCAGCGGTGCCTGGGGCGCACGCAGTATGTTCATTCTCATAATTGGAAGTATGGAAGACTGACTTCCCCAGGTAACACTATGACACACCTCATGCCATCGGGTCAGGACTTCTTCACGCAGCTGAAGAAGCAACTCGTAAACCTCGAGCAGGGCAAGCCCGCGCAATGAGAGCCTACACAGACGACATTTATTTCAGCAGCATCACACGGGCATTGCAGGAGTTCTGCTGGGCTTCAGGGTTCGATGGGCGGCGATATAGTCTGGCTGCTTCTGCTTCTATACCGCATCGCACAAAAGCAAGGACTGGTCGCACAGGCGTTGGTGGAGTTATAGGCACAATCATGTTCCCGTCCGGGATGGCCACTGGTATACACACGATACCCTGCTGTTTCAGTACAGCATTGTTGGGATTCGGTCTGAGAAAATTTGAACACTACAGATTTGGATTGTTGAGGCGCATGAGCCTAGTGGGTTTTGTTCAAGGATTGTGTCGTTGTGGCTGTTACTGTAGGAACCTCTATGGCTCAAGGTTATGTTTCTGTTCGAACCAGATGGCAATAGGCTGTGTTCATCATTGTGCGCTGTGAAACCATGGATAAACATGGGAGGCCCATCCTGCATCGTTGCTCCCTACTAGGATCTGCGGGGTGGCGCTCTCGGTTGGCGCTCTATCCCGAGTGTGCCAGACAGACAACACCTCAAAGTGTCAACAAACACCACGCCTGAAGGTTGATCCGGGCAAAACGTTGCCTGTATCCGCTCACAATCCACGACCATCCTTCGCTCTGATATTTCTAGGCGCTGCAAGCCACCAGAACCCCTGGACAACGAACCCTGCATCAGCGCTCCTCCGCGGCCAGGCCCGCAACATCACATTTGGAGACGCTGCACAGAACGCGCCTGTACCCCGCCACATACCTACACTTCAACGATTTCCGGAGATCTAGTCGAGTCCCATATGCTGGCGGGGGCAAGCCAGGCAATCCTGTCTCCGTGACAAATCTTGTTGTACACACACGCGCATTGTAGTGCCTAATTCTCCGTCTTTGTTGATCCCCCGATCCGCGAAGCCTCACCGGAGCCTTTCGCCCGGGCTGTCCACTCCTCATAGCCCAAAGGACAGCACGATTGTAGAGCCATATTCGGCCCAAAGGTTCGCCATGTCGTCTCCCCCGCAGACGCCTACGCATAGGCCGACTTCGTCTCACCGCCGGCACCCTTCGAGCTTCGACATGTCGTACAACACCCCTTCAAGACGACACTCGCTGAATCGCCGGTCCTCCGGATTCTCGCAAATAACACCACGCTCATCGCGCGAATTCGAACATGGCAGCCCTGCACAGCACTTTGATGGCACTGGCGATGGCAACGGCTTGGGCAATCTGGCAGACGAATTGGGTGAGATCTGGGACGATGACGAAGAACCTATGGATGGAGAGTTTGGCGAGGAACTCGAGGCACCGCAGGACGATCTAGCTGCCATAGGTACAGCGGTGGAGCACGACGGGTCGTACGCAGTTGACAACACAACAAATGCCAATGGCGTGCGGGATAGTGGTGTTGCCATGCCCTCTTCTTCACCGGCAAGATTGAGTCCAGGGTCAGCGATAAAAACTAAGAAACATACAAGACAACGGTCCTTGTATGATGGATCAGACTATGGAGATGATTCAGATTACGAGAATGAGGGCATCTCGCACACATTGGAAACCCGAATTGCGGCGATTGAAAGCCTGGCGCGCAGAGGGATGGAGGAGAATGGAAGTGCATCGGATCAAGTTGTCAAGCGGGTGACGGAGCAGTTGCGGGACCTTGGCAGCCAGATGGCAATCGAAAATGGTGCAACAAGGTATGGAGTATCATGGAGTATGCTGCTAGCATTTTATTAAACAACAGGCTGACATGTCCAGGCTCAAAACTGCTCACGATGCTCTCACCACACATCTAAGCCACCAATCGCGCACTCTCACCTCATTGGCTTCGTCGTTTTCCGGTCCACGCCCGATCATACCAGATCTTGAGACGATTGAGAGCCTGCTACCACTCATTGAAACCACTCTCGAACTTCTACCACATTCATCGTCGGAGCCTCTCGTGGCTATTTCGCAACTCACACGATCGACTCAAGAGCTCCTTCAACATCTTGGCAATGTCAGTGACACTTTACACATGTCGCGGCAGAAAACAACAAATGCTGCAAGGAGATTGAAAGTCAGTAAAGAGCAATTGCAAGACTGGAAACGTGAGAATGAGAAGTCCCAAGAAGGGCAGGAGTACATCGAGCATGGCGATTGGGATAAGCGGCTTCAAGACAAAGAAGCCAAGCGAGCTTGCGACGATGTTTTGGGCGGCTTCGAAGATATTTGCGGGATGTGGAGAAAGAGGCTATGCGAGGGACTTGGAGTGGCAAGTGCGTAGTGCATTACACATGCGCCGCATCCTGTCACCTAGCATCCCCTTTAAGACATGCAAGCTGATATAGTGGTAGGCGAAGACTTTCCAGAAGAACAGCCGCTACCAGCGCCAATTTGGTGTGGAACAATTAAATGCTTGGGGCTTGACTCGCGTGCTGTCATCGTCCAAAGCAGGCACATTGTTGTTTCTTGGACGACAAGCCCTGGTCTACGTCTCAAGGGGAAGATGCGGAAAACCAGTTCTGATTCGACATTCCCGGACCATTTGGAAGACTAGTATTTTCCTTTATTTTCTCGAGTTCCTTCTCTAGCAGGCGATATTTTGTTCTTGGCGGGGAAGCATTGCTTGCGTCTTTCATATGTAAGTGCATTGATCTGGCTGTATGGTGTTGTGTGCTGGTGTCGGTATACGGTCTTGATAATACCCCCCTCGTCTATATCTACTTGTGAGTAAGGCCCATCTATCTTGTTTGTAGATATCTTACAGACGCTAGAGTAGAACTGCATCAATGAGAGCAAGTCATACATCTCGTGCAAATGGTTAGCTATTTGATTAGTCAAGAACCCAGCATCAGTCATACCGCTGTCTTACATGCAGTTTAAAAGACTGTGGCGATCTTCAGGCGTGTTTTGGAGACTCGTGAATACTCGCCTGTCATGTCTGGCCACCCTTGAAGTTCAAGCATTTGTCGCAAGCCTTGTAAGAACAACTGCCAGTAGGTATCTCAGCTGGATCAATCTGCGGGTCTGCGGGCAAGATACCTAGTATTATGAGCAAGGAGTTTGGTCTTAGCCACGAGCTTGGCCGATAGCGAGGCAATACTGTCACCATACCTCGAGAAGCGTCTTCACGGCCTCATGAAACAGTGGCGTGCTAGTACTACAATGGGCTTGGGAGTTCAAGGAAGGTAGAAATCTGCGTTTGGCTTAGTGCTTTGATGGCGAATAGGTTCAGCTCTTCTTAGGCCTTTGCTGTACCAACCCTCTGGTTGATCTGGCTCAACTACCTGCGAATGTATATGCTTTAGAGTAGAGTGGCTTTGCCAGCGTGAATGCACTTTTTGATGTAGTTCTTTCATATTTTTTTTGATCATCCTTCGAGTTCGTAGGTAAATTTATGCTCGGAAGAAATTACAAGGCTGAACTCGCCCGACTCTCCCCCCTCCACCCCTTCTGCGATTGACATAAGGGTGTGATCGACGCGATTCACCGTTCTGGATGCCACTCTTCAGGCTGACGACCCTTGGAAAAGTTGACATCAATCTTCGTAACGATAGTATTGACACACGCTCCAAGTTTTCCCAGTATCAAGCCTGAACCATCCTATCTACGTTGTGATGGACTGAATCCCCATGCTAGCCTTTATAAAAACACTCCTAAGGATGAGTTAGTATCACGTGCTGGTGCCTGTCACCTCCTCATACAGGGTCTTCTTAGGTATAGCTAGGATAGTACTCAATACATAAGTAGATTTCCCATCATGCCATAGCTCACAATTCTCTTCAGTAGTATACGCATCAAATGTCGGCAGGATCGAGCTATCTGAGACACATGTTTAGCAAATCCGCCGAGCGATTGGCTAGCGAAGTAATTGAAGGACTGGAGTTGCTGGCATCGAGACTGAAGTCAAAATATCTTGCCGATTCTATCGTCGGAAAGCTTATTGATGTTTCTGCACGGCCAACGTAGCGCCTGGCAGAGACAGGAGTCCTGGCGAAAATGGCTTCGAAAACATTGCGGCCTTTCGCCAGTTCCTAAGCAGAAGTAGGGCGATGAGACTGCTGTATGACCAGTTTCGCACCTTTGTGGAGCCGGCTACAAATGTACAGGATGGCATTCGGCTGAGAGCGTCATGTATTCAGCCTAACCAGTTCCACCAAATCGGACATGCTTCTGAAAACTTGCGCACCGTGACCTGGTCGCAATGAACGGAGGATACGAAGTAGATTGTGGATGAGTTCTTCGTCGGTCTGACCCTATATTGTCTCAAAGAACAGATCGTACTCATAACGTTTGTCGGCTGATGTCTGGCCACGGATACTAGGATGAAAGCAGAAAACCTGCTTGAGCTGGTACTCTCCCCGAACAACACACGGCTTCGATGGAATTTAGAAACCTGTACATCTGAACGCTTTTTACATTTATCGTATATTTGGATATACTTTCTAGCTAACTTCCTTACGTATCCTACAAATATTGACAACGACGATACCTGGATACTAGATCGACTTCCAAGGCGAATCTGTGGGGAGTTTCGCGGCAAGATTGGATAGCCAGCATAAGGACAGAGTATCTATTACCAGGAAGGCTATGACCGCGACACAACCATCTTGATAGTCTTCGTAAATTTCATTCTGGCAAGCCTACTGTTCGTCATCCTAATCTGTGACAACGCAGTCCTCGCTGCAGGCTCGCACTCAAGGACGATATTGATGGACGCAAGGGGCCCCTGTGTCCCAGGCGGACAGCTAATGGACGGCCAACAGACGGCCAAATGACACGGCAGGGCGGGATCCTCTCCAGCGTTGTGGTCTTGGGAAAAAAGAGATATCTGTGCTTGAAACATAAGCGCCCGAGGTGGCCGTTGAGCAAGGGGCACCCTTTTACTCCAAGCAATCCTCTGTATGAAAAGCTCATGGGTAAGCATAATGGGCAGTTTGGACTGTGGTGACAATTAATAGGCGGCTCTGAAATTGTACTGGAAAGATTATGCAGTGTGATTAGGTCTTGTGGGCGTGACATGTGCAGCATGAGCGCAATGAGAATATGCGTTCCATTCCACAGATATTGGTTGAACTCTGCTATCGGCTGTGAACTGCGGTACATAGATACGCCGTTAGCGAGGCCATATCTGTTTACTTGTGCTCTCATCGGCAGCTCTGGGTTTCCTTCTTCCTCCGCGGCACGACGCTGCGTGTCACGTCACGAGTCTCGCGCTCGCAATGCTCACGTTGACACACGATCAAGAATTGCTGCTGTGTCTGGCACTACTAAGCGCACATTTTCTGACGGAGTTGTACATGTGTGAGTTGAGGCTTGGCTGGGCGCGATGCTGCACATGGTGACTGTAATGTCTTTATTCGATGGATGACCGACTGTTCAATGTGGTACATGTGCAATGCTCAGGTCTTTAAAACTCAGATTCCGACTTTCGTGCGTCTCTTCGCTCCATCGACGAGTTGGTGATCGTGGTCGGTTTCGCCTGAGATCTGCTTCCATCTCCTCAAAGTCTTCTGGTAGTGCGGGTTCGCTTGTGACTTGTGTTGTAGTGACGAGCTTGATGTCTTTCATGCCAGCACTGCATAGGTCATCTGAGCTTTCGCTACCGGATGGGAGGGTCACTCTGCTCCTCCCAGGTCGCCAGTTCTGACGAGCGTGGGTGGCTTCCACTGTGATTTCGTGGCCGAAGCGCTTTGGCTTGTCAGTCCAGAATGTGGCGAACGTGTCGATACCATTGTTATCAGAGGGAGGTTCATCGCTGAAGATCATGATGCGTCGCGTGCATGTGTAAAGTAGAACGTCTAACCAGCCATTCGATGTGATCATCGCTCCCGACAAACATAAGCGTGCTAATGATGGTGGACTTCCAGACATCGAAGCCATACGTGCTGAAGCAAGTGGAAGCGTGCAAATTACGTATACGAGCGGGTATGCAACCATGAGATTCGCGATAGAGCGAACACGCGTCGCTTCCTCAGCGGTATAGTAGGAGTTACGGATGCGGTGGATCAGGATCGTGTAGATCAATGCGTAGATGAAAACGTTGCCAAATTCACTGAGAGTGTTAGCCTTGTGTCGATTAGATGTCTGCATTTACGTATGACTCACAAGATGAAGATCCAGACGTAGTGAGTCCAAAGACGAAGATCCTTGAGATCATGATGAATCCAGCACCAGACTCCAGACCGTACGTAGAGGTTGTCTGAATACATGCCAATCCCAATGGAAGACACGCCAATAATGAATACCCATAGCATGAAAATTGTGAGGTAAAAGTATCGAGGTTTGAGTCGATAGTTCAACACGACGGAGGCGAATGTATGCAGACCGATCGCGAAACACCAAACGCCACTTCCAAGATCGCCGGTAGACACAAGCCAACCTTGCGCAAAGCATATCGGATTGTTCACTTCCACGGAGTCCAGCCGTAACCACTCGACATTGAGTAAGAAAGCAAGTGCCTGTTGGATATCCGCCCACAGCAGGTTGAAGATCAAAATGACGAACTGATTCGTGCGCTTTGACTTGATTTGCCACGATATAAGTTTGTATGTAAGAACGAGAAGTAGCGAAACGGAGGCGATGAAACTAATGAAGCCGAGTGCGACGACTGCTCGAAGCCAGGGATGTATGCCATGAGGCAAAGCAAAGGACTCCGATTCAGAGTCCAGCACTGGTAAGTAAGCCATAGTCAAGGATATGACAAGGTGATTGTGTGTAACGGAAGGGCTATTGACGGTAGGGATTGTCCCTCGATCGTGTTATGCTATCATTTCGAGTGTGTTGACAACATTGAGTGGAGAATGGCCCAAAGGTTTCGAAGCTATTCAATGAACGGAAGAGGCGCAACGAGCACAAGTCTTGGTACACAATCCGAGGGACAGGATAGTAATGTACAATGAAGCGACCCCAGAACACAAGCGTGGAATGCTGACTGCCTTCTACGGTGCAACATGTACATGGGCATCAGAAATTCGTGGGCCCATGGCCCGCTCTAAGCTGTGAGATCCTGGTCCACCACCACCGATGGTAAGGATCCGCTAAGATAGCGCAGCTCGTGGCATTTCAAGCACCCTGTCTACCCTTGTCTAAACGAAGAACATTCTTTAACCCAGAATGTGGCAGATTAAATCAACACGAAACCCTGTATGACTGGGGCAAGTGCCGCAAGTCAGAGGGCAGTACCTAATGGAAAGGTTCTCTAGAGCTAGTACAGCACTAAAGACGCCAGAAAATGCATAGATTACCAGTTTTACCTTGGTACAGCATGGTGAAAGCTGCATGTCATCAACACGCTGAGTGGTAACACGAGAACGTGTGCTGCTGAACAAAGCACCAAGCGTCATCTGACAAGCATTCGAGATCATGCAGCCAACGGCAGCTTCGCGGCAGGGTGGACGTGCTCCATCTTGAGTCCACAAGCCATGGCGCAACAGTCATGGCGTTAGCTAGACCACGCGAAGTGGTTGCGTTCTGTTCCTTCGGTTAATGTGATGTCCTGGAGCTCAACCCCTATTGGTGGACGTTGACCAGCGTTGCATGCTGCTACGGGAACAGTGGTCGTGCAACCGGATGACTGCAGCCTAAAACCAGAGAGCCAAGCATCATCTATGGCGTTTCGAAGTAGCTGATTACCGTGCTGTCAGAAAGTGTGCACCGTATGGTGATTTGGGCATTGCTGCAAGTGGGTGTCGTCAGCACGCGAGCGCCCCTTTTGATGCGCACGACTCTCGACTTCCAACCCTGCAAGTCGGTATTCCCTACCGGGCTTCGATAGAACCTCGTTACGACGCGAAGCGAGCCTTCCCCATGCCGATCGATCCTATTCGTGGAGAGATCTCTTATGCGATACATCATACAAGCAGCGCCTTGCAAATCCCTACCAAGCCCCAGACTTCAGGCTGTCAGCCAGCGATCCAAGCCACCATGGTCACACCGAATGGAGCAGCGTTCCCGAACTACCGCCGCGCGCTTTGTTGCACAAGCTGCAAATGTGGGATCTGTGCGCAAGTGCCGACTGGCTATCTAGGGATGTTCAGGTGTGCTCAATCGTGGAATGGATGTTACAGACAAAGCGAATCTGTATGTATGTAACGAACCAGCAAGTAGCCGTCCACACGACCAAATTATGGTCGAAGCTAACTTAACCTGCAAGTTGCAACGTTCAGCTGCAGCCTGCGCCCCAAATCTAACACTTTAAAGACTCTTATCTCCAGCCATGTGCACGGGGTGCTGCATGACAAGTGTCATCATTCGTGCCCCAGAGAGGGGGTCTTGGCAGCACGCTCGAAACACGATGGACCTGGGTCTGCCATGTTGTGTGTAACATCAGTCATTGCCGTGCCGCTCGTGAAGTTTTTCGCTCCGACATTCCTGTTTGAGATCATGCCCGGATTACAACGGACCTCTACAAGTACGCATTCGGTCGTTTGGCGTCTCAGAGACTGGGCCGCCGTCCATAAGATCTCTCTTGTGCTCATGAATCATAATGCTGGACCAGTGCTTTTCCAACTGCTCGAAGTCATGGGTACTCTGCTTATAACATCGGCCATTGCAAAGATGGATGGTCCAATGTGATTCTTGTTACTGCACCATAATCACGCCTCAATTTGTCCATTGATGAACCGACACATGTTTGAGGAACATGAAATTAATGCTACAATTTCCATCCTTGTCAGTTGCGCTAGATGCGACGACGACAAACGAAAATACTGCATCACACTTAAATGATCATGCTATGATAGCGGCCACGGTCTGCTTCGAGATCAAGGCTTCGGTGTCTGATTTCACTACCCAAATTGCTGCGCACGGCCTGTCCTTTGTTCTGTCCAGACACAGCGTTTTCATAGCGTGATCTTTAATAACCAGGTCTATCGATTTTCCAGACCACTCGTTGCCGTCACACGTTTGCCCGACTCTGAAATAATGTTCTGAATACGTTTTCGATAGGATTCCCAATATAGCACGTGGAGGCATTCGATCCTTTGCTTCAACTACAGTAGGCGCACAGATTCAGTTCTGGAGTTGCATTAATCTCCGATTTGTCACTCTGGCGTGCCTGCGCATCGCAAGGCACCCCGTTTTGTACGCAATGATAGCAGATAGAGAGCCTATATGCTGACCCACTCTAACCAAGACTCGAGAAATCGCAGCTTGCCCTGTCTCATATGTCCTGAAAACTCCTCGAAATTGATGAGACCGCTACCTTTCCGTTCAGAAATCTCTTGTTCAACAAACTCAAGACTAGCCAGCAAGGTGCTGTGTGAATTCGAATCTGGGTCCATGGCTAACTGGCGGATATAGCGTATTAGAGGCTTCACCTGATCTGTTTCAGGATGAAATGGGTTCAATGAATGAACAATTGGCTTGGCACGAAACTTCAAGCTATCGAAGCCACAACTCGAGTCGATGTAGAATAGATGAATGTAAGGACTATCAGTGTAATCAGCCAATCTAGAAGCCGACCTTTGGTCACCCACACTTTCTTGGTCCGCTAGGGTAAGAATAGGACTGTCTGCAGTGCTGGGTGGACCAACAGTTTCGCTAGTTCGCGAAGTAGTGGGAGCATCCTCTGTGTCGACTTCGTCCTTTGAGTCGGGATCCTTCCCGTCTGGAGTGGCAAGAGCAAAAAAAGGTCCTCTAGGATACGAGACGGTGGTTTCCAGACCGATGTGGCTGTATGCTACAAGGGAGTCTGCATGACTAGAAGCCGTAGAGTCTGACCGATCGTCTTCGACATGATCTTGGCTCAGAGGTAAGTCCGTGATTGTGTTTGGCCGGAATTGGGGCATCGTAGGATCGCGAGCGATATTCTGAAAAATATCTGCGAAGACATGGTCGACTGATTTCCTAGATACTTCCTTAGGAGCGAACCACGCCAATTCCTGACAGCAATCCATCGTGGCATCTAGAATCTCCTTCTGAACTCGCTGTCGATAAAGTTGCGTGTGCCATAAAGATAATTGGTCGAGCTTAGTTGTGGTTGAGGTGTTGGAAGCAACCCTTAAAGTGGCTACTTCGATCTTGGCGTACAGAGTTGCCAATTTTTCTCTTGCATCAGTATAATCCGAGACCGTGGTATCGCTATTTTGTAGAAAGCTGCGAAGCGTCATCCTCGTTCCACTTCGTAGTCCCTCGCAAAATCGATGGACCATACAGTTGGCATAGCGAAAGAATCCCATCCGATTGATGCTCTCGAGATCTGACTTCGCGCTTTCGAATGTACTCAAAGTTCGATCTATAATTGATGCACATTTTCGACGTTCAGTGCGTGTCTCAAATGCATCCATGGCCATGTCTTCTTTCTCTTGGAACAGTGGATCCAGAAGCTCATTGAAGCCTTGTTGTGTGATCTGGTATAGGACTTCCTTTCCCAAGTCTTTCTCGGGCTCAGGTACTTCGTAGCCACCCCATCGTTCGCCTACAGGTCGTGATGGTGTAGAAGCATTTGATCGTGTCTCTGCATCGACTCTGTCATCGAAGCGGAATCTTGATGACGATCTTGGTCTGGCCGAATGTACACAGCTAGCATGTGGACTTCCGTCCGTACTTGTTATAGTATCTGGACAGAATGACGATGTGCTCATCGAAGTCGCTTCTTCGGCACCTCCTGGACGCTCAAGACCCTCCTCTTCATCAACATAAAATTGTCTGCGGGACCATCTATCTGCGATGATACGGTTCTGATCAGCCTGTGTTAATTCTCCTGGTACGATATTGTAGACGTTGGTGCTCTTCAGTACATCTTCTCTTGTAGCTACGTCCGGTTCGTCACCCTCCACTATAGGACTGGGAAGCTTCTCATCTTCAACTTGTTTCTCTCGTAGACGTAAGTTACCCGGAGGAAGAGTTGATGCGCTATTCGGAGGAAATGCCGAGCCAAGAGGCTGGCTAGATCTTATGGTCTCGAGCGCGTTACGGACAGAAAGCTCTTCGGTAAGTTCTGCGATATAGTTTCGTGCCGCTTCCTTCTCGATAGCGTAGTAGGCTCGGAATAACCGGAGGATATCCTTCCGGGATATGAAACCATCCCCATCTATATCATAGCCGTTGAAAACAATTCTTGCCTTGACTTCAATATCACTAGTGTGCATTCCGTCCAGTCCCTTGATCCATTCGTCAAAGCCAATGTAGCCATTCTTGTCTGTATCGTAATAAGCGAATATTCGATCATATATAAGGTTTGGTGCAGCGACGAAGCTGTTGTATCGGGGGACAAATGCGTGATTGAACGCGCGCCTGTCCATAGCCCATCCGACACCGCTTTTGTCCTCCACCCATTCTGTTCCAGCTAGACAGGTGAACTGGTCCCATAGTGCTTCTACCTCTTCAACCTCCATTTTCGTCGCGGCAACAAGTCGTTTCTTGAGCGCAGGATCGATAGAAGGACTCATCATGTGCGGTTTCCCAGGGTACAGAGATTCTTGTTGCGGTAAGCCTAGGTAAGGCGCAGGCACGCGGATCTTGTAGAAGATGTGCGTCTTGTAGTGAGAGTCTGCTTATACAGTTAGCTTAGTCGAAGTACATATTTGACCATGACTGACTAGTAGCTTCGCAGTTGGAGCACAAATCGAAATCGATGCAATTGGCACAATGCCATCTGATGCCACGGATGGGCTTCTCGTCACAACCGTTGCAGGTTATACCCCGATGAACCACGCCTTCCTGCTTTGCACGGTCTTCTGCGATGTGGTACAGGGTTCGTTGGAGGGTCTGACCATCGGGGTCGATAGCATCGCCCTCTGTGTCATCATCAGTGCCCCATGAAACTTCGGTGGGTGCAACGCTTTCAGCGACATCTACGCCAAGGGGATCCACAGAGTCTGATGCTCGCACATATCGCTCTGCATGTCGACGCGCAGCACGGATCGTGGCAGTATTATCTGGGATGCTATCCCCAATCCATCCTCGAATGGCCTCAATCTCCACATCGAGAGGCAACTGATGAGGAAAGACTAGCGCAAACAGACGATCTAGAAAAGAGTCATAGACCTCCGCAATAGTAGACTCGACTGTTTCAGGGCTGGCCTCTGGGTTTCCAGATGTAATTATGTCTCGCAGCTCAGACACAGGCACTATGTTATCTGTACTGAGGGGCACGGTTGTGCCTGGAAGATCATAGTTCCCCAGGTCCAACCGCCGCTGCTCGCCAGGAGGTATCCAAGAAAGCGCGTCAGCTGATGACGTCGGTCGTCTTCGTGAGCGTCGTGCGCGGACAGCATTACTTCGGTGTAGTCCCGCGTCTGGTGAGGATTGAATGACATTGTACACAAGATATGCCGCATATGCCGCAGCGGCGCCGGTCAAAAAGAGAACGGCAGGGCGATAGCGGGTCACGGTCGAGGTGTTCGAGTTCGGCATGGCAGAGCGAAGGACGTCCGATCATGCGATATCGTGCCGGTCCCAGACGCAGACGAGTCGGGTATCAAGGGTTTTGGAGTCGCGAAGGCGTCGACACTGCCATCGCTACCTGTTGGCCACATTCATGATACGGCAAGAACCATCAAACGCACGCGTGCGTCGTGACTGTCGGTGGTCTCGTCGCGCGTGTGCTTCGGCCTTGAGCAGGGCTAGCTTACGTAATGCGGACCTCCTGGGCTTCACATTGGTCGAGCCCCGTTCTACTTCATGCAAGCATGCAAGCACAAGCACCATCACAACCAAATCATATGACATACAATTCATTCTTGCAAACAGACCAATGTTCAATTTTACCATGCAGCATGTCCACCATCTATTCTCAGGTCCGAGCCTGTCATAAAGGAACTCGCGTCGCTGATCAGAAACACCGCGGCACCTCGGTACTCCTTGGGCGCTGAAAGGCGGCCGAGCATGTTTTGTGTTGGCCATTGCTCCTTGCGTTCTGGGTATTGCTTGAAGAGCTCTTCCACCATTGCAGTCACGATATATCCTGGCGAGATGGTGTTCACACGAATATTGTGTTGGCCCCATTCTGCAGCCAGATTGCGACCCAATTGAAGGACACCGGCCTTGGAAGCATTGTAAGCAGCGCAGATCAGACCCTAACAAGCACGTCAGCATCACTCTAGTGTCTCTATAGCTGACGAGTCGTACCCTGTTTGCTATGGTTCCTGACATGCTAGCAATCAACACAATGCTGCCACCGTTGCCAAATCTGATCATCTGCTTTGCGGCGGCTTGCGCAGTCATGAAAACGCCGGTCATATTCACCTCGAACATCCGGTTCGCGTCGGCGGCAGTATACTCCAGCGCTGGGGTTTCTTGATTGATGCCAGCAGCAGCGATAAGCCCATCGAGTCTGCCCTCCTTATCGGCGATTTCTTGTACTATCTTATTGAGCCCTTCAACATCTCGTACATCGATTTGCCGATACTCGAGTGAAGTCCCAAGCTCATTCTTGGCTCTGTCGGCAATTGGCTGGAATTCCGATGATGGCTCTGGCAGCCTGTCCAGAGCGTACACTAGACAAGGAAGCGATTAGACATGCATTGGAGCATTGCCAAAGCCTGAGACATACCTCTCGCACCAACTTCTAGTAACGCCTCAGCCTGTGTCAGGCCAAGTCCTCGAGCGCCACCTGAGACTAGCACCACCTTTTTGGCTAAGCTGAACTCGGGAAGCCCTTGAGACGCTGGCATGTTGGCAAAATATGTGTGGCTTTGATCACGATGAGTAAAGTAGGAAGGTAAAGCACAAAAACTGCTCTGGAAGACTGCTAGAGATGCGGTATGCAATAACTCTATGGCGCGGGGCCAGTGTAGTACTTAAGGGAAGCCTCAGACCCAGACCCAAAACCAGGTCATCCGACTGTTGGCGGATCTAGCCACAATATCTCTTTCTTGCTAGACTTGCATGAGCACTTTGGCAAAGCTTGAGAGCTCGTTTTGCGGGGAGTGCATCGGGATCTTCGGGAATTTGCCTGAACAGGCAACCCGAGAGCACCCCGCGGGGTGATCAAGTCAATCACTGAGCGTCACACAAGCCTGGGCTGAGGGCTGACGTTCGCTGGCGAGACTTCCGCTCTCGAGACGAGCAACATTTAACATTTGCATGGGTGTATACTGCACTGTGTTCACGCAAGGTCGCGTCCGCCATATTATATCCATATTCTCACTGAGACTGTGCAAGAGTGGGAATACAGAACAATCATTCCTACGGCACTAAAATGAGACTTCGCAACCATTGATTTCACTAGTCCATGCTTATGTAAAAACAAACTTCATTCTGATTCGATTACAGTCACGCATCTTACTTTCCCACTTTGCCAATGACAGCTTCACACCTTTGTGGAGCATGGTGGAATAGATCTGTCAAGAGGTTTCATACATGGGGTCAGTTATGTTGGCACAATCATACGGCAGACATTTGCACAACACGTAAGATGAAGCTTCGTGATTTGCACTTCTATCTCGGGAAAAGTCCGAGCAAATTACAAACAAGATTAGGTACAGGATTATGCCTTAGGCCAGCCGTCCATCGCAACATGTATACTTCATCATGTTAAGCCTCGCACCATGACACTCGAAAAGCTAACTCAAGCCCTCAAATTAGGCTGCCCAGAATCTAAGCTTTCATCCAGGTAATGTTGATCATACTTACAAGCCCATTATAGCCATGACCGACTACAATCAAAAGAACAGGGCCTAGGCCGGCTTGAGCAGCCGAGTATCGAGTGCACTCAGTAGCAATGCGCAAATCCGGTGTGGAACTGACTGAGTTGTTGTGTCCTTCTGAGTCCATTACAATTCTCAAAGTGTGAATATGGGAAAAGTACTGTATGTACATGCTTCCCAGCTGTGGCGGCTACCTACCCATGCAGTGGTCCTCATGACAAACTGCCTTATATGTATTGCTGCCCTGCGTCGCCTTGTGTAGTCAGAAGATGTCACCAAAAATTTCATGCTTGCCTGAGGGTGGCTGTTGGCTCGACTAAGATGGTGTAAGCATGCGGCGCAAGTCTCGGTAAGGCGTAGCAAGGCTGTTTGCAAGGCCTCAGGGCAGTGCCCATTAGCGAAAACACCGTGCAATGCCTCGTAGCGCTTATTTTCAGGTACGGCGTACGATCAGATGAGCAGGATTTTATTTTGCATCAGGCATGATCCAGGACTGCGCCTTGAGGCACGGTACAAGTCCAATCACATATCTACCGCGCATTGCAAGGACACAACTACTACCATCATCCTCAGCTTTCCGACTGGAACGTGATCAAATCTACAAAGGCTATTTCTCACTCGACGGCCCCAAATCTTGTATCAACTCATCGCAATGGCGCCTATATCGACCACCAGTTCTTCCAATTTACCCGACCCTGTCAACGACATCTTGACCAACCTCAACAAACGTAGCAGCAATTGCAACTCATATGACACGACATGTAGCCCAAGCCGAATCATCGTTTTGATTATTTTCATCGTGGCAGCTTTTGGAATGTGTTGCATGTTGTCGCTTGTATACTTTCGTGCAAAGCGCCGGAGACGTGAAGTCGAGCGACGCGCGAGAGTGGTTCGCGAACAGCGCAAACTTTCGGAGATATTCCAGGGAGTTGTTGATGATACACCACCTCCATATACACCAAGGAAACCAGAAAATGTTGCCATTATGGGAAGGTGAACGGACGACTGCTGGGATCACGATGTGACTTTACCAAACGTATAAAATCCTCCTTGTGACAAGGAATAGGAACGACAAGAAGGTCCAATCAAGGCGCACATGGGAATCCAGAGATATTCCCAGGATTTCGCAACAAAGTCGTAGCCTGGGAAACAACATCAAACAGTTTCGCGACGTCAATAGCTTACAACAACACATATATGAAGCAACGACGAAAGAAAGACTGGACTTCTGGTTGAAAGAAGAGCGCGTACTTAGAATATGTTGCTGATGTCTCGTGGGTGGGCTCTATGAGATTGCGCCTTGTATGCTGCAAACAGACGAGGCAATCTGAGGTCAATGTATGAGAATTGAAGATGGGCAGAATCTTCAAAGCGTGGCGTGATGCGAAGGGATAAGAGATGGCTATATCCTCTTAGAATTATTGAACACAGACATATGAAACAGAGAGCATGAAACAGATCGCCTCTATTGTGACCTTGTTCTTGGTGTTCGCCTGGAGAAGGGCTTGGGGACTAGGACTGCGCTAGTTCTACCGACCCAGTTAGTGTGCTGCCATCTTTGCATCATCACGCATCCATGCCTCCAACACTGCCACAATCAGCCGTGCGAAGTATGCCTCATAGTTTTTGTCTCTATCTAGGGCATTAGTAATGGACGCCCCATCCATCCGCAAAGTCTGCCCGGACCTAGATGTAGACACAGCAGGTGAAAGCTGAACAACAACCGTACGAAAGATCCACGCACCAAGTCGCGTCCACCACCACTGACATGGATGATCTTCTTCCATCATACGAATCTGCTATTGATCGAGATCCTTGGCCTTTGATTGCACGATATCTTCCGTCGAAGGATCTGTGCTCAGCAGCCTTGATCTGTCGAAAATGGCACGCTATTTTCACGCCTCATCTGTGGGGTAACCCTGCATCTCATTTTGGCGTTGAGAACGATGTAGTGTACGGTGTGTATGATTAAATCTTACGAGGTTACATAGCTGACCGAGGGAGTCGCACTGACACGCTTCAAGCGCTCTCTACAATTCGTCCGGGCAAGCGTTCGGGAACTCACACATACTCTACACTTTCCTCCTGCACATGCGGAGATTTACGATGGTCCACATGCCGAATGGCTAAGGGATTGCTTGGAATATCTACCTCGATTACAGTGCCTGATTGTCAACGGACTGCCATTCTTTGATCATTCATCGTTGCTGAACTTACGTCACCCCAGCCGGCGATGGAAGTCCACGCAGCCAAACGGGCATCTTATGTTCAGCTTACGTCTTCTCGATGCAGCAGGCTGCAAAAATGCAACTTCTATCGGCCTCGCAGAATTCTTGTTCCATTTTCCAGACCTCGTCTCCTTAGATCTATCGAGCACATCCGCCGCGAGGGACAACGTTGTCTTGGACAGTCTAAAATTTCTCCGCAATTTGCGTGTACTCAGCTTGCGGGGTTTAGGCTTGAAAGATGCGGATTTTACGATCATTGCACCAGCGATCGGGACGCGTGTGAGGAGTCTCGATGTAAGCAACAACTATTTGACCGATAGCAGTGCATGCCTCCTGTTGCAATACTGTCTCAAAGAAACCGTAGTTGCGGCACATATCACACCATGTCCACTTCCTCCGGTACCTTTCACGCAAGAGTGTGGAAATCTGGACTTTTTCGAGGCCGGGAATCTTGTTGATCATCTTCGCCGCAAGCTGACTCAAGGTTTCGTAGGCAGTCTCGCAATCGAGGACGCTAGGAACGTCGGCCTAACACACCTTTATCTGACAAACAACGCTATGACAGTGGAGGGGGTCTCTGGTCTGCTTCGCTCGGAGCGACTGCAAGTTCTGGATATTGGCACGTTAACTGCAGTTCTGAGAGGGCCACAAGACGCGTCATCAAGTACACCAAGTAACTTGAAGTTTCCTGGTGTATCGAAACTTGGTCCAATCTTGTCGAAATATGCATCGGCAAAACTGAGGTACCTCAGAGTCAACTATGAGATTGTCACTGAAGACGCTCCACCAAACTCTCTAGTCCCCGCGCCTCGAGCGGAATTGAGCAGTGACCCAAGTCGTTGTGGGCCGTTGGAAACCTTGGAGCTCGAAGCCCTCAGAACACCTATTGCTGAACTCGACTCCTCGGCGATCGCTCTGGTTGAAGCTGTTGGCGACGCTGCTCAACTTATGGAGCTCTCTGCATCATCACCGTCAGACGATACGTCTGCTCGGCATCGTCCATTTTTAGTGTCCTCGGATCTGTCTACCGTGAGATGTGGTGCTACTTCTGCGCCGGAGCAAACCATAGCAGGAAAAGCTCCTAATTTGATCCAACCTATTCTATCAGACGATAGTAATGCCCCATGTCCTCATTCTGGTGTTTCCGACAATCGCTTGTCGCCGCTGTCGCCACCGCTGAGGAACCCCCTTCAAAGTTCTAGATCCTCCCCGGCAGCTTCTTCCAGATCACGCCACAACTCATCATATTTCATTGATGATCGACGAGCACGCTTGGAACTTCGTCAGTCAACAGAAAATCGATTCCACCCGGGCAAGCTACCAAAATTGCACACTCTCGTTTTGACTGATGTACCGAGTCATGCTAGCAAGAATGTCGTTGATCGACTGATACGATACATCAAAGATGTTGCAGAAGAGAGTGCTATAGCCCAACAGCGAGCAAAGCATTCATACATGCTTCCTCCTGGCCGCAGTCGCGCCATCGCGGAACAAGAGTACGCGCGCAGTCTCTTCGCTCTGAATCGTATCGTGCTCGAAATGGCGGTCCCAGGGGCACCACCCAAGAAAATCTCTACAAGTTGGAGGGCATATCCAACCAAATCGTCAACTGGAGACGCTGACTCAGAGAAGTTCTGGCAGGCGGCCGCACAAGACTTTTCTTTCTTCGATGAAGAGGAGTGTGGCCTGCCAACATTTGAACCAGGTCGTACATTGCCATTGGCAGCCATGAGTGGGCTCGAGCTTGCATCACCTGTAACGCCCTGTCCAAATCCATTGATCACGCCCAAGGAGGAGTTCCCCTTAAATCTAGATGTAATCGATGAGCTTGGCCGATTTCGCAAGGACAGGAGGGCTGCACGCGATAATCTCATCTTAATGGGTGAATTGGACCCTGAAGTGCCAGGCTACTGGTCGGGCGACTTGACTGTGGTCAGGCAGCCAGCGAATGCCGACATTGGAGAATTGGATTATTACGGCAACCGCTTCGAAGCTGGTTGGTACTATCGCTAAGAAGCATTCACATGCGCTCGACTTAGACCATGGCGCATGGTGAAAGGTAGCCTTGTCATCGAGTCTTTCTCAGCGGCTTTTTGAATGGTCGAAACTATGTCCAGAGCCCTACCATGATGAATAGAGCCAATCATCTTGCTCATCGGTTTTCGTGACCGGTGCAACCCCGCCTCAAGAGCACATCTGCCTTATCTGCAAGTGCCTCTACCAAAGAAATGCAAGTGTGTCTGGTCTCGCTCTGGATGTTTGGCGTCATCTCAGTTATGGTGCTGCCAGCCTTGTACTGTGGTCATTCGCACGACCTGAACTTTTAATTGCTCGCTTTTGTTGTCACTCCTCTTGTTCGAAGTGCACAAGTCTAGCACATACCTTCGTTGGATCAGTAAGCAGATGTAGAGGGGTTTCCAATCTCTAATCCTGACTTTTCTGGTGGCTTAGGATAACTCCAGCCTCCTGTTGAGCCTTTGCAATGGGTCAATTGTGGAGCAGCCAGGCAGCACCGCGACGAAAGCAAAAATCCTCATACAAACACAGAGATGACAGTGTGTGGAAGTCCATCCAAAGACGATTGACTGAAATAGCAGATGAGTATGAGACCACCACATCCAGATCGCGCAGACACAAAGCCATGAGGCAAAAATCGCCTGGCGAAACCAATAGTCACAGCTGGACATCCCATGGCAGACACAACTCTGCGCGATCAGAATCTAAGAGAAAGACTATTCCATTCCGGTCCCAAGCGGAGAACCACGCGAGCTCTGAGTTGTCTCACCGCTTGCAGCACGATTCGACATCCAATAGTCTCCGGAAATCCAAGAGTAGAGCTCGACACACTGAGTTTGTAGATGGCAAGAAACCTCATTTTGTGCCAACTTCAAGAACCAAAAGTCGCCTCGCTCATCGCAAAGCAAGAAAAGAATGCATGGTCTGCACCGATATCCGGACCAAACACCGTTTTCCCCATCGGCCGCCCACAGCGCAGTGTTCACACAGCGGAGACGTATGTCGCCGCTGCCTCAGACAATGGATATCGACGCAATTCCAAGAAAAACCATGGAACGAAATAAACTGTCCTCTATGCCCAGCCCGCCTCCAGCACACCGACATGCAAGCTTTCGCCCCAAAGCACGTTTTCCGACGGTACATCCCCTTTCCCCGCCCCACACTCACTCACAATGTCCCTTGGGAACCCCAACACTAACGCCAGTCGCGCAGCTACAACGTCCTCCACACTCGCGCCGCCCTCGAAGCCACGCCAGACTTCACATGGTGTCTCGCCGCATCCTGCTCCGCGGGGCAAGTGCACCGCCCGTCGATGCCGCGCTTCAAATGCAGACATTGCAAGAAGTCGCACTGCACCGTGCATAATGTGCGCTGGCACCAGGGGGAGACGTGCAGCGAGTACGATTATCGCACGGACAAATCGCTCAGGATGGCCGAGGAGAAGAAAAGCAGGATGCTGGTTGCGAGCATAAGTAAAGCGTGTCCTGGATGCGGGCGGAGTATCGAGAAGACGTATGGGTGCGATCATATGACTTGTGAGTTTTTTCTTGTCTTCCGAGTGTGAACGGATGGGAAAGTGGGTGGCGTGCTGATGGCTAGCAGGCACGAGATGTATGACGGAGTTCTGTTGGCTGTGTCTAGCGGAGTATGTCAAGGTGCGGAGTTATAGGGATATTGTGCACAAGGAAGATTGTTTGTATCACGAACCGATTATGGGTCCCATGTCTGAGCACATTTAATGCTTTGTATGGCGAAGCGTAAGAGAACAGTCGTGGTGGTTCATACTACAACAACAAGGGGGATATGAGTTGGTAGCCTGTATCTACTTACAGGAGTGTAGGCAATAATCCCGTGCTCGCCGCATACGCAAGCGACACTCCCACCGTAGACGTCAAAACTACGTACGCTAACCACGTCGAGCTGACAGCGTCGTCTTTCTTCGTCTTATCTGCAAGTTTCCACCCCTCGGCATCCTCGTTTATCGTTTGAACAGGCACATAGTCCAGCTTTGGTGCCTGCGCCAGCGATTTTGCGAAATCCATCATACGCGAGTGATTGATGAGCGGGGCGACGTAGGAAATCATGAAGCGTCCGAAGTACGTATTCCATGCGCGCATCCTGGTAACTTTTCCGCTGAGATCAACGTACGCTGAGCATCGATCGAAGCGCGCCTTTTGATATTCAGCAAAAAGCTTGTCGAGTTCGTCAACGCTGAAGTGGCGGTTGGGGTTGGAGTTGACTTCGCGGTGGAGGATGTTGCAAAGCGTGACGGCACACTCGACAGCGAGGTTGGCGCCCATGCCAAGGTCGGCGGTCATCTGTTTGTAGTTGTTAACATGACGATACAGGGGTGCGATTCTGGGGACAAAGAGGTCTCTTGCCTTACTCGCTGAATCGCCTACTAGGACTATCCTGCCAGCATGCCACTTCTTGGCAACGCCTTCTTCGAGGTTCTTTTGGATATTAGTACATGAAAATTTCTTTGTGCATTAAATGTACTCACTATTAGTCCTGCTCGTCTTCTATTTGACCATAGATCACCAAACTTGATGGTCTCTGTCATGGAAATATCCGCCAGTTGCGCAGCCACCTTCTCCATATCTTCTTCACCTGAAGGAAGCCTCTTAGGTGGTTGTGACTTTCCGATGGGAAACATGACAGCCCAGTATACCGTTCCTGGCTGACTGAACAACAGTTTTGTGGTGCCGTGTCCGTAGATAACGTTGCTTTCGCTGGGGCCCATGTGAAATTCATCCTTGTGGTTGCTTACGCCAAAGAGGCCGCCGTATTCCGCAGAGAAGGTATTCCTGTCAGCCTCGACGATTGATGCTGCGTCTGTTTGGCTTGCATAATCCCACATAAAATCTCGGACTTTGCTGTGCACACCATCTGCGCCGATCACAATGCTGCCCTCCTCCACAGATCCGTCATCGAGACGAACACGAACCCCTTCTTCGGTATGTTCCACACTTTCAACACGCTTGTTCACTTGGATTTTGGATCGATCTGGTAGGTTCTCATACAAGTGTTGCACCAAAGTTTGGCGATCGAATAGAATATCGGGAATATCGAATCTTGCAAGTGGTTAGAAGCGACCATACTAGAGAGTGCTTGCTGTACGCAGCAAGAATATGATGACTTCTCGTAAGCTTACATTTTGCTTAGCTCCTGCATGTTACCATGACCATTGGCGATACTACCGTCTGGCCACCGATTGCATTCTTTCGTGATTCGGGTCGTTGTCTCGATGATCTTGTTCAAAAAGCCGAACTGATCCAGCGTCCGAGCCATACCCGGCCATACAATTAGCGCAGCCCCGCGGAGAGATACGATCTCTCTGTGTTTCTCAAGCACGACATGGTCGATCTTTGCGAGCTGGAGTGCATGGGCGAGGGTCAGACCGACAATGCCTGCACCGACCACAACAACTCGAAAAGGCTTCGAGGTGTCCGATCCCTGTTCACTCATATTGGGATAAATTGAGTGAATGCTGTCCGGTAGAGTAAATGTGGCGTTGCTGGCACACAAGTAGTTATGTTGGGCAACGAGAGTGAATTTTGGGTTACAAGAGAACTGAGAAGGCGGCAGCAAGGACTGTAGATAAGCGGTCAATTGTAAGTTGGAGGCCTGTCAGACTCAACATACATGTCATGTCAAACCAAAAGCTTGGTGCTCCTGCCTTGTGACACGCGCGTGCCACGCAACTTGAACGGGGTGGGGGGGGGAGTGAATCCGAGGGATAGAGGGATACCGGTACGCCCTGCGAGGTGCGAGTGATTGTCATTGGCGCAGGATGCTGATTGTTGCGACAGACTGTCGGCATAGCTTTAGTGCTGATGCTCGCGAGCCAACGATACCGGTAGGGATAAGGTAGGTATATGACCGTGGCCGCGTCGCGTCACGTGGAACATGGGGATGCTTCCACACATGAGGCAAGTGACAGGACGCCCTGCAGGCCGAAGTCAGAAGCGCCTGCTGATGTGCTGATGTGCTGATGCGCTGATGCGCTGATGCGCCGGTACTGATGGACGCAACGGCTGCTGGCTGCGTGAAAACTGGCAGACCAAAGCGAGATGGGCGCGGCGTGCCTGCGGCTGTGGAGAGTGAACGGGAGGCCACGAGCTAGATTAGGTACTAGCACTAGGTTCGCACGCAGCACGTACTTGGAACGGTACTGGCAGCTGGTAGCGGGCGCACGGACGGCCGGCGCTCATGGACCTCACGCTTTCAAAGCAACAGGTGGTCGCGCACGTCTGGCCGCTTCCGCGCAGTCCGCACATCGCACGCCGCCCGGTCCTTCATTCATGATCACCCGCGTCTCTGCTTGCCAGGCGAATTCGCGCGCGCGGTAGCCCTCACCGGCTTCGCACAACTGCCGGCGCGTTGCTTCCCCCGGCGCGACCTCACCCTTGCTGGCCTCACAACACATTCCACGACTTCTATATGGCGCCCGTCTTCGACACTCCACGACCACGCGCGAGGACATCTGCACGGCCCCCGAGACGGCCGTACGACTCTGTGCCCGCCAGCAAGAAGCTCAAGTACATCCCAGGAGGACCAGGAGGCGGGGGCAGATACGTGGATGACGACGGCAAAGAGACGCCTGTAGGAGGAACTGGGCCTGGTGGCTACGCGTATACTGGTCCTCGAGGCCGCATCGGACGCCTCAACGCCGAAAGACAGGGATTGCCCGTGCCTGCGCCCTCACCCTCATACTCACGCCCCCGGCGTGAACGGCCGCCAGCTG
The DNA here is from genome assembly GCA_025742365.1 of Coniothyrium glycines. Taxonomy (NCBI): domain Eukaryota; kingdom Fungi; phylum Ascomycota; class Dothideomycetes; order Pleosporales; family Coniothyriaceae; genus Coniothyrium; species Coniothyrium glycines. The sequence continues at coordinate 29,304 of JAMXIJ010000009.1, read as the reverse complement.
GACCGCGATCCAGCTCGGCTGCTGCAGTGGCTGCCGCCGTGGCGCAGAACGACGGATACAAGCCGCGAGAGGAGCGGAGTTGGGATGAGTTTCATCCAGATCTTGACATCGATGCCGAGTTTCCCATCTTCAGCGCTGATCAGGTGGATGGCACAAGCCCGGCCGAGTCAGAACCCGGCACGCCCCAACATGGCTCCTCCTCTGCACAATTTCCCATCGACACCGGTCTGTCAGCCGTGTTCGATGGTCTCCGCGCCCAGCAAGGAGAAAGCGTGGAGCCAGAGGATCATAACATAGCAGTCAATGGGGCTGGGATGCTGGTCACGCCAAAGCGGCGACCTGGTCGCCCGCCACGGAATAGAGACTCGATGCTGGCCGGCCTCGGCTCGCCTCCGCGGCCGCGAATCAACCCTCTCCCGACTATGAATCCAAGAGAGAAGCTCAATCTGCCCAAGCCCTCTGTACGCCAAATTGATCCCTTCAAGCAGCACGAGGAGAGTGAGGGCGTCAAGATCAACTATGTCGACCGTACAATGGCCAGCATTGGATATCAAGAGAGTGAAGTGTTCGCGCGAACAGAGAACAGCTTGATCAGACTGCCTGAGGGGTCCATTGAAGAAGATCTTGATCTGGCCCTGCAGACCGAAACAGATGGTGCCGGTGCGGTGGCGGTCGGTCGTGTCGAATATGATATGGACGAGCAAGACGAACGTTGGTTAGAAGGCCTCAACATGCAGCGTAAGGAGGAGGGCGTTGAGAGCATCAAACCTGCTATTTTTGAAGTCACAATCACACAAATTGAGAAGGAGTGGCATGCATTAGAGAAACGTGAGTACATCTGAATTGGCCGGGACTAGATGAGACCTAACCACCGCAAAAGGTATCCCGAAACCAAACCCCAAACCCCCACAGACACATCGCCCACGGTCTAGCAGCGCAGCTGCGGTCAACGGCGAGCCCGCAGGCCAAGGGGAAGAGCAGGATACGAAATGTGCTATCTGCGACGATGGCGACTGCGAAAACACCAACGCAATAGTATTTTGTGATGGTTGCGATCTTGCCGTTCACCAGGAATGTTATGGTGTGCCATTCATCCCAGAAGGGCAATGGCTATGTCGGCGTTGTCAATTGGTGGGACGTGGCACCCCTGTCAGCGAACACCCAGTGAGTGAAAGAGCGCTGCTATGACATCGTCCCGCTGATCATGATAGGGTTGCATCTTCTGTCCGAACTTGGATGGTGCATTCAAGCAAACCACTACAATGAAATGGGCTCATTTACTTTGCGCTATGTGGATTCCCGAAGTATCACTTGGCAACACCACATTCCAAGAGCCTGTGCAAGATGTCGAGAAAGTGCCTAAGACACGCTGGAAGCTGGTAAGTCTGCATGGAAACATGTCACGGCACACGTTCTGACAGTTTTGCAGTCGTGCTATATCTGCAAACAAAAAATGGGCGCTTGTATTCAATGTGGGCACAAGTCCTGCTTCGAGGCGTTCCACGTAACTTGTGCTCGCAGAGCTAGATTGTGCCTGCGTATGAAATCTGCGCAATCCTCGAGTTCTCACGATGGCACTGTACTCAAAGCCTATTGCGATCGGCATACTCCTTCAGATTGGAAGCGTGAATATGACGTGGATGCGGCGGTCTCAGATTCTAAAGCTTTCTACCGCCACACCATGCGACACGTACGTTGGCCAGACAGCCAAGCTTACGCCTTATCGATCGGTTCGAGTCATGCGATCCCTTCTGTCGAAGACGGAGACGAAGAGGGCGCGGGTAGCAATAAACGCAAACGTGGTCAGCTAACGAAATCTTGGAGATTGCCTTCTGGAGCCCCTGTTGTTCCTCAAGCTGTCTATCACAACGTTGAAAATACCTTGATCAAGTTCAATGTGCGCAAACGTAAGGAGTTTGTTCAAGAGGCCTGCAAATATTGGACGTTGAAACGCGAAGCTCGTCGAGGCGCTGCTCTGTTAAAACGGCTTCAACTGCAGATGGAGGCGTTCTCGTCCATGGAGATCACCCGTCGGAACTTTGCTGGAATGGGTGCAGCTGGCAGGCCACGGCTGCAAAGGCGTATTGAGTTTGCAGAACGTCTCGAAGATGACATGGAACAGATTCGAGTACTCTGCGAGATGGTGAAGCAACGGGAAGCCGAGAAGCTCAAAGATGTCTTGATACTTCAACAGATCGTGGACAGCATTTACTTTCCAATTCCTACACTACTGGAACCGATTTTAGCGAAGGCGATCAGGTAGGCGACATTTCCTGACTTTGTCACGATGTTACTAAATTTTGTTTAGTTATGACAGCAAAGGTGTTTTCACGGAGGGCTTCAGCAATCTTCAAACGAAGCTTGACGAAAAGTATTACACTTCTGTGCAAGCATTCAACGAAGACATAGCGGTAGTGTTGAGTGCTGAACTTGCTTCTGCGCCCGTCACCACTGTGGTCGATGTCGACAACCAATCGGTAAAACCTGCGCTCGGCGGCGTGCCACCAGAAGCGAAAGAAACGAAAAAACTGGTCAAACGCATCACGCGAATGCTGCAGCCATTATTTGAGGATGCATTACACAAGGAAGCCGATCTCGCAGGTCGACCTTACGAGAAACTACCGGATTTGGAGACACTCCTCGGCCAGAACTTGCAACGTAGGCTCAGCGTTGGTTCTGCGACGGGAAGTGTTCGACAAACTACCGAAACAGATCAGCCGCCCATGGAGCGATTGTTGGAAAATGCAGTAGATGGCGAAGAAGCTGCAGTTCTGGCTCAGAAATCTGTCGAGGTCCAGCTCGCCCCCACACCTGACGAAAACCCTGCAGATGTGCATCATGCACACGATGAGGCTGCAGACGAGGCAGCCATTGCTGCTCAGCTTGGACAAGATGCCTTGCATGCTTCCAGTGACGAGGTGCGGGGTCGTGCGCATGCAGATGAAGATGCTAATGAGAGCAATGGCCGCACTGAACCTCTTACACCTCCGAGATCAGAGAAGAATCTGTTGGGAGCACTTGGGAATGGTGGTGTCCCTTGGTACCTAGAGAACTTCGACATTCACGGTACCACTGTCTTCGAAGAGCGCTATACGGGTCGAGAGGTTTTGCGCGACTTGAGCGAAGAGTTGAGTGAGCTCGACGACGATGAGCTTGATGACTTAGCAGGCTCGGATCCTGTGCGACCTTTGGATGCGCCCGCTTCCACCGTGGCGGACATCCAGAAGGCGGTTGCGCGAAAGAAGAAGAGATCGAGGTACAGATGAGGGCGTCAGGTCATCGTAACTATTCCTCGTGCATGCATGTTAGTCATGCTTATGTATTATTTCCGGACACCTGTAACATATCCTTGGTAGGGGTGTGTGGCGTTTGGCGGCTTTCATTGTTCCGACTTGGGCGACATGATATTAGGCACATTTGGTGTTGGTGGTTTCCTGAGCATTTTGCAAGGAGTAATGGTTGTGGTCGGACTGGAAGACATTGCTGGGTTTTACATTGCGTTTTGCTGGTTCAGGCTTGTCGCCGACGATACCTACCTTACCTACATGTGTGCAACTTTGAATCTATGTGTGCAGCTTTGCAGTCAACCAGGTCACCAGAAGCCTACATTGTATACGGTTTTGTACTTGCATCGGGTCGCAACAATGAGCGATAATCAGACGTACGATACGTTAACCAATAATTGCTGTGTAGGGTAGCTGACTGTTGGATACAGGGGGACGAGGGCATTGGTCGTCGTCACACCTCAGCAGCTGCCTCATCCTCCCTTTCAGCCCACGGCACCGCTCACTTCCCTTTGTCCGCTGTCTCACACCCGCCCAAGCCCTCGAAGCTGTGTAGGTATATCTACCGCCCGGCGCTTTTTCTCTTCTAGCTCATTCCTCTCACAAGTTCACCCGCCTTTTGCTCCACTCACTTGCAGCTGCCTGGTCCTAGCGTGCGCTTACCACATCAAGACGAGCTACGGCCGATCAGCCCTGCCAAAAAATCGCAGGCGTAGACAACGTAACAAACAACATCTTCCTCCATCGACCTACCACAACCTCTCCCAACCCATCACAGCCGCATCACCATGGAGTACGAAAACGACCAGCGCGGCTACGACGGTTAGTCACCCGCCTGTGTGTACCCGCTACGTAGCTGCTAACGCGTGCCTAGACGAGCCTCGCGGCTATGAGCGTGATCGTAGCAGGTCCCCCCGTGGTGACCGCCGCGATAACGAGAACGCGCGCGCCCGCAGTGCTTCCCCTAACGGACGCGACAGCCGGTATGTGTCTCCCTCACCTGCAGACTGACGCGACGTGACTAATCAACTCAGTGGTCCACCCCCAGAGCGCAGGGATGACGACGATGAGAGTCGCAACTCGGGCTCCAACTTGTTCGTGACGGGTATTCATCCCAGCCTCACCGAAGAAGAGGTCACTCGGTTGTTCGAAAAGTATGGCGAGGTCGAGCAATGCAACATCATGCGCGACCCGCACACTAAGGAGTCTCGTGGATTCGGCTTCGTCAAGATGGTCACTGCAGAGCAGGCTGATGCAGCCAAGGAGGGTCTACAAGGAGAAGTTCACCAGGGCAGGACACTGAGCATCGAGAAGGCTCGCCGTGCCCGCCCACGCACGCCCACTCCGGGCAAGTACTACGGCCCGCCTAAGCGTGGTAAGCATGCATACTTGAATCCAACCAACTTCTGCTAACAGCATTTGCGCAGAGTTTGGTGGAGGTCGTGGCCGTGGCGGACCACGCTATGGAGAACGCTCTGACGACCGTCGCGGAGGAGGCTATGGTCGTCGCGATGACTACGGCTCTCGCGGCTCACGTTACGATGATCGCGGATATGGCGGTCGTCGTGACGACTATGGCCCACGTGGTGTTGACCGATACGCTTCCGACCGTGGCTACGGTGGCCGGGACAGCGGACGCGATGGACGTGATGATCGCCGCGGTGGAGGTGGCTACTACGACAGGCCTCCCCCTCCTTCTGGCGGTTATGACGCCGCTCCTCCCCGTGAGGCGTACGGCGGAGGTCGCTCGTACGAGGGTGATTACGATCGCTCTCACCGCTAGCTCGCCAGCTGATCAGCGTAGAACCCAAACGATACTAAGCTAGGGTTTGGGTGATACTTCTTCAGTTGACTTTCCTCTACAGTTTACGCCTGTACCTGTATGATTACTTTACTGGGTTCAGTCTTGCACGGCTTTCACATACGCACGCAGGGGGTATGGTCGACAAAAGTTCATCGAAAAGGTTCGCAGCAGCTCAAGGTAGACACTTCGATGGTCTGCCTTTTTGCAGCCCGACATTTTCCAGCTTCTACGGCTCGGTGGTTTTCCTTTGGAGAAACGGTTTCAGCAATACGGTGAAGGCTCACAGGGCAGCAGCTTTAGCCCATGGAGCATCAGTCATCTTGATCATCTGCGTCGACACCAAATTGTACTTCTATCTTCTGCCCTCTCGATGCAACCTGGACATTCAGTAATCAGTTCACACCACCACGCAACCTCAGCACTTCCGTAATATTGTCAATCCCATCCACCATGACCGCGACTGTGTCAAGAACAGCTCCCGACCTAATCTGTTTGTGTCGATTTGCATTAGTCGACTCTCGATGAACACTTCTCAGCCGACATGTAATGCATCACAGCCGTCTCACCGTCCTAAACGATAAATGTCAAGCGCAAACATAGACTCATCGTACTCGTCCAGATGGCTGCGCCGCTGCACACCGTGTGAGGCAGCGACTGTTTTACTTGCTTGTCATGACCGTTTCCCTGCAAACAAGCTCAGATTTGCTTAGTTGTTGAACATGACAAAGGCATCTTTGCGGGTGCTCGCGGCAAGGTCATTTAGAGGTGCGTGCCCCAGTCTCGTTTGTGTCACTTCCTTTTTGGGCAGTCGTTCTTTCTCCCCTTTGTCGCGAATGCGATAGATTGCGCCTCGCCGTTTAGCACGTGATCGACGAACAAGCACAGCTGTGCCCGCGCTGCTCTCGGTCATCGATTTGCCGTAGTTGCGCTGCAATCCCTACGACAAACACGCGCGCGCACTTGGAGCCGTGCATGTACAAGTCTGTAGCTCCCTGCACCGAATGATATGCTGTGTGGATAATGGCGTCTGTCGCAGGCAGAATGTTGGAAGCACAGGAATGACATGCAGGAGCAACGACTTTTGCCATGTGCATGCGCCAACCCGACTACGCCATGGTGCGTTCTGGAAGAAGTGCGAGCTGCATCTTTCATCATATACATACATGTATACCTATATACCATGAAGGTGGCTTTTCCTGGCTCCAGCCAGCTACTTGATCATGAGTGCCTACATGTACCTTCCGTACCTACATGTACCTGCCTGGGCACTTGGTCGACTAATGTAGAAAAATGAATCCCAGTCCCTGTCATACTTGACTTGCATCAATGCGATTAAATAGATCATTGCGAACTGCCAATCAGATGGTGATCCACCTCATGTGTGCGCATGTCCCAACCAGGTCAACTGATGATGACACAGGGGATATGTACCACCACGAATACTCAGACTGGATCAGACAGTGACATTTCTTTGCGGGTGTTGTGGTCGACGCTAACCCCGACGCAGGTACTCGACGACGATGCAGGGCTAGAACGCAGGGATCAGCCAGCCACTGACGGACAATTCTGGGAGATCTGGCGGCGTTCCCCTTCAGCCCTCATCAGATGGACACGAGTACACGAGTCCGGGACAGGCCCGGCAAGGGACCGCAAGTTCAACTCCTGTGTTCTTGTACTGCACTCAATGCTACCACTTTTTGACGGCTTCCACAACTGTACAGCTGGCCTTGTAGAAGGGTAATGTCGCTACCCACCGCCAAACACATTCCGACCTATCCTTGACGCCCACTGGCCATCGCCGTGTCTCAAACTCGAATTCCGCGCCACGCGAGAACCTCGTAGTGAGCGCTTTGCATGCAACGACACAGATTCAGCTGGCTGACTCGTTGAAAGCATCAGGACACCAAGACCTGGCTGCTGTCTCGGGTCAATCGCCCTGCCCAGTCGCTTTCCCTCGCCGGTGCCACCCCCTCCTTACCCCTGCCACAATGACACGACGTCGGATCATACCATTGCTCGCTGTAGTCGCAGCTACGCTCGTTGTACTATTCTTGTATTCAAACGATGATTCCAGGAGCGCATGGTCAGCTATACCGCAGCGAGTCGGCTTCGGCGATCGCATAGATGACAGCACGCAATCATCAGGATCTGAGAGCGCAAAAACCCCTACTGGTGCGGTCAAGGATCCAGAGTATGCGAACTGGAATCCGAGGACGGAGTACAAGAAGGGGTCGCCAATGCCGCCGGGACATAACTATACTTCGACGCTGGTGATCGCGAAGACCAAAGAGGAGAATGTGGATTGGATCAAGGAGAAATTACCGGAGCAGGAGACTTCAATCTATGTTGCAGACGATCCAACCGCACCAAACCATACACCAAAGAACAAAGGGCATGAGGTTATGGTGTATCTGTCATGGATCATCGACAACTACGATAAGCTTCCCGACATCGCCATCTTCATGCACGCGCATCAGCTTGCATGGCACAATGACGAATTGCTCGGAAATGATGCAAGTCTACACGTTAGCCGCCTCAGCCGACAACGGGTCTGGAGAGAGGGATTCGTGAACATGCGATGCAGCTGGAATCCTGGCTGTCCTGACTGGATGCACCCTGGCGTGACCGAGAAGAACGATTTCAAGCAGGAGGAGCATCTGCTTGCCAAATCCTGGAGCGAGCTCTTCCCCCTTGACGAAGTGCCCACTGTCCTCGCACAGCCATGCTGCGCACAATTTGCCCTTTCGCGAGAGCGTATACAGTCCAAACCGTACGCGCAGTATGTCTGGTATCGAGATTGGCTGTTCAACACGAGGCTCCCCGACAATCTTAGCGGTCGCATCTGGGAATACGTCTGGCAGTTTGTCTTCACAGGCGAGAATGTCTATTGTCCGAAAGAGTTCTTGTGCTACTGTGATCAGTACGGCACCTGCTTCGGCGGAGAAGAGGAGTACGAAGACTTTGGTGTTTTGAAAAACAAGCTTGGTGACAGGGAGCGGGATCTGCGTGAATGGCAGGAGAAAAAGGCCAACATAGACGCCGCAAAGGAGAGTGGTGACCAGGCTCAGCTTGATGAGCTTGGCCAGTTGGAAGAAGGAAAGGATGAGGAGTACAGGAAAGAGGTGGACCGGTTAAGGCCGCTTGTGGATAAGCTCAAGCACGACGCCGAGATCAGAGGGCAAGATCCAAAGAATCGTGCCAAGGAGGCGGGGAGGGAGTGGCACGAGGGTGATGACTTTTGATACCGTTGGACGGTGGTAAGAGAACATCGTGAGGGTCTAGTACGCGCGTTGCATATCTGGTGTTAACTGGAGGCACATTTGTTTATCAAGCTGTCTTTTGCCTGGAAACTGGATTGCGTAGGTAGATTCGGCGGCGGCGCAGTTACGACAAAATACCACGATAGAAAAATTACATTATTCAAATTTTTTCAAATTGCGCTCTTCATGGGACAGTCTCCACCAACACACGCTCTATGACCGTTTCCGAAACATTGTGGTGTCGGTGCTTCTTTGATTAGCGCGTTTGGTATTAGGTGTCTTGAGCATGGTCTTGATCTTTTTGAAATGCATCAGGTTGCATTTACTCCACGATCTGGTAACTAGTGGTAGGCTTTAAGAGAATATTCGCTTACCTAAGTACCTTCCTAGCGGACGTCACCAAAAAAAATTGATCACATGTTCGCGCGTCAACCAGCGATGCAAACAAGACAAACCCAACACGACACTCGCGACTCCACCCTGCCCGCTGGCCGGCCGCTGTCACTGCTTGTCACAAAGCAGACAGCAAACACCAGCAACCAAGAACAGGTGCGCAAATTACCGCTAAATCATGTTTTCGTCTTCGTTGCGCGAAGCAAACTCGTCTTGCGAATCGCTGTGGCAGCTCTACCTGCCGCCAAGCGCAGCCTTTCGATCAAATTATGATTTGCCATTATCTTCGCCATACCAAACAATATTGGCGAATTCATTTCAATCCAAATTATGTATGCTCTCGAGATGACAGCAAACTGGAGCAGAGTCAGCATTAGAAAAGAGCTTCAGCAAAGCTGTTGGCCCTGTCCGTTCGAGTCTTCCAGTCTCCACTATTCAGCATAATACTGCGCGCGTTGAGCCGAATGCGCTGATGCAGCAGCCTTTATTTGTTCATCGCCAGCTCACACGTTCTCTAGTTTGGTTGATCCAATTCGTTCCGTCTGATTTCGTGGTAGCCGAGCCACAATGTCCACAAACGCGCCATACTACACACGCCAGGTCACCGATGCAACCCAGCATGCAAACGCCGTATTGGCCCAGCCTGTCCCTGAGAACGATGAATATGACTTCTCTACCTCCGCTACCCTTGCCTTGCCACCATCGCAGCTCCAGCCATCTCTTCATGCTGAGTACTCGAACCGTCATCTTTCCACCGAGCGCGTGCTCGAAGACAACCATAACTTTGAAGAGCTGCTGGAGGCTGCTACTACGGCTGCTGCTGGTCAAGTTGCCCAAGACATGACGTCTGTAGACGGATCTAGAGATGATGCGCCTGCGCAAGCACGGCTGAAGAGAAAGAGAGCACCCAAGGCGTCACTTCAGGCTGATGACGCAGCAGAAGTCATCTCCAGTGCGAAGCGACGACGACTTGATGATCTCACTGATCCTCAATTGCAGAATGAAGATCACGATATGAATACAGATGATGTACAGCCGACGACTGAGTTTCTACCTGTCGACGCTCGTGCTGCTGGTGTTCACTCCGCTGCCGCTCTGTTTCGTAGGACGTCTGAGAGAATGTCGCGCAAGTACACTCGACCGCCAATGTCAAAGCTCTTCATGTCTCTCCAATTGACCCCGGAAAACTTTCTTCAACTCCAAGCACAAGCAAAAGCATACATGCTCGACACAGCACATCCTGAGCGACAGAATTGCGTTGGGAGTCGCGGGAAAGGAGACACGGATATGGTCAAGCTAAGGCTCTTCAATTGTGTTCGCGACTTCTTGAGCAATCAGGTCGGAGAGCAATTCTTCGGTGAAAACGTGGAGAAGCAAGGAGAGAGGGACGCCATAGAAGCGGCACGAGCTCTGGGTGAGGACAAAGCTCTCGTTGCAGAAGACAGACTCAATTGGCCACGAGATGGCAATAAGATTATCAGTCTCGTCACGCCACTCATGCGGCGTATGGTAACAAACGAACGGCAGAGGCAATATGCTATCGAGACTAGGAAAGGAGGCTCGAAGAGAAGAGATGGAGAGGGTAGCACGGAGCTCGCACTCACGTCGCCTACCGCAGTGTTGACCACCGTACCAAGCATGCCCACTGATCATCAAGATCAAGTTGTTGAGCAAGCGTCTAGTCTTCCCAAGGTGAATGCATCAGCATTGGACCCATCAATATCAAAAGTGGGTTCTTGTAAAGTCATAATCCCACCAAAGTTAACTCGTTCCATAGCCATCGATAACCCCTCAATCTTCACCCAAGCTCACCAATATCAATATCTTCCTTACTTTCACCCCTCAGTCGGCTAGATCAGCGCTCAAGCTCGACGAAACTCGCATCACGACCGACTCCACAACTCAACATCTAGCATGGTACGAATGGACGGAATTACGGCGAACAATTGATTCCCTAGTCGACAAAGCGCACGCAAAGTATCCCGATCTGCGTAAGCAAACAGCTAATGCCTCGAACGCATGCTCCAGCCAATCCCCCGTGGGGGGCATCAACGAAAACAACGACCTTCAAAATCTCGCTGTAGCTGCAAACGCCCTCCAGCAGACCGACCCAGATCCGTGCGTCGAGACCCAAGATGACAACCCGGATAAAGCGCACTTCACAATCAAGTCGCTGTGTTCAGCCGGTTGGCAGGACATCCAAGATGAACAGGACTGGTACGCTGTGCTGCGGGAGAAAGCATTTGCGATTTGGGACGATGGCGTGTGCAATGTGCTTGTCGAGTTGAGGTCGCTAGAAGTGAAGTAAAGGGGGATGAGTAGCATGGGAGCATGGGAGCAGGGGGGGATCTCCAAACGTGTATGGGTGCATAAGGCACACCGGTACATTTCGTCATGAGAGTAAAGCAATGTTAAGATATCACATTTTCGGAAACGTTGTAATACAAGAAGCGCTGTCGAACGTGAGTGATTTGACACCAATGATCTTGCAAACCGTACTCGGCCTTGAAGAACGATACACTCTACAATCCTCACTTGAAAGGAGATCGAAAACTGGGATATGTTGTAGTAAACGTTGGACCATTTCTTGTTTGGGTAGTGTTGAGTCTCTTCAAGTAAATGGACAGATTGGTCCGCTGGTGTGGGCCCCGGATGTCTGGTTTCTCTTCTGGAGCTGAGGGAGGTGCACTCGCTCAGTCGGGCCTACCTAGTTTTCGAGTCAAGGCTGGTGCTTGATTTGATGTGCATGCTATCCTTCGCGCTTGCATTTCTCCCACACCACAAACACACACACACACTCCCACACTCTCTCTCTCTTATTCATCACTGACTTTATTTAAACTAGAATTAGGGTTTTGGGAATGACACTTGTTGCCAATTCGGGACGGCCCGTGCCGCAGCGACTTTCAATAGGCCGGGGGCGGACTTGGTAAAAGTGAAAGTGTACACGCTGAGGTGTGCACTGCAAGTGTCACGTTACACAGGACGAGTCACGAAGCCACCGGTATGCAGCCGGGTGGATAATTCCCTCGATATGGGTCCACTCAAGTCAGATTGCCGAGTGGCATTGCGAACATTTATCATAGGTGCTATGGCCGCTCACGCGCTCTTCTTGTATGTCCTGTCTGCCAGGTGCCTACGCATTCATCTCGCTGTGTGGCTGCTGACATGTACTACAGATCGGCTATGCTCCGCGACGCATCTTTCACATTGGCTCGCACACAGGAACATCATTAGCTAAGAAGATGCAATCAATATTTCGAGATCCACCAAAACCTCTTGGCTTGCCGGAGCAGCTGACGACCCTACAAAGGGTAGCATCGACACGCAGCCGTCGCCTCCTGGACCACGCTTACCAACGAAATATGCTTAGCACTTGCAGGAGTGTGCGCTAGTTCCTCCGAGAGCATATAGCGCATCTCAGCCTGATGATCCGCTCCGTGAACAAAGCCTGCACCTATTCTTGCATCATGCGATATCGTATCAAGTGGGTAACAAGCTCCGTGCCCAGTTGCATGCCCTCGCTCAACATTTACTGTAAAGGTTAAAGTACCCCTAGAACAAACCGGTCGGATCTCTGAGCTGACACAGTGATCAGTGATATATGTGCCTGAGCCCAGTTGTCTTGTTACAATGCATTCTTGATCTACACCTAGCGTTTACTTTTCACGTGCCTTGTCGACACTGCATCATCCGAATGTGCCTTGATCACCTTCGCAGCAAATCTGCTAGTAGTTGCTTATCGAGCTTTGTTTGCATCACGGCTTCCCCAACACTCCTGCCCCGGTTTCACAATGTCTGGTAATAAGGAAAACGAGCCTGATTCGACTGCAAAAAATGAGGAAGAAGTCGCCTTCTGGTGGACAAAGGCGAGCCTGGATGAAAAGATATGGATCCAAAATTCTGAATGCTCCACGCAAGCATCGATGGGTGCCTATGCATCCTTTGGCGACCGAGCAGGCACCACAGCAACCGTCAATAAGTACGGTCACATCATTCAAATCTCTCGATACCTTGGGTTTGGGCTGTCAGGCTTTTTCTGCGTCAATCAAGGTTACATGGAGAAGCCATACTATGTTCAAGACAGGATGGAAAGTCTCATGCAAGCGTCAAAAGATCCAATGTCAGGATTAAAGATCGAATCTGACAGTCTGCAACCATCGGAAGCAAGTCCGCCCATATTGGGTTATATGTTCGATCGATGGCCCCGCTACGTTCAGCAGTGCACACCACGATCTGGTCAAGGCACACAATTGCCTACAAGTGGCCCGGAAGACAAGCAAGCTGCAAGCAACAATCCTTTCAAGTCATCAATTCAGTACTACTGTACGGAAGGAACTGTCTTTCAACAGTATCTCATACACTTGAGCGAAGTCCAGGACCTTTCTTTTTTGGATAACCTTAAGATCAGCGACTGGTTAAGCATTTTCAATCTAGATTTCACTGAAAACACGTCGTATGATTATAATATCAGTCCTGAGAATGAGGGCAATATCGAAAGCAGGGCTAGCTCAGATAGCGTAACCGCCGACGCAACGGGTGACAATGCAGAAGGAACTCAAAAAGCAGAAGAATTGCCCATTGCAGATAATCGGTCGACTGTAGAGCAACCGATTACTGATGATGATTCTGTGGGTGGCGACGTTGCAGGTGATAAGACAGACGCAGCAGAGGACGATACGAAGGACACACCTCGGTCGAATTCGATGGGTGCCGATCATGTCACCATTGATGAACCTCAGTCAACAGAGCAATTCAGCTTCATGTCATCACGCAAACTATCAGAAGCAGAACGGACAGGAAGTTATGGAATGAAATCGGAAGACAAACCAAATCGGATTGCACTCATCATACAGTTATTCGCGAATAACAAAATTCAGTGTATATCAAACAAAGGTGAGATTAGGCTAAGTGATTCGACGAAGGAGATCGCGCGCAAACAGGGTTGTATTGAGCTTACCATGACGTATCGACTTCGATTGCTCAAGGAAACAGACTCTCGCAAGTCGCCAAAAGATGTGATGCCTCCACTAGACCACACAAAGATACCCCCAGAACTTTCATCCATGCATGAAACATTCTCCTGCGAGAATCCCTATCAGAAACTCCAGTTTTCTGCGGAGGGTCAGCTGGACTACATAACGCGTCGAAATTTGGAACACGTGATTTCTGTTTGTAGCATCCCAGTGGGCACTAAACCGGAGGCTGGCCATACGATTCAGAATGCCCAAAAAACACAAACCGACAGCAGAGACTCAGAAGCAGATGTTTACAAGGTTGCAATTACATGTGGCGATATCTCTGGCCATCGTGTTGGACAGAGAGCCAGTCTGTAAGCCTCAACCTCTGTTGTTCCTATGCCATCAGACTAATGGGTACTGACCAGGTCTGCTATACAGTTCCTGGTTAATATTCTTCAGTTCATTGAGAGACAGTATTGCAGGAATGCTGACACACACTGGAAACACGAATTTAGGGAATGGGAAGAATCCACAACCAGCAAAAAACTCACGTTGGATAAAGAAGTAGCCTACGCTCTACAAATATCGCGAGATATCAGGGATGTCTTGAAAGGCCACTTCAGTTGGATATGTGTGGCAGAGGCCAAAGATCTTGGAGCATTTGCGGCCCATTATTGGCCCAGTGGAGGTGCCATTTTTGATGTGTCCTACCTAGCACCAAGATCATTGCTTGATACGCCCACCCAAATACTCAAGCTATACTGGATGAATCGGTCAGTCTTCCAAATTGAGGATGACAACGTGGGATTCAACTTTGACTTTCCCGAGCACCTCGCGACTCCGTTAACATCAAAGTTGCAGTGCTGGCTTGAAGATTTGCATTCGAGCAACAAGCGTGGAAGCTACGCATTTCTCGTTGAAAGTGAAGCTCAGGACGCGGATGAAAGTGGCGAAACGAAGTTCCGTCTTACAGACCACGTCATGATTTGTTTAGCTGTGGAATTTGCACAGAGCTTTTTGAACCATACACGGGAATCTATGAAAGACGACAAGGGGATTGATATAAGCATAAGGAGCTATTATGTGTACAAAAACGTACGGGAAAAAGTCCTGAAAAGGTTCACTGTGCTCAGCTCGATCTCAAAGCAGAAGATGCTTGCGACTTCCCGCACACCGGACGAGACAAGGACGTTGTTGCACTCTAAAGATACGTTTCTATTTCATGCAACGAATATTGGGTTTTTTCGCGAACAGCCTCAGAGAGAGGAGAAAGAAAATAAGAGGTCAAAACATCGTTCTGAAGATGATCGCTGGACCAATACATTAGATCATCAAAAATACTTTCACGAGTACAAGAACTGGGACTGGACGAAGCCATTATGGTATAGCCTGATATTCATTCTTAGTTGTGAGTCAAAGCGCGTCAGTAGCTTTCCAATCGAAGACCTCATTCGTCGTGCTGGAGACATCTTCTTCGCGTGTGCGGGCTCAAATGGTCTCTGCCCTGGCCTTCTCGATGCAAATCAGGAGCCAGCAGTATTTCAGCGAGAGGAAGATCGAGATAGCTATTGGCACAATACTTTCGAAGCACCGCTTGTGCTATGGTACTATGGAAGGGACAACGAAGCACTGATTGCAAGAACGAAACCCCCGCTAGAACCTAGCAAGCCTTTACAGAAGATGCCCGAACTTCAGGATCTTGGGAAAATCGGTCATTTGACCAAAAAGACTGAAGACTTTGCAAAATTCAGCTCGTCAGTCGATCAAAAAAGACTTGTTGAAATAATGGATGACTGGCTTGAAGCGGGATCATTGGCACCAATTTTTGCGGAAAAGCAGGCCGTGACGGATGATAAACCGTCAGACACTTCATCGGGGATCGCGGCGGCAGTGGAGAATGCACCCAGGGAGACTCTAGATGAAGAAGCTGTAAACATGAACCTCCAACCTGAGCCTCAAGGCACGGTCAGCTTCAAGGGCTCCGTCATTGACGTGCCTAGAGGAAGCAGAGGCCTAGAAATATTCAAGTCAAAACAATCCAAGTCAGATGTCTCGGAACGTATCCTCGCTCAAAGATCGCTCTGGGAGTCTAAGAAACGGATTGTTTGGCTTCCTAGTATTGATAAAGAGTTCCTGCGGAAACTCGCGATTTTCCCTGATCTGGCTGCTTTTTTGAGACGTCATGGCTTGAGTGAGATCTACTTTCATGACGAGGCCGTTCCGTCTCTAAATACATGGAGAACTGAGTTCCAAGTCTCGTTTTATCGCGTCGTTCACAGACCGAGAGTTGGCCTCGACGAGAGCCTGATGTCAGAGTCTGATCTTATTGAGATTATATCATCAGACCCAAAGAATGATTCGTCGTTTCTGTCCCGAAATACATTGAGCTTCATGTTTGACGGAGACTTCTGTGACAGGGCCTGGACTTGTTATTATCTTGGCTCTCGCGAGCACATGATCGCTGCTGACGACGATGTTCCTGTCAGCACATTAGGCGCTCGCCTAGAACAACTGAAGGACTTACCTGAATATAAGGCAAAGGATGAACCGAAGCTGCTGGAAGGGACCAAGGAACAGCGCGAAAAGCGAGGCTACAAGAGATCATGGCAGCAGCGAAAGGTGTTTGAGTTGTATGTTGTCTTTGATATCCTAACAGATTTAAGCAAAAATACCGAGACAGCTGTCGAATGGATTCAGGGGACCTTCCGAAACGAGACACTTGGGAAGGCTTATCAGGAAAATAATGGCGGAGCCGGAATCAGAGACCGACTTCTGATATATCATTCGTGCTCGTTCCGGAGTCCACTTTCTGCGGCACTGCACCTTGAACTAGATTTCCTCAAGAAGGTGTCGAGCGACAACTACTCTGATGTTATCAATGAATGGCGCCTTTTCGAGCAGATGATAGCAACACTTGTGGACAATCTTGACGAGAACCTGACGAGAATAAAGCAGTGGAATTGTCGTGAACAGGATCGAAAGTCACATCCGCCTCGATGGACACGAAGAGATGAGCGATCACATCACCAGGAAATTGCTCGGACAACCGAAAAAATTCAGCAAAAAATTCGGGAGATTGAACGGCTAAAGGCTCAGACGGAACAATTTCAATTGTCTGTATCCAAACGCCTCGAGTCGATCCGAGAAGACATCAGCTTCCGCGGATCCCAAAACATTAACGTTTTCACCTACGTTACAGTTGTCTTTTTGCCACTAGGCTTCGCAACTGGAGTTTATAGCACAAGTGGACCGCCTTCAGGGTCCACGTTGGCACCACTTTCAATAGTAGCAGCGGTTGCCCTGAGCTTAACTGTGTTCGCATTGTCTAATGCCAGAGATGGTAAGTCTGTATTGATCACGACCTGGAGACTCGGATGTACGGAGATTCTTATACCACTCTACGACAAATTACTATGTCCAATACTGAAGCGGATCGAAGAAGAACTCCTAGATCCAATATTCGGGAAAGCTGTTGGTTTGATCGTGCGAGGTGTTATTGTTACCACTCTCCGGAAAACGATAACTCCAATCCTTCAACTGCTGTTGCCGATTCCTTTTCAGCTCTGCAAATGGTTCCTTCACTCAATCGCCTACACATGGAAGGCGCTCACGATGCTACTCTTCCATACTTGCGTTACACCATCAATGCGTCGTGTATGGCGCCTCAAGAAAAAGAACAGTCTCCTATCCGACGTCAAGGCAGGATCGAGTCAGGATCTTCCAATAGGCTCCCAAAATGCCACCACCAGAGACCCCGGTCAGGGCGTGAAAAGAACTTCAACTGAGAACGTTATGATCAGGACAAGCCAGGATAATAGCCCCAGGCATAGCCACAATCGCAAATCGAGCTCCAGCCAAGACCAGGAAATTGAGACGAGAACAGAGGCTCAAGTTGGACCTAGCGAGGAGGATCAGAATAAAAGGCAAAGCCAAGAGATCGAAGTCGGACCCATTCGAGAAGACGAGAGCAGGCTGGCCAAGGAGGTGAACGAGCAAGCCAAGACTGAGAGCTCACAACCTGTTCATGCGACACTCAAGCGTAAGAAATATAACTGGCCTACCTCGCGTGGTGAGTGGAAGGCCCTGCATGGGTTGATTATGGACTTCTCGATTGCGGAAGCAGTGGGAGATGAGTGGAAGAGGCTTAATGATGCGCCGGAGATGGGAGGTGGATCGAAAGTATAATTAGCGTATCCTCGTTCATGTAGCACTTGTCCGTTTTGTATGAATATTTTCAAGTCATGGTGCGAATGATTGTTTGGAAGAACGATATTGATATGTCAATCCGACCGTGCATTATTCTACTTTCTTCGCCCTCAGTCATCATCCGTATCCTGATGCGAGATCATGAGCTCAGGATCTGGATCATCGTCCTCTGAGTCAAAGAAGTGCTTCTTCACCGGCACGTGTTTTGGCGGAGAGCGCGTGATCCTGATGGCCGAGCCCGTCATCTCCTCCCCATGATCCGCATCTATCAGATATCTCTCCTTGGCTTTCCCTTTACCTTTGGATTGCGTGCCCAATGCTTCCTGCAGTACTTTTTTCCCTTGCTCAAAAGCCTCGAGCTCAGCGCCTATTGCACACACGAGCAGATTCCAGGACCTCAGAGTCGCAAGATTGAGCTTTTCCTGCAGGTAGGAAATCGTGGACTCCATCTGCTCGAGCAGTGTGGAAGGATCCGCGGAGCTGTTTCGCCCAGCGAATTGCAGCATGTACTTTTGCAACCTTGTCTCGTAGTCTGCTACTTTTTTCGCTACGTCGTGCCACACGACTGCGCCTTCGTCGAGGGCGCCGCGGTCCGTGTCCACGTCCTCGCATTTTTCTGCGAGCCGTGTGTATTCTTCTTGCCAGTACTCGTGGGCCATGTCTAGTGTGCGGCGTTTCGGGGGGAGTGTGAGAAACGGTATAGAGGAGAGTGGGACGTGGTGGGTATGTGGTGGGCGATGGAGGAAGCTGGAGACTTCTCTGTCGAGCAGGGATAAGGAGGTTTTGTAGGAAGAGAGTCGAGCTTCCTTGGAGTTTTCGGTGTCTGCTAGATCGTTCAGCACGCGCTTGTGTCGTCGCTTGAGTGCGAGGAGCTCGTCTTCTTTCTGTCGGATTTCTTGCTCCAGTTGGGATGCTTCTTTCTGGAGGGATTCTGTTTTTGCGCCCGCATTTTCTCCTTCGATGGCCTGGATCTTCTTTTCCAGTCGCGTGCGCTTCTGGGTCCATGCTTCGGTTTTCTTTACTGTGATCTGGAGTTCCCTGAGATCCTCATCCAGCAAGTCAAGCTCCTCTGCCTTGATACTGGCTAGCTGTTGAATGCGCTTGAATATTCCCACCCTTGCAGTGTTCAGGCTGACTTTCTTCTTCTTTTTCGATGTAGACCCGTCTTCAGTGTTTCGATCGGAGGATCTCACACTGCTAACTGTCGGCGTGATGCTCCCGTTCGAGACCAAATCATCCTGCAGTGTGTCTTGTCCACTCAGACCTCCGCTTAACCCGTCAGCCTGTGCATCAAGCAGTTCTTGAAGCTGTTGTTCGAGATGACGAGCGCGCCGTTGGATTGCCAGGATATCGTCTGGTATGCGGGCCGATGGAGCCAGAGCCAAAGCCGTCTTGGGAGCGGCCCATAATATGGAGGACGTCACTGGCGGTGGTACGCGAGGCGACGGGGGAGAGTTGTAGAGCGGGAGTTCATGGTCGCGCGCGTGCGGGTCTTCGAAAGAACGCCTAAATCTAGATGGGGGCGACAAAGATCCTAATACGGAATTGAACAATGACATCTTAGGACTTATAAACGTGGCGATGGTGGCGACAGGTTATACATGTGTTGGTTATGGAGCGTTCGCAATTGTTTGTCGAGCTCAGCTGGTAAATGACATAGCTGGCTACCTTGTGCATGTGAACGAGTCAGGCGCGCACGTTGCACAAGGATAACTTAGTCAGCACAGTCGTGTGCTCCATCACATGTTGAGCAAGAACAAGTTCGCCCACGGAAATGAATCTCCAAACAAGACAACGTATATGGGTTACGAAGGTACCTGTTATGCTCACTTTACTCGTGAGTGAGAGCCCTATGCCGCATCGCCTTGATGCCATTACAAACCATGATATACAGCGAGGCAGACATTACACGGAAGACTTGAGGCTCAACGAAGCCCTCCTAAGCGCCTACAAAGTCATACAGTGCTTTTGTTACATACCTAGCCATTGAGGAAGAGCAAGTACATGTACATGAATGACAGGTGTTGACGTTAGTGTTAGTCGCCTTGAAGTTGAACGTGCAGACCGACTGCCCCGCCAAGCCATGCCGCATTCGGCAGCGCTAGAACTCTCGCTTAGCCCACCTCACGTCGAAATTGTAGAACATCAAGAGTTCTCCGCGACAGCAGCACTAACCCAAGGAACTTTCTGTACGTTCTCAGGCGCCTTCCAACACCGATCCGTCGCTAACAATACAATCGCAGCAGTCGTCCATCCCTCACATACAAAATGGCTGACGCACCTGCTCCCGCACGCGGTGGATTCGGTTCTCGTGGAGACCGTGGTGGTGACCGTGGCCGTGGCCGTGGTCGCGGACGTGGTCGCCGTGGCGGCAAGTCTGAGGTGTGCACAACCGGATAATTGACGGAGATACTGGCATGATGTTGACAATTGGCATAGGAGAAGGAGTGGCAACCCGTCACCAAGCTCGGCCGTCTCGTAAAGGCTGGCAAGATTAAGAGCATGGAGGAGATGTACGTGGGGACAGAATCGGAGTACCTGTGCGAGCATGGAACTGACAATGGGCAGCTACCTCCACTCTCTCCCCATCAAGGAGTACCAGATCGTCGATTTCTTCCTTCCCAAGCTCAAGGACGAGGTCATGAAGATTAAGCCCGTCCAGAAGCAGACCCGTGCCGGTCAACGTACCCGCTTCAAGGCCATCGTTGTCATCGGTGACTCCGAGGGCCATATTGGTCTCGGTATCAAGACCTCCAAGGAAGTCGCGACTGCCATCCGCGCTGCCATCATCATCGCTAAGCTCTCCGTCGTCCCCATCCGAAGAGGTTACTGGGGTACCAACCTCGGTGAGCCTCATTCGCTCCCCACCAAGGAGTCTGGCAAGTGCGGTTCCGTCACCGTCCGTCTCATTCCCGCTCCCCGTGGTACCGGCCTTGTCGCTTCCCCCGCTGTCAAGCGTCTCCTTCAGTTGGCTGGTGTCGCCGATATCTACACTGCCTCTTCCGGTTCGACCAAGACCCTCGAGAACACTCTCAAGGCTACCTTCGTTGCTGTTGCCAACACATACGGATTCCTTACTCCTAATCTGTGGAAAGAGACCAAGCTCATGTTCGTACTCCTGTCGTTTCTATTGCTAAAACCATAGCTAACAGTTTTCAGCCGGTCGCCGCTCGAGGAGTACAGCGATGTCCTGCGCGAGGGCAAGCGCTACTAGAGGATGATTTCTTGCAACATGGGTCTTTTTCTAGCATTCTAGGGTTCTGGCGCGAGGTATGCATTCGGGCTAATACCTACGTATCTGATGACGGAGCTGGGACACCCGGCATGAAAATGAACAATTTCCAAATAACCAATGTCGTGTTTTGATTGAGCTGAGTGATGCTGATTGTGGAATTCCGGAAATGCGTCTCCGTGCTTGAATATAGCCAAGGTGATGCGATAGAACGTTGAGACTTATGACCGGGAACAAGGATACACGCATATCACACCCCAACGCAAACATACATCGACCTAACAAGTCTACCAAAAAACATTCATTGTGGATGCATGGAATGACTGTGCAAGGGGGTGTGGAAGAGGGGGGGGGGATATCCAGTTATCCATGACGGGGGACGGGAGAGGAGCAGATGGAGATTGTGTTTCCACCGTGCGTTGCTGAGCAAGCGGCAGATTCCACACATTCACACTGCCAGTGATGTTGCAGTGTCGATGAAAGATTGCAGCTGGCAGGATTGAACCGATTAGTCATTTCGACTGAAAAATAAATCCATCACAGCATGTATTTCTTCTCTCCTGCCCGATCCACCTTTTTACTCCAGATGATCATAGATTGTCTTCTCGGCCATGAACCACGCCGGGACGACCTTCGGGTCACCATTAGGCAGCACCTAACCCCGGGAATCAGCACGCTGCATATCCTTACTCACTCTCACGAGGTAAAACATTTTGTTGTGGAAAAAAAAATGAAGGGAGGAAACGGGGAAAGATGGGAGGGGGAGAATTACCTGACTAGCAATAAATCCAGCAACGCCCTTCTCGCGATCGATCCACCAGAAACAATTCGGGAGCCCCATCCACCACAGCGTGTTTGCGCCTCGGCCCGAGGGACCGGGCTCGATGGTGAGGAAGCCGCCAAAGGCCCAGCCTTGAGGGGGGTTGCCGGGCTGGGGATACATTTCAGGGGCTTGTTTGATGAGGAGGGGGTTCGCGGGAGGGAGGCCCGCGCGGGCGAAGTCTGGTCTGGGGAGAAATGTTAGTTCGGATGGTTTCGTTAGGCTGATGAGGAAAACAAAGTAAGGGAACTTACTGGTCTGGGATCTGGTTCTCCCAGAGGAGATCAACAGTGTCGCTTTTCAAAATCCGGTTTCCGGTTGTGGGGCTCGTGCCGTTGTTGAGGATAGCGGCGAGGATCTTGATGTATTCTTTAGGTTTTGTCCAGAGGCCCCCGCCGCCGGCATTGAAGAACTCTTTTTGTGCGTCCGTGGTTTGGGCTTGCAGGGGGCCGATGTAGATGTGTTCGCGCTCTTTCAATTGGCCGTCGGCGTCGCGTTGGTGCATATGTGCGAGATTCTTCTGTGCTTGAGGAGAGGGAAACATGGATGCTCCTTCTGGTGTGATGCCCAGGGGTTGAAAGATGTGCTCTGCGAAATAGGCACCAAGGCTTTGGCCGGTGACACGCTCAAGGACTATGCCAGCCCAGTCGATATTGATCTGGAATGTGTCAGTGTTGCCTGGCGACTACAATGGGTCTGGCGGTGGATAGGCTTACCCCGTACTCCCACATTGAGCCGGGCTGGTTGACCAGACGAGCATTCAGAATGCCGTCTTTGTTGCCGGTTAGGCCTTCAATGTCACCACCGGCCGCTGAGGGACAGCGAAGGTCGATGAACGAGTATCCAAAGCCGGCTGTATGTGCTAGCAGCATCCGAACAGTAACGTCTCTTTCCTGTGGAGCGCCATTGACACCGTCTGCATAGACCTGCTTTTGCGCGATTTCGGGTGTGACCTTTTTGACAAATTCGGTGTCGTCAAGCGGGATTTTGCCTTGCTCGACAAGTTGCAAGACAGCAACAACGGTCACGAGCTTGGTGCACGAAGCGATCCAAAATATAGTGTCGGAATCCAGAGGCTCCTGCGACTCGACCCCAAGATTGCCTGCCGCATGTTCGACAAGAATCTTCCCTGACTTATCTGTGGCAGTGAACACGAGGCCAGGTGACCCGTCCTTGACAAAGTCCTCTAGCACACCCCTGACTCCCTCGACACCTTTGGCGGACAGAGTCATGATTATACTGTTCAACTAAAAATAGTGGTCTTCAAGTATCAATGGTGGTAATAGAAAGCAATCAGGATAAAGCGGGGAGCAAAGAGCTTCTCAAATTGCCGAGGTGCCTTTCAAAGGACCATCTTAAGAGAAGATCTTTGGTCAGCGCCACCAGCAAGATACTCCCTACATGTACCTAATTTTGGCAAATCTGTGTAAGAAATTACCAGCCACACCTTGTTTAGTTCATGGCCACAACAAGTCTGACCTCATGCCTTGGGTTAGCATGTCGTCACATTCGAGTCAGGCTTCAAGCACCAATCGGCAATGCAATAGTGGAGCTGTTGCTGGAAACGCTGCATTCATGTCTCCAAAGCTATCAAGTAGTACGGGTGACTAAATAGTGGAGATCGACATCACTGTCACTGAGCTCCAGGGATTGACCCGCTGCGGGGAATTATATGTCCTGACTCCTGCAGGGCCTCGGCGAGAACTGCAGGACAGCTAAAGCACGCCCTTGATGACAGACGCATCGCGTTCATCGATGCGACAAGCTTCAGCACTTTGTCTGTCTATCGAATGCTTTCGATGGCGTTTTCCTCTCTCCGGTACGAATAAGCCGGTCGGTACATGGTGGACATTGCCAGTCGGGGAGATAAGAGGTCCAATATTGCTTGGCAGCATCTCTCATCAGTGACAGATCGTGCTTGATTCGTCGTATGGACAATTTTTCTTGAACCACGACTCAACTCCGCTTTAGCACTGACCTTAATTCCTTCAGAGCAGCCATGATCAGAGGTACTGCAACGGGACCTAATAACGGCAAGTACACAGCCACCTTGTGTTCATCAGGAAAGTATACTTGACCAACCATGGATCGCTCGAAGAATGCTCGTTCCGCCTCGATTTGCGCAGTACGCGCGTGCTCCAAGGCACTCTGAAGTCTGCCTTCTCGTAGGGATTCACACGCCTTTTGCAAACACGATGTTGCTTGACGCACGGATTGAGCGACATTATCCGGAACAGGGATCGACGGAAGCTTTTGATATACCTGCGCTAGCGCTCCCAGAGTCGAAGATGCTGAGAAAATGAGTGACGCAGATCGAACACGTTCGAGGGTGGCAATGCGAAGTGGCAGAGAAGCTGGGCTCCGCGGCAATCCAAGTAAGGAAATGAGTTGATCTGAGAATGTGTGCATGGCCGGTGCGAGCATTTCGGTTGTTAGGAAAGACTTGGAGCTTGACTCGCTTGGGATATTCAGTATATGTACACCACCCCACTGTGGAATCAGCCAGCTGTTTGCTCCGCTCTCCCCAACGATGAGTGGCGATTGTCTCGGATCTGGGACGTAAAGGATAAAGTTGACGGTTGGACCCGCACCAATACTGGGGCTAAGTGGCCACTCTGCAGCATTTACGAAGCCACTTAGATCTTCTTTACGAAGAGTCCATGCCCTCAAGTCCTCACTATATTCGGGGTCGCGAACAGATGGTGATACTGTGGCATAGAGCTGAACTTGAGTATCGACTGTGAAGTTGCTAATGGCGGAGAATGATTCAAGTAAGGGTGTGAGGTACGTATGAAGTGCTGACTGGACATCCCATGCGGATGGAATGTGTGAAGGCGTGAACAGCGAGAATGTCAGATGGTATGTTGGAGCGTATTTGAGGACTCGGGTGGATTGGCGTTGTAGGTCAGTGAAAATCTCGGGCGTGAGAATCCTGTCACTGGCTTGTGCGCCGGATGCAGTGAGAAGTACGTGAGCCAATTGTGCTTGTTCCTCAACAAAGAGACCGTGCAACTCCTGGGCCAGGAAACCAGCGAGGCCTGGGTCGGCAGTATGCTGAGATGGGGTCTGCTCCACAGGGAAGTATACATCTAACGTGGGAGAATATGGTTGTAGCTGTGCTCGCGGCGTTGCCCCAGGCTCGACTTGTAACAGCCGCACAACCAAAGCGACGTCCTTGTCGTCACTACTGATGCTTGTTCCGTCCCTGATAACCTGCTGGGAGGTACTGTTGTTTGAAGGGCCATCGGCGAGGAAGAGGCGCAGGTGATGTGGTGGGAATTCGCTCAGCTTATCGAGAATGATTTGTGTGGTATGCAGAAGGTTCTGGGCATTAGAGGCATCGAACGGAGCTTCCACAGCGACTCGCAGCGGAAAGACAGGCTGGCAAAGCTGTTGTGATGTTAGCGATGCGGTGACATGTAGGGACTAAGCCAGGTACCTTTCCCTCGGCCCACTCCGTCATTTCCTGCAGTGGCAATTGTGCACGGTATATCGCCGTGGTCTTGAGCCATACTGGCAGTCCGAGGAAGACGGCAATGGCCCAAAAGGACAAGATGGCCACACGCCGTAGTCGTAAGCTGTCCTTGCTTTCGACTGGCGGGCCATTGTGCGAGACTGTTGCCGTAGCTGCCTTGGAGGATGGAGGTGTGTCCGACTGCACCAATGATGACACGCCCGATTCGTCTGGCTGCATCATGTTGTTGACGGTGGTTTGCCATGGCATCGACTTTGGACGCTGGACGTGTCGAGCAACCAGGGTCTGGCAGGTCCGTGCGTTCATGAATCACGCGTGTCACGGCGTCTTGCTCCCAACGACGTGCGAGCACCCATAAACATGAAGGGAATTATGCACGGTACTTCTTCTTGAAGGCTAAAGAGGACGCAGCGCTACACTGCCCTCTCCAGGCTATGGTAGCTCGCTGCCTATTCGAGGTCAAGATGTCTTCCTAGATGCATGTCAAGGCAAGTCGGGTCGATGCTCATCACCTGATCGGCGCCGAGGTGGAGACGTCGGCATCGAGTGACATCAAAGCCATGTCGCGTGATTTGCGTGTCGAAAGTTGAAACTTAGAGATGTGGGTGTCAGCCTTAGCACAGATTGGTGGGAATGATCAGGGGAGGATGGGGAGTCGGGACAGTAGGTAGTGCGTCGGAGGTAGGTACTTCGTACCGCGTACGTACGCGCAACGACTGCTCTCGCCTGCCATCCCATTCCGGATAGGACGCCAACATCAGCAACAACAACAACAACTACAACAGCACGTCAGCGCAGTGTACGCAGTACGGGTGCGGGCTGGCCTCACTGTCACCCTCCCTCGCGCTTCAGCTGCCCAGGTGCTGCCCAGGCGAGAGGCCGTTTCCAGCAGGGATGGTGAGCAGTGGTGAAGCTACCGGCTGCTGCCCCGCGCCGCTTTGGACATATTGTCTGTGCGCCGATGCGGGGGTTGCATATCTGGGGAAAGAGCAACAGTGCGTGACGAGCAAGGCACGAGATCTTGAGCTACCCCTCTGCCTCTTAAGCTGCCCTCTCCTGCTGTTTATCCCTCTGCTTCTCACACGACCGACACCTTGTCACACAAACAACCCCCTCAATTCTTTCAGTCCACTACCCACCCACCCCAAATCATTCAAGATGAGTGCAATCGCCAGCAGCACTGACCGCGTTCCGCAGGTCAAGGTGCTGTTTACCCTGTACCCTGGCTACAACACCCTCGACGTCGCCGGCCCCCTTGAGGTCCTCAGCCGCTCGCTCCAGGACTCCAAGGATAAATGTAAGCATCCAATTCCTAGAAGTCCAATTCCAAATATGCCGTCATGAGACGAATCGAAAGATCGCGAGCTGATACCGCTGAAGCCAGCAGGGCCTTCGAGTGCCAGTTCGTCGGTTCTTCTGCAGCCATGACGTCGGTCCAGGGTCTCACCATCAAGGCCGATATGGACTACGACGATGCCAATGACGAACTCGAGGACTTTGATGTTCTCATCGTCCCTGGCGGCGAGGGCGTCTTCGATGTTCTCAAGAATAAGTCTGAGCCTCTCAATCTCCTCACCAAGTACGTGGAGCTTCAGGAGAAGAATCCTGCCAAGGAACGCACCATCCTTGCCATTGATGTCGGCTCTCTCCTTCTTGCTCAGCAAGGCATGCTCGAGGGTCTCGCTGCCACAACCCACCCAGACTATTATGTCCGTCTGGAGACGATCTGCCAGGATGCGGCTCGTCGAGACATGTCCATGCGCACCGACGTCATGGAAGAGCGATACGTCGTGAACAATGCTCGATTCGACTTGGGCGAGAATCCCGATGACAACCCGTAAGTACATTCAGGATTCATGAATGGTCCATTACTCATTGCATCAGATACATCGTCAAGAAGTCACGCCAGCCAGAGCCCGAGCCTCAGGGTACCAATACAGCGAATGCTCGCCGGAAGTCAATTGCTCGGAAGGGCAGCAATGCCTGGCAAGACTCTCGCCGCCGCGAGTCCATCGCTAGGCGAGCACAACTACCGCTGGGCGGCATGCGTGTCATCACCACCGGCGGTGTCACTGCCGGTCTCGATGCCAGCCTCTACTTGGTGGGCTCGCTGGCTTCCCACGACTCGGCCCTGGAGGTCGCCCGCGTCATGCAGTATACTTGGGTTAAGGGCGTTACGGTTGATGCCATCGATGTTTGAGCTGGAACTCCATCGCAAAGAGCGGCGGCGTTTATAACGATTGACATGAAAGTGATCTGGCACGGTCACGTAAAGAAATTTCGGGAATCTGGCAAGATTTACCACGGCTTTGTGTACTCTAGGAATGAATGTAAAAAACTACTGAATGATGGAATCTGTTTCATGCTTAGTGTAACGAAACTGGTGGTTGGCAAAGAGAGGTGCCAGTGCAAAGCTTGGACAACGTTCGAGCACTTCTTCTGCTGTTAACCGATGCTTCCATCGTGCAGAGACCACATCCTGCCCACCTCTCGTACCCAAGGCGTGCAGCTTTCCTCTTTCCATCCAGTTCAAGCCAACGATCATTGGCCGTACTCTACATGACAATGTATAACAGAATTACGACCCGAGTCCACATTTGCATAGCAAATACTGCAGCATGCACAATGCCCGCTTCCTGTCTGTTGCCTGAAATGGTGGCGCTTTCGTCAAGCTTGCACATGGCTATCGCAGCAAGATTGCATAATACCTCCTCAAGCATACTATAGTATATAGCTTAAGTAGTGTACAGGGCAAAATAGCATTAGGGGTCTAGAGATAGCTAGTAATAATTAAGATAGGCTTAGCGCCTGTATTAATCTATAAATATTTAGCTTCTAAAAGCTTCTATCCTATCTTAAATAACAATATTAATATAGTAATCCTAACCTTCTATCTTATCTTTATATCTATTTAAGAATATAGCTAAAGCTCTAACTACACCTATATATTCTATATACTATTAACTATAGTACTAATATCTTATATATAATAATTAGATTTATATTTATATATTATACTTAGTTAGCTATATATATAAGGCTATAGCTAATTACCTTAGAGTAACTAAGTAAAGGTTAGCTACTTACTTAACTACTACCTTATACCTTAATAGAGGCCTAGCTAACCCTCTCTACTTAACACCTTATAAGTTAATAAGCTTATTTTATTTATAAGAAGTAGCTAGTAGACCTAATAAATAAGCTATAAGGACCTAGCTAACTAGTTTAGGGATAATAATTTATAGTAGTATTCTAAATACTTTATTTACTATACTTTTTACTTATAAGGCTATTTATATTATATAGTAATAGCTAAGCTACCTCTATCCTAAAAGAATTAAGAACTATACCTAGCCTAGGCTTATAAGTACCTTTCTTAGGATAAGGAAGCCTAGTTTAGAGTCTTATAGAGTAATAAGACGTAGGTTATAGGGAGTTAGTATAGGAAGAAGTAGGTAATATGTTTACCTAGTAAGTAGTTTAATAATACCTATATAGTTAATAAGATACTAAAGAAAAAAGGCTAGATATTCTAGGCTTACTTTACTAGGAGTAAGAAAGGTCTTTATTTATTCTAGGAAAAGGAATAGGGGTTAATTTATAAAAGGTAGCTATAGGTATAAGTATTTACTTTATACTATAAAGTAATAGTAAAGAGATAACTCTATATTCTATAGGTTATATAATAATACTTATCTCTACTATAATATATATTAGGTATAGGTTAAATATACCTATAGTACTAACTAAGTATATTAGATATTAGACTTAGTATAGAATAATAAAGAATCTTATAATCTTTATTATAGAGCCTTCCCTTCTAGCTAATATCCTAGTAGTAAGTTTAGCCTTAATAAAAACCTAAACCT